>OX457019.1:1200000-2400000 GCA_949752705.1 Callimorpha dominula | reverse complement strand
ACTGCATAGTCTCAGTGAAAACAAATAATAGGGTCAACCTGTCTGTAATAAACGTATCAGAGCAACCGATATCACTAAAATCTAACCTCAATCTTAAAATGGTCTCAGTTGATTCTTTTAAGCCCCAATCTTCTCAAACGTTTTCCGATCTTGAGACCGTGAACACTATAAATAAAATAAACGCAGTAACACCAAAAAACGCGTACAAACGTACAAGAGAAGTTCTTAACCAGTTACGGGTTTCTCATTTAAACGCCGAAGAAAAAGATTCACTTTACCAGCTGTGTTCAGACTTTTCTGACATTTTTCACTTACCTGGAGAATACCTTAGTCATACAAATGCCGTGAGTCACGAAATAAAAACGACAACTGACGTCCCTATCCATACAAAATCCTATCGTTTCCCGGAAATCCATAAGGAAGAAGTTAGAAAACAAATAGATCAAATGCTAAAACAGAATATCATTGAACCATCTGACTCACCTTGGGCCTCCCCAATATGGGTGGTTCCGAAAAAACTCGACGCCTCAAATGTCCAAAAATGGCGAGTGGTTATCGACTACCGAAAATTGAATGATGTTACAATTGGAGACACTTATCCCCTTCCTCAGATTGCAGAAATTTTAGACCAATTGGGAAATAGTAAATATTTTTCTACATTAGATTTGGCATCCGGTTTCCATCAAATAAATTTAAATAAAGACGACAAACCCAAAACAGCTTTCAACGTTCCAGAAGGGCACTTTCAGTTTAACCGAATGCCGTTTGGATTAAAGAACGCCCCAGCCACTTTTCAGAGACTAATGAACACAGCTCTATCTGGCCTTCAAGGCATCCACTGCTTTGTGTACCTAGATGACATTGTTTGCTACGCCCATGACTTAAATTTAGCCATAAAAAATCTAGCATCCATCTTCCAAAGGCTTAGAAATTTTCACCTAAAACTTCAACCCGATAAGTGTAAGTTTTTCAGGCGTGAAGTCGCCTACCTAGGACATGTTATTACGGAAGAAGGGGTAAGACCCAATCCTGACAAAATAAAATCCGTGACTGAATTTCCTACACCGAAAACCCAAAAAGACATCAAATCCTTCCTAGGGTTAGTTTCTTATTACCGAAGGTTTATATCCGACTTCTCTAAAATTGCAAAACCCCTTACCAGTTTGCTGAAAAAAGATATACCATTTAACTGGGAGAACCAACAACAATTAGCATTCGATAACCTTAAACAAAAATTGACTACTGCTCCACTTCTAATCTATCCAAATTTCTCTGAACCGTTTGTACTTACCTGCGATGCATCTAATCATGCTATAGGGTCAGTGCTCTCACAACTGAAAAGGAATTACTGCCCATCTTGTTCGGCTGTAAAACGTTTAGGCCATATCTCTATGGCCATAAATTCCAGATAGTTACCGATCATCGGCCACTCAAATGGCTTTTCAACCACAAAGACCCTAGTAGCAAACTTCAACGCTGGCGACTAAAGCTGGAAGAATACTAATATGAAATCGTTTACCGTAAGGGTAAACTAAATTCTGTGGCTGACGCTCTTTCTCGTTATCCAATTAATCCCATACTCTCCGATCCCGAGACTAATAACCCAAATAACGAACTAATAGATCTTGGACCATTAGACTTCAGTCCTCATTCCAGTAAATTGAATTTGGATTTTGAGGATCTCGCAATCCCCTCTCCTCGAGACGTTGAAGAAACCCCCTTTCAGGATACAATAACTAAACCACTTACTACAAATAACCCTTCAACGATCAGGCCCATTAACGACCCCATGGAAGCCACAGAGAATCTCCCCTATACTCCTATGACTCCCACTCATGAAACTCCTGATACTCGAATTCAAGACCCCATGCATCTACTAGCGCATACCAACCTGAAACATCAGACTCAACTTATGACTCTACAGGAAACTATGCCGCTTTCCTGAAATACAACCAAGATAAAAATAAGATAGTCAGTACTCACCTGAAAGAATATAACGAAGACCTGATGAAAAGCCATTGTAGATGTATTTTGATACCTACCTCCATAGACCTTGATGAGTCCGTCCCATATATCCCTGAAGTACTTGGTAATCTTGATAATGCAGATAGCATATTAAGCGCTGAAAAAGAATTACATACATTCCAAAAGTTAACACTGAGAAATAAAGTTATTTACCTTGCATTTGTCAAAGTCCACCACTTTGACCAAACCTCTTACCCTGATATCTTTCTTACTCTGAAAAACATAAAAGTTGATTTATTACAATTTGGTAATATAAACGAAATAGCAATATCAGATTTTAAAACCCTTACGAGAAACTATCATTCATAAAAATTTATAATATGCTGTCGTTTATGTTTGAAGGGAGTGGAATTGCAATTAATATATATCACAATAGTATAATGTATCCTTCATTGAGTGAAATAAAAAAATATTAATAGAAAATCATGATTTACCTGTAGCAGGACACCTAGGGTCAGTTAGAATGTACAATAGAATCAAAGAAAAATACTATTGGAAGTCTATGAGAAGCGATATAGAAGATTATGTCAAACGTTGTTCTGCTTGCCAGAAGAACAAAGCATTAAGGCGAACTAACCAAGCGCCAATGCAGATTACCAGTACATCCACCATACCATTTCAACGGGTAGCACTTGACATCGTTGGACCTCTGCCAGAATCCGGTACTGCTAAGTTAAAATATATTATGACGTTACAAGATGATTTAACAAAATACTCAGCTGCATATCCTATGCGCAGTGTCTCCTCAGAAGAAACCACGGACTGCGTCATACACTTTATTTCTATGTTTGGGATCCCAAAATCTATTCTCACAGATCAGGGTACCAACTTCACTGCGGACCTCTTTAAGAAAACTTGCGAGTTTCTTAAGATTAAGCAACTTTGGTCAACACCATACCACCCGCAAACTCAAGGTGCCCTAGAACGGAGCCATTCCACTCTTAAAGAGTACCTAAAATCATTTGTCAGCGAAAATCAAGATAATTGGTCGCGATATGTTTACACCGCTATGCTAACATATAACACAACCGTACATTGTACCACAAAGTTTACTCCTTATGAGCTAGTATTTGGAAGAAAGCCGTTTCTCCCAGATTCGATATATCACGAAGATCCCGAAACCACTTATCCCGAGTACCTCAAAATGTTACAACATAAATTAATCCATTCTAGAAACAAAGCTGTCGAAAATATTGACAACTCTAAAGAAAAGTCGAAAACCCATTACGATAAACACACGCGAACTGTCACTTATAAAGTCGGTGATTTCGTGTATTTGAAAAATCATTTGCGTCTTAGGAAGGCCTTATCTCCTTTGTGGAAAGGACCTTACAAGGTCGTTAAGGTTCATAATAATAATAACGTCACATTACTCATCAACCGTAGACATGTCAAACATCATTTCGACGAGATTAAGTTAGCCGATGCACGTGACCAATAACTTTAGTTTTAGTTTTGTACTACTTACTATTGTGTTGTGTATGTATATAATATGTACACATACTTAATTATTTTTGACATCATAATTTACTTTAGTTATATTTTTCTTTCAGTATAATGGCTGAAGCCAACACGGACTTTGTCCAACCCATGACGTCGAGTCCTGGTATATATTTTGATTATATAGGTAAATTAAGAATACGTAGAGGTTCTTTAAATATACTATTACCTTTAGATGTTTCTCATATTGGCCCGCAAATAGATAATATCAATTCCGTTATAGGTACAGTTAGATACATATGTCAACAGAGTGACGTCATTGAAGATTTTACTTGTCATAATACATTAACCTCTCTGACGGTTAGATTTAACGACGTTAGCAAAGAATTTGATAGTCTTGGATCGGTGCTGTAGGTAACATATTTAAAACACTTTTTGGTTCATTAAATGAAGATGACGGTTTAAAATTCGAAAACGCCATTGCAACAGTTCAGTCTAACGAAAAACAAATAGCATCACTTATGAAACAAAACATTTTGGTTACGACGTCATCTCTATCTAGTTACAATAAGACTATACAAACACTAAAAATTAACGAGGAACATCTCAATGTAATGATCGACAATCTCTCGGCGATACTGAAAAACAATACGATTGCTTTGGACAAATTAACATTCTTGTCCCACCTAAACAGTATTCTTACCACTCTTGAAAGCATATTGTTAACACTATCTTTCCAATTAGAAGGTATTACAAATGCAATCATGTTCAGCAGTCAAAATATCATGCATCCTTCTATAATTACACCATTACAACTTTACCGAGAGCTTGGCGATAACTATAAACACTTACCTAATGAAGTAGAATTACCAGTTAAGTTAGAGTTAGATTTAATTTACGTTATAATGAATATATCTAATGTAATTAGTTACTACTATAATAATAAGATAGTTTTTGTAATGCAGATCCCGCTGACCCTACCGAAAGATTTCAATCTTTTCCACAACATTCCGCTACCCATACCACATAGTTTAGATAACCCAGATAGTCTTGCTACTATACTACCTAGTAGCACGTACATATGTATGACCAAAGACAAACAATATTATTGTAACCTTGACAACCTAAGCCAGTGTAAAACGATAGAACACAAGACTTACATACGTGAAATACAAAGTGTATTCAGTTCAAACGCAAACCCAAGCTGTGAAAGTGAACTTCTAACAGAAATAGTTAAAGTAATACCAGTGCAGTGTGATACCAAATTACTACGCGGCAATTTAGACATTTGGAAACCTATAACAAATAATAGATGGATATACATCCAATCTCAACCTAGTAAAATATCTATAGATTGCGCTCAACAAAATTTGTTTGAAACCACATTATTGGGTACAGGTATACTACAAATTCCCAACTATTGTACTGCGTACTGTAAAACAGTTAGGTTGATTCCTTTACACTATAATGTAATGAATACAACATATACCTTAAACTCTTTTGGTTTTAATCTTGTAAACGACTCGTGTTGTAATTTATTAAAATTGAAAACAACTGTACCCAATGTGTCTCCTGTTTTATTAAGAAATATAGACTTGGACGATTTGAGTAAAAATTCGAAATTGACAAACTCTCTTTTGAGGGACCTTGATCATATAATAGAACAGCCACATATAATAAAATATGGGACTCATTATTCAATCTCTTTTATTGTAGTAGTGTTTTTATTAGTTTGTTATATAGTATATAAGTTAATTAGATTTAACCTGGCTGGCCGCAGCCTCGTCGGAATTCTAAAAAAATCGACAGTCACCCCTGAGGTTCAACAACCTGTGGAATTAGATACTATAGAGACAACTACCTTACCTAGACTTAGAACTACGGCTTGGCCGGACGGTGGTCTGTATCAGACCGATGTTCACCGTCTCGGATAGAGTCCAATGACGGCAGACCCGTCCGCCCCGCGCTCGGGCTAAGGATGAACAAGCCATAAGACAGTCAGTCTTGTTCAGTAACCGAAACCCGACGGACGGCTGCCAAAGGGCTCCGAAAGCCTTAGATAAGTGACCTTGTGTATCCTAATTATTATAAACTGTGTGTCAACCAATAATTCTTTTTTTAAAACCCCCTCACACAAGACCCGCGTAACAGATCGAAAGGTCCGCTATCGACCCACCCTACTGTCGCACACACGTATTGGTGGAGCCTCTGTTTAAGAGACAGAGGCCCACCGATGCCGCCCACTCCTCTACGGCATCGCCCCGTGCGTCCGTCCTTTTTTTTTTTTGTGCGTGTGGAAACCCCCTCGGGCCGTCACCCCACCGGGGTTTTCGGTGGGGCGGTGTGTCGGAATCGAACCGACTAAAACCACACGGTATGCCGTACTGCGCCTTAAATAGGAGGGATCCGGGAACAGCTTTTATTATTTTATCCATCCATATAGCTTAATCCATCCATGCGTCCAATCTTTCACATTTATAATATTAGTGGGATTTAATACTTCCTGCATTTTAAAATGCATGGTCAACCTTTGGGTGGTGCAGAGAAAATATTTTTTATATTTTTATATTTATATAGAGAGAAGATTTAAAGAAGTGACAAATTGAAAGCTCAATCATATACCTTACACATTTAAACTCGTGCAAATACTTTTTTGATGTGTGTAATTATATAAAGCTGGGCGCGGTAATATTTTAGTTTGTTAATCGTGGTCACGGCTGGACTCTTGCTAAGTATTGCAAAAAAGTTAGCGATACCTGAATAATTTCTCAATCAGCTGTTTTCCGATGAAGCCAGATCCACCAGTCACGAAGATCGTGGTGCCAAAGTAAAACTGCTGCACAGGGGAGTCACCAAGGTCTATTACATCGTTCATTGGTTTCTGTAGAGCCAATGCAGTTAATTCTATTTTTTGTGCAGGATCCATTTTGTTATCTTCCACGTACTGTTACAGACAATAGACTGAGCGGTTATACTACAAGTGTATTTTATTAAATTATGTAATATACGTCAGTGATATTATATATACCTAGTATAGTAGGATAGTACCTAAACTAATTGTAATGTCTTTAAATTGATTATTTAATATCATTGTTTTCGTAATTTTATTCAAATTCAAATTCAAATTCAAATTCAAAATCATTTATTCAATTAAGACACTAAGTGACATTTATGAACGTTAAATTGAAGCTAGAGTTAAAATCATAGATCGGCACAAACAGACATTATTCATTTATTTACCGAACATTCTTCCACTCTTCCCACTATCTTCACAGGATTTGCCCCAATACAATAATGGACTTAAAACTAAAAAATTAAAGAAAATAAAATGAACTGAAAGAAAGCAAATAAAAAATACTTACAAAAAACCACCACTGACGTCTAGACTGAGACGTACAAAAAGCTTTATTGTTAAACTAGCAGCGCCTCGCAATTTCACCCGCGTAAGTCCCGATTCCGTGAGAATATCGGAATAAAAAGTAGCCTATATGTTAATCCAGGTCTCTAGCTATCTACATACCAAGTTTACATAGCAATCGGTTTAGTGATTTTTGCATGAAAGAGTAACAAACATCCATCCATCCAAACTTTCACATTTATATCACTAGCAGCGCCCCGCGGTTTCACCCGTGTAAGTCCCGATCCCGTGGAAATATCAGGATAAAAGGTTGTCTAAATGTTAATCCAGGTCTCCAGCTATATACACACCAAGTGTTATCGCAATCGGTTCAGTAGTTTTGGCGTGAAAGAGTAACAAACATCCATCAATTTATCCAAAATTTCACATTTATAATATTAGTGGGATTTGATAGACAAAAAAATCCATTGCCATGTTAAGTAAGTACTTGTACTTATTGCAATCAAATACACAAATCGCAAGCTTACTGTTTACAGAAGCATCACACCGTCCGTTTGTCACTGCGGCGCATTCTCGACTGGTTGTATACCGAGGGTTTATCGAACTTGAGACGCGTAGGTATGACTCGCTTTCGGACCGTTTGTATGAAGATAGAATACTGGATAGATGATATTACCGTGCTTTAGCGAGCTCACTCCATTGATAAGTGAATATGTCAATCCTATTGGTCAGGCGTGTAAATAGCCCGACCAGGGTGTGATTGCTCAACAGTTAGCGTACGAGGTGTAGGGAAGTAAACCACTTCTATCGATCAAAACAATCATGCCACCTGCAACACCGACCAAGTCCCGATCCTCCAGAAGGCAGCGAGCAGCGGCGAGGTTTCTACGGTCTCTTGAAAGGTATTGACCGGCCGGTCACGATCGAAGACTAGAGCACTCTACATACACCTTGTAAAGGTTACAAGCGAGTCCAAACACTACACGGCTATAGGACTAACGGAAAATCAGCTTCTTTTCACGAGAAATATAACTGATGTCCGTGGCGGAACAAAATTTTATATATTAAAGGCGTCTTCTTCGCGAAAAGCGATGAGAGCAGGGTAAGTCCGTTTTTTCTTGCACCAATCAGGTGCAGCGCGTTTACATTATTTGAAGACTGCTAACGCCATCTCTTGAGATCGTCGAGTACATTGGCAATATTACAGCAGTACCAGCACTAATTGCATTCGACAAACAGAATGTGGTTTACTATAAAGACTATGAAATTTATAATATAACGAAATATATTATGGTGCGATTATGTATGCATTTTATAAATATATTGGCGCTCCACCATGCACCCCGCCTTGGAACATCACAAGATGTTTCAAAACACGCGAATTTTCTGACTGACTGAGAGTAACACATGCATTATGCGATTAAATAATAAATATGATAAATATAGCGGCCTAAACTAAAAAATAAGGTTTAAACTAAGTTGAATTTATTGTGTAGGAATAGGATATAATTTAGTTACAGCGCGTTTGTAAATTCCAGTTTGCGTTTTAACTATCGCCACGCGTACAACGTTATCAGAGCCTCTGAACACGTCCGTAATTACTCCTAACGGCCAATGCAACGGTGGAGAATTCTCCTGCTCAAGAAGAACAACAGTTCCGATTTCTACCGGTTTGTCGGGAGTAGCCCATTTTTGCCTAACTTGCAACGTGTGCAAATACTCTAAGTGCCATTTCTTCCAAAAGGATTGGACCATACTATCTAACAACTTTTTACGTTCTAACAGACTCAATCGTTGATCTGACAAATCAGCAGCGGGTAAATATTGCAACGGAGTAGACATCAAAAAATGCGCGGGAGTTAACACCTCAGGATAAGGGTCTGACGATAATACGCTCAATGGACGAGAGTTAAGAATACACTCTATCTGAGTAAGAACAGTTTGCAGTTCTTCGTATGTAAGTAACTGACTTCCTATTACTCTATATAAATGCGTTTTCATGCTCTTTATATTCCCTTCCCACATCCCACCAAAATTTGGTGATCTGGGGGGAATCATCTTCCACTCTATGCGTCGAGAGAGCAACTCATTCGACAGCGCGTTTTTGAAGCTAGAGTTCAATAAAAAACTATACAGCTCATCTAAATGTGCCTTCGCACCGATGAAAGTAGATCCATTATCGGAATAGAGACATGAAACTGGTCCTCGACGGGAAATAAAGCGTTTAAAAGCGGCTAGAAAGTTTTCAGTAGTTAAATCACTGGTCACTTCAATATGTAGACTACGTGTGACCATGCAAACAAAAAGAACGATGTACGCCTTTTGCGCATGTTGACCTCTGCGGCGAGAAAGGATTGTCCTTATCGGACCAGCGTAATCTACACCAGTGTGACAAAATGCCTTGGCCTCTGAAACACGGTAATCAGGAAGATCAGCCATTATAGGCGTTGGATGCGTTGGGTTGCATTTAAAGCAAGTGTTGCACTTTCGCAACTTGGTCCTGATAACAGTCCTGGCATCCAAGATCCAGTAGCGTTGTCGTATAATAGACATAAGAAGTCCAGGTCCGGTGTGACAATTAACAACATGAAAATGCTGTATTATTAAGTCAACGACATGATCGCGTTTAGGGAGAAGAACCGGATGTTTAGCTTCGAAAGGAAGCATTGATCCAGAAAGTCTTCCTCCAATGCGTAAAATCCCTTGTTTGTCTAAGAAGACGAAGAGGCTTTGCAGCTTTTTTGAAGGTAATTTATCAGCCTTGATCAATTTGATATCTTCACAGAAGTGCACAGATTGAACGGCGAGAATTAACGCATTCTCAGCACTTGTCAACCCTGCTATAGAACGAGGTTCGACCTTAACTTTAGGTCTTGCGAATTTTAATACATATGCGGTGATACGTAGCAACTTTTCCCAAGAAGAAACACGTTGTGCTAACGTACACAGCAACGGCGGCTCTGTGTGAGTAATGGCAGCCAACACATTTGCCTTGAGTTCAGGCAAGACAGAGCAATTATTAAGCGAGAATGGCTTAATCGGCCACTTCTCAGATGAGCTGGGAATCCACGGAGGACCTTTCCACCACAAATCGTGGGTCAAAAGTTGCGATGGAAGCATACCACGCGAAAGACAATCACTTGGATTACTAGCTCCGGCAATATGATAAAAATGTTTAGAGTCCAAGTTTTCTTGGCACTGAGCGACGCGATTACCGACGAAAACTGACCAACGATGTGGTGAAGAATGAACCCATGATAAAGCAATAGTGGAATCAGAAAATGCGTATATCCCGGCAATGGTCATACGTGTTGCATATGTGTCTCGCACAGTTTTTATTAATTTTGACATAAGTAAAATAGCGCATAATTCTAAGCGAGCGAGCGTAGTGATTTTTGTTGGCGAAACCTTTGATTTAGCGCAAAGAATGCGAGTTTGAATGCCAGACGGGTAGGTACAATGGGCATAAATGACACATCCCAGACCATTCATGCTAGCATCACAAAAAGCAACAAGACGTAATTCACAACCAACTTCGACGCCTACATGACGTGGAATCCTTAAAGTGTCAAGCATTTGAAGTTCTTGCGCAAGAGCGAAAAAACGGGTGCGTATGTGCTCCGGTGCAGGATCGTCCCAATCACACTTGCTGAGCCACAGTTCCTTAATTAACAGCTTGGCATAGAGAATCACAGGCGCGACCAATCCGAGCACGTCAAATAGTCGTGCAACCATCGAGAGTATGTTTCTCTTGGTGCACCTTTCATTAATTGCGGCGCATGTGAAATGAAAATTATCTTCACATGGTTCCCATGAGAGACCTAAGACCTTAGAGACATTATTGTCAACATCAAAATCAAGCGACTTGCGGTGCGTGTCGGGAAGCGAGTCAAGTAGCACTGGTGAATTGCTAGACCACTTCACTAAGTCAAAGTCACCCGATTTGAAAAACTTAATCAAGTTGTGAGCTAATTGCGTGGCAGTATCCTCATTTGCAATAGAAAGAACCAAATCGTCCATATACAGACAGGTCTCTGCCACTTTCGCGGCATCAGGATAGAGCGGACTCATGTCAGTAGCCAGCTGTCGCACAGTGCGCATAGCTATGTAAGGGCTTGACTTGAGACCGAAAGGTTGCCTATTAAAGGCATAAGTTCGAATTTTTTTCGATTCGTTGAATCTAAATAAAATGCGTAGGTATTTATGTTGTTCTACTGGTACACCAATCCGTAAATAATATTGTTTTATATCAGCGTTCATTGCAATAGGAAATAATCTAAAACCTAACAATAATAAAAACAGATCGGCCTGTAAATTGGGTCCAATATGTAATATATCGTTAAGCGAAAGTCCTGTATGCGTTTTAGCACTCGCGTCCAATACGATGCGCGGCATCGGTTTATCAGGTCGGACTACTGCGTGATGCGGTATATAATAACCATCAGAGGACAGCTCAGATTCTTTAACAGGACTGAGGTAATTGTTATCAATATAATCCTGAATAACCTTGTTATAATTTTCGCGCACTATCGGTGCCTGACGGAGCTTACGCTCGAGTGAAACGAAACGGCGATAAGCGGTAGCGTGCGAATTACCTAATTCCGAAGGGTTCCTACAGAACGGTAATGCAACTGTATAACGACCTACGTCGTCACGGGTCACGGTAGCCGTGAAAATATTTTCGCAATCTGTCTCCTCTGGTGACAACAAGCGTTTCATGGGTACTTCTTCAAGTTCCCAGAACTTTTGCACTATATCATTAAGCGCTAACGCAGAAAAAGACGCGGCAGTAGGTAAAATATGTTTACGCGGGTAATCTCCCATAAGTACGTAACCAAATGTTGTAGATAAAGCACACGGTGCGCGCGGCCAACACTCGACCATATTTCCTAAGTATATAAATGGGAATAGCTGGGCACCTAACAATAAATCAATCTTGCCCGGAATATTCCAGCTTAAGTCAGCGAGCGGAAGGTTACGAAAATCTAGGTCGCGATCACAATCGATAAATTTCGAAGGCAATTGATCCGTAATGCATTCTACAACAAGCGCATGTATAGTGTATTTCTGATCCGGATAAATACGGGATTCAATGTCTAAATGAACATAACCGATTATCGGACTTGAAGCGGAACCAACACCTTTAACATAGGAATTATTCAACGGTATTATCGGTAAATTTAATAAACTAGAACAAGCAGATGTTATTAGATTATTCTGCGAGCCATTATCTATCAAACACCTAACTACAGATTTGATACCAGCGCTACCCTTAGAGCGCGCGTATACCTGAGCGGTTGACAAAAGTATATCACCCTTATGACAAGAAGTGTAAGACTGTGTATGTGTAACTGGTTCTGTAGCAAGCGGGGGCGCTCGAATGCATGACGAAGTCGTGTGAGCGCGATGAGAAGGCGCGGGCGAAGTAACGGTCGCTCGATGAGCGGGCGGCGGCGAGTACGCGACGGCGGTATTTACCATAGCCGCATGCGATTGCGAATTATTACTATCAAAATGCAATAACCTATGGTGTCTTTTATTACAGAAACAGACTGACGTACTCTTACAATCCGGAAGTTTATGTAAAGTGCTTAAACAATTAACGCAACCGTACTTCGATTTAATAAACTCATATCTAGCCCTTGCGTCTCGCATATTTTTAAACTGAGCGCAATCATATAAATGTCGATGGTTACCACTACACAAACAACAATTCGCGGTAACTGCTGCGGGCGCCGAATATGTGAGAGTATTTGCATTATTAGCGGACTCACTGGCGACAAAAGATTTGGAGGTGTGATGAACGCGCCGGTCGCGTGAGGGCGACGTAACAACAGCAGCGGGTTTCGTATATGACGAATTTCGCGGGTTTGAGCGCTCCAAAATCTTAGCCTGATCTTGTATAAAAGCGATAAGCTGTTGTGTCGTAGGCACTTCCACATCCCGAATCGAAAGTTCAAAGGCTTGGATGGTTTGAGGATCCATCCTTCTCAAAGCGCATTGAAGAAAAATAAAATCAGTTAGATCTGTTATGCCTAATCCTTTTAGAGCTGAAATCGAAGCGGAGTATTTACTAACAAAGGTATCAAGAGCGTTCGCAGTGTGCGAGCAAGTTTTTAAGTCCAGTATATTATTGAGATAATATGTACCTAATGAGCGTTTGTCGTGGTATTTCTTAACCAAACTATCCCACAGTATTTTATATGTTTCACCTGACGGAATAATACCGGAAGTGAATTTTAGTGCGTCGTGGGTGAGTTTAGAAATTAGATACTGTACACGTTGCGAGTCAGAAAGCTGTTGATTCAAATGAACATTAGCTTTAAAATACTGATAAAAGGTATTCCAGTTTTCAGGGCGTCCGTCAAAACTCGGAATTACTAAAGGTTCTAATTTCACTACGGACTTGATCGAGCTACTGGTCTCGAGTGAACGCACCTTAGAAGTGGTTAATATTTTATTTCTAACGCGTTTAACTCTCGAGTATAAATCATCAAATGAATCGAGGCAAGAATACTCGGGATTGACCGTAATCTTTGATAACAAATTTATATTATTTATTTTATCAACAATGGACTCAAATTTATCGCGTAACTCATCTATTATCTCCGTTTCAGCCAGAAAATTCTCGTTAGCTCGCGTTGATGAATCGAAAGAAATTATACCTTTCGACGATGTGTACATACGATTAATACGTTGAAATAATAATTCTTTCTTTTGATTCAACATAACCAACATGACTTCGCGGCTTGATTCGCTTTCCGTCATGTTTATAAAATAATATCACAATACAACTACAAAGTGATAGGTATATCTACCTAGTTAGTGTAAAAACACAAGTTAAATTTAAATCCTAAAATGACTTAGCGTAAAGTACAGTGGTGGAGCGGTTAATAAGTGGGTAGGTATAAATAAGTTCAACTAAATTGAGTATAATGGATATTATTACCAATTAATACGTAATTCACCAAATCTAACAATTAATTATATTTAAATACGAGTCTACCAATAATTACGTAGTTCTCGTGCGTTTTAAACACAGAATTTACCAATTTTACGTAAATCTGTGAGCGAGGAAAAATGGCGGCAAGAATTCACTAGAATTACGTGAATCTTTTTTATGATATGAATAGAAAAGTAAATTCACGAATATTTACGTGAATCACTGGCCTATCCGGCTCGAAGGACCAAATTATATGGTCAGGCGTGTAAATAGCCCGACCAGGGTGTGATTGCTCAACAGTTAGCGTACGAGGTGTAGGGAAGTAAACCACTTCTATCGATCAAAACAATCATGCCAGCACTAACCTGCAACACCGACCAAGTCCCGATCCTCCAGAAGGCAGCGAGCAGCGGCGAGGTTTCTACGGTCTCTTGAAAGGTATTGACCGGCCGGTCACGATCGAAGACTAGAGCACTCCACATACACCTTGTAAAGGTTACAAGCGAGTCCAAACACTATACGGCTATAGGACTAACGGAAAATCAGCTTCTTTTCACGAGAAATATAACTGATGTCCGTGGCGGAACAAAATTTTATATATTAAAGGCGTCTTCTTCGCGAAAAGCGATGAGAGCAGGGTAAGTCCGTTTTTTCTTGCACCAATCAGGTGCAGCGCGTTTACATTATTTGAAGACTGCTAACGCCATCTCTTGAGATCGTCGAGTACATTGGCAATATTACAGCAGTACCAGCACTAATTGCATTCGACAAACAGAATGTGGTTTACTATAAAGACTATGAAATTTATAATATAACGAAATATATTATGGTGCGATTATGTATGCATTTTATAAATATATTGGCGCTCCACCACCTATAACTAAATTAATTTAATTAGTACTCTTTTATGTATAACAAAATAAATAAAAATAAAAAAAATAAATGTAAAACAAAATAAATAAATAAAAATAAATAAGCAATTCGATTCAATTAACATAGTAGTGAAACCCACGTATGTCGTTTTAATACTGGTACTACATCTCCTTATTTCAAAGAAAACAAAATTCATTATATATATTACTATGTTAGTAAACTAATGTTAGGGTGTCCTTGGAGTTTCTTGCCTGTTCTTCTCCACAGGATCTACTTATTGGAACAGGAAACTAGCTTCACGACTGAATTAGTCTGACTGACTACTACTCCTGACAATTCAAAAATACCTATAATGGGTTTAATTGAAATACATGATTTTGATTTGATTTGATATACAGTGCGATCACTGGTGCACTGCTCAGTTTATTTTATAGATTGACCACAGCCTTAGAATATTGCGAATCCCATAACCGCACTGGCCCCTTTTTTAACAAAGCTCGTAAAACATTCACACTCTCCAAATAATTAGGAATAAATTTAGCGAGATAATTAACTATGCCTAAAACCTTTCCAGGGCCTTCCTATCACTCGGATCTCTGTTATAGCTTTAATATTTGTACTAACCGCTCGCATACCGTTCGTATCAAACTTATGCCCTAGGTATGTAATTTCCGAATCACCAAATTTACATTTTTCACGGTTAACGTCGTCACGGTTGGGTTGAATCTTTTATTGATAACGTCATAACGTTATCAATAAAAGATTCAACCCCATCTAAATCCTCTAAATATTGCTTCAGGTGCACAGTTTATCCCATATGGTAAGCGTAAGAATTGGTACCGACCGTCGTCGATTACGTCGTCGGCTACTATCCAA
This sequence comes from Callimorpha dominula, assembly GCA_949752705.1. NCBI lineage: Eukaryota > Metazoa > Arthropoda > Insecta > Lepidoptera > Erebidae > Callimorpha > Callimorpha dominula. The sequence continues at coordinate 2,384,485 of OX457019.1, read as the reverse complement.
AACCCACGTGCTTCTAACGGACTAAACATAGTCGCGCCGCGCAGCGCGCCGCCAGCTCGGGTACCGTCGCGTCGGCAGCGTATACTGCGCGCGCTACACCGCACGGTTCAGTGTCATTCAGGGTCTAAACATACATGAATACTTTCATATTTTTTCGTGACTAAGACAACGGCATTTACTCAATCGGTAGGGTATGCCACCTTACTAACTAAACCTAGCCCTTCCATTCTATGTTATTCATCCATCAATTTACCCTTAAGTCCTAAAGGATATTTTCTAGCGGGACATACAACGGGTTGTACATTTTTATCAATAACAAATCAGAAAACTCTTCTATATTTATTGCATTTACTTGATTGAAGTAATGCAGCCATCTAATCCGAGTATAAATCACTATAAAAGAAAAATAATCTTATTTTTCTGAACAAAAGGTAACTTATCTATGCCTAGAATTGGCAATCGATCGCATGTAAAGGACTTTAGGCGTTTTGTGAACGGCCTAAGGTTTACAATCCATAAACCTAACTTAACATAATCCCGTTTCAAAATAACATTTATCATTGAACCAGTAGGTTTTCTACTTTTAATGCAATGTTTTGTCCCCATCATTTTACAACTTCAACCCATACGTTAAAAGACTAACATAGTTTTTGGTTTCCCTCGATCGTATTGATATAGAACATGTCCCCACTGCTCTGGCTTCCTTATTGCAAACACAGTACTTGCAAAATGGCGGTTTTTAAATAAACGTGGTAAACGTATTTTTTGATATCTAAACAACAAGTCTATGTTTCACAACGTTTGAAGTGTACTTAAAAAAATGAACCTTTCTATTGACATATTTAATACTTTAATGTCTCGTTTGTATAAAATGTGCAGTACTGCATTTTCATCCACCATCTGGACTTGTGAGCTTTACATTATCACTAAGTAAATCAGTATTTGTGTTTATTACTGCAAAATCACCTAGCACGTGTTCAATACTGCGTTTCTAGTTAGTAGTTCCGTCCGCGAATAAGGTCGACGCACTGATTTGCTAGCACGAAACGCGTCACTGTATACTAATATTGCATTTAGTTTTAGCAGCGCAAGAGTGGCTCTTGGTTCGCTCGCTATACTCAAACGCATTACTGTAGAATACTTTTTACTTACTTTAGTTAGTATTCGTTGCAAAGAAAAATATATGCTAAACGAAGATACAGTAAACGTAACAAGTACTGCACAATCTTCTAGCACATGCTGAATGGTGCAGATCTTGTTAGTAAAAGCAATACCCTCACTGTCTCTGCTCGCGAAATCCACATTTAATACCTTGTGAGTTGCATTCTTTTGCTCACACACACGCACGCGAAATATCACTTCTTATCGCAAACATAGCATAACGCGTTACACGTTAGACACCGTTCATCCAGACATCGCTTATAGCCGCAGTGCATCATCGTGAGACATCGCTTATAGCCGCAGTGCAAGCAGGTGCGGGGGGCGCTTCGCTAAGCCCGCAAGTCCTAACCACTACATCTGCGATATGATTAATATATACGAGATTTCTTAAGTGAAGCACTTACCATCACAGGAATATTGATTCAAAACATCCAAATAAATCCCTTTTTTTATATTAGAAGGGGCAACCGAGCAGACGGGTCACCTGATGGTAAGTGACTACCGTCGCCCATGGACACCTGCAACTCAAGAGTCACAAGTGCGTTGCCGGCCTTTGAGATAGGAGTACGCTCTTTTCTTGAAGGTTTGAAGGTCGTATCGGTCCGGAAATACCGCAGGCGACAATTTGTTCCAAAGATTGGTTGATCCCTCAGTAGATCAAAAACACAGATGGTGATTTTCAGGGAATTCATTCAGAGGATCGTAGGCATAGAGTACATTGATTGCAAGTTATTACATATTTAAAAAAGACTGGACATACAAAGAATCTACAGGAATTCCTAAAGTAATAGATTTTCACGGTCTACAACTACCAGTCCCAAAAGCACGGCCGCAAGCCCGCGCCAGCCCGCGGCACCGCCATTTCGGCCGCGCTGTCGGCCCCTTGTGAGCCGTCCACCTCTACAACCACTTCTACCCTGAACTGGGTTAACTTGCACGGCATCCGAAGCACCATCAATGCAATTGCTTTGTTCTTTAGACATCTTGGCAGCCTAACCGATTTACATTGACTTTCCTAGACTCAAATCCTCGGTACGAAGAAGTCTCTCACTGTATTTTTTTGATACCAAACACAATTCTCGAACTCGCAATGTTGACTCAGTACCCTCAACACGGTAATATATTGGTCGAAGTTTTCGCCGTCTTCTTGATTGCGAGTAAAAAATTGGAACCACCTTACTTAGTGATATTTGGCTTCACATTAAAATCATTTCTAAGCATAATTAGTAAGCAAACTATCAGAAAGACTAAGGTCATAGTTGCAGATATTTGCCCTGAACTGAATATTATAGCATTAATTAAAGGGGTTGATTACTAAATACGAAGAATGTTAATTAATTGTTCGGACTTACGAGATAAAACTTTCATCCCCAATTGGATAATTAACAATCCATTACTGTGCGGTTCTCCAGAAATTTTTTGCCCCGCACAACCTATCTCTGGAACAAAGTGTCGCCGGTGGTATTTCCGGACCGATACGACCTTCAAACCTTCAAGAAAAGAGCGTACTCCCATCTCAAAGGCCGGCAACGCTCTTGTGACTCTTGAGTTACAGGTGTCCATGGGCGACGGTAATAAACCATCAGGTGACCCGTCTGCTCGTTTGCAAAAAAATGAAATATGATCATATAACTTTGATTAACTTAGTAATAAATTTTTATGTAGGTACACTACACGCTTTACAAAACATTAAATTAAATTTGTTAAATCTAGACTTTAAACTAGCATGGTCACGAAAATAAATACTCAACTCAAAGTCATGAGTCAAAGTCATGAGTTATGGTGTTAAAATATTTTTATTCATGTTTTCAGATTTAAGGTAAATAAAAATCCATATATTAGCCGTGTCTATTGAATTGTAGACAGCGTTGTGCGTTTTGCCTAAATGACGATATTTAAATTCTATATAGGTCAATTAAGGTTATTCCTTTTGCACTTTCATTTATAAGTAATTTAAAATTTAAATTTTTTGACACATAGGTACCTACAACGCACGGTGGTTTGCTAATTACTTGTAGACTTGTGTAACTCATAAGTGATTCGATCCGATGAACTACTCACATTCGGTGAACGAATTGAACTTGATCATCTCTGTGGATTATGTTCGTCTTACAGTTCCTCTCCCACTCAGACAGAGTAAAATCGAGTTGCCGTTCACTGCGAGCCGTTCGTTCTGGCAGATGACAGTCACTCTGTCTGTTCTCTTTGTATGCGTTAGCGAGATACGATTCGCCATTGCATACACACACACTAACAATCATATAACGTTTTCTTTTTGTTATAATTACTTGAATGACTCGCTTATTTTAGATTAACAGTAATATCGATAAAATAAGAAAAAAATAATGGTAAACAGAGTAAATTTTACGCCGTTTAAAGTGAAATCTCTAAATCAATAATAATAATAATTACTCCACACATCTCACACACGGCCGTCTGATCCCAAACTAGGCAGAGCCTGTACTATGGTAACCAGACTGCTGATAAACATACTTATATATTTTTAAATACATACATATTATAGATAAATTACACCCAGACACAGAACAAATTATCATGCTCATCACACAATTATTTGTCCTGGGTGGAAATCGAACCCACGACCTCTGGCTTAGCAGTCAGGGTCACTAACCACTAGACCAACAGGCCAGTCAACAGTCAATGAACTTCGTAGATACATAAATAATTTATAATCATTCACACAGTTCACATAACTAATTATTCACACAGTTGATGAACTCATACCATAGCAATACAGTCCCGAATGCGACCACTGCACTCTGAACGATTCGCTTCCGACTCGTAGATAAAACGCAGTAGTTTTTAACACTATCATGTCGGTTAGGTAGTCACTACCGCTGATCCAAGGAGCTAAATTAACAACGGAACGATTAAGCGGAACGGGCTCACTTTATGGAACGACATTTGATGAACGAGTTCCATAATGTGAACGATTTTGCCGAAGTGTACTTACCCGTACTTCATTTCCATTTTATAATAAATGTTCTGACTTTCCTTTAAGAGTATGCATGTATTTAGTAATATAATATGTCCATCAGCTGTCTGATTACCACACTACAGGTTCTGCCTAGTTTGAGATCAGATGGCCGTGTGTTAGTTGTCTCAAGCTATTATTATTATTATTCCGCTGCCATCATTTAATTTGTACGTGTTTGGCGCTGACTCAAGTTATTTAAATATTTACTTTAATAGTTTAGTTAGGCTAACAAGTTATTTTTTTATTATTTACGCTTTTCAATTCTTTTCTTCTTTCGTCGGTTTATTTTGTTGTTTTGTTTTTAGTGTTACTGCAAAGTTAGTTGGTAGTTCTCACTTTATTGGGCACCTAGTTTATAGGTCACGGACGCAGCTGTTTTGTAAATTGGACCGACATTGACTTATATGCTTTTGTTCGTTTTTTTTTCTTAACATTTCAGTGATACCGCAAAGCGGGATTACCTGGTACTTCATATATTGATGAAGTTTGTTGATGAACATCTGTTACCTGTTCAAGGAATTTATCACCTCCTTTTAAAGTAATACTATTTGAATAATGTATTAAATTCTCAATCTTTGGCTTTTGTTTAATTTGTTTTTATTACCGTCCGATCTCTATATTGCTTTTCCTTTCTAAAGTCCTCGAACACCTCATACATAATCAACTTAGTTCATTTCTTACCAAAAACATCCTTCTTAAGTCCCATCAATCCGGTTTCCATTCCTGTTATAGTACTGTCACAGCCCTGGTGAATATTACGCATGATACCAGAAACGGAATGGAAAATGGAAATCTTACTGCTCTTGCTTTCGTTGACTTTTCTAATGCTTTTAACTCAGTAGATTTCGATATTTTCAACAAGCTCTCTTAACATATCTCCCACGGTAATTAATTGGCTTCGTAGTTACCTGTGCGGTCGCCATCTGCACATATGCATCGATAACACTAATTCATCTTGGTGCAACATATCTGCCTTCGTACCCCAAGGTGGCGTTCTATCTCTTCTTCTTTTCGGAATTTTCAATAATTCAATCTCACATCAATTTATCTTTCACTACCACCTTTATACTCGTACAGATGACTTCCAGATTTATTCTTACGCACCTTTAGAAAAACTGCCTGAAGCAGTTGACAACGTTAATAATGGTTTGATTTGAACGCGTGATTGGAGTGTGTCACATGGGCTTACTGTAAATCCAACCAAGACCCAAGAGTTATTATTGTTGGCAGCTCTAGGAAGAACTCAAGGATTGTCTGGTGCCAACTTCCGCAGCTTGTTTTTGATGTCCCAGTCCCAATCAGTGTAAAAGTAAAAAATCTGGGGATCATGTTTGCATCTGCGGTATCATTGAGACGGCTACGCAACTTTCTTCCTACTGTCACCAAAATTGCACTTGCAAAGTCGCTACTATTCCCAATACTTGATTACGCAGATGTCAGCTATCCAGATCTCACCGAGGCCCTATTAGACAAACTCATGATCAAGTCTCAGATTTTTGTCAAAAGCTTGAGTGGTTACCCACACGCTTTCGCCGGATTGATCATATCCTTTCTTTATTATATAACTAGCAACCCGCCGCGGCTTCACACGGGTACAAATCATACACCTAAACCTTCCTCACGAATCACTCTGTCTATTAATGAAAACCGCATGAACATCCGTTCAGTAGTTTTTCAGTTTATAGCGAACAGACAGACAGACGCGGCGGGGGACTTTATTTTATAATTTATTTTTATTTATTTGTAAAAAAACATCTATCTTTAGTGATATATTGTTTAACCCTTCCACACCTTTCTATCTTAACTTAACTTAACTTAACTTTGAGTTCCTTCATGACACATATTCTAGATTCTTAAGATCATCAGAAAATTTAGAGTTAAAATGTCTTTGCATTCCACTCTTTTACCGTTGTTGCAACAAGGTGGTGGAATGCACTTCCTATCGAAATAAGAAAGCTGAAACAGTAAACGCCTTCAAAGCAATGGTGAAAAGTCACTACCTAAACTTATAGCTCCATCAAGAGGTATACTGAAATCAGCTATCACGTTTATCGTTATAATGTTTATTTGCTGAATATTGTTATGTATTCTCTCAGTATGTAATTATTTAGTTATTGCTTTGGTATATATGAAAATATATGTATATATAGATATATATTTGTATATTTATATATGTATATTGTATGCTTATGCGATTAGGCCTTTACGGGACTTTAAATAAAAGATGGACTGTATTAAAAGGTTGTATTCTCGACGATTACAATTGTTAGAATTGCCCATAGCGGAACGCGTCTGAGAGCGCCGACAGATGTATAAAACTAGGTATATGTTTGTGTATATATGTAGATTATGAAGTACACCGACAGCTACCACTTAATACAGTCACTAAAACCATCCTAAGGTTGTCTGGTAGATCTCGCTCTTAGCGATAAGACCGCCCATTGTACGTAACATTAATATTAAGATCAATCATTGTAGTTTAATATATTATGGTGTACAATAAAGAATATTTTATTCCATTCTATTCTGTTCATTTTTTTTTTAATTACAAGATATATCTCAGTGCATTCTAGTCTCCTTTAACAACTTACTGAATTCCTCTGCTCCAACCATGGTCACACTAGTCATTATGTGACCAGTACAACTCACGAGGGGTTTAAGGGTAAATTTTTTCCCTTTATTATTTTCCCTTTATTTTTTTTAAATGTATTACTTATATTTAGGATGATAAGATCAGTCAATTAATCAAATCGCAGAAACTTCAAATATTGCTTTTTTTACATTATTTTTTTACAAAACCAGGATTGTTTAAAATTGAGATCGTTGTTATGAAATATGATTAAATCTGTTAATGAAGTACATCACAGAAAACTTCCCCCTTATTTTGGATTACTAAACTCGGAATGCAATGCAGATAACTAAAACATCCTAAAAAACAACCTCCAGGCCTAACCTATAACTACTAGTAACACCAGTGGCGTTACTTGAATCGTGAAAGTGGCTGGAAGAGCTACAGAACTCCACTGGATGGAAATCCAGTGGAGTTCTGTTGATGCCACTCAGAAACTAAGAACACTACTACAGTATTGCTATCTAGCTTCTGTTTTCTATAATTACTAACCCGTCCGAACAAATCAGAATCTACAAATCCAGAAATTGCTATGCGTTATCCTTTATCGTAGTATTTTATCCTGATTCAATAAAATGTTATAATAAAACACTGTTAAAATTTCTAAAATATCATATATTTTACAAGTAAGAAAACTGACGAACAAATCCACCATAATGTATAAATATACACAGCCTGTAAAATATAGTCCAATACGACGAAAATTACAAATTTTCTATAACCTTTGTCTGTTCCTTGAAGGCCGTCTTTCACTATGTATTTTCGAAGGCCAATACCCCACACTAGTATATACTCTTCTAAATCAATATCATTAAGATTGCAGTTGTAAATTACTTTGTCAGCATCACTCAGTCTATCTATCATGGCGTTGACATTATCTTGCTTGAAATCATATACATTTGTTATGAAGTAATCATACACTTCAGCTAATTTATCAACTTTTCGGTAGAGATCCACAAATCTGAAAAAAAAAATAAGTTGAATGAATATGATAATATGACACAATATTAAGTTATTAAAAGCGTCTCTGAATGGGTATAATTTTTCAGTTGTAAACGGGGACAATTTCTTTGCCTAAGGGAAATAATCAAAATTTCTGTGAATGTCATTCATATTTAAATTTATTAAAGATATACGGTATATTAAAGATACACTTGTGTTGCCTGACACCAACGCGGCAAGTCACTTTATTTCTTGATGGTGTTCTCCGTCGGTCCCGAAACTGATCGAGAATCCGAAATACACACACGACTAAAACTGTAAATTCTTCAATAAATATGATTATGACAATGTTTTGAGTAAGACTGAAATAGTTCCATATGGGGCGTTCCAAGGTCAGTAAAACACATCACACAGCATACAAATCTTCAAGTGATCCCACCTTAGAAGTGGACTTTTTCATAGATGCTACTACTACGCTGTGTGCGCTCACGCTCATATGCATATACACACAAGCACATAATATAATTGTAATTTTTTTTCAATATACTCAATTTAAAAGAACTTTCTTTGCCCTTCAGTATTTCACGTAGTTTTTAAAATACAGATAGTAGTACTTCTTATAGTGTAACTTAGTAAAACCTTGCACCCATTAATAAAATAATGGAATCTTAAGCTAAGTTTAGTACCTACTAAAAGTAAAAAAAAACTTACGAAGAAATTTCTTTCGGTTTCTTGCCGATCACGAAACATACAAAGTCCAAGATGTACGCTGGTATATACAAATAGAACCACGACAGAATGAAATATAAAAATTTACTCTTCACTTGTAGCATTTCACTTCTCCACACAATTTTTGGAGAGGCCAGCTTCTTTTTCTCTTTACGCATCGTGTCTCCTATGAAACCTATAAAAAAGAAATGAATGATGATATCAATGATTTTCTAAGATTATTTGACTATAAATGGGCATTTTAGTTATTATTAAGTTTATCGAGAAAATAACAGTTCCCAAAGTCTCAGCCGCGTTTATAATCACTGCCTTGCTTATAGGGATTGTAACTTGATTTTAAATAGACTGCAAGGTAGGACGCCCGTAGCCAGATGGACTGACGATCTGAAAAGTGTAGCAGCGATGGAATGGATGTAGAGGGCGGGGGCCCGGGTGCTGTGGCGCACATTGGGACAGGCCTATGTCTTGCCTTGCCTTGATTGAAAATATCAGTAAAGTTGCACAAATTGCTGTTGAAGTATACTTAGAGTCACTCTTTTCATCCTCTGATGCACAGATGAATTCATGAAAAAAACAGGAAGGAGATACGATATCTCTTAAATTCTTTCGGAACTGTAGATTTGGCCTGTTTGACCCGACCCTTGTTCGTTCATGAAATTATGAAGTGTCTATTTAAATAAAGAATCTGAGGATGCTAAAAATTATTATAAATTAGTCTAGGTATATGTATTGTATGAGATGCTCCACTTTGATGATGCAATGATGATGATTATAATGGTGAGGATGGTTTCAACTACGACTAGAGATCTTCTACATTTCTACACCGAATCGACAACGATTTATAAGACACAGTGATAATCAAATTTCTTCCATTGAAAGCCCCAAAATGACTTCACTTGTTTTGGGTTTTTATACTGGTTGCCCTTTTACATGTACTGATTGCAATATTAAATGTGAAGCAATAGACTTACACTTTTTATAGTGTCTTACCGTATCTCAAATGTTTGGACATGGCGTAAATGGGTATCTCAGTTTCACCACTCTTTTGCCTCTCTGTCGAGTCCCAGGCAGCTGCTATGATGGCGTTATTCACATAATCAACGGGAGCAATACACAAATTTGAATTTACGTCTGTGCGAAACACGCGGAGGACACCGAAACCTGCTCCGAGGTATATCTGCAAAAACAGATATAAAGATTAGACGATTGGCCACTATTAGTTAATATTTTCGCAGTATATCTTACCTAGAATTCATGATTGACAATCTACTTTTGAATTAAACACTTGTTACGAATCTTCGTTGGAAGTCGCCGTACCGGATTTATCCTTATAATACCAAGATGTTTTGTATTTCTTGCAATATTTAAGTAGTGGTAGTACATATATGTAGGCATACTGGCAGTTCGTATATGGGCTCTTAGAGGATAACACGTAAGGTTCTTGGGACCAGTGTTACAATTCATAATTTTGGAACGGCATTAATTCAACTGTCTGATTCTGTTCCTTAGTGTTGATTTTAATCTTCAAGGGACTCAAATGATGCTTTATCACGCTTCCAGTCATCAGCGCGACTTGAAAAAGCCTTACATAAAATCCTCTATCATAATTGTTTTTGAAAGACATTACAATGACGTGAAATGAAGTTAAGAAGACTTAGAGAGAGAGAGTGAGCATTCTGGAACTCACGACTAAACCTAGAAATAAAAAGGACGCAAAGCCCAAGAGAAACGCATACTTTGCGTTAAGCGCAAAGTATGCGTTTCTCTGGCTTTGTAGTTTGAAGTATAGATAATATTAACTCTGCGTGTTTCACATGTGTAATGTTCTAGCGGATACTTGATTGGTGTCACGTATTTTTTTTGCTCTATCAGAGTATTAAAAGTACTCTTTCAATGGTGTTTAAGGATATTTTGGTGGTCTTTAAAGTCTAGTTGTACTTTGTTTACTAGTTGGCAACACTGTCTAAGACTGTCTAGACTGTTAGAAGGTAAGGCTACTTACTCCACTGGGACCAATAACTGTACTGACGTCTAACCAACCAGGAGCTGGCTCGTAGTATGCTGGCAGTACTGCAAATTGAATTTAAACGTAAAGGAGTGATTATTTATCACTTGTTTTTTTAATTTTTTATTTATTATGATTTACCAACATTTGTTTACACGATTACAAGCAACAAAAATTATATTCAATGAGATTTAAACTGAGTGTAACAAAAAGTTACAGGTAAATACAGCTTGCTATATTGAACTAGGTACTCAAATTAATTTCTTAACATTTTTGTGACATAAACGTACACAATACAATAGTATATAAAACAAAAGTATACAAAGCAAATATAAAAAACTATTTACATAACTTTATTCTTATAATATTCCAATAGTGTGGATTGAAATTTGATTACTGAATCTGCATGGATATCCACTAGAGCACTAGATTAGAAAAATCTTATTTGAATTTGTTCGAAGCGCAGCGAGATTGAACAATATTGGGCCGATATGAGAACCCTGTGGTATGCCGAATGTAACAACTCGAGTGCCGGATTCAAAACCGGTAACTACTACAGAGAAAGTACGTTCATGAAGATAACCATAACCACTTTAGTAAGGTGCCTTTAATAACTACATAATATTATATCATGGAACGCGAAAGTTTAAAAGTTAGTATAGATTAAAATGTTTATTTATGAATGGACGCACTAGAGATTCAAAAACTTTAGCAAATGTTGATAATATCGAGATAGGTCGGTTTTGATTTTTTTTGATTTTGATATTAAAAATTATTCTCCTCCAGCTAAAGTAGTTTCATAGCCATCTGTCCTTGACAATAGGTAAAAACTGGAACCACCCTGTTTTGATTTTACGTAAACCCAAAAGTGCTTTACATTTGTTTAACTGTTGTTCTCCAATCTCTCAACATACTGATTATAGCAACAGTTGATAAGAAAAGAACATCTTTTGCCGACTATTTTCAGTTCAACATCGTCTCGGGAGTTCAAAGAAAGTCATCACTACTGAAGTTAGAGAGCTTGTCTTGAGCTATTACTTACACTCCTCAGAGCACGTATATGAGCAATATCTTTAACCGTTTTAATAAAAAAAAAGGCAGTCATATATGAAACTCGGACACCCATCCCAAAAAGTGCATAACGCCACTAAAGAAGTTTTCAGTTCAATAACAAGTCACACTTACACAATACACATGCGCACACAACTATTATAATGTTAAAAGAATTAGGTTTACCCCCATTAAAATTATATCCCTAATACTTTCTTACTCCACGAGACCGTGAATGAGGTATGCTATAGCATACCTCATTCAGACCGCTACCAAGTCCGGCTGGTGGAAACTCAGAGACGAGGATTCAAACAAGTAACAACAAACAAACTCGTAGAAGCCACGCCGGAATTTACTGACAGACGACATAATTTTAGTCAGGATCGGGCGTCCCCATCCTAGGAGTTACGTAGGTAGGGTTCTACCTTTATCTTTAAGGTCCCCAAAAAGAAGCAGACATGTTAAGTATTCTTACCTATTGGAGGTCTCACAATACATACAGGAAGATCACCACTTTTTGTCCTAATCAACTCTTCAGCAATGCACTTCGTAAACGTGTATGTATTCGGCCAGCCCTCAATCAAGCTGCAGAAAAAAACGATTAATGCTTGATCAAACTTGATGGAACTGGATGCAGGTAATGGAAAGAAATATTATTTCCTGGAGATATACGAGTAGGTTCCACCACAACAGAAGTAGATTTGCCCAAGAGTTCCATGTGCATCTTTCTAATTAAAGGAGTATACGTCTACCGATCACGACTTGGAGACTAGCTGTTGTATCGACAGGTAGTCATGTCTGTCGGGGGTTCAGGTAATTTCTTCCTAGGTTATACCTGAGCTCCCACTGAGCGCTTGGTGAGGTAGTTAACTCGAGAGGGTGTAAGCATATGATGTGCTTCAAATTAATTTACACTGACACTTACTCGTTAGTGACATTGTTCAGTTTACTGTCTTCGACGTTTTCGGCTAGAGATATCATGGTATCGGGGGTTATTGGACATGGGTAGAACTGTTCTCGTATTTCTTTGCCGTTTCGGTCTTTGGTTGCAAATGAAAATGCTGTAGATACGTGAACCAATTTCCTGGAAAAGAAGGTATTCTTATAGTATGAGATACTTGTGATTTTTTAGAACGTTTTTTTTTACTGCCTTGAACAAAACTAGGACATGTTTCCCAGGTCTTGTTTGTTTAAATAGTGATTTTTAATAGTTGTTTTGATTGTATGTATGGTGCAGTAATTTATGTTTTCATAGTTTTAACTGCATCTGTGGTGTCGTGTGTTTGGTGTAAATATTTTGTAGATGGCGCTGAGTGGACCTTACGCGTTATAAACTTCTCCGTATTATCCAAATGATGTGGTAAAAATACCAATGGTATTTACTAAACTCTTCTTTTCGCCTATGTAACCTAGGACTCACTAAGGTCATACTGATACAATATGTGTATAAAGGAAGTATAAATTAATGTTTCAACTTACTTCAGGTTCTTGCAACTTCTGGCAAGTTCAAGTACCTCCCTGGTACTCCGAACATTGATGAGTGTGGCTTTACGAAGAGGTTCATCAAATCGTATTGTGGCAGCCACATGGAATATTATATTCACCTAAACATGAACTAAGATTATAAGTAAACTGCCTATTATTGAAATTCATTATTAAATAACGAAGCTTAAAATAAGATTTTCCATGAGTAGTATGCATAGTTTTTACACATACAGTTGTATCTCTATACCTCACTTGTGTTTCACAGATACCTGACCAATTCCGGTATCTACTCCTACTCCGACTATCGAAAGCAGTGGCTCACACCGACGCGATAAGTCGCTATATCTCTTGTCCCTTTATCAAGAAGTGAAGCGATCTGTCGCGTCGGGTCCGATACTAGTCAAACTTTCCAGAAACACACAAGTGAGTGCAACTGTGTAGTTGTACTCACTTGTGTGTTTCTGGAAAGTTCCGATACTAGTCAAACTTTCCAGAAACACACAAGTGAGTACAACTGTGAAGTTGTACTCACTTGTGTGTTTCTGGAAAGTTTGACTAGTATCGGACCCGACGCGACAGATCGCTTCACTTCTTGATAAAGTGACAAGAGATAAAGCGACGTAAACATTTATTAGCGGCCAGGAGCGCAGAACTTTCAGTGTGCCCTATGTTTACGTGTGTAAACATAGGGCACACTGAAAGTTCTGCGCTCCTGGCCGCTAATAAATGTTTGAATTTCGAGTGTTATATTTTTTAGACCTAGGAAACACAATTATTGATAAAAAAATAATTGCCAGGAAATCTCGTGTCAATTGTTTTTATCACAAGTTTAATTTCGACGTTCGCAGCAAAAATAGAATTAACGCGAAAAGATTTTAGTGCCATGATTTTTTACAACTAAAAAAGTAGAGAAAAACGGCCAAAAAGTCGCATCCTATTGCACCATGACAATGCTTCGCACACACCGCGAACAAGACAAAGTCATTTTTGGCTTCTGAAATGGTAGAGCATCCCGCACATAGTCCAGACCTGGCACCATGCGATTTCTTTATTTTCCCAAAAATTAAAGGTTTGATGAAAGGTATGAAATTTAGGGGGCCGGAAGAGGCCGTAATAGCTTTCAAACAGCACACGAAACATGCCCTTATACCAATGGTCCTCATGTTTTCAAAAATGATTTGACCGTATGAAAAAGTGTTTAAAATGAAATGAAGAATACTTCAAAAAGCAGTAAATATATTACTTTACATGTAAATTGTTTTATTAATGAGTTACGCAAAACTTTCAGTGTACCCCTCGTATTTATTTATTTACACTTGCTGCAAATACATTGCAAAAGGTGAACTTAATGCCCGAGACATTTTCTTCCAGAGTGATGCAGAAAAGTGCATGCCAGGTGTATAATTAAAATCTATCTTAAACATTTATATCTTTATTAACAATTTAAATACAAAATTTGTCTCTATATTATGAAAAATTTGGACACAATTTAAATATAATTAAGATTGGTACCCTGAATCAGCAACTACTCAATGCGACAGACAGGCCTCTAAGCTGAGGTTGTCTCTCTGAAGAGCGTGAGGCGCACAACACGTAGGTTTCCTTGGGATGCGAGGTCACTCCTAGAAGGCTGCGAACGACCCAGGAGGCTCCTGTATGTCTGTAGCTAGGCTTGCTCAACTAAGATATCTGAACGCATAATGGACCAAATTTAAGTCCAAATGCGGAAACAGAGCCTTATACCAATACTTTACTTCAGTCTTCTTCAAAATGCAGGACTCTGGGCCAATCTCATGTCTATATCCATCTACAGACATACGTTGATTCACTATTTCCCTTACATTGCTGATGTTATGATTAATACGTATTTTGAAAAAAGTATGCATATTAGTATGCTTATTTTATTCCTAGAATCCATAATACAGGGTTTGCTAACTTTGGGTCTAGATAACGATATATATGTTTAACATATTATTTATTGTAGTGTATATGTCTGGTAATATATGTATGTGGTATTATATTGCGAACATATAGGTACTTGTTAATCTGTAGGTATACATTACGTATTTATAATTTAGGTTTTTAATTTTTATGTTTATTTAATTCCCTTTAACGTTAAAGGGAATTAAATAAACATAAAAATAAGGAGGAGGAGAGGAGAGGAGTGTGTACGTACACACTCCTCTCCTCTGTTTTTTCTTTACTATCCTTTCTTCAGTCCCAAGGTTTGCTGGAAGAAAACTCAACTATGGGTTAAGCTCGCCTTTGTATATATTATGCTATTTTCCTACCTGTACTTATAAGATTGTTGTTTTTCAATGAATGATGTTTAATATGTCCCAGAATATTATTATTATTACTCTTGCTCTAGTTTTACCTTCGAACGCCTTTATTCCTTCATTTAAAACAACATATCTTAATTATTTATAATTACAACATTAATTTATTTAGTTATTCTTTGTCAAATATCGTAACAATGCAACATAACATAAGGTCAAGGAACATTAATCTATGCAAAACAAAATTATAGCAAGTCATTGCACACTTCTGCTATTTTAGAAGTGCTTTTTTTTTTTAAAATTCTTACAATCTCAACTTTTTCAGTAGTATCATTACCAATGCGTTTAGTATTAACTTGACCTGTTCATCTGACATCTACCTACCTATTTATCAATGTAACGGTATCTTTTAATGTAGTTTTCGCTAACTTAAAGTCGTCCGAATAACTTGTCCTTGTAAATTTGCACACTTATCAAGGACTGATGACAATACAAGACTAAACAACCGGACCGGAAGTGCGAGTCTGACTCGCGCACCGAGGGTTCCCGAAGCAAACAAACTTGTATACGTCCATCTCGGGAATCAATTCTCAAAGACTTTTGCCCGTCTTTTTCGAAAGACAAACTTAACTTTGCGGTTGCGATTTACGACAAATTGAACAATGCAACCGCAAAATATAAGTTTGTAACCACAAAAACTTTTTTTTATGTGATATAACAACAAATTAACGACTTTTGGATTTTTTCCTTCACATGTGCTGTCTGGGTTTGCTTCTTACCAAATTTCATGATTCTAGGTAAATGGGAAGTACCCTATAGGTTTTCGACCCAAAACCTATAGGGTACTTCCGGTTGTTATAGATTTCAGTATCTGGTATAAATTTCAACTTGCTAGGTCCACCCGTTCTTGCGAAAATTGGTGGTGACACACGGACAGACAGACGGACAAATGGACAAAAGAGTGATCTTATAAGAAAGAAAGAAAGAAAGAAAAAATATTTATTCAGAACCCGCGATGTACATATTATAAATAACAAAAAGAAAAAAAAAACTATGAGGGTTCCTTTTTTTACCTTTTTTGAGGTACGGAACCCTAAATATGAGAAAAAAGTTAAAAATACTCAAACTAAATTAGTTTAAAAGAAATAAAAAAGATAAGCTTTAATTACATGCAACATAAACTAAAAACTAGAAAATAATTTCTGGTTGTAAAAGAACGTGGATTAGGCATTTCAGGTGCAGATTATAGCTGACCGTGTTGTTTATAAGATACCTACCAGTCTCGATGAGATATCAACCATGGGATGAGGTATTATATTTAGCTTCTACTGTTTCTTTTACACTTTTTAGAACACTGATAAACATACCAAAATACTTTTTTTTAAATACCAATACTACACATTGAAACACTCAGAATATTTTTTTTTTATGTAACTGCAACTTCCTGCATTGCAATTTAATTTAACGAGGAAGGAGTATTGTGTCCTTCCAACACAAAGGGAAGATCCTCCAACCAGGCGAGGTGACCATGCCTCGCGGACCGAGGAGCCCAACGGTTGATGTTGGGAAGTTGTATTGGATATACTATACGGCGCGTGAAAACGGCAAATCCAGGTAACTAGCGTTAGCCAGAGAGTTACAGTTGTAGAGTACAAGTTGCCTTACCTCTTTGGTGAGCGTATTCCAATTCTCGTCACTGAGACCAAGTCTGATATCAGCGACATTTCCTTCCACCGAGATAATTTTATCTTCAAACTGTGGCATTTTTTTACGTAGATTATCGTATACCTGTTATTGTTAATTAATTAATAATAATAAGTCAGAGTTGATCAAGTATGCTACAAATATTTTTAACTTTTGGTACATATTAAAATACAATATAAAATAATTAATTTTAGCATAGCAGTAGTTTAAATTTACTTTAAATTAATTAACGTAAGAACACAATTGTGTTTAACCCCAGTATTATCTGGATCGTCAGATTTAGCTACACTATCTTTTTCTTTATTAAAATCTAAGGGTGAGTCAGTTAGTTATGTTGGAAACAAACTCGGTAAAAGTATTTGTTTCTTTTCATTTCTTTTTTTTTAATTTTGTTTAAAAACAGATTTAAAAACATTAAAGGTTGCCCAGAGATCAAAATTCGACCATAACTTAATAAAATACTAAAGCTTCCATTGATTTTTTTTTTAATAATGACACTAAAGCTCTTGAACAGCTACTAACCCAAAAAAAAAGACAATCGGTTGACAAGCAGAGAAGACAATAATACTAAACTTTTTTTTTTTGGTTATTCATTTGTAGATGCTCACCGGATTTTTGAACATGTAATTCACTCTTTCTTCGATCGTTCTATTTTTCTTTGGCCTCATCAGCAGGTACATTTTTTCGATTGCACATGACCTGGAATAAATTTATATGTCTTAGAAATTAATGGAAAATCTTAAAAGCACAAACAGAAAAAATCCTTGACTTCGTTTATATAATAGATAGATAGATAGATAGATAGATAGAGTATACTTTATTGTACACCAAAAATAGGATACATACAACATACAATGTTAAGTAGCATACAATGGGCGGTCTTATCGCAGTCTGCGATCTCTTACAGACAACCTTTGATGGACTATATTGTATAGTAATAGGTAACTTGTGGTGCACATCAGTCTTACTTACTAAAACAATAACATGTGTACATACACACATACATACATATATACATACATACATACATACCCATATAAATATATATATACACATAAATACAGATAAACATATACATAGGTATAGGTTATTACAAAGATAGGTAGTGATCCTTGACGAGTTTTTGGAAAATAGTTAGTGACTTTGCCCGTCTGATAGCTTCTGGCAATGCATTCCATAGACGTGCAGCTTGCACTGTAAAAGCTTTGTCAGAAAAAGCTGTTGAGTGGGTTGGAATTTCCAACGTCAGGTTTTCTGATGATCTTAAGAATCTATTATGTGTGTCGTGAATGAATGCGAAACGTTTCTTAAGGTAAACAGGAGTAGTAGGGTTAAATAAGATATTATACAGTAAAAAGAGGATATGAGTATTCCGGCGAAGGCGAATCGGAAGCCACTTGAGTTTAGTACGAAATTCGGAGATATGATCATATTTGCGTAAGCCAAAGATGAATCTTATACAGAAATTCTGGAATCACTCAAGTTTGTCTAGTTGGTCCTCATTAAAATCGAGATAGCTGACGTCGGCATAGTCAAGAATGGGAAGAAGAATAGATTGTGCGAGTTCAATTTTAGTAGAAGTAGGAAGGAAATTGCGTAATCTTCTTAAAGAAGCTGCAGAGGCAAATATTTTTCGACTCGTGTTTTGCATCTGAACACTCCAGGAGAGGGTATTGTCGATGTGTATCCCTTAGTTTTTTACACTTTTGCTTAGAGGAATAGTGACACCTTCAAAAGAAATTTGTGGAAGTACTGAATAGTCACCTTTAGGAAAAAGCCTAGAGCTACCGACAATTATGGCTTTCGTCTTACTAGGGTTAACCTTGAGCCCATACATTGTTGTCCATTTGCTTAAACTAGCTAGGTCTTTATTAATGGTATTTATACCCTGGGGCAGCTCGTTAAGTTTTGCTTGAGAGTAGATTTGCAAATTGTCTGCATAAAGGTGGTAAGAAGAGAGAAGTTGATTCGAAATTGAATTAATAAATATTGAAAAAAGTAAAGGAGACAAAACGCCACCCTGTGGCACACCAGCGCTTGTGTTAGACCAGGTGGAATAGGTTTCATCCACTCGAACACGTTGCCGGCGGACAAATAGGTAACTACGAAACCAGTCAATAGCTGATCGAGATATGTTGAGTGAGTTTAGTATGGCAAGGAGAACATCGTAGTCCACAGTGTTAAAAGCGTTGCTAAAGTCTAGTAGACAGAGAATTGTGAGCTTTCCATTCTTCATGCCAGTCCTTATATCATCTGTAATGTTGATGAGGGAAGTAGTGGTACTATGGCCGGGGCGGAAACCGGATTGGCACGGATTGAGTAGGTTATTTTAGCAGAGGAACGTGCTGAGCTGATAATGGATATGGCGTTCAAGGACCTTTGACAGGAAGGGTAAAATTGAAAGAGGCCGATATTCAGAGTAGGATACAGGTTTAGGATTCTTAGGTAAGAATATGTTGGGCGTCTTTCCATGCTGATGGAAATACGCCGCTAAGGATGGACATATTCAGGATATGGGTAATTATTGGTAAAATATTATCAAGGATGGGAAGGACCATGTTACGGCTTATGCAATCAGTGCCGATTGTATTGGATGCGATAGATCGAATACTCTTCTCAACATCACAAGCAGTCAATTGACTTAGAAAAAAACGAAGGGTAGTCAGAAGTTGGAAGTGTTGAAAGATAATTTAATGTTTTCAATTTAGTTGTTTTATCAAAATGAGACGAAGCAGAGAAGTGCTGTTTAAGCATATTAATATCTAAAAACTTAGGAGATGAGTCTTGATGCTGTTTTCCAACTCCTAGCGATCGAAGGAATTTCCAAACCTTAGCTGGGTCACCGTTTTGTACGGAGCTATGGCTATGTTGGCGTTGTGCATTCCTACACACCTTGTTGCAGTAGTTACGTAAATTCAAATACTTCTCTTTGTTACCATCGATAGGCCTTAATTTGAATTTTGACCTCGCTGCTGCTTTCAGACAATCATTTTCTTTATTTCGTCTGTAAACCAGGGTGACGGTAAATGTTTTGGCTTTATAGCTTGAACCGGTGCGTGGATATCGTAGAGTGCTATTAAATTAGTGTTAAATATATGTACTTTTTTGTCGATGGAGTCTGCAGTTAAAAGAGGAACCCAGTCAATGTCCTCTGCGTCTTTTCTAAGAAGATCGACATCCATGCTACCAAAATTGCGTTGCAAAAGGACTCTTGACTTTGCCTTGGGGGGATGAATTTTGTAAGAGTGAAAGAGAAGATCGTGGATACCGCGTTAGGAAAATTCGTCTGCTGCGTATTGCCCATGTTTAGCGACGCGATCCAAAGATGAAACAAATATTAGGTCAAGAAGAAAAGGTACACAGTTGGGAAAATGATGGGTAGCATTTAAAGGGAGAAAGGAGAGATTGAAAGATTCTGCTATGAAAACAAGAGAAGACGAGCGGCAGTCTTGTTTCAAAAGACATGTATTGAAGTCACCCATTATAATGGTATGACTTTACGAAGGGGAAAAAGTTTGAAGTAAATTCTCAAATGTCGAAAAAAATTAACACGCATGGAGGGACAGTAATAAACGCCTAAAAGAATTTTCATATGGTGCAGCTCGACTTCCACAAATAAATGTTCACAGCATTTGGCGGAGGCGGTTGTGTTGATACACTCACCACAGAGTTAGGAATGTATGAACGGAGATAAATGGCAACACCGCCGCCACCACCAGGTGATCGGTCATTTCATATGAATATGAAGCCAGGTAGAGAATAAGAGGTTGAGGGAAGACAGGGCTTAAGCCATGACTCCGAAACAAGAATAGCGTGAATATCCTTACAATCAAAGTTCGCCAGCATATCGGGGAAATGAGCGGGAATACTCTGTGCATTTATGTGGACCACAATAATTTTTTTTTAAACATCGGCAAATTGTGTTTGAAGTGTATCAGCCAGGGATGGGACACTAACGAAACTATCATCATCACTACTGAGCGAAAAATAGTCGTCACTATCACTAACAGATGTCATAAGATTAAACTAAATATGTACTGTATATAAATTATACTATGAAAATATATAAATAACCGTAAGGTACAATATAGTGGTATATAATATATATATATAGTTTTACCCAGGTATAATTTTATTCTTTAACTAGCAGTATAGTCCACCTGCCAGTCGAGAGCAGTTTACAACTATTAACTAAGAATTATCACAATGTATGATTGAAACTCCAGGTTTAGATGGCTGTCAAAAATAACAATCATGGTAATGAAAACTTACAGTAACATCCTACAAAAATAACAATAGGAAAAAGGTAAAGAGTATATAATATAGTTGTATATACCATAACCACATCAGACTTAATAATATAATGTGTATATATCAATAGTGGCGTAGATATTGTTGTCAAATACACTTGACAGTACTGACATACATCAAATAAGTAAAAATGTAAAAAAATTATTCCTCTGAGAGAAATATAATAAAAAAAAATATATATATAATAAAAACGAATACTAAAAAGTTTCGGCAAAATGATGTTAAAAAATAAATAAAAGTTAAGATACGGTTGTAAACAGACTAGGAATTGATTTACAATATGTTCATAGGTGCACATAGATGTTTTGAACATAAGACACTCGTCTGGTACTTCTTTAATATGCACGATTCAAAACCAAAAAAATAATTAATACCATAATAACCAAAAAGTAATAATTACAAAATCAGTGAAGTTCAAGTGCCCTTGTTCATACACAAAGCAAAATACCACTTAAAAAAATATCATCATATACAAATACTTTCTTTTATTTAAAAATTCATAACAGCTTATGAGCAGTTTAAAATTCGACTATCAATGACAACATAAAAAAAAAGAAAATTACAAGTTATACAAAAGAGTAGCTAGTATATAAAAAGCAAAGTGTAATATTAAGCTAGCAACACAGAATATTAGTAGTATTTTAAACGAAAAAGTGGTCACATCCATATCTGGAACGTACTACTAGAAATTTACGAACGAGAATATCGATGGATTTATATTCAATAGCCGTCATTATCACTGGTCAATAACAACTGTCAAACGGTTGACACATAGTTTAATTTTACCTTACTAAATTAAATTTAAGTGACTATTAGGGCTAATATTGTTCAACAATTGTGCTTTTATCCGGCATATATTATACAATACTTGAAGGTACCATCAACTAGAAACATGATTGCAAATGATAACAAGCTACCCACCTGGAATTGGTCAACATTGAAAACTAGCACAAAAACAACATTATATTACTTCTTGGCAGCAGCAGTTCTCCTAGATTTCATTTACTCATTCCTGGATGCGTGGGGCTCCACCCTCGTAGTGACTTGAGAGGCTGCTTGAGATATATTTAATAGATCGTCTTGCGATTTTATTGTATGGCGTTCCCCGGCGGGCCCCACCACGTATATAATACCGTCTCTGGTCCAAGACTTTGTAATGCCATATTTTTCACGAGCAGCCAGGAAGAGATCATGTCTTGCTTTAGTAAGGAACTCTGACAATGTTATACCTGTGCCTTTTAGTTTGGTTTTTCCAAACCAAACCTTGTCTCGTGTGGAAACTTGCTGCAGTTTAAACAGGATGGGCCGGTGCCTATGTGGGTTAAGAGGCCTTCCCATTCGATGGCAATGTTTAATGGATCTTGCAGAGAAGTCATAAATTTTTAAGTGATTTTTGACCACATTGAACACCACCTGCGTCAGATCTTCACTTTGCTCCTCAGCAACCACATGGAGTAACAGAATCTTCCGTCGACTTTGCATCTCTAGATGGTCAGAGACTCAACTTGCTGCTGAAGGCCTTTAAGGACATCTAGTATGAAATTTCGAAAGGCAGCAAACTCACCGGACAGGCCCGCTATATTAGATGGTGGGCTTTCAATCTTTTAAGAGAGTGTGTTCTCTTTTGAGAGTGAGTGTTCTATTTTCAAGTACACCTGTATAAAATAGGAAGCACTTTTCCCCCGACCTTATAATAGACTATCAGCGCTCTGAGGTTTAGAGGAATATATCGGAATAAAAAGTAGCCTATTCGTTAATCCAGTTATCCAGCTATCTACATACCAAGTTTCATCGCAATCAGTTCAGTGGTTTTTGCGTGAAAGAGTAACAAACATCCATCCATCCGTCCATCCATCCATTAAAAATTTCACATTTATAATATTAATTGGATTATCAAACCAAAATATAGTTTGAGATACTATATGGTTAAGTGAAGATTAAAAACGAAACGAGTTAGGAACCCGTCGAGAATGTTGAGAAGCTCATTTTTGTGTATTTTTTATGCTTTTAATTTTTTTTAAAGCAAGATCAAGACAAACATTACCCCATTTAAAGCACAGCAAACTAGTTTTGAGAATCGGCACGATGAATTACAGTCAGGGCCGTCTAATCCCAAACAAACTGCTGATAAATATACTTTTACAAATATATTACTAAATGAATACACATTGAAAATAAACTACACCCAGATACAGAACAAATGATCGTGCTCATAACATAATTATTTGTTTTGCTTGGGATTCAAACACATGACCTCTGCTTGCTCGGCAGACAGAGACGGATCGCTAACCACTAGGTTTTCTCCCCCCCAAACTCTTAGTATTCCTATTCTTTTAATAAATTAGGGGCAGCGAAACTACCATATTTCATTACTGTTGAGGTCTTTCTTCCTAGCAGCGCTGAAAAATATCCTGATCCTACACGCAAGGTTAAGAGGTTAAGAGTTGTGCAAGTGAATGTCTTTGTGCCACTGAACGAATCTAGCGTCAAGGAACAGTCTAGCCTATGCCAGTACAGCCTATATCTACCACTTTAAAATAATCCAGACACGGGTAACTCTAATTGCTCCCTTCAAATTTCTTTGCTAATTATAGAGATGCTCGGAAGACCACAAGAAGAAAAAGAACGGTGACGGGCAAGTGCAACTGTGGCCTATAACAAAAACACTGCCCGAACGAAAAATGAGGCATCGGTGCTTCCAATTCTACCCAAAGTAAGCCACCAGGATGTTATCTATCCGCTTTAGCAACCAAAAAGAATAACATCATCTGTTCAAAAAAGTTTGGCATTGTCCTTATCACACAATTTTTTCTGGCCGAGTAGTGCAAAAAGAAATTGATACCTGAACAGTTTCTCAATAAGTTGTTTCCCGATGAAGCCAGATCCACCAGTTACGAATATCGTGGCACCTGCGTAAAACAGCTGCACAGAGGAGTCACCACGGTCTATTACATTGTTCATTGGTTTCTGTCGAGCCAGAGCAGTTAATTCTATTACTTGTGCAGGATCCATTTCTTTTAAACTTCTTTTTTGTGTTAAAACCACACTACAACAAGCAGTAGCAAGGCAGACTGAGCCCTACCAAAAATATTCTACAGTAAATGAAAAAGTACGGATATATATTATCTTTAAGAGGTAAAAATACTTTTATAAAATTAGTCATGCATTTTAAAAGCATTGTATTTTAATGAACTGATTTAATTTTTAAAGTAATATTTTTACAGCAGTAAATAGAAATGACAGCACTCATTACATTATACAATAATTTAAACGACAGAGGTGGTCTATACCTGGTGTATATAACAAATTCTAAGTCTAAACTCGTTGGTACCTATCATCGCTTACATAAAGTACACAAATCGTTCGAAGGCCTTGGTATAAAATTGAAATAAAATGAATTGATCCTTGAAATGAAATGAAATGATACTTTATTTGCAGAAATACGGTACATTGGTATAACAGTAAATTATAAAAGAATCACATATTTCGTCAGTCTGTTCTGACATGCAAATTTTTAAATAGAAGTAGGTACATGCATATTATAATAACATTGATTTAATAGTCCTTAGCTCGTGTTAGTAAATCAATAATTATAAATAATGTTAAATATTGCGATGTCAAATTTTTCATTCTTTATAATATTATTAATATAAAATAGATCATACAATAAATTATCATCACGTATCATAGTAACTATCGCTCATTTAAGTATTCATTTACAGAGTATATAATTTTTTTAAGAGCCATATTTTCAATTTCCTTTTAAATTTCTGTAAGGGCAACATTTTTATGGTTGGTGGCAATTTTTTAAATATTTTGATACACATATTATAACAATTTTTTTAAATAATGTAGTTCTGGGAACAAAGTCCAGGACTAATCTTTCACTGTCACGTGTGTTGCGTGGGAATATGTCTTTTGCCATCTTAAATAAACAAGCATTACTCTTAACAAATACACTAACTTCAAAGATGTACATACAGGGCAACGGTAATATTTCAAATTTTCTAAAATAAGGTTTACAAGATTCATAAGGAGGAATGCCCACAATAGCTCGAACACACCTCTTCTGTAATAAAAACGCCCGAGTAGCATCCACTGAGTTTCCCCACAATAAAAGACCGTATCTCAATACAGAACCAACGTGACTATGATACGCGAGAAGTACTGTCTGTTGAGTAGCGGTTCTTCTTAATCGATTAAGCACGTAAACAAAACTATTAACCCTTTTTCAGACTGAATCGACGTGTGTCTTCCAGTTGCAATATTTATCTAATGATAATCCTAGAAACCTAACGCATTCAGTCTCTCCTATGACAGTATCGCCATATACTATTTCTCTAAGATTGAGTTTAGAGTTTTGTGTTTGGAATTGTATAAAATTAGTTTTGGAAAGATTAGCATTTAAGTTATTATTACGGATTTTATTGTATTATTAATATCAATGTCATAATTAGTACCAATTTTGGATGTCAATATAATAGAAATGTTGTCAGCAAATAATATACATTTATGAGTAGTGATGTCTGGTAAATCATTAATATATACTAAGAATAATAATGGCCCTAATATACTTCCTTGAGGAACTCCATATTCGTTAATTAGAAGTGTGGACCTTTCCCTAGTGATCCCTGAATTATCGTTTTTTATTATATTCACACATTGTTCGCGATTTTTCAGGTAGCTTTTTATCCAGTCATGTGCTGGGCCTCTAATTCCGTAATTCTCTAGTTTTTCAAGAAGTAGCTGATGCGAAACATGGTCAAAAGCTTTTGTCATGTCAAAAAATATTACTATTGTTGGTTTTTTAATGTCGACATTTTTCAGAACATTGTATATTATTTGAAAAGCTGCTAGTGTAGTTGATTTGCCTCTCTGGAACCCATTTTACTCTTCTTTTATAAAGTGAAACCTATTTAGATACGTAGTCAGTCTTTTATGCATAGCTTTCTCAAATACTTTTGACAAGATTGGTATTAATGTAATGGGTCTATAATTACTCAGCTCAAGTTTGTCGCCTTTTTTGTACAGTGGTTTCACTATGGATTTTTTTAAACATTCAGGAAATACGCCTGTTATAAAAGAGAGGTTAAATAAATGTGTAATGACAGGTACTATTTCATAAACACATTGTTTGAGTATATAAGTTGACACTTCGTCAATTCCTACGGAGCTGGTATTGTTTAAAGACATGATTATATTCTTTACCTCTGCAAAATCCACAGGTTCTAAGAATATACTACTCAGGGCTCTAGTTTTATTTGTGTTGTGAGTCTTTTTTGCGTTTCTAGTGGTTGATGCTATAAGATGTTCATTGAAACTATTCGCTATATCTATTGGCTGTCGAATTATTTTACCATCTACTCTAATTTCTGATATTATATCTTGGGTTAAGCTGTTGCCGATATCGTCATTAATAATTTTCCACGCAGTACATATGTTTGTAGAGTTCTGTAAAATGTTTTTACGGTAAATCTTTTGTGATTTTTGTAAGATTTTTGAATATTGATGATATTTACTTTTACACTCTCTTGTTTTATGAGTGTAGAATCTAATACGCAAGGATCTCTTTGTTTTTAAACTGCTTCTCAGCCTCTTGTTATCCATTTTAAATCTCGTTTCTTTGTGACTAGCCGTTTTTGTAATACAGGAAAACATAAGTTGTAAAAAAGGCAAAAATCATCATAGAAATAATCAAACGCTACATTTAGATTAGTATTGGAAAACATGTCCTTAAAACTTAAACTTCGAAGACATTCACGGAATTTTCTAATATTTTCTATAGAGTAATCCCGCCTGGTTATCGATAATTTAGTAGGTTGTGAAATATCTTTTGTAATAGGAATGCTTAAAAATTGTGCATCGTGATCGGAAAGTCCTAGTTTTAGAACTTCACCTTTAGCTTATTTCATATTACATATAACATGGTCTATACAAGTATTAATTCTAGTCGGTTCCTTCATTAGAGAAGTCAAGTTATAATTTTGTAAAATGTCATTTAAGTTTTTCACAATTCTATTGCTTATAAGTATGTTTATATTTAGGTCTCCAACAAGTATGAGTTTGCGTTTTATATAGCGACAGCATAAGAGTTTGAACAATTATAATGTGTCAAGGTGCTTTAAAAATAGGTCCACATTTGATTGAGGTGTTCGATATATACATATTATAGTTAATTGTAATTTATTAATTTCTATACCACAACACTCAAACACTTTCTCTCTGGTAAACGATTTTATGCTTAACAGTTCATTATATTTAATACCTTTTTGGATATATACGCACACTCCCCCTCTAGATTTTGATCTACAATATATTGCTCCTAATTCGTATCCGGTTAATTTGGAGTTCCGTATGTCTGCATCTTTTAAAAATGTTTCAGAAAAACATAATACCTCAGATAGTTTATTATTATTATGAAGATCCGTAAGTGCTATTTCGATCAGTTCCTTCTTATACACTAAACCAGCAATACTCGGGTGGAAGACACAAAACACCTTCTTTGTATCACATAATTTGGTCGACACGAAAAAATTTACAATACGACGTTTGTGGAGTGCTCCTATTATGTATAGAGGAAGTTTTACATATATTTGAACCACTGGAAGGACTCTTCCTCCCTATGAAGCTAGATGGCGTTTTTACGTGTTGGCTACTGCTGTTATGTAACTCTTTATCTTTTTTAATGATTGGAAAATAGTCAGGTATAGTTTTTTGTTTAGGCATAGTTGTTGTGCTCAATTTACTAGAAGAAAGTAGTACTGATTTAAAGTTATTTTGTACATCTCTGAGGCGTATTTTACTGTATTTTAAGTATTTTAAATTATAGCCATATTGATCAATTGATAAATTAATTAATTTGCACCATTCATAGAAAGTATATAATGTTATTTTTATTATGATAATTATTGTTATTATATAATGTAATGAAAATGCAATTAGTAAATTGTGAGCATATTAGTTGTAACATTTCATTCAGTTTACATTCATTTCAATACTTATTTTGCGTTATCCCTAAGACAATGACATGGTGGTTTTGAAGTAGTTTTAACGCAGCTGAGAGTTCCGACGTTATGTGCATGGGGTTGGCATCATGCTCGCCAACAGACAATATGAATTTATCTCCATCTTGAATTTATGTAGAGTAAATGGTTTTTAATTTCTCCATAGAATTTGCTTTTGGTTTTATGATGCTTGAAAATGAATATTTTTCATAGCTTGTATTTAGGCGTGACTTGGTAAGCATTATCAATAAATGACGACATTGACGGCCCCCGAAGATGTAAGTATTCTTAACGTTTTCAAAATTGTTGCTAATAGTATTTACCTCTAGACCCAGTTCGCTTGTTATCTGTAGAGTTTCTGGTTGGTTGACTTCTAAATGTAGGTTGTCAATTTCATGATTAGCAGTCTCCAATTGTTGTTTTAATTGCTTATTTCGCGCTCTTAAAGTTTCTTTAATCTCAAAATCGTGCCCACTGGATAGATCTAAACTAGAAAATATATCTTCTGTGTCTGTAGAATCTAATGAGAAAGGTTTGATAGATTCCATTGATTTCGCTCTAGATAACCCCTTGTGTCTCGTTGTAACGTTTGTACGTTCGTCATAAAATGATTGGTCGGCTATTTTAAAATGATTCAAATACAAATGAATTAAAACTTATTTAAGAAATTGAATGTAAATAGTTATTCAGTAGTGGTACTGCTAGCGCCTTCTAGTGGCGAGAAACATATCAATCGTAGTGTAGCCAATATCTTTAGTTTTTATAAATATTCCTAGATGGTGTTTTTATCATTTCTTGCGTATTGATTTGTGATGGCAACACTTATGTGATGCAAATATTAAGTACGCTGGTTATTGCAATGATCTGGAACGCGCCCTGACAGTTTGTTCTTGGAGGGGCTAATGTTATTTGTTTTAAAAATTCTAACGATAAATTATTTGTAAAATTGTAATTTCTGTACTTACAATGAACTTTTCGTAATATTTATGTTTACACAGTTTTGAGAGTCTTAATGCGTGATAAGTTTATTTGGATTTTAGGGATTTTCTACTGTTTATATTCACTTATAGCACTTGAGTCACTTTTGTCACAGTACACTGTTTATTTACGTTTAGGCAAGTACATTTTTTCTACAAACGATATCACAGAATATTTGAACTTATATTTATCGAATATTATTATGTTGAAATAGATTTAAGCTAATTTGAAATGTTATTTAAATAATCAACATAGAGACCATCTGTATACGGACAGCAGCGCCATCTAATTTGTATATACATTTTTATAATAAAATTCCTATACATGTAATCGACCTTCCTGTAGATAAATTCAAGCTAACTGTAAAAAAATCACCTTATTAGGAAATCCTACTATACGATCTACGATTATCTAAACGACAAACAGTCTTGGGCTTAAGGTGTCATTAGGTATATACACACAAACTTCTTTGTCTTATAATTAAGTTAATTATTAACAAACCATTGTCAGTTGAAAGTAATTATTATGGTAATTTGACTATTAGTGATTTTTATCAGTATCTCGACTATGGTTCGTCAGGCACACTAAAATGTCATTGCTTGCGGCGTCGTCATGGGGCGGGTCGTTTCTTTCCCTCTGATATGGCGAAGGAGATGATGGCTGGTCCATGCGTCATACTCGTGAACGGGTGCTGCTTGGGGTGACTGGTCGGCCTAGTCAGCGATGCTTTAGCCTATACTATTATTTTGGTTCGATCAACTGCAACTCTAGCCTCCTAGTCACGTCGGCGGGTTGCCAAATGAAAATCAGCGCTGGACGGTTCACTGTCTAGCAAATGCTGAGGTGGTGACCCTTTTCGGCGGGTGTAATGTATTGTAGTGTATAGTTGTCATATCAAGTGTATGTATATTTATGTCTTAGCATGTCGCTGAAATAAACACATTTCGTTTCATTTAATTTTTCATTTCATATAGCTCAACGCTGTTGTACAAAATTTTATCAAAATCATTAGAGTCGTTTCCGAGATACCCAAAATATAAATACATACATAAATAAATACATACATAAATGAATTGCTCGTTTAAAGTAGTAAGATATTTTGGCGTGTAGCATAACGGCCTAACTGGTTTCTTAATACCGCGCTATGCGCCGTCGTGTGAGGATCTGTCTTGCTCGCTCGGTACTTTATTTAGGAGTTACAAAGTGAGGTACAGGAATTAAAATAAAACCAGCGACCGATCACGTGAATTCTATTCAAGTTGTGCGCACTAAAGAGAAAGAACCAAATCAACAATACGCGACATCAATACAAAGACTACGATAGTATAGTGTATAGGTACCTACTCGTAAACATCTATCGTGGTTAGACGTGCTCGCCCGTACTGAATATATAACCAGAGAGTCGAATCCTCACCGCCTTAGCACCTTTCCAAGATGAGAATTACAATAGCAGGCAAGTAAAATTATCAAATTAATTATTGACACAAATAATAATTGTTTTTATTTTTTATTGATTTAATAAAGATAATATTAATAAATGAAATTAAAATTTTAAATGAAATTAAAGAATTATAAATTAAATATGTTATTCCAACATTTGGTAGCTGCATATCGGAAGCTGCCTCGGAGTGCTATGGAGCTTTGCTGTGACACGGACAACTGGCTTTAACTTGGAGTGCCAGTACGATGGATATTTATGTACCACCACGTTGAAGAAGAAGCATGCCAGGTGCAGTTTACGATGCAGCTTCATTTTTAGCATAAAATGTTTATTTAGGAAAGGCGTAACGTGAGTCCTGAGTGGTTTGAAAAACGGAACCTAGCACAGGCATTTTGAACTCGCTGTAGTAATTTTTCGGTACGTGGCAAAAGCCTGGGATCGTAAACTGTGTCTACGTAGTTTAGTTTGGACAGAACTATCGACTCAACAAAAAGAATACGCAGTTCCTCGCTGAGAAAAGGGCGTATCTTATATAATATATGTACCTTGATTCGATAAAAACAGTTTTATACGCAGTTTAAAATATGAGTTTCGAACCTAAGATCTTGGTCCATTAGATGACCTAGGTTTCGCGCTTCGCTCACGCGCTCGATGCGTTCTCCCATGACGTTTATCCCAACCAATGAAGCAGGAAACCGTCGCAACTTGTCAGTTTGGTTTTTAGTCCCAAAAATCATATATTAGTCTTAATTGGGTTAAGATTAAGCGAGTTTCGTTTCGACAGGTAGTCTGATGGCTTGAATGATATGTGTATTTGAAGGTCGTCAGCATAGATATGGTATCTACAGTTTTTCTAATTTTAACTATGTCGGCGCTGTAGAGGATAAATAGGGTAGGACCGAGAATAGAGCCCTGTGGTACGCCTTTCTCTACAGGTGTTATGTTGGAGAAACTCGAGCCATTAAGATCGCGTACTTCCACAAATTACCACTTGATTGCGTTTCTATCAAAGCCATAGTACGCCATTTTGGCAAGAAGAAGGGTTAAATTTATGGAGTCAAAAGCCCTAGAGAAATCTAATAGAACCAATAAAGTACTCATCCTGAGCAGCAAGAATATTATCCGTGACATCTAATAACGCAGTACTAGTACTGCGCCCCTTCCTAAACCCGGATTGGACTTGTGGGAGAATATTACTGCGCTCTGTTTTTGTTTTTTTTAATCATTTTACATTTGACGAAGCAAACTATTGTTGCGGTGACTCTGTGTGTGTTGATCTATAATTTTTAATTATAATAATTATTTATTAAATCGACGATTTCGAATAATTGATGGACAATTTTATCAAATAAAGATTTTTTGAATTTGAATTTAAATTTGAACTCAAAATATTTTGTTAACTGCTTATTCACGACTTTTTCCAGAACTTTTGATAAAAACGGTGATATATTTATTACGCAAATATGATCATGTATCCGAATATGATCATGTATCCGAATATCGCAACTCGCTCAAGTGGCTCCCGGTCCGCCTTCGACGGAATACTCACATTCTTTCCCTAATTTAAAACATATTGTTCAACCCCCTCACTCCTTCTTATCTCAAAGAACGCTTTAGCTTCTTAAGTGACACACATTCCAGGTTCTTGAGATCATCCGAAAACTTGCAACTGCAAATTCCAGTGCATTCTACAAGGTTCGTAGACAAATCTTTTACCGTTGAAGCAGCACGCCTTTGGAATTCACTACCACTCCATATCAGACGAGCTCAAACTATATCATCTTTCAAAAAAATGGTAAAAGAATATTATCTGGTAAAATAAATATGTTTACTTTTCTTAGTTATAATAGATAATTATAATCTATGTATTTATGTATAATGTGTTATGTATAAATATGTAAGTAATTAAGTAGGTAGGTATATGTATTTGTATGTGTGCTGTACTAATATAACAATTAATATATGAATGTATAAATATTATTTATGCAATCCATTCACTGATTGCATAAATCACTACAAGCTCTTCCTTGGCATTGTGACACCAAAACCACAAACGTATATCATAACACTCCTGTCCATCCTAAGGTTGCCTGGAAGATATCGCTTCTAGCGATAAGGCCGCCCATTGTGCATTTTGTGTATAATTTGTTTGTGTACTGTTTCCTTTTTTGGTGTACAATAAAGAGTATTTATTATTTATTAATTTTAAACTTTATGCACATTTGGTACATTGGCGGACTTAATGCCTAAAGCATTCTCTACCAATATACTGATTGGTGTGAGAGGTGTGGAGGTTTTATTCCGTAGGGTTGCTATTTTTGGGTAGAGGTCAAACGATAGCCACTTCGCAAGAATCAGGAAAAGTAGATGTTACCATGGATGTGTTTACGATGCTTGTAAGGGATTCTAAAGTTTGCGGCATGCCTTAAAGAAACATGTCCATAGTGATGTGGTCATAACCTTCCACATCGGATTTGAGGGATGTTAGGATCCTAGCTACGGTACATTGACCCACTACCGTCAGAAAGAATGTATCATCACGAAATCTGTGAAACTCATAATATGTTAAGTCAGATACAAGCACTGTAGTGCTGGGTACATTAAGAAAATGAGAGATAATTTTGTTGGTGTCATTTAAATGCGTTGGTATTCTGTTGTCATTTTTAGGTGGAAGCAAAGTGGACTTAAGAGATTTCCAAAAAGATTTGGGTGCTTTTATTTTACAATTTATGTTTTGTTTAAATTACGCAGCTTTTTCGTCAAACACAAACTTATTTCTTATTGTTTCAGTTCCCTAAAGTAGTCTTTTTTCATGCATAAATAGGGTCAACTTTAACATTACGTACTTTAGCGTCCGAACAAACAAGATCGATAAGGATCTGACTATTATCAGTAAAATGAGTTGCTGTAGTTACATATTGTTTTAAATTAAGACATCTCAAAAAGGTGATAAGCTTGTTTGTTATGGAGTCTGACTGATTCAAATAATTCACATTAAAGTCGCCCAAAAGTATCGTGTATCTACAGAAATGTAATGAGTTTATTACGCAAGTTCAAGCGTCGGAAAAATTTCAATACCCTGCCAGGGAGGTCCGCAGGCTATACCAACCGCTAATTAAAACCCGCTGACGTATAAATTAAGCCACATTTACTCTATTGTAGTATGTGGCGGTTCAACTGGATGTCTATGCGAACGTACTTTAGTGCCTCGCTTTATGTAAAAACCAACGCCGCAACCGCGAGCACCGCATACGCGCATCGACCGCGGTACATGCCGCAGTCGATAGCCGGGTACGGCGGGCGCGCAACCCTCCTCACCCGCTCTCAGCCACGTTTCATTTATTGCCATGATGTCTACATTGTTCGGTTCGCGCGATGTACAGAAGACGTAAAAATAACGTTGTATAGAGCGTACTGCCAGTCACTGTACATCGTACAATGCTCTGCGTATCCAATACAATAACGCCTTCCGGGTAATGCTGGGGCTACCGCGCTTTTGCAGCGCATCGGGGATGTTCGCGGCGAGAGCTGTGCCTGACTTTCATGCGATAGTTCGATCTCGAATAGCATCCCTTATGCGTCGAGTGCGCGATGGCTCAAACAACCTGGTAGCTACCGTTGCGGACAGGACGGACAGTCCTATTATGTGCCATTAGATGACGACACATAAAGCATCATTTAAATATATTAAGTAATAAATATATAACAACAATGTATTATATTGTGTATGGACTATGGCCTGTGGCCTGATAATAAAGTTTATTATCATTATTATTATTCTCTTTATTCATTTCATAAAAATATAACTTACATTTTTAAATACATTCACATTAAAAAAAAATATATAAAAAATAGTGTCGGGTACAGGGACCAAGCTACCGGTGGTTAGGGCTCCAGAGACAAAAACCTCCTCACTATGCGTGCCGTATCGAGGAGGACTGCCTTCTGCATCAAGCTTCTAATCCAGCTCCCTAACGTGAGCCTCTGAAGGTGTTAGTCGAGGCTCCTAGCAGTTAACCCATGAGCCGAAATGACTATCCTTATTATTATTATTATATATACATAAATACTTACAGATAAATATATAATATGCAAATAAATACTATACATAGATACAAAATATATCTATAATTATGAGATTATAAGGATATTTTTGCAAACTGTTTCCTGTAAAATTCACGGACCTTAGCTTTAAACGTGTCTCTGTTGGTGGACATACCAATCTCAGGAGGGAGCGCGTTCCATAGTATAATAGAATGGATAGCAAATGAAGAATGAACAAAAGAAGAAGTGTGTGTAGGGTAATAGGAGTAAAAGATTATTTGTGGAGTGAAGCACTATCTATATCAGTAGAATTACCCCATATTAATAAACCACACCTAAGCACTGAGTTAACATATCCTGTATATGACATAATGCGAATCTGCTAAGCCTACAGCAGACACCATTAATGTCCTGCTTCCAACTACAGAACCTATCTAACGCAATACCCAAGAATTGTAAACTTATAGTTATTCGCATTATTTTTTCACAAATCTACGATTGTTCCAAATTGAGATCGTTGTTATTAAATATGATTAAAATCTGTCAATAAATAAC
Organism: Callimorpha dominula; assembly: GCA_949752705.1. NCBI lineage: Eukaryota > Metazoa > Arthropoda > Insecta > Lepidoptera > Erebidae > Callimorpha > Callimorpha dominula. Next base: position 2,349,170 of record OX457019.1, on the reverse strand, counting down.
GCCACATAGGCGCAAAATATGTAACCCGGCGCCGAAACAGAAGAAAGGCCCGAGACGGTGGCGTGACGTGTTCCGCGCGCGCCTTTCTAAACTGAAGGGGGACACGGCATCCGACTCACGACTGCGAGACTACCTGCTTTGTGGACAGGTGGTCAAGTCTGTCGGGGGTTCAGGGAGTTCCTTCCTAGGTTATACCTGAGCCCCCGGCCATAGACACCCGTGACGGAACACCGTCGTGTGGTTTTAGTCGGTTCGATTCCGACATAGCCACTTCGCTAAGTGCTCGGCGAGGTGGTACCCGAGGGAGTTTCCACACGTAAAAAAAAAGGCGCAAAATATGTATATAGTGTACACGCGAGCCAAGTTGTGAAAAACCACTTGTGAACCGACGTTTGTCTTTCATTCCACGAATACTTAACTCGTATGATTCGTTTTGAGGAGTCCATTATATTGGGCTTAGTAACGATGGTCTATTGATGGAGCCAGGAGGTAAATAATGGTATTCTAGAGTGGCTACTAGTAAACCTCTTGAGTTTGGGTTCATACAATTTGTTTTGATAAGTCCAAAAGACTGGGTTTAGTAAAGATGATCTGATGATGTAGCCAGGATGTGGATAGTGAAACACTTTTTAATTTGGTTTGCTATTAAAGCGTGGTTTTTAGTTTTTAAACTATAATTTTTGATACAATCACTTCGGCCCACAACCTCGCGGCCTAACCTATATTTACTAGTAACACCAGTGGCGTTACGTTTGCATCGTGAAAGTTGCTCCTCCATGCAGTGGAGTTCTGTTGATGCTACTCAGAAGCTTACAACACTATTGCAGTATTTCTATCCGTTTTGTATAACTACTAGCCCGTCCAGACTAATCAGAACCTACAAATCTAGAAATTGCTATGCGTTACCCTATATCGTAGTATTGTATGCTAATCGAATAAAATGTTATAATAAAACACTCATAATATGTCTAAAATATCGTATATTTTACAAGTAAGAAAACTGACGAACAAATCCACCATAATGTATAAATATACAAAGCCTGTAAAATATAGTCCAGTAAGACGAAAATGACATATTTTCTATAACCTTTGTCTGTTCCTTGAAGACCGTCTTTTACTATGTATTTTCGAAGGCCAATACCCCACACTAGTACATACTCTTCTAAGTCAATATCATTAAGATTGCAATTGTAAATTACCTTGTCAGCATCACTCAGTCTATCTATCATGGCATTGACATTATCTTGCTTGAAATCAAATACATTTGTTAAGAAGTAATCATACACTTCAGCTAATTTATCAACTTTTCGGTAAACATCCACAAATCTGAAAAAAAAATTGAAGTTGATTAAATATAGTAATATGACATACTATTAAGTTATTAAAAGCGTCTATGAATGGGTGTAATTTTTCAGTTTAGTAGTGTAGTTTAGTAGTTTTCAAAATACAGATAGTAATGAACCATAGTACTTCTAATAGTGTAACTTAGTAAAACCTTGTATCCATTAATAAAATAATGGAATCTTAAGCTAAATTGAGTACCTACTAAAAGTTAAAAAAATCTTACGAGGAAATTTCTTTCGGTTTCTTGCCGATCACGAAACATACAAAGTCCAAGATGTACGCCGGAATATACAAATAGTACCACGACAGAATAAAATATAGCAGTTTACTCTTCACTTGTAGCATTTCACTTCTCCACACTGCTTTTGGAGAGGTCAGCTTCTTTTTCTCTTTACGCATAGTGTCTCCTATGAAACCTGTGGAAAAAGAAGATTATATAACATTTTCTAAGATTCTTTGACTAAAAATAGGGTAAGTTTATAGAGATACTAGCAGTTTATAAAGTCTCAAACGCGTTTATAATTTGCTTTCTTTTTAAGGGTTGTAATGTGATTTTAAATAGACTGCAACCTTATCCGACTCTTAGTTCAAGATATCATAATTATTTAACTTCATGAATCAGTATACAAAATATGTACGTATGGAAGGTAGGACGCCCCCAGCCAGATTGACTGACGACCTGAAAAAGGTAGCAGGGATGGAGTAGAGGGCGGAAGTCCGAGTGCTGTGGCACGCATTGGGAGAGGCATATGTCTTGCCTTGCCCTAATTGGGTGATTGATATCAGTATAGATTGCACAAATTGCTGTAGAAGTATACTTAGAGCGACTCTTATCATCCTCTGATTTACAGATGGCATAACAAAAAAAACAGAAAGGAGATTCGATATCTCTTGGATTCTATCGAAATGGTAGATTTGGCTTGTTTGACCTTTGCTTGTTCATGAAATATGAAGTGTCTATTTTAATAAAGAATCTGAGGATGCTAAAAATGATATTTTTTTTTTTTTTTTTTTATATTTGAGCTGCCAAAATGACTCTGCCCCGCCTGATGGAAAACACAAGCAGAATCCAAGAGTGGTGGTGTATTTCTATTGAGAGCCATCCTTAAATAGATAAACTGGCTAGGTTTGAGAGATAGGGAGCGAGGTGGAACTAGAGGAGGGACTAGAAGTGCTCTTTGTTTAAGAAATTGATTGTCTAGGTATTTGTATTGTATGAGATGCTCCACTCTGATGATGCAATGATGATGATTATAATGGTGAGAATGGTTTAAACTACGACAAGAGATCTTCGACACTTCTTATAAGACCGGTCATAGACAAATTTCTTCAATTGACAACCCTAAATTTACTTCACTTGTTTTGGGTTTTTATACTGATTGCAGTATTACATGTAATGATTGAAATATTTAATGTGAAGCAATAGGCCATTTCTTTATGGCCAAACTAAGTTGCTAAACCAGTTAGGCCATGAGGAAACTTAATGCCTCGTAGCCAAACTACAAATAATATCACACTATACCTAGTCAAATATTAGGATGTATTCATTATTCAAATAGTTTTCATTTGAGTTTTTTAATCGAATCTTTTCAAGAAAATACCCGATGGATATTGTTTTGTGCAATAATTGCAATTGATTGTTCATCACATAATCATCTTTTTCCATTTGTTCCTTTGCACGTGGTGAGGCTTCTGACATCTCGCTTTCTTTTTCACATAGTACGTTCAACAGTCAGAGTATTTTAATTGGTGGTCTTTATTTAATAAGCTTGTTTAAGTGTTCATTCCAATTTTCAACTATGTTGTTGGTTCGGTGTCGCTCACCGTAAACACTTTATGATTTGTGAGATTTTAGACCTACGATTCGTGTTTCTAGTTTTTTCTTATTTTTTAGATTCTTAGCCATTTTCCAAAGACTGTTATTGAAATGGTAAAAACAATTTTTAATCTCAGCTTCGAGAAATACATATTTGATGACGTTGATGGCCGCTAATTCAAAGTCAAGATAAAAGGAGAATGACATGATATTTTTTTGTTTTGGGTTTTTATACTGATTGCAATATTAAATGAAAAGCAATAGACTTACGCTTTTTATAGTGTCTTACCATATCTCAAATGTTTGGACATAGCGTAAATGGGTGTCTCAGTTTCGCCGCTTTTTTGCCTCTCTGTTGAGTCCCAAGCAGCTGCTATGATGGCGTTGTTCACATAGTCAACGGGAGCAATACACAAATTTGAGTTAACATCTGTGCGAAACACGCGGAGGACACCGAAACCTGCTCCGAAGTATATCTGCAAAAACAGATATAAAGATTAGATGGTTGGCCACTATTCTTTACTATTTTTAATCTTCATGGTACTCAAATGATGCTTTATCACGCTTCCAGTCACCAGCAAAACTTGAAAAAGCATTCCAAAACCTTACATAAAAGCCTCCGTCATATTTCGATGGTCCCTAAGTAAAGTATCGAATTTACAAAAACCGCATTTTTTTTTATTACTCTTTCGAGCTATCAAGAAAGGTAATTTTACCAAAACGTGTTCAAAAATTAAAAAAAAAAAAAGTTTACGTGGTTTTAGAGACGTATTTTATCGAAACATAACAGTTTATCCGGCGTATAACAACGACTGTTAAGTTTAGCGAGATTACGCTGCATCGGCGAGGGTGCGACAAGCACGGAACTACCACTATCGCAAGTGTACACCGGGGTGTATGCGCGCCCGTCATTTGAATTGCGTATTATTAGTCTTATAGTGGTATTTTATTAATGTTTTTTAAACTTTATAACTAAAATACTGTGTGATGAGTCAGTTACCCTTTGTATGATGAGTCAGTTACCCTTAAATATTTCAAGATCGAAGAGGATTCTTGATTTAGTGCAAATAAACAGTGAGAATGAGCAACAAAACTTTGAAACAAAATCAGTTATTTTGAATGCGGATAAGTTTTAATACTTTTATTTTACTAACTCGTAATTGTAACTTATACTATTTTTGATATTAAAGTATAGGCTACCTAAATTAGGTTTTATTTATAATTATAATTATTGTATTACTTGCATTAAAATGTTTCCCGCGTAATATATGGAATCGGGTAGATTCGATTGTTTATTACGGGTTATCATATTCCTAAGTAACGAAAGTGGCGGTTCCGATTATGTACGTGGTTTTTTCGTAACGTATTTCTATCGAAACTGACGATTTCGATACTGTACGTGGTATTACAAATTCAAATTTTATTGAAAGTGCCACTTCCGTTTATTTTGGACGAATTTTATTTATTTTTTTGTAAGATTCGATATGCGTACTTAATAATAAAAATTACGTAACTTCCTTTTTTGTGTTTATTTTCTGTGATTAATTAAACTGAGGTTCTATAAATGAAACTTTCATTATATTATAATTATGAACAAAAACCCAAGCCTTCAGAACAGTTAGGTGAAATGAATTATGCTGAATCTATAGCATTATTACCGATCACAGACTCTTCTAAAACTAACGCCGGAAAAAAAGATCTAGGTGCCCCGAAATGTGGATTGATTACAAACGAAAATACTTATTAAACTTTGGCAAGCAATATCTCAGTAGAAACGGAAAGATTAAAAATAAAAAAGAACTGCGCCCTATTTCTTTAACTTCATTTAAAATAAAATGTTCTGATACAGACACTCGTCAAAATATTCTTAACAATTTTTGGGTACTTGCGGATCATACTAAGCAGTGGGAGTTCATCAATAAGTTCACTGAAAAAATTAATAAAAAATGTGTCACGATGGACGGACCAGGTAATACATTTACACCACCACAACAGGTTTGTCTGAGAAAATTTTTAAATACCTTATATTTTACTGACCAGTTTGTTCGCACTGCTTATAAAATGAATCAAGAAGGGATAAGGCTATCGGACAAACACTCCAAACATCTAAATGTCGTAGACTCTGTAATGATTAAAAGTGTTTGTGATCATGTAACTTCCTTCCAACCTGTAGAATCGCATTACAATATTAAAGACACCAGTAAGCTGTGTTTAGATAATAATTTAAATATGAACAGGATGTTTTCTTTATACAAAGAATGGGAATAGCCTTCAAATTATGACAATCAAGCACATACCCTTCGTCAGTACAGGGACATCGTTAATGTTAACATGAACGTTGGAATTTTTATTCCCAAGAAGGAAAGCTGTGGTAAGTGTCCCAGTTTTTCTAAAAATTCATCTTGGACAGAAGAACAAGTACAGACTCATAATTAACACTCAAAGAATAAGACAATAGGTAGAGAGATAAAGAATAATGACAAGGAGCAATCCAGAGAATCATTTGATATTGCGTGTGCTACTTTTGACTTTATTTTTTTATTAAATTGTCCACATATAGACGTTGGTTTTTTTTTATTATAAGCGTAAGCTTTCTGTGTTTAACTTCACCGTTTTCAATTTAGCTTTAAAAGAAGATACATGCTACATGTGGACGGAATGTACCGGTTTAAGAGGAGCTAACGAAGGCGAAGTATGTAGCTGTTTAATGCATTTTGTAAACGCAAAGATAGAACAGGGTGCTAAGAAGTTCTTTTGGTCCGATAATTGTGCGAGCCAGAATAGGAATAGAGTCGTACATTCGTTATACATATACTTGTTAAAACGTTTTGGCATAGATATTACTCATCGTTTCTTAGAGCAAGGCCATAATCAGAACGAAGGCGATAGTTACATGCCCTCATAGAAAGAGAATCTAAGAGAAAACTAATTTACACTCCTGACCAATGGTATGCATTAGTACAATAGGCAAAGGTTGAAATTAAACAATACAATGTTGTAGAAGTAACCAAGACTGATATTTATAATTTTCAAATTTTATTAAACGACAAAAATTGGAAAAAAGACTATAGAAATGAAATTGTGAAGTGGAACAGCATTAAAGAAGTTAGTGTAGGAAAAGAGGACCCAGATATTCTGTATTTTAAATACGATTTAAAATGGGATTATTTATGTAAATACTACTGTAGAAACAAGATGCCGCAAAAAGAGAAAGTGTCAACCTACGGAGGTAAAAAATCTTTATTTGGATTCACTAGCTTTGCCTGTACCAAAGTATAAAGATTTAATTTATTTATGTCGTTCGGGAGAAATATTCAAAGAATATCATAGGTTTTACGAAAACTTAAAATACTCTGCACTAGCAGAAGATTCTGAAAATGTTGATGAGTCATATGAGTAATAATATTTTATTTACTAAGGGTTTTTTTATCTCAAAACTACAATACTTTTGTTAAGACGAAGTTCGTGATTACTTATGTTAAAACGTTTTTCTTCTGACTTAATGTTACCTACTATTACCAAAGAAGTTATACATTTTGGTTTGTTTTTGAGATTTTAAAAAGTACCTATCATATTTTTAACTACAATTAGCATTTATTTCGTGACAGGTATTTTATTAATAATTTTACTAGAGGTTATAAATTATTTTTGTCACTTTTTTTTCAGAACTATTATTGCTAAAGAAGTTTTACTATTTTTGTTTTGTATACGTAATGATTGTGTTTTAAATTGTCATCTCATTCTAAAAGTTCCTATTATTTTAGCTTATTGAGTACTCACAGTTCACTAAAGTCACAGTTTAATAAAGATGTTTTATTTAAATGTTGTTGTTGTCAGTCGTTTAAAAAATAATTAAAAGTACACGCACTCTACGAAGTAAATAATCGAATGTGACACTTTCGATAAAATATTCCTGACATAAACCAACGTAGAATATCGAAATAGGTAGATCTGATTCATTGTTGTATATAAGCTTCCCTGTAAATAATCGAAAGTGCCCGTTTCGATACATATAGCAAGTTTAGTTACGTGGTATACTATCGTATCTAAATTTTCTAAAAAACTATTCATAATTATGGATTTTTGCTGTAACGTAATAGATTGTAATCTCAATACAACGGTGTATTAAAATTTTCAAGAAATTCTAATCATTAACGACAAAGTTGTGCAAAAAATAAACTTCAAATCGCTCTCCTGAAAAGTAGCATTTTTCACTTTCGATACTTTTCCTAGGGACCATCGATTTGTCTTTGAAAGACTTTACAATTACGTGAAATGTAGTTAAGAAGACCTAGAGAGAGAGTGAGCACTCTAGAACTCAAGACTAAAACTAGAAATAAAAAGGACGCAAAGCCCAAGAGAGTCTTATACTTTACGCTTCATGGCTTTGTTGAAGTATAGATAATATTAACTCTGCGTGTTTCACTTGTATAATGTTCTAGCGGACACTTGATTGGTGTCACGCAGTTTTTTTGCTCTATCAAAATATTAAAAGCTCTCTTTCAATAGTGTTTAAGGGTAGTTTGGAGGTCTTTAATGCAGTCTAGTTGTAGTTTGATTACGAGTTGGCAACACTGTCATAGACTGTCTAGACTGTTAGAAGGTAAGGCTACTTACTCCACTGGGACCAATAACTGTACTGACATCTAACCAACCAGGAGCTGGCTCGTAGTATGCTGGCAGTACTGCAAATTGAATTTAAACGTGAAATACTTTTTTTTTATGGTATACATACCATATGGTATGGTATACAAACGAACAGACGAGTCACCTCATGGTAAATGAGTACCACCGCCCAAGAGCACCTGCAACCAACCTGGAAGGCGGGAATAAGGGGCGAGGAAGGGAGAGAGGAAGAGGGAAGGGTTAGGGTCTCCGATAACCTCACTCACTGGGCGAAAAGCAATGCCAGCATTGCTTCACTGCTGGTTTTCTGTAAGAACGTGGTATCACTCCGGTCGAGACATACACTATATATTATTTTTGATTGTATGATTATTTTTCACGTGTTTTTTAAATTCGAAAAAAGTCATCTTTACTGAAGTTAGAGGGCTTGGACTACCAGGCAACATTCTTGCTTACATTCTCCAGTGCACCCGTCTAAGCAATATCTTTAACAATTTTAATAAAAAAATAACAAGTCACACGTACACATGCGCACACAACTATTATAATCTTAAAAGGAATAGGAAATTGAATTATTATAAATAACTCATAGAAGCCACACCCATCCTAGCAGGTATGTAGGTAGTTTGGGCTACCTTTATTTTTAAGGTCCCCAAAGCAGACATGTTAAGTGTTCTTACCTATTGGAGGTCTCACAATACATACAGGAAGATCACCACTTTTTGTCCTAATCAACTCTTCAGCAATGCACTTCGTAAACGTGTATGTATTCGGCCAGCCCTCAATCAAGCTGCAGAAAAAAAACGATTCATGTTTGACCAAACTTGATGGAACTGGATGCAGTTAATGGAAAGAAATATTATTTCCTAGAGATATAGGTTCCACCACAACATAAGTAGATTTGCCCAAGAGTTCCGCGCGCATCTTTTAATAAAGGAGTATACGGCTTCCAATCACGACTTGGTTTTAACCAGTATTAACATGGTTACAACAAAACAATCTCAAAGTAAATCTTTCAAAAACGATTTGCACGAACAAATCCAAAAATAATAATAAATTAAACATAAAAGTAAATAATGACACAATAGAGGAAACTGAAAGTACGACATTATTGGGTATTGAGTTAGATAGATTCTGTAGCTGGAAGCAGCACATAAATGGTGTCTGCAGTAGGCTTAGCCGATTTGCATATGCTCTAAGGAAGCTTCGGATTGTAACAGATGAAAAGACTACTATTATGGCATAAAGAGGCTATGTTGAGTCAGTACTTAGGTATGGGTTAATAATATGGGGTAATTCTACGGATATAAATAGCGCATTCGTTGTCCAAAAGAAGTGCATTAGAGCAGTATGCGGCGTCGGCCCACTAGACTCTTGTAGGCATTTATTTAAGAAACTGAATTTATTGACCTTGACCTGTATATATGTTTTTGAAGTTTTAGTATTTGTAAGAAAACATAATGACTTTTGTAAATTCAAAGGCGACAGTTACACAAAATATAAGCCTAGAGATCCTACAAAAATAGTGATCCCCATATTGTAGAACTATTTTAAATAAAAAAAATGTTTTTCACATGTGTATATCAATATTCAACAGATTGCCCAAGAATATTAGGGAACTACCATTTAAATATTTCAAAATCCAATTACGTAAATGGTTAGTGGATAAGTGTTTTTATCCACTAACCATAACTAAAGGAATTTATGCAATACAATATAAAATAATAATCATATTCATAAAATTATGTTATAAAAATAATGGAATCTAATATAATGATATAAATTTAATATAAATTAATAATATAAATCATAAAATAAGTTAAATAATACAATGCAAATTAATATAATGTTAAATTATGTAGATACAATTTCTAGTTTTGTATAAATTTGCATGCCAAAACAAAGCAGAATATATGGCATTGATCCAAAACCACCCATGTAATACCCGGTACTGCCTGTATTCTATGCAAATAAATATATTTCATTTCATTTCATTGGAGACTAGCTGTTGTATCGACAGTAGTCATGTCTGTCCGGGGTTCAGGGAATTTCTTCCTAGGTTATACCTGAACTTCCGCCGACTGCTTGGTGAGGTAGTTAACTCGAGAGGGTGTAACTATATGATGTGCTTCAAATTAATTTACACTGACACTTACTCGTTAGTGACATTGTTCAGTTTACTGTCTTCGACGTTTTCGGCTAGAGATATCATGGTATCGGGGGTTATTGGACATGGGTAGAACTGTTCTCGTATTTCTTTGCCGTTTCGGTCTTTGGTTGCAAATGAAAATGCTGTAGATACGTGAACCAATTTCCTGGAAAAGAAGGTATTCATATATTATGAGATAAAGGTCTTTGTTTTTAAATAGTCTTTTTTTTATGGTAGAGAGGGCAAACGAGCAGATGGGTCACTTGATAGTAAATGACTACCGCCGCCCATGGGCACCTATTATTCAAGGTGGGAATAGGGGAATAGGAGGAGAGGGGGGAAGAGCAGGAAGATGGGAGGAGGATTAGAGGGGAGGAGAGGGGGGAGAGGGGAAGAATGGAAATAGGAGAGAGGGAAGGGTTAGGACCTCAGGTAACCTCACTCACGCGGCGAGAAGTAATGAAGCATTGTTTCACTGCCGGTTTTCTGTGAGGCCGTGGCATCGAGCGGAGTCGAATCGGCCCATATGTGCCGAAGCATGGCTCTCCCACGTAAGTAATTTTTAATATTTATTAGATGGCATATGGTGCAGTGATTAAGGTGTTCACACTTCTTACTACATCTCCTGTGTATAGTCCATTGGTAGTTTATTGTACTGACACTAAGAGGACATTACGAGTCACACCGTTCTCCGTATCATCAAAATGTTTATGTAAAAAACACCAATGGTATTTACTAAATTCTTCTTTTCACCTGCGTTACCTAGAACTCTCTAATGTCATGCTGATATAGTATGTGTATAAAGGAACTATAAATTAATGTTTCAACTTACTTGAGGTTCTTGCAACTTCTGGCAAGTTCAAGTACCTCCCTGGTACTCCGGACATTGATGAGTGTGGCTTTACGAAGAGGTTCATCAAAACGTATTGTAGCAGCCGCATGGAATATAATGTTCACCTAAACATGAACTAAGATTACAAGTAAACTTCCTTCTATTATTTTTTTTATAGATATCAATCCCAATAATATTATAAATGTGAAAGTTTGGATGGATGGATAGATGGATGGATGTTTGTTATCTTTCACGCCAAAACTACTGAACCGATTGCGATGAAATGGTTTGATATTCCTACGGGATCGGGACTTACGCGGGTGAAACCGCGGGACGCCGCTAGTAGTTAATAAATTTCAGTCACCACGATATTTTATTTGAAAAAATATATATTTATATATATTTTATTCGGAGTGATACAAAACACGTGTTATAGGTTCAGAAACACTTGAAGAATTATCGTGAAGTTGGTAATTTCTTTTGAAAAACTAAAATATTGACTAGCTAATTTCAGGGTGTCAGTTTTTCGTGACGGTGTGCGCGCATCGAAAAAATTTACTCTCATCATTTTTCCCTAACGCGCCAAAAGAAGTATAACTCCAAAAAATACACGGTTTATAAATAAGGTAGAATTCAGTGCGGGCACTCGCCACTCGCGGCACGCTTGCTTGCCTTGCTTACCTTGTCGCTTTTTAGTCGCAGTTCTTTTTTTTTTTTTTTTTTTTTTTTTTTTTTTTTTTTTTTTTTTTTTTTGATGTCGAGGTGGAAGATCCTCATGGATGTCCTCCGCCCTAATGGGGGGGGGGGGGGCGAAGGGGTCTGTCGGACTCTTACCGACTAAAAACCACCCCGGTGTTCCACTGCTTGCCCATGATCGGGGGAGCGAGAATCGCCATTGCATTCTTCCGCAACCCCCGACTAGTCGCAGTTCTAACCTAACCTAAACGTAGCAAAAATATAATAAAATGTTATATATCATATTACATCACACAATCACACATCATATCACAATTAAAATATGAGAAAATACGCCTAAAATATATGTATAGTTATATTTTTATAGCAATAAAAATTAAAAATATAATATTTAAACTATTTTGAAGTCACTTGCATATTCCTTATTGAATAAAAAACATATATATTTTTTTCTGCCAAATAGGTGGTTACCAATATTATACAGCCTTGTCAATTGCCTTATTTCAATCGTTTTTATTAAATTGAGTACTGATATTGAGCAGTTTTAGAACGGTCTGGACACTATGTATAATGTTATATTAATTACTGTATCAAAACATATTATATACTAATCAGCGTGTGAACTTCCATAGCACGATGCAGACTTAGTAGTTACTTCGTAATTCGGTGTGGAACGACCAGGAGGCTTCTGTACTTCTGGCAGGACCTAGGCTCATCTAAGATATCTGAACGTAAAAAGGACCGAGTTTGAGGCCAAATGCGGAAACAGAGCCATATACCAATACTTCAACCTCGGTCTTCTTCGAGAGCAGGACTCTCGGCCAATCTCATGTCTGTATCTGTCTACAGACATACGTTGATTCACTTTTTCCCTTACATTGCTGACGTTATGATTAACTTGTATTTTGAAAAAAGTATGCAAATTAGTATGTTTATTTTATTCCCAGAGTCCATAGTACAGGGTTTGCTTACTTTGAGTCTAGATAACGATGTTTAATATGTCCCAAAATATTATTATTACTCTTGTTCTAGTCTTACCTTCGAACGCCTTTATTCCTTAGTTTAAAAAAAAATATCTTAATTATTTATAATTCCAACATCAATTTATTTAATTATTCTTTCAAAACATAAGGTCACGGAACATTAATCTATGCAAAACAAAATTATAGCAAGTCACTGTACGCTTATACTATTTTAGAGGCGCTTTTGTTTGTAAATTTCTTTTCAATCTCAACTTGTTCAGTAATATCATTACCTACACCTTTTGTATTAACTTGACCTGTACATCTGACATCTACCTACCTAATTATTTATTTATTTTAAACTTAATGCACAATTTGTACAAAGGCGGACTTAGCCTTAATGCCCAGGTCTTTCTCTACCAGTCAACCTTGGGGTAATGTAGAAATATTATACGGTAAATGCAAAAATAAAATTTAAAATTTGGAGTTATTTATAATTCCTGAATAATCATAACAAAGTAGATATACATATTACATGATGTAAATACTATTACTTACATAAATAGCTTGCTAGACGTCATTACTACATAAAAATATAAAATAAATACAGAACCGTAAGTTTACACACACACAATATACATCCACATACATACGACTGGCCTGTTGGCCTAGTGGTTAGTGACCCTGACTGCTATGCTACAGGTCGTGGGTTCGATTCCTACCTGAGTAAAGGTGTTCTTTGTGTCCGTTGTTTGTAAAGTCCCCCGCGACACAGGAGTCATTCCTAATGCGGGAGTTGTCTTAAAAAATAAAATAAAAAATTAAACGAACACTACATACTACATTTTAACGTAACTATATTTTAACGTTGTTGGTTGTTTTCACTAACTTCAAGTCATCCGATTAAATTGTCCTTGTAAAGTGTAACATATCAAGAACCGATGACAATACAAGACTAAAAAAATAAGAAAAAAAAGTTAATAATACTCAAACTAAAATAAATAAAAACTTGCAAACTAAACTAAAAACTAGAAATTAATTATTGATTGTAAAAAAAACGTAGGTTAGGCACGTTTTCATCTGCAGGTTTTAGAACACTGATAAACTTGCCAAAATACTTTTGGAGCATTTCAATAAAATGAAATTCAGGTGGCATCAGCTTGCATCCTGTTTATCTCTCGTGTAACACTAACACTATTGTACCTGAAGATCTGACTTTTAAAAAGAGTGGCCATGAGTTTCTTTGCCAGTATTCTTCTCATAAGGCCCTACGCATTTTGGAAACTGGAAGTTATAGATCGACAGTAGATTTTGGTGTTTTTCACCTAATTTACCTTGACAATCCAGTACATGCTGTGGCGTCTGTTTGCGCCTATCTATGATTTTAACTCTAGCTTCAATTTAACGTTCATAAATGTCACTTAGTGTCTTAATTGAATAAATGATTTTGAATTGAATTGACCTTTTTTTTAAATACCAATACTACAGATTGAAACACCCAGAATAAAATTGTTTCGCATTAAGCGTGAACCGAACCTACAACTTCTGACATTGCAATGTAAATTTTAAGAGGCTCGAGTATTATATCTCTCCAACACAAAGGGAAGTTCCTCCAACCAGGTGATGGTGACCATGCTTCGCAGACCGGGCCTCTTCGCAGGCCGGTTGATGTTCTGAAGTTGTATATATACACTATATGGCGCGTGGGACCGACAAATCCAGGTTACTACGAGTATCGTTAGCCAGAGAGTTACAGGTACGCTACGGGCCTTATATCGGGTTAAGTACTTTCGTTCATCTGATACAAAAACGATTCATTAGCACTAACATAATAATTAGTAATTTAAGTTACCTATTTGTACGCAATGAATTGAATATGGCAAATGTGTTGGATGCATTTTTGTAATATATTTACCAACTTTGTATTACCATATTTCAGCAAATAAATGAAATAAATGATCGCGTTAATTCCCATTAATACGTAGATAATATTATATGAAATAAATGCATTCGATTCATTTTTAATTTTCGTAAATTTGACCGTGTCCTTCCGTCACGAGTTGATTTGGCTCCCGATTCATCAGCGCCATCAGCTTTATTCTATACTCAACTCAGTAGGTGAGTTCCAATCCCAACAAAACTCTCCGCTCTACAAGGAATCTTCTTCTGTTATGACGTACTCGTACATTACATACATTTAATTTTTTTTGCGCATAGAGTGTCAAATAAATAACCCGACATTGCGCGATGCAGGACCTGCATCAGATCGTCTTCGTTAGATGATGTTAAAGTATGTTTCTGCTGTATGTGCAAGTTGCGCTACATTGATTTATATAAGAATTGGTTTATTGATAGTAAATTAAACGTTTTTATAGTTATTTCTTAACTAGCAGCGCCACGCGGTTTCACCCGTAAGTCCCGATCCCGTGGGAATATCGCAATAAAAAGTAGCCTATACGTTAATCCAGGTCTCCACCTATATCGGGCGGGAAGCGGCAGTCGGCCCCCGCCCGAAGATGTACGCGAATGGCGTGAGAGCTCTATCAAGGTAGCAGTGTTTTGTTGCTGGCTCTTTTGATGTGTCTCTTCATGATAGCATGCAGCAACAAATAATAATTACCAGTTGAGATTCGGGAAACGAAATTCAAGACAGCATGAAATATTTTTTTTTTGTTTTTTTTTATTTTCGTTACTATTTACTTGCAGCAACAAATTAGCAACAAATTCTCGCGTATTAGTTTGACTGATGTTCACTGTTTTACCGTGTGTTCATGCTAGCTTCATATGAAACTAGCAGTAATTGCGATTTTTTTTAAACGGCGCAAGCAACAAAATATTTTTATTTTGTTGCTGGCTCTTTTTATGTGCCTCTTCATGATAGCATGCAGCAACAAATAATAATTACCAGTTGAGATTCGGGAAACGAAATTCAAGACAGCATGATTTTTTTTTTTTTGTTTTTTTTTCATTTTCTTTGCTATTTACTTGCAGCAACAAATTAGCAACAAATTCTCGCGTATTAGTTTGACTGATATTCACTGTTTTACCATGTGTTCATGCTAGCTTTATATGAAACTAGCAGTAATTGCGTTTTTTTTTTAAACGGCGCAAGCAACAAAATCGCTATTTTAGTAACTAATTAGCTACAAATTTTGTTGCAATTTTTATTGATTGTGCTGATTTGACACTGCTACCTTGATAGAGCTTGGCGTGAGGCCGCTCGCCGTGCCACCATGCCTCGTTGGTCGTCCCGGCTGGAGGCTCCACGTGCTAGCTTTGCCGCTGTGGAAGGGGCTCCAGCCGGTCATCGTCGAGTGTGCAGGGCGGGAGCACGGGACCCATTCCTTCCGACTGACGCAGGTTCTTTCCGGACACGGCTGCTTCGGGAAGTACCTGCACTCGGTCGCTAGGAGGGAACTGAGTCCCGCCTGTCACCACTGCGACTGTAGTGAGGACTTGGCTCAGCACACGCTGGCGGTTTGCTCCGCCTGGGCGACGCAGCGTCGGGCCCTTTGCGGGCAGGCGCTAGGGGGGGTCCGGATGTCTTAATAAAAGCTGTCCCCGGATTCCTCCTATTTAAGGCGCAGTACGGCACACCGTGTGGGTTTAGTTGGTTCGATTCCAACACATCGCCCCACCGAAAATCCCGGTGGGGTGACGGCCCGAGGGGGTTTTCACTCGCACAAAAAAAAAAAGGTCTCCACTTATATAAATACTAAGTTTCATCGCAAATCGGTTCAGTGTATTTTGCGTGAAAGAGTAACAAACATCCATCCATCCATCCCAACTTTGACATTTATAATATTAGTGGGATTACGAGTACGTTAATTAGCACTAGGTTGCTGCAGTTTTTATGTTGTGGTGATCAATGTTTGGTATTTGTGACGGTGATCATTATTGAAATACCTATCATATCAGTAGAAAACTTAAGAATTTATCTCAAGTTGCCTTACCTCTTTGGTGAGCGTATTCCAATTCTTGTCACTGAGACCAAGTCTGATATCAGCGACATTTCCTTCCACCGAGACAATTTTATCTTCAAACTGTGGCATTTTTTCACGTAGACTATCGTATACCTGTTATTGATAATTAATTAATAATATCAATACAATATATATATTTTATGTCAGAGTTGATCAAGTATGGTACTAAAATACAACATAAAATAATACATTTTAACATGATGGTAGTTTCAATTTACTTTATACTACTATGCTAAAATTAATTAAGAAAGGAACACAATTGTGAATAACCCCAGTATTATCTGGGGGAGAGGGAGAGGGAGAGGGAGAGGGAGAGGGAGAGGGAGAGGGAGAGGGAGAGGGAGAGGGAGAGGGAGAGGGAGAGGGAGAGGGAGAGGGAGAGGGAGAGGGAGAGGGAGAGGGAGAGGGAGAGGGAGAGGGAGAGGGAGAGGGAGAGGGAGAGGGAGAGGGAGAGGGAGAGGGAGAGGGAGAGGGAGAGGGAGAGGGAGAGGGAGAGGGAGAGGGAGAGGGAGAGGGAGAGGGAGAGGGAGAGGGAGAGGGAGAGGGAGAGGGAGAGGGAGAGGGAGAGGGAGAGGGAGAGGGAGAGGGAGAGGGAGAGGGAGAGGGAGAGGGAGAGGGAGAGGGAGAGGGAGAGGGAGAGGGAGAGGGAGAGGGAGAGGGAGAGGGAGAGGGAGAGGGAGAGGGAGAGGGAGAGGGAGAGGGAGAGGGAGAGGGAGAGGGAGAGGGAGAGGGAGAGGGAGAGGGAGAGGGAGAGGGAGAGGGAGAGGGAGAGGGAGAGGGAGAGGGAGAGGGAGAGGGAGAGGGAGAGGGAGAGGGAGAGGGAGAGGGAGAGGGAGAGGGAGAGGGAGCTCGTGACCGTCACGCTAATAATACATATATAAATCCATCAATCCATAATAATACATATGTGGGTTGTTTCGTTTAAGTTTTCACTTCTGTCGGCAGTCTCATGACTGCCTATTTTCTATTTTTTTAATTTTGATTCAAAACAGATTTAAAAACATTAGATGTAGGCCAGAAATCAAAATTCAACCTTAACTTATTAAATTATTGATAAAGCTTCCATGAAAGTAGTTTTTTTTAGTTTTTTAATATTAACACTAAAGCTCTTGAAGCTGCTAACCAAAAAAATAAGACAGTCGGTTGACAAGCAGCAAAGACAATATTATACTAAACTCACCGGATTTTTGAACATGTAATTCACTCTTTCTTCGATCGTTCTATTTTTCTTTGGCCTCATCAGCAGGTACATTTTTTCTATGGCACATGACCTGGATTATAATTTATATTTCTTAGAAATTAATGGAAAATCTTAAAAGAACAAAGAGACCCCTATCCCTATACCATAAAAAAAGAACCTTGAGGATGTTCATATAATAGGTCGGGTAAAATGTCTTTTCGTATTTTGTATGTATAAAATTGAAGAAAAATCTCTTTGGTTGTACTGTTTGTACCTGCTGGTTTTAATAAAAAGACATTAAGAAAAAGAAAAATAAAAAGTAAAACACTTTCCATGAGTTTTTAATTATTTTTCTGTTCGCCGAAATGAGTGAATCCCCTCTCCCCCTCTTCCTGCTCTTTCCCACTCTCCCTCCTGTTCCCCTACTAACATTAAAGGCTGGCAACGCACTTGTGACTCTTAAGTTACAGGTGCCCATGGGCGGTGGTAGTTTATTTCCATCAGGTGACCCGTCTGCTCGTTTGCCCCCTACACCATAAATCTAACAAAGAAATTTTATACATTTAAAGGGAAAAATGAGTCGCAAGCCGCGAAAAAAAATTGTGACACCACAAAGTTGGTTCAAGCGTTTTCAGTCCGGGAATTTCGATATCAAAGATACAGCTCGCTCTGGTTGCTCTCATACGGATATAGTCGATGCCATTTTTGAAAAAGTGGAGCAAGATTGGCATATTAGTAGTTACAACATAACCGAGGAACTGAGGATTGACCACAAAACAGTTTTGACCCATTTGGGAAAGTCTGGCTATACGAAAAAGTTCGATATTTGGGTGCCATGCGAGCTCACTGAAATGATAATTTTATATATAGCGGATAGTTTTTTTTTTAATTTTTTTATTGTAACTGCATGCTAGAGTCATAGAGGATTTGTCCAGCCCTGGACAGCCTATGTCTACCACTTCAAAATTATCTAGACACGGTAAATTCTGATTGCTCCTTTTCTATTTCTTTGCTAATTATAGAGATGCTCGGAAGACTACGAGAAGAACAAGAACGGTGACGGGCAAGTAGAACAGTGCTATAACAAAAACACTGCCCAAATGAAAAATGAGGCATTGGTGCTTCCAATTCTACCCAAAGTAAGCCTACAGGACGTTATCTATCCGCTCTAGGAGCCAAAAAGAATAACATCTGCCCAAAAAGCCAAGTAGTGCAAAAGGAAATTGATACCTGAACAGTTTCTCAATAAGTTGTTTCCCGATGAAGCCGGATCCACCAGTTACAAAGATCGTGGCGCCTGCGTAAAACAGCTGCACAGAGGAGTCACCACGGTCTATTACATTGTTCATTGGTTTCTGTCGAGCCAGAGCAGTTAATTCTATTACTTGTGCAGGATCCATTTCGTCTTTTAACCTTCTTTTTTGTGTTAAAACCACACTACAACAAGCAGTAGCAAGGCAGACTGAGCCCTACCAAAAATATTCTACAGTAAATGAAAAAGTACGGATATATATTATCTTTAAGAGGTAAAAATACTTTTATAAAATTAGTCATGCATTTTAAAAGCATTGTATTTTAATGAACTGATTTAATTTTTAAAGTAATAATTTAGCATTTTTATTACTTGGGTTGATTGTACAGAAGATTTTGAGTTATATTCCTATTGTAACTATATATTTTTACAACAGTAAATAGAAAACAGCACTCATTACATTGAACAATAATTTAAACGACAGAGATGGTCTATACCTGGTGTATATTACAATGGAACACTTACCTAAATGACTGAAAGGCCAAGACTCTAGCATGTAGTTACATAAGAATAAAAAAAAAAACTATCCATTTACAGGTTAGAACCGTTTGAATTTCCAGTCATTTTTAACCGAGGAAAAAAAGGAGGTTCTGAATTTGACCGTATATATATACTTTTTTTATGTATGTTCAGCCCTCACTCCGTTATTTATGAACCGATTTTGATTATTCTTTTTTGTTAGATAAGGTATACCTCAAGGGTTGTCCCATGTCAAGGAAGTCAGGATCTGATGATGGGATCCTGATAAAATTGAAATAAATCCTCGAAAATTGTAGGAACGAATAGTGTTTCTCTTTACTTTTCATTACTTTATCAGGTATTTGTGTTTAGAAATTATCACATCATGTAGCTGAGCTGATGATAAAAAAAATCATAAAATAAAAATATTTTTTACAAAAAATGAAACCGACAAAAAGAACTAAAAAGCAAAATAATAAAATTATTAATTACCTTAGTAGAGCCATGTCCATTTCTACGCAGGTACATATAAAATTTTGATAATTAATCAGTTTGTTGTTTGGCGCCTACTCAAAATTAGTTTATATAAAATTTGATAGTTTATGTAAATAAGCTCAAAACTTAAGACTTAAGGTTTATTTATTTTTTGCTTTATAGTTCTTTTCGTCGGTTTAATTTTTTGTTAAAAATATTTTTATTACTTGTAAAAGGATAGTTATTTTTTTCAAAAAACCTTTTTGTAAATCCATGCTAGAGTGATTAAAGTAAGTATTACATTTTCAGATACAGCCTGTATTTATAAATACCACTGCAAAGAGCAGATATACGTAACAACGTCCAGAATTTGTGGACCTTTCTAGGAAGATACATATGATAGAAACAAAAAAAATTAATCAATATGTAATTATTTCACAAAATGTTCTAACGAGTGTAGGGTGTGTGTAGGATTGTTTAAGCGAAATTGAATCTTAGGTAACTTGGTTTAAATATTGGCATTTGCGATTCAGGTATTGTCTATTAAGCTGGAGCGTCAATGTATTGAGAACAAAATATTAATCGTATCGATTTTGGAAATCTGCTAAAGTTGCATTTGGTTTATGTAAATATATTTTTTGTATTTTTTTCAACACATTTTTTATACAAGATTCCAGATCTTGTATCTCGTATTTCTTTTTATAGTCATGAAGTAAACATTGCCGGTATTCAATATTAATTTATGCAAGTCATCATACTTATTCATAGCGTTTACCAGAGCCCACAATGATGTAATTGTCATGAAATGAAATTAAATATGTTTATTTACAGGAACCACGTATTACATACGAGTAGGTGATTTTGGATCAATGAAATATTTTGCCTTGCATGCAAATGTATGCAAAAATAAAAAAACAATCAGCATTACAAACATTACCTATTATATTTTTTATCGTTACATTAATTCACATTGCATTACTTAACTTACTTAACATTATATTAATTTACATTACATTAGATTATATTATTTTTATTCATATGTAAAAAGTGTGGCACTAAACATGGCCCTCGAAGCTGCCCAGCGTATGGCAAAACTTGCTCAAATTGTTACAAACCAAATCATTTTAAGAAGGGTTGCATTTACTTGAATGAGGTTAACGTAGACAATAGTGTACATGACTTATGACTAATTAAACAGTGTAGCATTGGTAATATTAAAAACAATGAGTGGATTCTACCATTAAGAGTAGAAACCAAGAAAGTAGATTTCAAGTGCGAAACAGAGGCACAAGTAAATGTTTTATCATTGAAAGATTAAAAGAAAAATTGTCCATGATGATTTTCCCAAGTGGTCTGAGGCAACAGTAGTTTTAGAGGTTTTTGGGGGAACTAAAATACATCCACTTGGTAAAACTAATCTAAAAGTAATTAATGAAGAATACATGTATGAGTTGATAAGTTTATAAGTAAAGAGTTTATAATAATAAAAGAAAATGTCAGACCTATTCTAGGTTTGAACTCATTAAGTTATAGAGATAATTATAGAGTTCATAATAAAGATAAAAACATAATTATTAATAAACATGGTGAACTTTTTCAGGGTGTTGGACAATTTGAAGTGCCATTGCAACTACACACTCAGCCCGAGGCAAGACCAGTAATGAAACCTCCTCGCAGAGTTCTACGTGCATTAATGGAAAGTAGATAAAAATTTAAGAATATGTCTTGATCCTTAGGAGCTTAATAAAGTATTAATAAGAGATTATCACTTCATTCCGACTTTAGGAGAAATAATAAACTTAGTAATAATTCGATATTTTCTGTTTTAGATTTATCTGACGGATTTTATAATATTAAATTGACTGACAACTCAACAAAGTTATGCGTATTTGGTACTCCTTTTGAATGTTACAAATTTTTAAGATTACCATTGGACCTTTCGATAGCTTCAATATAAATTAAAAGAAGTAAAATATTTTGGACATATTTTTTCTAAAAAAAAGGCATGATGATAGATCCAGATAGAATAAAAGCTATCATTGAACTAAATGTTATTATATTAATCTTCTTTTTACTTTGGTGTAAATTAAATGCAGTTTGTTTGATACTATTATTTTATTACTTCCTTCATATTACAAGATCCGACATCTTCCTTTTACAATAAAACACAGTGAGGAGTAGTTACCACAGATTAGAGAGTAGATCATAGATTAGCTAGTGCTGGGAATAGCTAATCAAATCGGCAAATCTAACACTCCGCCTCGATTTGAGAATGCTTACATTGAACATTGCAAAATATTTAGTTTTATAAAATAAGCATTACATATTACAGCAACACACTATTAGGACAGTTGCTTTGAAACGCCTTAAACACTATTGGTAAAATATAACAATAATATTTAGAAATCAACAGTTATTCTAACAAGTTAACAGAGTGTCAGTACAAAAATAGTAATTTTTCAGAATATGAAATTAACATTTCTATTTTTAACTTAAAGAAACAGTTATCTTGAGTTCTTAAGACATCTTGTCATCCCACAATAAACAAATTCAATAAACTGTACTAACAGCTCTATATAATTTTGGGTATTGTTAACAACTCCTTATATTTATTGATAACAGAGCTTCATATTTGTATCAAGTTCTTATCAGCTAAATAGCTTATGAAGTTAAAATTAGTTTAACAAATTATAGTACCATGTTTCTATATTATGCAATATTTAACTTATTTAGAAAGAAATTATGTTTTACAGGATTTAATGCTTTAGTGAATATGTCTGCTACATTATCTGATGTAGGCACATAAGAAATCTTAAATAGGTTTTTATTCAGAGAATCTTTGATGAAATGATATTTGATATTTATGTGTTTGGTGCGTCTACTGTTCTCATTGCAATCAACCATATGCATAGCACTTTGGTTATCCATCAACAAAATTGATTTAGTGTCTTTGCAATTAAAATTGGATACAATACCTTTCAAGTATAGCAAGCAGCTCTGTTGTTGCCATAGCAGCAGCCACATACTCCGCCTCTGCTGATGACAGGGATACGGTTTGTTGTTTCTTTGCAAACCACGATATTAAATTTTTGTTATGGAACACTGCACAACCACTAACACTTTTTCTATCTTCTATGTTGCTTGCCCAGTCAGCATCTGTGTATGTCAGAAGCAGGTCTTCATCCTCTTTGGATTGAGTGTATGTCAGACATTTACTCGACGTTTGTTTCAGGTATCGGAGAATTCTTTTTGCTGATGTCCACAATGTCATTGTAGGCTTATCGAGATATTTACTGAGGTATGATGTAGCAAATGTGATGTCTGGTCTTGATGTTGTAGACAGGTAAAAAGGACAGCCTATTAATTCTCTGTATGGTACATCAATAATCTCTTCATCATCATTGAGTTTCACTTTTTCCATTGGTGTCTGTGCTCCTTTACAGTCGTTCATGCAAAATTTCTCCAGAACTTTATTAATCACCTTTTCTTGACTTATTATTAATTTTCCTTCCTGTCTCCTTATTTCCATACCTAGATATTCTTTTATTTCTCCCATGTCTTTTGTCTTAAATTCTTCATTTAGTTTAATTATTATTTTTGTTAATTCTTCCTCATTTCCCATTAGAATAATATCATCAACCCATATCAATAGCCATATATTATATTTGATTTTACATAAAGACAGAAGTCATATTTTGATTGGTCAAATCCTTGTGATACTATGAAATTATGAAACCTTTCATTCCAACATCTAGGTGCTTCACGCAAACCATACAGGGCTTTCTTTAGCTTTAGGACTTTTCCTTGTGTAACATTCACTCCTTCAGGTGGTTTTATAAAAACATCTTCATTTAGCTCCCCGTTTAGAAATGCTGTGGGAACATCCAACTGCTTCATAGGTAGATCTTTTTCTACAGCTTGGCTCAACATCAATCTTATTGTCGATACTCTAGCAACAGGTGAGTAGACATTGTATTTGTTCATTGTTTGGAATCCTTTGGCTACTAATCTTGCTTTCTTACCATTTTGTTTTGTGCGAAAAACCCATTTAGTATCTATTGCTTTTTCTCCTTTAGGTAGATCAGCTTCTTCCCAAGTTTTGAGATTTTGTAATGATTTCAGTTCTTTTTCTATAGCATTTTTCCACTCTTTATCTTTAATTGCTTCTTTATAGTTTTCAGGATCTTTGTTTTGACATACTAGACAGTATGCTTCATATAATTGGTAATCGTCCAGATTTTTCGGTTTATTTATCTTTCTTCCAGATCTTGTCACTATTTCAGATTTTTCTTCTTTTTCTTCGGTAGTCTCATCATCATCAGAGTTAATATCAGGTAAGTCTTCTTTATTTTTACTTATTTTTATTTCTGTTTCCTTCTGTATTTCTTTTATTTCTTCACCATTTTCATTTTCTTCATAATAATAAGTGTTCTTTTCTTTTTCAGGTTCAATATACTTCAGTTTGGTTTCATCAAATATTACATCTCGGGATATATGTACTCTTTCAGTTCTTGGATCCCATACTTTGTACCCTCCAGGACAGTACCCTATGAAAATCATTTCTTGTGCTCTAGCTTCAAGTTTTGTCTTTTTTGGTATGCTCACTAGCCATGCTCGACACCCAAATATTTTCATCTTTTTGTAGTCAACATATCCATGCCATATCTTTGCTGGCACCTCTCCGTTAAGAACTACTGTTGGACATCTATTCAGTTCATAAGCTGTGGCTTGTATTGCATAGCCCCATAGATACTTAGGTAAGTTAGTATCTGCAAACTTTGTCCTTGTTTTATTCATCAGTGTCCTGTTTAGGCGCTCTGCTTTGCCATTCTGTTGTGGGGTATGGGGTTTTGTATATTCCAGTAAAATCCCTTTATTTTTGCACCATTCTTTGAAGTAATTAGAAGTAAATTCTCCTCCATTATCAAGTCTTATTCTTTTTGTTTTCTTTTCTTGTTGTGTATTTAACTCTTTGATATACTGTATCAAATTCCCTTCAGCTTCATTTTTGTTCTTCAGTAGTTTTACAACAGTAAAATGTGAGTAATCGTCCAGAATTACTTGGAAATATTTATAACCTTCTTTTGTTTCTTGTAAGGGTCCAGATAAATCAGAATGTATCAATTGTCCAATATCTGTTGCCTTCTTTTCATTTCTTTCAAATGTTGGTCGGGTAGCTTTGCTTTGTACACACTCTGTGCACACATCATAACTTATTGGTAGATTTAATATTTTCATACCGCCAGTGTTTAAGTGACCCAATCTTTTATGCCATATATTTCCATTTGGCTTAATTGCAGCATATGCATTCTCTTTCTTTTCCATTTCTTCAATTTTTAGATTCAGCACATACAGCTTTTTATATTCTTCTGCATAAATTGTCATTCTTTCATTCCTTATTTGAAAGCCTTGTTTGCTTATATGAATTTTATACCCTTTATCTATTAGCTTTTTAACAGAAAGCAAGTTGTGCTTAATGTCATTCACTATTAATGCTTCAATCTCTATTTTCTTATTTTTGTATATTGTATTTAGTATTCCCTTCTTTTGGGCTTTTAGCGTTTCATTATTGGCGATGTATATCTTTACTTCTTGATCTAATTCCTTAACAGAATGCATGTACTTTTCCAGTTCTTGTTTTAAATAGTGTTCGGAGGCCCCTGAATCAAGTATAAATTGATTTGTTTCATTCATACAGTTCAGTGCAATAAATGATTCTGATGTGGACGTATATGATCTTTCATTCTTATGGTTTCTAAAGTTTCCTCTTCTGTATTGGCCTCGGCCCCGGGTATGACCACCTCGCGAACCAGCCCCTCTGTTATTTCTACACTGACTACTTTTATGTCCCATTTTACCACATGTGAAACAGGTAATCTTCTGAGTATTTTTAAATGTTTTAAATGCTGTATTTTCAGTGTCCGTTTTCTCTTCACTATTATGTTTAAATTTCAGTTCTTCATCCAGTAGACGTGCTTTTACAAATTTCAATGTTAATTTTTCATTCAGCGTCTCAATTGCTGTTACCACAGTGTTGTGTTTGGGTATTCCTGTGACTCCCAATAAGAGATAGGTTATTTTTTCTTCTTCGTCTAGCTTTTTCTCTGCTGTTTCGAGCTCCCGAATCAACACGTCATACTTTAAAAAATATTCTTGCATACTCTGATCTTTTTCTAGTTTTAAAGTAATCAGTTTCTTCCTCAGATGCAGACGATTAAATACCGTTTTTCTTTCAAATATAGACGTTAGTAAATTCATCATTTCTATAGCAGTTTTTGCGTCTTTCACAATATCGAGATGTTTGTCTGTCAGACATTGCACAATGATAGATTTAGCCTTCGCATCCGTGGCAGCAGTAGTCTTTTCGTCTTGCTTTATTGCTGATAGTAATTGTCTTTCTTCCAGCAAACAATTCACTCTGAACTTCCAATTGTTGAAGTTATTTTCATCAAGTTGCGGAAAATTAACGCGGTAGGACGCCATATTTGGTTCTCGACCAGACAGACAATTGTAAAAATTTTAGTTACAAATTATTTACACCTTTTCGCCCATAACCTGTTATTATATTAATCTTCTTTTTACTTTTGTGTAAATTAAATGCAGTTTGTTTGATACTATTATTTTATTACTTCCTTCATATTACAAGATCCGACATCTTCCTTTTACAATAAAACACAGTGAGGAGTAGTTACCACAGATTAGAGAGTAGATCATAGATTAGCTAGTGCTGGGAATAGCTAATCAAATCGGTAAATCTAACACTAAAAAGTCCTAATAGTAAAAAAAAAATACAAATTTCATTAGGAAAGATAAACTATCCTAGAACATTTGTTGCTGGACTGGCAGACATGGCAGCTCCACTTCAGTAATTGTTAAAAAAAGATGTTGAATGGTTATGTACCTCTACATGAAAATTCTTTTGTCAAAATTAAAAACTGCATTAGTCAAGCACCAGTTTTACAAAATTTTAACAGTAACTTTTCAGTAACACTACAACACCCTAGACTCAGACCCAGAATTAGGTCCGAGTGGAGATCGTCCTCCCGGACCCGTTCTACCGCCTCCTTCTGCGAGATGACGTCCTCACAGAAGGTCGCGACCGCGGTAAAATTCCTGTCGCTACCGGCCATGGACCGTATCACGGCCGGTAGCGAGAGGTCCAAATTCAATTCAAATTCATTCAATTCAAATTCAAAAAAATCTTTATTTCATAAAATTGACCATCAATAATTATTCGAAATCGTCGATTTAATAAATCATTATTATAATTAAAAATTATAGATCAACACACACAGAGTCACCGCAACAATAGTTTGCTTCGTCAAATGTAAAATGATTAAAGAAAACAAAATGGATAATATAATATCACATCTGCCTGTTTCGATCTATAACCGCCCGTTTCCAAATGGTTGAGCCTTGTGAGAAGAAATCGGGCAAACAAACTCACGGCCACTCTTTTAAAAAAGAAAAACCAGACAGTTTCAACAATATTCAGTAAATATCACATCATTTTTTTTGTGAATAAAGTAGAAAAAGAATATGACACTAGGGAAACTGAAAATTAAGGAAAAAATTAAAAAGAAGAAAAGAAAAACATGAGACATGGAAAATAAGAAACATATTAGCTCACATTAGACTTCTATTACAATTCCATTCCAAGCGTTTTTATCCTGTATATAATCGCCTACTGATTAATAGCCCTTAAGGCATAGCTGTCGTTTTACTGTAGACTTAAACTTGTTTATACTTAACATTTGAATATTATCTGGGATTTTATTATAATATCGCACACATTGACCTTTAAACGACTTGTTAATTTTTTGGAGCCTAGAGGCAGGTACAACAAGTTTATGTTTATTACGCGTGTTAAAAGAGTGTATATCACTTTTTTTACAGAAGTGATCTTTATTTTTATAAAGGTAAATTAGATTTTCATAAATATATTGGCACGCTACCGTCATTATGTTTCTTTAAATTTCTGCCTCAGTAAATCACGATTTCCTAAGTTATGAATTGCTCGAATAGCCCTCTTCTGCAGTACGAATACCATAGCTAGAATACCATACGACATTATACTATGAAAATAACTAAAATAAACTAATCTGGCTGTTTCAACATCAGTCAGTTCACGAATTTTTATAACTGCGTATGCTGCTGAGCTGAGTCTATTCGATAATTTATCAATATGAGGGCCCCATTGAAGCTTAGAATCAAGAGTAATGCCTAAGAATTTTGTGGTATCAACTAGTCCCCTCCTATGACTGCAGTGAGAGCCCGACGCTGCGTTGCCCAAGCGGGGCAAACCGCCAGCGTGTGCTGAGCCGAGTCCTCACTGCAGTCGCAGTGGTGACAGGCGGGACTCAATTCCCTCCTAGCGACCGAGTGCAGGTACTTCCCGAAGCAGCCGTGCCCGGAAAGACCCTGCGTCAGTCGGAAGGAAAGGGTCCCGTGCTGCCGCCCTGCCCACTCCAGGATGACCTGCTGGAGCGCTTCCACGGCGGCAAAGCCAGCACGTGGAGCCTCCAGCCGGGACGACCAACGAGCCATGGTGACTCGGCGAGCGGCCTCACGCCATTCGCGTAGCTCTTCGGGCGGAGGCTGACTACCGCTTCCCACCCGGAACTCAGCCGTTCGCCGCTATACTTCGGCGAGCACTTCCGCTTCCAAATCCCACGGGGGAGTCCCGGCCAACGCGCACGCCGCCTCCGTCGACACGGTGCGGTAACCGCGTATGGCTCTAACTGCCATAACCCTCTGAGGGCGCCAGAATCGCGCCCTATTCTGGGCGGTCAGAGCCTCCGCCCCCACCGGTGCACCGTAAAGTGCCATTGACCGGACAACCCCCGTGTACAGCCGTCTCGTAGCGACGCTGGGTCCACCCAAATTGGGCAAGAGTCACCCAAGGGCGGATGCAGCGCCGACCAGCCTGGGAGCAAGCTGCTGGAAGTGCTCGTCGAAGCGCCACCTTCCGTCAAGGATCAGGCCCAGATATTTTATGTGGGCCTGAACCGGTACGAGAACCGAGTTGACCTCGATGGAGGCGCCAGGGGGTGGACCACGACGGGGCCCATGAAATAAAAGGGCCTCCGTCTTATCCAGGGCCACCCGCAAACCCAGCGCCTCTATGCGCCCGACCACCAGAGAGACTCCCCTGGTGGCCAGGCGCGCCGCCGCCTGAAAGTTCATCCCCCGGGCTGTGACTAACGTGTTATCAGCGTAACAGATCACGCCGAGCCCGGGGGGAAGTCGCCTCGGAGGGCCCAGTCGTACCCAATGTTCCACAGAAGTGGTCCAAGGACAGACCCCTGCGGAATACCGCACGACATGGGCCGATGACTTAAAACTCCATCTCGGTCCTCGTACATGACGATACGCTCCTCTAGATAGTCTGCCACTAGCCGCCTCAGGTACCCTGGCACTCCGTGATAGTGGAGTGCTTCCCTGATGCAGCTGAATGGCAGACTATTGAACGCGTTGGCAGCACGCCGCCACCGCTCACTACCTCTTCGGTCACGGCCCTCAGGTGCAACACAGCACCGACCGTCGAACGCCTCGCTCGAAAACCAAATTGGGCGTCCGACAAATCGGGGCCGACCTCGCCAAGGTGCCGGACGATGCGGGCAGAGAGGACCCTCTCAAACAATTTACCCGCCTCGTCCAGCAACACGATGAGCCTGTAGGCCGCGACCGAGTCGGTAGGCCGTCCCGGCTTTCTTGAAAGTACCAGCTTCCCGCTCTTCCAGTAGTCAGGGAAGCGTTCGGACGCCAAACTAGCGTTAAACACCTCCTCAAGGCGGTCGGACATGTGGTCGAGAGCCAGGGCCAACACTCGGGCAGGGATCCCGTCAGGCCCGGGGGCGGTGTTCTTGGAACGGATCCGTAGAACAACCGCCCCTACCTCCACCTCCTTGACATCCAACATACATACAACACCATCCTCCTCGTTCTCCCCGTCGTCTCGAGCCACGGGGGCCATCGACGGGGGTACGTGCTCCACCCGTTGCGGGAAAAGGCCCTCAACCACTCCCTGCAGGAAGCTGGGCTGGAGAGTCTCCGTAATGGGGGGGCCCGACGCACGGAGCTTTAGTTGCGCCGCGCGATATGGGCGACCCCAGGGTTCACGATCGAGACCCTCCATCATCTTGAGCTTCAGAGTTTGCCGCGCATCTCGGTACTGCTCATGAAGCCGTTCCTCTCCCCCATCATCGCGGTGACGCCGCCGGCTGCGGATGTAGGACCTCCGGGCACGAGTACAGGCCGCGCGGAGGTCCGCCAACTCCTGGGACCACCAGTAGGCCTCCTTCCTTGGAGGCCGACGACCTCGAACGCGGGCCATGGCCGCATCGCAAATCTGCGTGATCGCATCGCGAAAGGAACAAGAACCCTGGCTCAACAACAAATCCATGGTCACCGGTCTGAACAGAGCAAGTAGTATTTTGGTAAACAAAGGAGGCTCCAAACCTAGAGCCTGCATAGTTTTCAAAAAACTTTTTATCTGTTACAGAGCTCTGCAGCGACGACACCGTAGCAGCTTACATCCATCTCAAAGGGTCAGGTACAGCTAGAGTACTTGTCTGCTCGGCCTATCTACCAGGTGAGAAATCTGTTCGCACAGAAGAACTGTCAAATGTTGTGGAATACGTTAGAAAACAAAAGACGGAGCTGATCGTGGGATGCGACGCCAATGCTCACCACACTATGTGGGGAAGCACTGGAATCAACAACAGGGGTGAGTTACTTTTAGAATTCGTAATGGCCAATGGCCTACATATTATTAATAAAGACTGTACCCCTACTTTTGTCACCAAAACTCGAAAAGAGGTCCTAGACATCACTTTCGCTACAGAGAAAATTGAAAGAGAAATTACCGACTGGTCTAAAAGTAGCGAAAACTCTATGTCCGACCACACACACATTGTATTCGGAATACAAGGCTCAATAACATTAAAGCCTAACAGACTCAGGAACCCCAAAATGACATCTTGGGAGACCTACAAAGGCCTCCTAGAAGAACACATCATAGAGATCGACTTCGTGAGAAGGTATACGGTAGACATACCACAGAGGGATTCATGGCTGGAAGGCTCCAATCCAACAAAAATGGTAGTCACGAGTGGTACACCGACGGGTCCAAAAAAGGCCTTGATGTAGATTGTGGAATTTACGGAGAGAGACCAAAATTCAGGTGGAGCGCCAACCTGGGAACAGAGGCCACCGTCTTTCAGGATGAGCTCTCTGCATTAAACATGTGCGTGGAGATCAACCTTTAAAGGAAAGTGAAAAATCAACACATCTACATCAACTCAGACAGCCAAGCGGCGCTATTGGCACTAGGCAATTTTGAGACTAGCTCAAAGCCATAACAAAATTGCAAGAAAAACCTGAACACACTGGGGCAATCAAATAAAATTACATTAAGATGGGTACCAGGCCATTCAGGTATCGATGGCAACGAAAAAGCCGATGAACTCGCCAGAGCCGGTGTTGACAACCCACAGCATGGCCCAGAACCATTCTGCGGCATCAGCAAACAGCGAGCGTATTCTATCATAAACGCCAAATATACATCATTGGCTATTAAGAGATGGAAGACCACGACTGGTCTAAGACACTCGAAAGCCACAATAAAGGGCTATGATAATAAAGTATCTAAAGAACTTTTGGAGCTCAAAAGATACAAAACCTGTGCAGTAACAAGAGTCCTCACCGGACACTGCAAACTGAACAAACATATGTTCAACCTAAAATTAGGTGAGAACACAATTTGCAGATTCTGTCAAGAGACAGAAGAGACTGTAATGCATATTTTATGCTCTTGTGGCCCACTAATGCGGCTCCGAAGTATTTACCTAGGGTTGCACATCATGCAACCACAGGAAATACAAACAATCACTGCTGATAGGATCTGGAGGTTTCTCGAAGCCATAAGTCTGAGCAGTGAACTGTAAACCAGAAGTGCGCTACAAAAGACCAGAAATGGTCGAGGCAGCACTAGGCACTAAAACAATAATAATAATAACAAACATAAAGAAAGCTGTATTGGCCAAAATTTGATGATCACATAGAAAATTTTGTAAGAGAATGTTTTGTATGTCAAACCTATCAGAAAAATAATGTAAAAGAACCACTTTTATCACATGATGTGCCAACACTTCCATTTTCATAAATAAGAGTTGATATTATGGATTTAAGAAAAAATATTACCTAGTAATATATGACTATACCACAAAATGGTTAGATATCAAAATGTTACCAAGCAAGTCTGCTAGTAGTATAAATTAATTATTTAACAGAAATTTTCTCTCTATTTGGTATACCAACCGAAGTAGTGTCAGATCATGTACCATTTGATTCAAGAGAATGTCGTCAGTTTGCAACAGAATGGGGTTTTAAATTTAACTTTTCAAGACCTCAATATCCACAATCGAATATAGGAACTTAAAAACTAAATTACCAGTATTGTATCACTATAAATAAGTAAAAATAGATATTAATGTTAAGAAAGAATTTTAAAATGTTAAAATAAGAAATGAACAAAATTATAATAAGCAAGCTAGACCTAAGCAAAGTATTGTAATAGGACAAGACGTTTGGTTTAAAAAAGATCCAAATAGTACTAAGTGGTTAAAAGGATGGTTATGATGTAAAAGATGAGGCAGGGTGAACTTGCCATGTTTGGGGTGCAGTCTAGAAAACCTCCACGTGGTGCACCCTGGAAACGTGGGCAATGACGCTCATTTTCTTCCTCCGTTTTGTGAGGAGGCGTCATCGCCAACGACCAATATTCTAGTGAGAAGAGGAGCCCATATTTCTTTGGCCACTTGGTCGAGGCTTGGTCCAACAGAGCGGGCGTCTCTGTCGAACCCTCTGTTGGCTCTTCGCTCTTCGGAGCTATGAGGATGAAAACCTCGGGTATAAAAACACGAAGGAGGGACCCTTCCCAGGGTCGGAGTTAAGGACCGAGGAAGATGGACGGGCTCGGCGTGCACTCACACTGCCACCGAGCAGGCATGGGAAGATTTAGTTTCCTTGCCACCGTCGGCATATCGTAATCCCGAAAGGAGTCGTGGTCATGTCTCGCGACTCCGATCGGGGACGAGGGTCTTGGCTTAGCCGCCCGGACTGCGAGGAAGAAAACCTCTCTAAAAAATCACCCCGAATCCTGTGTTCTGGTGCGTGACTAGGGGATGCATTGCTGATGGGTAGTTCAGTCGCAAGCGCACTCCCAGCCGCCAGCCGGGCCTGCGGACCCCTCGGTTGAGCATAAATTTTCGCTTGCCGGGTATTGGGGGATCTCTGCCCGGGTGGACCTTTATTTCTGGAGGAAGAGATTGCGGATCTCCTGCTGAAGATCCGGGAGCTGGTGGAAGGGGGTTCCGTCCATCAAACACCGGTTACCATGCAGGAGAGAGCGGATGTGGCTGTGGCCATCATCCACAAGGTGGCCACGAAGTCCACAAACCTTAAGGGATCGTTTGTAAAGGCCCTTAAGGACTCTTCCTCCGCTGTTGGTGGAGTGGTAAAAACCCTCATTGGGGATGTGGTGCGCCAGTCGGCAAATGATCGGCTGACGGGGCAGGTGGCTGAGCTTAGTGCTCAGTTCCCCCAATTTCGAGCGCAGGCGCATTGCCCTGAGCAGCCGAGCCTAGTTGCAGGACGGCTCACTCCCCCCCCCCCTCTCCCCCTGAGGTTCCGGATTATCACCTGCGTCAAGTCATTGACGCAGTTTGGAGGATGATGGACGGACGCCTCGCGGGCCTGGGGGCATGGTTCACGGCGGTCACGGAAGAGAAACAAAAAGACTGCCAAAATGCACCTTCTCCACCGCAAGTGGTGCCACGAAGAAGCGGAAACTGGTGCCACCCAAAACGGCGGCTGTGGTTATAACCCTATCGCCGGCAGAGGGAGACGGCGGGCTATCCTACGCGGCTGTGTTTCAAAAGGCTTGGGATAGTCTGGCCGGTGAATTTGGGGCCGTGGGTGTGAAAATGCGCCTCGCCCAGACGGGAGCTCGAGTCCTCGAGTTCCCCGGGGCTGAAGACGCAAAGACGGCGGACACCTTTGCGGAGAAGATGCGGGAGATAGTGGACCTTTCGTTCGCTACCCCAGCTCTCGCCGCACGAGTAAGAAACTGGCGTGGACTGGAAGAGGTTGAGACGCTCTCGGATCACCTGTATATCCGATTTGAGCTCTCCCGGACCCAGGACCCCAGAAGGGGTCACACGGCGCGGCGTTCTTCCCGCTTCCCGCGGTGGGCTGTTACGAAGATGGACTGGGATCTACTAGAGGAGGCAGGCATCATTTACTCTTGGCTGTCTCCGCAGCCTCTGACTGAGGAGGTAGACATGGGGGCAGGCCGCTTTCGCGATGCGATTACGCAGATTTGCGATGCGGCCATGCCCCGCGTCCGAGGTCGTCGGCCTCCAAGGAAGGAGGTCTACTGGTGGTCCCAGGAGTTGGCGGACCTCCGTGCGGCCTGTACCCGTGCCCGGAGGCCCTACACCCACAGGAGATGCTGGAGGGTCCCGATCGTTACCGCGCGCGATATGGGCGCAACAAAAATCAAATGGAGGAAAAAAAGACGGGAGAAGAGAAGGAGGAGCAAGAGGTTGGCAGGAGAACCTTCGTCGACCGACGATGAAGTCTCTTGTGAGACAACTCGTTCGGTGGAGCTGCCAGAAGTCAATTTGACTCCTGGGAGCAGAAGAATGTCGGCGCAGTCCAGGGCTGCTAGTTGGACGGCCGACTCAGCCAAAGAGATGGAGCTGACGCTCCAGAGATGAGGATGGTGACACGTCCCAAGACATGTTGCCACCAAAAGTGGCAAGTAGCCTCAGAGGGAGGTTGAGGTCGCACCCGCCGATCCCAGCTCCGGCAGGTTCTGCCTTTTCCAGGTCGGGCGCTTACGCCCGAGCCAGAGCGGAGGGCGAAATTTTTGTCCTGGGTGGGAATCGAACCCACGACCTCTGGCTTAGCAGTCAGGGTCACTAACTACTAGACCAACAGGCCAGTATGTAATCATTAGTAATGGATAACAATTAATAACCGCATATTTGAAGCTTAGGATTGAATTGTATTCTTTGTTATCTAAATATTAAAAACAAACAGATTTTTTTGGTTACTAAGGGGTACGCGAGTTTCAGGTCTTTCTTGAAGTGGTACGTAGGAAAAACTAATTGGGAACCACTGGTGTATACTAATCCTACTAATATAATAAACGTGAAAGTTTGTGAGGATGTGTGGATGTTTGTTCTTTTTCTATCAATGATTTAGATTCACTAAATGATCCTAAATCTATGAGCAGTTGCGACGTCACGGAACTACGAGTGCAGCTGCGCATTGGCAAGATCGATGCATTATACGAACAATGTGATGAGGTACAGTTAAAAATATCGTCGATGATATTAAATTACAAATAGCTGAGCTTTCATATTTCGGCTATATTTAATACTGATACTATCAATAAAGAACCATCAGTCATTTTAATGGGGTTTAACCCATGTCAACAACAAGTCACCGTACTCAATGTACGTGTCACAGAGTGTCTTTGGTGGGTAGTTGTGACAGCAACAAATTTTAAGTGTCTGCATTTCATTAATTCAATTTAAATATTAAAGTTAATTTTTAATATATATTTTCTCAAGTAGTTACATGTCCACATAAAACACCTACCAGCCAAGTGTAATCTCCTTCCAAATATCCTCAGAAAAAATATATTCACAACAAGCACTTTACACAAACAGTAACATGAAAAATATACAGGAATCCTTCTCTTCAATTATGTCTGGAATAGAAGAGCGCATGGCAAACTTCGAGTTGGAGTTACAAAAAAGTGCTAAGAATCCTAGCAGCTCACCAAGCTTAGCAACTCTTGCATCGGACTTCGCAGGATTCAAAACACTTGTGATCAGCACAATTTCTGGGTTTTGACGTCAAATTGAGTTTTTGCCTCGCGAGGTGGATAGCATAGAGATGCGTAGTCGCCGCAAAATGTTGCTATTGCATGGAGTTCCAGAGGAAAAGGCAGAAGAGACAGCACAAGTGGTTGCGAGTGTCATCAAGGGCCAACTTAAAGTGGACGACTTCTCAACGGTTGCAATAAAGCGTTGCCACAGGATGGGTAGACCTGCCGGTACTAGCAAACCCCGGCCAATTTTAATTAAATTTCAAGATATGATGATATGAAAGTAGCTGTCCGGAACAAAGCTTGGTTCGGTAAAACCAAACTCAAGGGGTCAGGTAAAACAGTTTCAGAGTTTGTAACCCGAACTAGGCACAAGGCAGCACGTGAGCGATATAGATAATGCTAATGATACTACCCGATAATATACTAGATGATTTATTGATACAGCTATTATTCAAGTAATTACAAATAATGTTATAAAATATATGATTCTAACTGCTACGCTGTGTTGCTATGAGTACCGTCCTATTGCTAAACGTGCACTGACACTAAATTAGTTCACACTTCATATTGTTACTTATTTTGCTGACCGAGCGTAATGTACGGTCAATAGCCCGTACATCCTCCCGGGCAGCACGAAACTACGGCAGGTCCTTTAGAAAAACACATCTTTTTGGTATGGGAGAAGTTGATTGGTCTCTTAGATTGCTGACGCGAATCGAGTCCACTGGGACGTCACTAGACTGACAGTCAACCGTGTTTTGATGACGCGAAAACACTACACTTTGCACTGCGGTTTGTGAACAGGCCACTCTGTTGGCGGCTCGTCTCTTCTTCCACAGGAACACTGCTACTGCCAATACCGCCACTCCCAACACTGTGTACGTAATGGCGTACTGATGGATGTCATGTGTAGACAATAGTTTATAAGATGGATCATTTGCCGCTGATTTCAGCTGCTCTATCTGCTTGCCCAGATCACTCAGTGTTTGGTTTATATGCTCATCTCTAGGTTCAACATATTGACCCACAGATATGTTCACCATATGATTGAGATCGAAGATTCTTGGAGTGACAATTTCCGGCTTCAAGTTTATAGCGTGTACTGACCTTGCATGAATGCAAAGTCGGTACCTTTTATGATGCAATTCGAGTCAAGGCTTATTATGCCGGCTCCGACCAGCTGTTCGGAAGTAACCCGATCTTGACATATGACTCGTATAGAGTATGAATCGCAACAAAAATAAAAATACTTGGACAGGTCAGTTAACTCAATCCACATTTGATTGCACGTAGATTTGCTTACAGTGCACTCATTCTTGTTGGCATATGTTTGACAGAAATTTTCGTTTACGGATAGATAGTGAACAGGCGTGTCTTCTGTTAGTGCACAAAGCGGCCTCGAATTAAGACAAGCTTCTACCTTTGATAAAAGAGTAGCATACTCTTCATAGGTCAACTTCTGTTGCCCCACAAACCGCTTTAAATGGTGCTTTAAGCTTCTTACTGTAGCTTCCCATAACCCTCCGGCACTCGGACGGGGCGTTGAAATACCACTCAATACCCATTTCTGTTATCTCGGACAAAAAACTATTATTAAACATTTGCTGCAAATGGTCATATTGTTCTTGTAGAAGCCTATTTGCGCCCACAAAGTTTGTTCCATTGTCGGAATAGATCTGTCGTGGAGCGCCTCGCCGGGAAGCCATTCTGGTAAGTGCTGCTAAGAAAGCTGTTCTTGATAAGTCAGAGACAAGCTCTAAATGGATAGCTTTAGTCACCATACAAATAAAAACTGCTATGTACCCTTTAGTAGTTTTTATCCCCCGACCCTTGCTTGATTTGACGTCGAAGTATCCTGTATAGTCGACACCCGTATGATAAAATGTCTTTTCAGGGTTTATTCTAGCTGCCGGTAAATCCCCCATGAGCTGATCTTGTAAAATCGGGTTGTGCTTCCTGCATGTGACACACCTACTTATGAACTTCTTAGTTGCTCTATTACCACCGATCACCCAATACCTTTGTCTGAG
Organism: Callimorpha dominula; assembly: GCA_949752705.1. Lineage (NCBI taxonomy): Eukaryota > Metazoa > Arthropoda > Insecta > Lepidoptera > Erebidae > Callimorpha > Callimorpha dominula. Next base: position 2,311,400 of record OX457019.1, on the reverse strand, counting down.
GTTTGACAATGTCAGTCGTGCTCCCCCATGAAATGTAAGTTCATGTGCTTGTTGTAGAAGTAAGGTGGTAAGGCGACTGTCATGTGGTATAATGATGGGATGCTTCATTTTCATTGATGTTGGCTTTGTGAAGTCTCCCCCCAACTCGTAATATGCCTTAGTTATCCAGGATAGGGTGTAAATTTGTCAGTATGCTTTTTGATGATAGGTTTTTGTTGTTCTGCAGTGAAATTATGTCTTCAGAAAATGTTTGCAATTGGGTACTTTGAACGCAAGGTAAGGTTGTTGAACTTGTTTCATGTAAGTAGGTAATCGTAATATCCATGCCAATATTCGCACAATTTTATTGATAGAACTGTATTTGTTTAATAAATTTAGGATATTGGGCCAAGCACTGCCGTACCTTACTCATTAGTTTTGATAATAGTTCTGCGCCCATTAATTCCAACCTAGGTATCGATAAGGCCTTGCTCATGGGAACTACTCTTGCTTTTGCAGCGACTAACGAAATCGCTGATGTTACGTTTCTGTTAATTCGGCAATAAATAACTCCTGAATATGCTTTCAGAAAAGCGTCACAAAAGCCGTGCAGTTCGAGTTTGTCGTTCTTTTCTATCCCTAGCCATCGCTTAATCTCAAATGTATTAATATGTGACAATTCTTGTCGCAGAGTTGACCATTTGATGTTTATTTCAACCGGCAGTTCATCATCCCAATGTAACTTAGTGAGCCAGACGGTTTGAAACAGTACTTTCATGCTAGTGCTTAGTGGCGTGAGCCACCCCAGAGGGTCAAATAACTTTGATGTATCCGATAGAAGTGACCTTTTGGTGTGAACTTTCTGCGACGATGGTGATAATAATAATAATAATAAAATGGTCGTGCCACATTGTATTGGGATCGATCTATCATCACTGACAGAACTATTGTTGCTAATAAACCTGATTTAGTGCTGATAGACCGATTAGAGCGCCGCGCAATGATTGTCGATATCGCTGTTCCTCATGACGAGAACCTCGTGAAAGTTGAAAAAGAAAAACAAATAAAATACTTGGATTTGTCTCACGAGATTGTCGATATGTGGAATATTGATTCGGCAATCATTGTTCCGATTGTCATATCTGCACATGGATTAATAGCCAAGAGCCTCGATCAACAGCTTAAGAGGCTCGCGTTAGACGGCTGGATCAAGGGACTCCTGAAGATACAAATAAAATATTTTTCTTTCTTTCTTTCTTTCTTTATAGTGAGGAGGTTCCTGTCTTTGGAGTCCTAACCACCGGTGTCTTGGTCCCTGTACCCGATGTCGGTGGTCTACTGTTTTTTATATTTTTAAATATATATATATTGTTTTGTACATATTTAAAAATGTAATTTATAAGTATTAAGATAAATAAAGAGGAATAATAATAATAGCCTTTATTTAACAATCTTTCTTACAATATAGTTACAATGATTTTATTTAATTTCTGACACCGATACGTGAAGATTGTCTTGCCGTCCAGCATAGGCCTCCCCTAGATTTCGCCAACGAATGCGATTCTGCGCCTGTCTTTTCCAGGTATGTCCCGGTATTTTTTTTAATATCGTCTTCCCATCTACGACGCTGTCTCCCTTTCCTTCTTTTATATTGTCTAGGGCACCAGTCTGTAACATCCTTAGACCATTTATCCTTATTACTCCTAATCATATTTCCTGCCCACCTCCATTTTAGTTTCTTAATACAGTAAGTAACATCCGTGAGTCTAGTTTTCTGCCTTATAGTATCTAGTTTTATTTTATCTTTTAATTTAATGTTAAGTATGCTTCTTTCCATACTGTGTTGGCAAGTTTCTAATTTATGTATGTTATGATTAGTAAAGCTCCAGGTTTGGCATCCATATGTCATGACAGGCAGAATACACGAATTAAATATTTTGCTCTTCGCTTTCAGTGGTACATGTGGGTTTTTCATTATCTCCTTGAGAGACCAATATCTTTTCCATGCTAAAGTGACTCTGTTATTAATTTCTTTCGTTGTTAGGTCTATTGGAGAAATGATCTGCCCGAGGTACGTGTATTCCATCACATATTCTATGGTATTGCCGTTTACAGTTATAGGGATGTTTTCCGAGTTAGACATTATTTTGGTTTTCGTAGTATTCATTGACAGTCCTACTTTACCACTTTCATACACCAGTTGTTCTAACATCTTTTGTAAGCTTTTTGGATCTTCAGAAATTATTATTAGATCGTCTGCAAACCTTAGGTGGTTTAGTCGCACTCCGTTGATAATTAAACCGTAGTTATCCCATTCTAGGCGTCTAAACACGTGTTCGAGAACAGCTGAAAAAGTTTGGGTGACAAAGGATCACCTTGTCTAACTCCTCTTTTTATCGGGAAAAATTCTCCCTCTCTTTCAGTTCTTATTTTTGCTTTCATGTTGTTATATATGTTGGTAATCAATCGAATATATTTTTTTTCCACTCCTTGTGTGTCTAAGGCTTCCCAAATTTTTGCGTGTTTTAAGGAGTCGAACGCTTTATTATAATCCACGAACGCAAGGTAAAAGGTAATGTTGTATTCGCTACATTTCTGGGTTACTTGTTTTATAGAGTGGATGTGATCGATTGTTGAGAACTCACTGCGAAAACCTGCTTGTTCTTTGGGTTGGTTTTCATCCAAAGTCTTTGTTAAACGATCTAGCAGTACTTTTGAAAATATTTTGTACACATTGGACATTAAGCTGATGGGTCTGTAGTTGGCTATATCATCTTTCTTTCCTTTTTTGTGTAGTAATATAATAGTTGATATAGTCCATTGCTGAGGTATATATTCTCTACGCAAAATTTCGTTAAATATCTCTGTGATAGTGTTTAACGTTAATTTGGATGATCCTATTATCAGTTCATTAGATATGCAATCTCCTCCAGGCGTTTTTCCTTTCTTCTGTGATTTGATAGCCTTATTGACTTCGTCTCTGAGTATACAAGGGGTCTCTTCTTCGTCAGTTTTAGCGCTGTCTGCTAGCTGGTTGGGTTCCTCTATTGTTACGTCGTTGTTGTATAATTCGCGGTAATATTCTGTTGCTACTTCTAATATTTCAATTCTATTTGTGTTATTTTTCTTATTACTGTGGTGTTTCATGTTATGGATCCAAGTTAGATTGTCTCTCAATTCGGTCCATGCTTTCTTGACTCCGCCTGATTTTTCTAAATGGTAATTAAGTGTTTCCGTTCTTAGTTTCTCTCTATGTTTACGTATTTTCAGATTTATTTCTTTGCTCAAATTTGTTATTTGATTTTTGTTGTTTTTCCTGTCTCCAATCAAAGTTTTCCTTTGCATGATCATCTTCCTTGCTTCTGGACCTAGTTTGTCTTTTACCTCTCTTGTTGTTCTCATTTTACTTTCCGTTTTTTGTAATTCCTTTTCTAAAGCGTCGTATTTTACTTGAACTTCTTTAAGATTATCTATTTTTTTTAAATTAGTGTGTAAGCACTCTAGAGTGTTCTCTGGGATTGGTAAAGCTACTGGTTTCGTATTGTAAATATTTTTCCTTGATGTCTTTGGTTCACATGTATACAGTTGTCCTCTAAGTAGTCTGTGATCTGTGTTGTAGTTAAAATGGTTGACTATATTTATGTTTAAGAACAATCTTGGTTTATTTGTGGTAATGTAGTCTATTTCGTTTCTTATCTTACCATTCGGTGAAACCCATGTCCATTTCCTATTAGGACTCCTATTATAGTAGCTGTTCATGATACGTAGGTTGTTTTCTAAAGCAAAGTTTATCAATCTTTGCCCATTGTCGTTCCTTTTGCCTGTTGTATGTGGTCCAAGTACCTTGTCTTCGTTGATTTTTCTCTTTCCTATTTGGCCATTGAAGTCACCTAATACAATTATGGTTTTATACAAAGTTGGCATTATTTCGTTGAGTTTGTTGTAGAAATCGTTTTTTATTTCTTCTTTGGTGATATCAGTTGGTGCATATATTTGAACGATAGAAGATGGTTGTTTGTGGCCAGGTAATTTAATATTTAAGACTGCTATCCTATCCGATATGCCTCGAAACTCTATTATTTTATTTTTTGAGATATTTTTTGACCATAAATCCTACGCCATGAAGGCCAGCTATTACGTTTTTGTAGTAAAGTATATAATTATCATGTTCTTCAGTTTTTTCATCAGCTCTCCTCACTTCGCTTAAGCCTAAAATATCCCAGTGTACGGTTTCCAATGCATTTTCTAATTCGAGTAGGGATTCTCGGGATTTTAACGATCTTGTGTTTAGTGTTGCTATATTTAGTCTTGTTCTTTGTTTTTGTTTATTTTTCGGAATTTCGGAATAGTGTTTGTAAGGAATCTTGGATCTATTTACTATATGCTCTTGGGGGGTACGGTCTATCTCCCCGCGGTGACCAACCGTATTGGGGATCTTTTTATTTATTGCTAGAATTGTTTTTGTAATATTTAGTTTCTTCTCGTTTCCGATGGTGATAAGGTGGATTTAAATATGAAATGATCTCCTAGAGGATTCCAACCGAGACCCAGAATTTTTGTTGATTCAGGCTCTCTAAATTCAAACGTTTTGTGATTGCACTGCTCGTTACTTAATATTAACTGCCTGTTAATAACTGGGGCTCACTGAAGGTCCACTTTCTAAGATTAAATCCCCCTGATTGTAAAAGTGATATTAGGTTGTTTCGCAGTTGTATGGCACTTTCTAATGAATGATCACCTCCACAATAATCATCAACGTAGAAACATTGTTCTAAAGCTCTTGCAGCTCTAGGAAACTTCTGTCTTTCATCTTCTGCGAGTTGTTTCAAGCACATCATCGCTAAGAACGGTGCTGGCTTGGTGCCGTAGCTTACCGTTCAGAGCTGATAGGATGTAATCTGCTGATTACATGTACTCGTATCTCGCCAAACGATCTTCTGATATTCTTGATCCTCTTCTTGTACGTATATTTGGCGATACATCTTTTTTATATCTGCTGTGTTTGCATATTTAAACTGCCGCCAGTTTAATATAATTGGCTGCAGATCATTTTGTAAATTAGGGCCTTTATACATCACATCATACAAACTATAGCCGGTCGATGACCGAACCGAAGCATTAAACACTACGCGCAACTTGGTAGTAGTTGAGTCAGCGCGAGTGATCGCGTGATGCGGTAAATAATACCCCGGTGTCGAGTTCTCCATTGACGGTTTCATATGACGTAATTGTAAATATTTACTGAAAAATTGTTTATATTCCAGCTCCAAAAGGCTATTTTTTGTAAATCTTCTTTCTAATTGAAGCAACTGCGCTACAGCCATCGTTTTTGAAGACCCTAATTGCTGTTTATAATTTGGTTGGAATGGCAAGCGGACTTCGTAACGGCCATCTTCTCGACGTACGGTTGTTTTTTGAAAGTACTCTATACACTTTTGATCGTCTGTTGAAGTTGAACTTTCCTCCGTAACGTCTTCTATCTCCCAAAACCTCTTAATATCGTTTAAATAGTTGACGACATAACATTGACGTATTGCCGACGGCGAGGTCTCAGTACTGCCACAGATTATCCAACCGAGCTCAGTTTGTTGTGCGACTGGCATCGTGGGGTTATTTCCCTTGCGAAGGCCATCTAAAATAAGTTCTGGGTAAATGTCGGAGCCTAATATCATGTCCACTGACCTACTGATATTGAAGTTACTGTCTGCTAATTGTATTCCTTCTAGGTGTGGCCAGTGCTGCTTCTTAAATGTGGAGCTAGGAAGATCTTTGACTAGTTTGTTCATAATATATGCGTCAACGGTGAATATGAACTTCGGATTGTATAAGGACGCGCATGTTATAGTAATTATACCCTTGCAACTGTTCTCTTTTTCTCCCACGCCTGCTATATAACTCCTACACCTTTTTCTGGGTAACTTTAAACGCTGGGCAGCTCTTTCAGTTATTAATGTTATTTGTGAGCACTGATCGACTAACGCTCGCATCTCGTGATATGTGCTGTCCCCCGCTTGTACCTTGACCATAGCGGTGGTTATTAATATTTCTGATATAGAGTGCTGATCTTCGCGTTGCGAAACGTATGTACTGCTCTGTTGTTTTATTTCCTGGTTTGATCTTGTGCTTGTAGAAGTAGAAACTGTGTCATTCGTAAATGCTTCGTGTAAAATCGTATTGTGCTGATCATTGCATACACGACACCTTTTATTTGAAAAGCAAGATTTATTTTTATGGTCAAATATGCAATTTATACACAAGGTATGTTTCGAAATTGTTTTTCGTTTCATATCTGCTGGCATACTTAGAAATTGTTGACAATGATAAATTCCGTGCTGTTCACCGCAAATTGGACATGTTCCAGGCGATTTATTGAACCGATTTTGTTTTTTAATTTGATTTACTGACTCTGATGAAGGTTTGTTAGTTGCAAACGCTTTGAATTGATAAAATTTTTGCTGACGCTGAACTCCTGATGCTCCAGAGGCTCCATTATTTGTTTCATTTTGATTTTCATGCTTCCGCCTTACTACTGAGGATTCCATGGTTGTGAATTTGGTTTCTAAGAACTTTAAGAAGTCTTCTAACGTGGGTAGCTCTCTCGGCTGTTTCAAGGATTCCATGTAATCACGATGAGTGTCCGCTTCCAGCTTTTGAGAAAGAATATGAACCAATAATGGATCCCACGTGCACGTCTACGCCGAGATTCTTGATTGAGTTCAAGCACTCATTAGTGGTGTCATGCATGCGTTTAATTAACGTTGCATTTGGTTGCTGCACAACTGCTAAGTTTAACATCGTATTAACGTGTGACGTGAAAATAAGCTTTTTATTCTGATACCTGTGCTTTAAAATATCCCAACACACTTGATAGTTATCAGAACTAATTTGGAGATGCTGTATCAACTTTTCTGATTCGCCCTTTACTTTACTTTTCAAAAATTGCATCTTTTGAGCATTTGAGAGAGACGGGTTTCGGTGGATTGTCTCCGTAAACAAATCTCTGAATGATACCCAGTTGTAATAGTTACCATGGAAAGACGGTATCTCCATTTTTGGAGTTGAGTTTTCTCTGTAAGTGCTGGACCATAACTTACTGTTGATTGCCTTTTTCATAAACTTGTACGTTTTTTCATGTGTCGTAAATGTTTTTTCATATGCCTCGTTACCCAGTTTACTATCTAACTGCCAGTGGAGGTTGTCTATTACCGACCATCTTGTTTGAAGCTCTCTTAATATGTCTTCAAACTCCCATTTTTCCGTCACTGCCTCTAAGTCGATATTGTTCACTGTTCGCGAAAAGGCTTTAAAGTTGCTAGCTTGCCTTTTAAGCATTTCATCTGTCTTACTGTCAGTTGCTTTCGTTCGTTTCTCAGGATTAACTGCCCACGAAGAAGGATTGCTGGCACCCGTGTTTAAAACACCCTTGTGTTCTTCTTGGGCTCTACTCAGAGTAGTGGGTCTCGGTGAAGCCTGCATTAACTGTGTTCTTGCGTCATTGTAGAATTCTAATGCTTGCCTATAATGATTATCCTGAAATACGAATCACTATCGTCTCCGATCTCACACAATCGCGAATGATTATTTTGAAATTTTTTCCAATAAGTATCTAATGTATCTAACTTTCGCTTAATATATTCGGCCGTTCTGCGGTCACGAGCCGTTTTCTTGAATGAAGATAGAAGTTGCTCCATCGCCTGGCCAGTCTGCTCCTGGTTTGCTAATAAGTCTTCGATTTTTATAGATAATAAATAATTGGAAAGATCTTACTTGATTTGCTCCTACAACACCTGCTTGTGGGCTGCTGAAGGTTCGATACTGAGCTCTCTTGCTGGCTCAGCACTGGTACTGCTTTTCCTTGATTGTCGCTGATAAACCACTCACGCGTCTGATCCTTGATTTTAACCAAACCGCGCGATAGGTTAAGCTCTCGAAGGACCACTTATGTACGATCTCCGTACACGATTTGATAGATAATGCTAATGATACTACCCGATAATATACTAGATGATTTATTGATACAGCTTTTATTCAAGTAATTACAAATAATGTTATAAAATATATGATTCTAACTGCTACGCTATGTTGCTATGAGTACCGTCCTATTGCTAAACATGCACTGACACTGAATTAGTTCACACTTCATATTGTTACTTATTTTGCTGACCGAGCGTAATGTACGGTCATTGGCCCGTACAGGAGTAATGTGCGGGTAAGTAAATTATTTAGGAAATATTATAATAATTACTCTATAATAATTTGTTTTCACATTTAATTACTACACAAGACATGTCAAAGTAAGTTATAAACAACAATATAACTAAATAAATACTTTTTTTGTGGGTTCGGTCGGGATATACTTGCATATCTCATAGTTTGTTTGCCCGATTTCTTGTCCCACGGCTCAACCATTTTGAAACGGGTGGCTATAAATAGACACGGGCAGATATGATATTATGGTTTTTTTTTTTTACAAACAATAAGGCAACTACCTGTTGCGGTGATAATTATAAATAAAAATTATAATAGTTATTTTTTAAATTGACGATTTCGAATAATTCATGATCAATTTTATGAATTTCAATTTCATAAAATTGATCGTCGTTAATACGACCTGTTCAAATGCCGTGGGGTGATAGCCAAAAATGTAACACGGTAACGTTGGGGCTAGAGGTGCTAAGAATTAAACATTTTGGAATGGCCAGCCCGCTCACCAGAACTAATCCTGATAGAACATATCTGAGATAAACTGGAAAGACAAATTAAACAAAGAATGCCAGCAGTAGCCAACTTAAGACAACTGAAAAGGGCGTTGGTAGAAGAGTCATCAATAAAAAAATTTACGACCATAGTTAATTCGCTGTAAGCTAGACCCTCCCGATAGTTTGCGAGACGCGGGGTAGGTGATGCGCTCGGCTATACACGACACGATGTACTAAATCATTTTTAATCACATCCATTCAATTCCACGATTTTCTCCTGATCCTGGCACCTCATTTTTGTCCGACTGACTTAAAGAATCACTTCTTCTGTCGGACAGTGCTGTTTTTTACACATATTGATAATTATGCGCCGTGTGATTTTTTATCCGACATGTATTTATCAGGAAACATAACCTCACGAACATGTCATATTCGAGCTGTCGGCTATAGAAAACGCAGCAGAAAATTTGTCGGACAATATTACAGCTGTATTTTATAAGGAAATAATTAATAGTGCAAAAATGAACTATGTATTTGTCGCAAAACAAAACATCGTGTATCCGACATGTTTGTGTTGGTAGACAAGCTATTTGCTGCAAATTTTTTGTCGGACACAAACGTTTTAGAACTTGTTAGAAAATTATGCGTCTAATTTGTTGAAATGGAATACATATTTGTTAAAAAAGAAGTAATCACGAATTCGACACACGTTACGGGTACTACCGCCAAATAGCAGCACATTTGACCATTGTCGTAATAAGAAATTTTGATAGACTCTTTAATGAAGCTACTGTCAAAAATTCAGATATGTATTAATCATTTATTAATTTGGGTGACGTACTGGGGCCTTTTAGGTTTACTATTATAATACTTAAGTAACCACATAGTTATCAAAACAAAAACTTTAAAAAATCATAACCGTATACCGTGTTTGTTAGTTTCAATAGGCAAGTTTTATTTACATTTATTTAAATTACTAATTGTCAGCCATTATCATGTTAAGTAGGGTTCATGTCACGCTGAACTTATAATTTATTATTACCGGTAAATATTATTGTGCTGTCAGCTGCAAAAAGTATGGTCTTATAATTAACCAGCAGTTCCCGGGCGGCTTCGCATGCGTGTATATATTTATATATTTTGCGCAAAACTCCAATCCCTTTGCCAAAATAAAAGTAGCCTAAGTTACTCCTTATAACACCAGCTATCCGCCAGTGAAAGTTCCGTGAGATTAGCCGGAACAAACAGACAGACAGACAAAAGTGTTTAAAACAGATTTTTAGGCATAGGTATCGTGCAAATAACTGTATGAGTAGTGGCAGTAGCGTCATACAATCTGGTCTCTTCCCATCGTCCCGTACCAGACCATTGAGTTCACGTACGGCTGGCCCACTGGCGGTAACAAGAGCACGATGGATTATGTCATTAAGATTGACATGTCGAGATATACGGCCTATCCTTCTGCTACAAGAAAGGCCATGATGTTCGAGACTGTCAACAGCTTCTCGACAATGACAAAGATGCGGAGAAACACAAGGAGCTCCTAAAGGGAAGGCACGTGGCAAGGCAGAATGTGTTACCGTCCAACAAGGTGCCCATGTTGGGCGACGGAAGTGCCTGAATCTATAGGCCTAATTTCCATTCTCCACTGCCAACAAACGAGCGCGCTCTGCAACATTGGTTATGGTGTTAATTAAAAAAATCCTTCTTAAAGTGCAGAACGGCGCATCCCATTGCCTCTGAGAGGTGGATTAACAGGTAAAAGATTATTAGGACAAGCTATCTGCCAAGCATTTATGGCATCGGTCTTGCAGGACACTTCAGAATTAACCAGTGCGTTTGTTAGAATTTTCCTGGTTAAATCTTCTGTGCCGTGGACAAAAAGTGCTGGAAGGCTGAATTCTGAAATTTTGCGAACGCCAACACCATCCAACGTCTGTCTTGTCACAAATAAAAATTTCGCATTTGTCAGAGTTGAGTTCTAAGCCTATGGATTTAAATTTATTTTTTATGAAAGCTAAATCTTGTAAAACTGTCGCTATTTCCCCTCCCAGGGTTCCATCTTCAAGGTACCAAATGTTGAATTTTGAAGCCCTACAACCATCTTTTGAGCCAAAACCAAATTCCACAGCATCACCAGCCTCCCCGGCGGTGTCAAGCTGTCGGGGCCGCCGGCAGATCCACTTTGAAAGGAACAGACGGATGTAAACACGTCCTTGGTGGTAATATTTAGACATTCAGTTTCGGTGGTAGGTGCGTCAGGGAAAGAGAGGTCATCCTGAGGCGTGGGATGTTTACTCTTCAGAGTTCTCTCTATAGAGTTACATATAATCATAAAAACTTAATAGTACCCAAAAATCTTTGACAACCCAAATTAAAGAGAATTGAAGAGACCCTAAATTATCATTTTCTTGTAATTATAAAAGCAACAATTTTACTTTCAAGGAAACAAAACTGAGGGAAGGTTACATAAGGGAGGCAGCAAGGTAGCTTTTTAGCAGTGCTGTCGTAGCATCTTACTCGCCCGACACAATCACGGGTTTGAAGAAACCGGGGCATTGTATCCCAATAATATTGCATTTTAATTCAGCTGCTCAAACCATGTAAATTTAAAGACATATACTTGGATACAACAATACTTGTATATATATATTATAAAAAAGAATTATAATATCAAAAATATAATATATTATTGTGTAGGAATAGGATATAATTTAGTTACAGCGCGTTTGTAAATTCCAGTTTGCGTTTTAACTATCGCCACGCGTACAACGTTATCAGAGCCTCTGAACACGTCCGTAATTGTAGTCCGTTGAGTAGACATCAAAAAATGCGCGGGAGTTAACACCTCAAGATAAGGGTCTGACGATAATACGCTCAAAGGACGAGAGTTAAGAATACACTCTATCTGAGTAAGAACAGTTCGCAGTTCTTCGTATGTAAGTAACTGACTTCCTATTACTCTATATAAATGCGTTTTCATGCTCTTTATATTCCCTTCCCACATCCCACCAAAATTTGGTGATCTTGGGGGAATCATCTTCCACTCTATGCGTCGAGAGAGCAACTCATTCGACAGCGCGTTTTTGAAGCTAGAGTTCAATAAAAAACTATACAGCTCATCTAAATGTGCCTTCGCACCGATGAAAGTAGATCCATTATCGGAATAGAGACATGAAACTGGTCCTCGACGGGAAATAAAGCGTTTAAAAGCGGCTAGAAAGTTTTCAGTAGTTAAATCACTGGTCACTTCAATATGTAAACTACGTGTGACCATGCAAACAAAAAGAACGATGTACGCCTTTTGCGCATGTTGACCTCTGCGGCGAGAAAGGATTGTCCTTATCGGACCAGCGTAATCTACACCAGTGTGACAAAATGCCATGGCCTCTGAAACACGGTAATCAGGAAGATCAGCCATTATAGGCGTTGGATGCGTTGGGTTGCAGTTAAGTTAAGGAAACTCATTGGTAAGAGCAAGGACTGTATTTCGGTTATAATTCAAATATAAAGGGGAACTATTTAGGACGATATGCGCTCAGTGCGGAGGACGATGACGCAGTTCCTTCTTGACGTTTCGTTACTCGCCGCCGACTCCCCGCGCCCCGCGGCTCTCTCCGCCGGGCCCTAGTTGGAGTGATATTCTCGACATGCTCCCGGCGTTGAAGAGTATCTTCAAGTACTACACTGGAAGAGGACAGATGGTGTTATAGGCGCGTCGAACCAGTCCCCTTGAAGTGTTCACGTCGGCGACCCTGGCTATACCGTCTCTCCCAGGTATGAGACGTACGATCCGACCTAGTGGCCACACTAGTGGCGGTGATTGTCGCTCCTTTAGCACCACCATGGCGCCCTCCTTCAGCTCCCCATCGGAGTCGGTCCACTTGTTTCTCTGCTGCAGGTAAAAGATGTACTCATCAGAAAACCTTTTCCAGAACTGTTGCTTAAGATATTCGATTCGCTGGAAACGTTTTAAGTTGCTGATGTTCTGATTAGTGACTTGTGGATGCGGCAAGGATGTAAGGGATCTTCCAATGAGGAAATGTGCTGGAGTTAGAGGGTATAAGTCGGAAGGATCAGTGGACAGAGGAGTGAGAGTACGAGTGTTTAGTATTGCCTCAACTTGAATCAAACATGTAGCCATCTCCTCGTACGTGAGATGTGTCAACCCTAACACACGCCTCAAGTGATGTTTGATTGATTTAACGGCGGATTCCCACAATCTCCCGAAATGTGGTGTGTATGCTGGGATAAATGAAAAGGTTATACCTGAATTTGCCATCTCTGAGGAAATATCCTGTTTCAATATGTCTGCTAATTCATTGCAAGTGCCTACGAAGGTAGTACCATTATCGGAGTAGATAGTTCTGGGTTTTCCTCGACGAGCAATAAACCTATTCAGTGCTGCAATAAAAGCCTGTTTAGTTAAATCTGAGACAAGCTCCAGATGAACTGCCTTTGTGGCCAGACATACAAATACACAAATATACGCTTTGATGAGACGACTTCCTCTACCCTTGCGATCGGCTATGAGAATAGGTCCGGCGTAATCCGTGCCAGTCTCTAAGAATGGGAACTCCAATTGAACTCGCTCCTTGGGCAGGTTGCCCATTATTGGTGCGACGGTTCTGCCGTTGAATCTCTGACACTTTACGCACCTACGTGTAGTTAATTTAGCGAGGTTTCTACCACCTAACACCTACCATCAAATAACCTCTAAAATTTCATTTTACTTCCTTATATATAAAATTTTAAGGTAGATTGACGACTCTGAGGGCGGTTTGCTAATACGGCTTTTCCTGATGATGCGCCGTTTTCGGCTGCACAGATAATATCACACAGAGATTACACTTGTTGCCTTGGCACCAGAAGGTTGGTCACTGTCATCATGACAGTTTTCATCTGAGTCTGTCGACGAAACGAAATGGTTATTGCATGGTCAAATGTTAGGAGTGATTATTTGTTCAGTCATTGCACATCCAAGGCCCTCTTTCATAATCACGCTTTTATAAAATGGCTCAAAGTAGACACTTCACCATCACATGTATTCATGCTTTAACTAGCGATATGTCTCAAACATTCTCACACCCTAAACTTGTACGATTTGCCACTTTCTATAAAAGCCCTACACGCATCCGGAGGATACGTCTTCCAAGACAGAGCCTGCACGCGTCCAGAGGATACGTTTTCTAGGACAGAGCCTGCACGCATCCAGAGGACACGTCACTATACCGCGTTTCGAGGACGTCGAAAAAAATGGCGAAGATCTTCTCTCTATCGAGAACTGAATAAAAATACCGTATCCATCAAGTTTCCACTTCCTTTCAGATCAAATTGATCGATTATATTATCGGATGCCAATATCTTTTATCTGTTTAGATATTATGGCGCAAGGTTTTTATCAAATCCCAATCAAAAAAGAATCCGTACCAAAAATTGCCTTTATCACACCAGGTGGTATATATTTGGCGTTGTGTTAGCGCTCTGCTTTGGACGTGTGTGCTGTATCATTTAATCATTAATATTATTAATGTAAAGCGCGGTGGAAGCCGACGGTCGCTTGTGGCAAATGAGTTGCTGGCGTTCCTGCAGCAGAAGTTGGACGTGATGGACGAGTTGTCCGCCATCCAAATCTATGTGAGTAAATTCAGCGAGGATGACCTTGCTGCTGCCAAGCAGCTGGTGTTCCGGTTGCTTAATAAAAGTGACCAGATAGTGTCTCGTCGGCGTGCCGGGACAAAGAAGAGTATACAAGACATTATCACGCTACTGAAGGAGACTGATCCTGACGACATGCCCACGTTTGTGGTGAAGGACTTACATAAGTTACCTCCCGTCACTTTCGACCATGTCGACGTTACTGCTCTGCTGAATGACATTATCTGTAGATGTACAGAAGAGGCTGGAGGCATCCCAGATCACTGTCGCAGACTTGCGCACTGAACTAGAAGAGGTACGTAAGTCTGTGCCAATAACTGGGTTACCGGCGCGTGTAAGTAATATAAACACGCGCAACAGTGCATGTCTAGATACATCAGCTGCAAGCTACGCGTCAGCAGTTTTTTCACCAACAGCGATTGCAGAGACTGCATTGTGCGCCGCAAACGCGTCACGCAGCTCCACCCCCGCCCCCGCAGCCCCTCCCCGCAGCACTGCAAGAACTACGCGACCTGCTGACCCAATGGTCTCTACGAGCACCCCTGCTCCTCTACCTGCTAAGCAGGGGCTTAGCAGGCAGCTCCATAGGCAGGGGCCTATAAAGGCAAAGATTCGGGCTGATAAAGAAAGTTTTGTGACTGTGCAAAGGAGAAAGCACAGATCGTGAAGCACTAAGAACTGCTGCAAAAAGGCCCCTAAAGACCCTAACACAATGGTTTACTATGTATATTTAGATTAAGGTATTTATCTATTGGCCCAAGCAGCCTGAAATAAATGGTTATTATTATTATACAATTGAGTGAGAATGCCGTTTGGACTGATGAATGCACCCGCTGTGTTTCAACGTGTGATATTGACCGCATTCTTTGCTGGATAACATCTTTGTCTATATGAAAGATGTGTTAATAAAGTGTAAATCATTTACCGATGGATCACGGATTTTAGACAAGGTTTTAACAGTTTTGACGGAGGCTCGGTTTTCTGTGAAAGCAAATAAATGCTCGTTTTTCAAGACATCGATTGAATACCTAGACAATTTGATTTCAAATGGCACAGTTTATTTAAACCCCAAGAAAGTAGAAGCCTTGGAAAAATCTGCAGTTCCCCTCAAATGTAAAACAGGTTCGTCAATTTTGTGGTTTAGCTGGCTACTTCAGACATTTTATACCATCCTTCTCCAAACGATAGATACCACTATGCAACAAAGAAAGACGCAAAATTCCAACGGACCGCAGAATGTGAAAACATTAGACTTGATATCATTCGTCGGTTGACTTCGGCACCAGTTCTAGCCATTTTTCAAGAAGGACTGCCTATAGAACTTCTCACGAACGCCAGTGACACTGGATTGGGTGCCGTTCTGATTCAATCTATTTGACGTCTGACAGCACGTGATTGCTTACATGAGTATAAGAATTACCGAGCCAGAGAGTTACTACCACTCTTATGAGCTCAAAACATTTGCTATTGTAAGAGCAATCAAGCATTTTTGTCAATATCTCTACGGCAGATCTTTCACAATAGTTACTGATTGCAATGCCATAAAATCATCGTGCAACAAAACATGAACTTTTGCCCAGAATCCATAGATGGTGGTAGTTTCTCCAGCACTACGACTTCAAAATTTAATACCGTCAAGGATGCCGAATGAAACACGCAGATTTCTTTAGCCGCAATCCTATAGTGTGCATTGGTTTGGCTCAAAATATTGATACAAAGTTGAAAGTTGAGCAAAGGCATGATGCAGAGTTCGCTCAAAAATTATAAAGAAGTTAGAACATAACGAGGAAATAAGTAAGTACCACATAAATAAACTTGTTTTCGAACATTGTCACTATGAGGAAAAACCTGACGCGACAAATGGAAAAAGGTGGTTCCTAAACAAACCAATGGAGTAACATTAACGCCTACCATACTGCGCTAAAACATTTTGGGTCGGAAAAGACTGTCAGCAAGATTCGAGAAAGTTACTGGTTTCCTGAAATGTCCACAACGGTAAGAATATTCATAGACAATTGTGTGATCAATATGCAAAACTAGTAAAGGTCCTTTTAGAGCCAAACATGTTTCCAAGTCTTTCTAAAGAAGCAGGATACTGGAATCAGTTCTAATATCTTTGTAAAGTTTTAAATCATCTGCAAACATAGAATATTTGCAATGCCTTATTATGATTTATTAAAGGCGCTTAACGACAGAGGGGACTGCAGCTTAGGCCGTGTGGGCTTGCAAGCGACGTCGGCACCAGAAACGTCAGAACCCGTTTCGCTATTTATAGTAGAGGGTAGTTGGAGCGATCGATGCCTATATAAAGCAACCGGCGCGAGTGTGGAGCGCAGTTTGACTTGGGCCGTGGAGCTGGACGTACGCCCGCAATTCCGCATACCTCTTGACCTGCTTTCTACGGCCGGTTGTTTTGGGGTCTATAGATTATACTCTTAACTAGACCTCCTGTGAAGAAATTTTTGGAAAACTCGACAACTAGTACAAAACCAATAGGTAGACTTTTCTTCGAAATCTACGTAAAAGGCTTTGTAAATTGATATTTGAGGAGATATATAAATAGGTAGTGGAAATCATAGAAGATGCGGATATCTTCAAAACTTTATTCTTTGACTTTAATCGATACTAGTAAAAGGTATCGGAATTGTTTTATTAATATTATGCAGTGGAACTCACATAGTATAAGACCAAAATTAACGGAATTTGAAACATTTTGCTACAAGATCAAGTCCACATTGCGATTATCAGTGAGTCATGGTTAGATGAAGATAGTCGGCTGTACATATCACAGTACATATATAATATTTATAGGAAGGACAGGCAAGACGGGTACGGAGGTGTAGTAGTTACGATACATAATTCAATAAAATCTGACTTACAACCGACTACAATAAATAATGCTGGCATGGAAATGTATATGTGAAGTTATATAACTATTTATATTAGTTATATAACTGCAAGTATACACAGTAGTACAATATTATTTCCATTTGCCCGTCATCTGTACAAACAACGCAACATGATTGGGAGTATTTGTATTCATTGTATACGGGTAAAACAATAATAGCTGGAGATTTTATTGCACATCACTCGAATTGGTCAATCAAAAGTGGTGCTAGGGGATACCAAGTTATAGACACTGCAGTAGAATATAACTCTGTACCAATTAATGATGGCTAATAACGTACAATCAATTTAATAAGTTGTACACCGATGGCTTAATAAGTCGAATCACCAGGACCACCACCCAATTGCGAAATTCGTAGTATAATAGACTATGTTCAACATATTTTAATGTAATGTGTCCGGAACGAGTCTGAAAGGAATAACATATTTATGGTAATAAATATAAACAATTTAGACCTAGGAACATTAAACAATTTTATATCTAAACCATTGTCTCGTGAGTCTAGAATGATATATTCCTTAGGTAGTTTATTTGTAGTAATTTAAGTACAATTATCTGGTATGTTCCTTTTTTTTTAGGTTTATAGATTGTTAAATTTAGGTTAGTTTATGAGGAATTGACACGAACTGTGTTCAAAAGCTCCTATTAAATAAAATATTAAGTATTCTATACGTTTCCATTGTTAACATACTATACTTTAAAATTATGTATTCAATTGAAAATTATTCTAATTAGTTATGGTAAAATATTACTTTAATATGTTATATATGAAATTTAATTACGTACACCCGTATTGAAAACGCTCAGTTTGTTATTTGATACAGTACGTAAACGACAAAAAAAATGGATCCTGCACAAGAAATAGAGTTAAGTGCTCTGGCTCGACAGAAACCAATGAACGATGTCATAGATCGTGGTGACTCCCCTGTGCAGCTGTTTTACTCTGGCGCCACGGTCTTCTTGACTGGTGGATCTGGCTTTATCGGTAAACAGCTAATTGAGAAACTATTCAGGTATGAATAACTTTTTTGCAATACTCTTTCTTACTATTAATAATACCTGACTGACCACATCGGCACTTATTAGTACTGCGCATGATGTAATTACCGTGTAATATTACAGAAGAAAAAGGTATTTTAGTTCGAATGAGACTTAAAGAAACATAACATAGACATATAATTTAACATAAAATTAAAAGTTATTTTACTTGGTCTTAATTTGTGCCAGACGACCCAGAACTTGTAGAGAAATGTAAAGTAGATATATTATTTATAGTCCAGTCAACCAGTTCTAAAATGTGTTAATTCTTGAGAAATTTCCTAAAAATATGTGCGATAAAAATAGCTCATTTGATTGGAAAGCCGTCTAGATAAAAAATATCTCGACGATTTAATGGCACACATAATATTGCAATTGTTATTAACAAAATAAGAGAAAAAAAAGAGTTCAAAGTTTTCGTGAGTAATTCAAAAATCTATAATATTTAAGAAATTTAAAAAAAAGTTTCTTAAAGAGAAGAAAATACACATAAAAAATTCTAATTCCCGGAAGTCTATCTTCATTATTTATAATTTTTATTTAACGTTGAAAATTGACCTCCGCGCAGCCGTTAAAGCATGAACGCACCACCGCTAAAGACAGTTAATCGCACAAAATATTTTTTTATAGTATTAAATATTCATAAATAAATTTGAAAAAAAAATATGGTGTCGTCAGAACACTTAAAAGAATTCAGCACCGTTATTAAAAAAAATGTACCGATTATTCAAAAGGTTATACAACTGTTACTTAAAACTAAACTTTTTTTTTCGTCTTATTTTGTTAATCATTGCAATATTTTATTTGCTAATAAATCCGCGAGATACATTTTTCTAAACGTCATTCCAGATATAAGTTTTATCTAGAATTGACACGTTTTTGAAATGGTTGACTGGACTATTAACATCAAAATAAAATTGTCAGACATTTTACTTTGTCTGAAGTTAGTGCCTAAGTTGTAAAAAAACTGAAATAAAAATGTTTTTTTCTGTAAATATAAAAAAAAAAAACCACCAGAGGCAGCAGTAGGGGTACAAATATTTTGCTTCTTCTATTGTCAGCTATGTTACAGGTTCTTCATAAAAATGGTATTAACGGAAAATGATGAATCTGAAGCAAAATAATATTTACACGAGTCAAATATCATCTTATACGGGGTTTAGAACTATGATTTGCATGTCATAAATATATATTAGTAGCAAGATTTCCATTCGATTTTTATTAATGTCCATCATACACTGCCTTCGGTTTCTAGGAAATGAATGAAAAAGTATGTGAAATAGTTTACAATTGATATTTACAGTGGTATACAGATGCGGATTTTGTATCAACTAGGATAAATTTGCGTGCAATTAATTTAAGCTATTACAAAAGTTCCTAGTATCTTTGCGTTCATAAATGATCAGGAACAAACATGGAAAAATTATGAAAGATTAACCAGTACACAATAAAATTTTTTTTTTTTTTTTTATCGTGTGGAAACCCCCTCGGGTCATCACTCCACTGGGGCTGCCAGTGAGGTGGTATGTCGGAATCGAACCGACTAAAACCACACGGTGTTCCGTCATAAATAAGTCTATTGCCAGGGACTCGGGTATACCCTAGGAAGGAAGTCCCCGAGAACCCTGGCAGACCTTGGCCGCCTCTTGAACAAAAGGCAGCCACGCCCTTGCGAGCGGGGGGCCTTGCCCCCCTTCCAGTGTAGAGAGGCACGCGCGGAACACGGCGCGCCACCGTCTCAGGCCTGCTTCTGCTAGAGTAACGGGCAGCCTCACCCGTTACCAGGCCAGCGCTCATGGAGGCCGGAGATCGTTCTGCGCTCTCCGGCGCCTGGTGCCTCTCCTTCGGGACGGGAGAGTACTAGCCCTCTCCCGTTCCCTTTCCGCTGCCTCTTTAGCTGACATCACTTCCTCATAAAAAGAGGCAGCGGATTCCCACGCACTCTCACTTTGGACCATGGACAGAACCATGGTCTCCAGTGAGAGGCTTCCCACTCCAATAGCCGCCGCGAGGTCAAGGCGTTGTTGCGTCCACGCTGAGCACTCCACTAAAGTGTGGAGTGCAGTATCCTCGCGGCAGCCTCCGCAGTGATGGCACGCAGACGTTGGCTCCCGGCCTATGCGACACAGGTACTTGCCGAAACAGCCGTGGCCGGTCAGAACCTGCGTGAGCCGGTAGGAGAGGCTGCCGTGCTGCCTCTCGAGCCAATCCTCCATGATGGATCTTACCGCCACAATTGTGGCGCCGCTTGATCGCTCAAGTCGCTCTTCCCACTCTGCCATTAGGACCTGACGGAGCTGAGACCGTTGCACCTCAGTTTCCTGAGGAGTGGGTCTCAGGTCCCGCTCCTTGCGCCATTGGTATAACAACGCAAGGGTCTTCGCCTCAAGGTCCCATGGTGCAGTTCCGGCTAGGAGACTCGCCGCTTCTCCTACACAATACCTAGATTTTTGTTTTTATTTGTTAAGCATGTGTTAGTCATAATACATACATATTTAAGATGTCATGCACATGGATGGAAAATGTTATGTAAAGTAGAACATGTTTTACCGTGGTCGGCGTACAAATATATTAAGTAGGTTCAAATTTAACTAATTACTTACAAACAATTACTAATTAGGTACACGATATTAAAAAGTACAAGATACCACCTCGGACGCGGGGCTCTCCGTCAGAAGCTTGCGAGCGTTGCTAATCAGCTGACGTGCAGTTGCTACCAAGCTGTAGTACTGCTTTTCAAACTCCTCACGCTCCGCATATTGCTCGCTGGGGTCATCCAACAACTTAATTTAAAAAACTCGTACAGCGGCGCATCACACATTACGCGTAGTATAATAAATTACTAATACGGTTTACAAACTATACTACGATGGACATAGAAATAACAATTAAAATTAAAAAATTGATGTAAATATGTCACAGCTTAAGATTCAAAAAATCATTAAGAGAATAGTAACATTTCTGAATATGCTTTTAAGCTTTGACTTTAACAAATTTGAATTCAATTATTTTATATTATTTGGAATTTTATTGAAAATCACAGGACCCATACATATAATACTTTTCTGAAGCAGCGCTATTTTCGCTGTACTTGTAACCTGTTATTGTCACGTCCACTACGAACTACATTATCTGATAGTCTTGGGAATAAGTGTGAATTAACAAATAGAGGTTTGCAACTGTCAGTTGGTTTAATGCCGAACATTGCACGTATACTACGTTTTTGCATTCTAAACACCATTTCTCTATTCGTTGATTTACCCCAAAACAAAATCCCGTATCTAAGCACAGAGTCAACGAGCCCATGGTATGCTGTGAGAATCGCGTTAGTGCTCACGGTTTGAGCTAATTTGTACAGAACAAAAGACATACTACTAATTTTTGAATTTAGTTGGCCAATTTGATCTTTCCAATTTAACTTTGCATCTATATTCAAACCAAAAAATCGGGCATTATCAGTTTCATTTATGACAGTACCATTACAAGACAATATATTATTTAGTCGGGGTTTTAATCTCTGACTGAAATGCATTATGCTTGTTTTCTGAAGATTTATTTTGAGATTATTGTTATTAAGCCATGCTACTACGGAAGCTAAGGAGTTATTAATCACAGATTCATAATTATTGACATCCTTACACGGTATAGTTATTGAACTATCGTCAGCGAATAACGTCATTGGATGGACGGTTGAACTTGGAAGATCGTTGATATATATTATAAACAAAAGTGGACCTATCACAGCACACTCCCCTGGGGGACCCCATAAATTACATAACGTTTGCCTGAGGAATACGTCTCTTCATTAAGATTGACTCTCAAATTTGACCGATAATTGATGACCCGATAATTTTGACCTTCAGTGACAAAGAAGTTTGTTGGGGCTCTGGAAAAGTAAACCTGTTTAAACATAACGATAATGTTGAAACGTTCAGTGATACATAAATGGAAGTTTTCAAGTCTTCAAAATACTTAAACAAGGTATTTTGTAAAAACAATAACTGAAACCAAAAGAGTGTTCTTCCACGGTCTAACTCAACAAGCTTTAAGAGTTACTGCATCAAATATGCTTTAATAATATATTTATCATACGGCTTAGTAAATAAATAAATACTCTTTATTGTACACCAAGAAAAGAAAAAAAATAAACAATACACAAAACAAATTATATACACAATGCACAATGGGCGGCCTTATCGCTAAAAGCAATATCTCCTGGCAACCTTTGGATGGACAGGAGTGTTACGATATACGTGGGTGGTTTTGGTGTCGCAATTTAAAAGAAGATCTTTGTAAGGATTTATGCAATCTGTGAATGGATTGCATAAATATTAATGTTATATTAGTACAGCACACATGCAAATACATACTCGTATATAAGTAAGTGCCTACATGCATATTTATACATAACACATTTATACATAAATACATACATTCTAATTATCTATTATATCTAAAATTGTAAACATATTTGTCATGTAAGCAGTTTATTACAACATTTATTTATTTTTGCAGATATTCTTTTACCATTTTTGAAAGATGATAGTGTTTGAGCTCGTCTGATAGAGAGTGATAGTATTCAATCTTTTAAAGTTTACTATTAGTTTTAAAACCAATGTTTGTTGCAGATCATGCGCTATAGAAAAAATGTACTTGCTGATGCGTCCAAAAAAATCGATAACGATTCAAGAAAGACTTAGTGACATCTTACAGAATCCAGTAAGTAAATTAAAAATTATACAAGTTTTACAAATTTATAATTTCGAAAACTCATTAGTTTAAATCGTTAAAAGTAAATATTGAGAGGACCAACCTTTGCTAAAATAAAATTGCTACCAAATTATTGAGCCAAGTTGTAGTTTACTTATTTTGGTCGTCATTAGTCGCAGATTCATGGTCTGTCTATCTGGATGCTGTATCCGCTATTCAATCTTGTATTGTGTCACTTGCTGCATTAGCAAAATCAAACTACAAACATCTATGTTGTTGAATAAAAAAGGAAGATGAGAAAATTATCAAAAATCAAAACCGTTTATTTCATCAAATAGAGTCCATTAGATCTTATATCAATCAATCTTAGATCAACCCTCTTTTAAGCAAATATTTTGCTTGTATTAGGAGGTACATCTCGTCCTGTAACCTTTTTGTAAGTGATGGAAGTAGTTACTATTTTACAATAAAAATATACTGTATCACGGGACTTGGGCTATTGATGAAGTGGCTTGGTTAGAATTGGACCAACTAAAACCAAGAGGGCATAACATTGGAAGATTTGGGATCAGGGGATCTATAGACTATACAGTAAAAGGGTAATTTTCATGTTAAAAAAACAGCAAGTGCGAGTCTGACTCGCGCATAGAGGGTTCCGTAAGCAAGCAAACTTGTATGTAGTTAGTTTATTTGTACACTATTAACTTACCTTTGCGGTTGCGATGTACGACAAAGTCAATAATGCAACCGCAAATCACAAAAACAATTTTTATATATGATATAACAAGAAATTAACGACTTTAGGATTTTTCCTTAACTTGTGCTAAAATAAAAGAAGCAAGGTCTGACCGTGCTTTATTTTTTTTTTGGTTTATTTGGGTAAATAACCAGTAACACAATACAGAGTATGTAAACAGTTTTCTTACAAATGTAATTTAATTAATGTGCCACCAACACCATTTACCACAATTTGAGTATATTCTGTTAAAATTTGCGCCAAAAATAAGATTGGTAGGTCTATCCACCCTACTGCGCAACGGGGATTATGCTTTTTGAAGTGTATGTATGTATGATTTTTGGCTCTATGTTTTCAAAATAATTATTATAATTTAATTTTAGCATCCGATTACATATATACCGATAGATAGATTCCGAGTATGTCTCAGTGAGTTAAGGGCTCCTCAGGGCTCAATTATGGGCCCCTACTATTTATGATATTTATTAATGACGTTTCCGATTGTTTTAAATTTTGTAACTTTATGTATGCAGATGATCTGAAAATATTTCATGATCTTGAAAACTTCCAAACTGATACTGCATATACTGCACCAATAATAAATTAAGTTTTAATATTCATAAATGTAAATCTATAAAATTCAGTAAGAAGAAATAGATACTTAATAACACTTATACACTATGTGATGCGATTAGAAGCTGTGCAAATTATAAAAGATCTCGCTGTCACTTTAGATCATAAACTACATCTAGATGTTCACATTGAAAATATAATTAATAAACCATATAAATTGTACGGATTCATAATAAGGTCAGCCAAAGAATTCCACCACCTATCTTCATATATACAAATCATTGGTTCGATTACAGCTGGAGTATACGGCATCTATTTCGAACCCCTTCTATAATAGATACAGGGAGAGTCTGGAGTCTGTGCAGAAAAAGTTTATGTACACTATGCAGTACAGATGTTACCACAACCGTTTAAGTTATACAAAATTATTAGATAATTATAACATGCTAACATTAGAAAAAAGACGCAAATTGCTCCAATCAATGTTACTATATGATATCTGCCATGGCAGATATGATTATGTAACTCTTATAAATAAAATTGCTTATAGAATACCTACTAGGACGCACTGCCGTAATCTCTGTTAATAATTCGCCACTACACATTGTCGATCTAACGCAGGCAAACGTTCACCATTGTACCGGCTAGTTCAATCTTATAACTACAATAGTATAGACATTGCAGCATTGCGTCCTAGCACCTTTAAAGGTAGCGGAGTCAAATTATTAAACAAGTAAATATTATTAAAAAAAACAAAAACCCGTTGCGTGAAAATTATTACTTTTCTAGGTATCATTCTTATATAAATATATATATATATATATATATATATATCTTTAATTTTAAATCTTTATTGATTCAAAAGAATACACTTCAACACAATTACACAAACTAATTTCACAATGTTTTATGTACAATATTTCCTAATATTAGCATCTGTTGCTGAGCTAGGTTTTGAGCCTGTATTTCAGCACTCAGCGCCTCCCATCATGGCTCTTCGGTAAGTTCCCTGGTATTATTCAGAAATTATTTACATTAATTTCAAAGTACTTTTAAATTTTAACATTTACAATATTAAAAACTTAGGTAATAAAGGGTTTAATGAAAAATATGTATCCTTTCTATGTGTGATGTACATTTGTCCGTGGATGAGCGTGTAGTATGTGTATATGAGTACATGTGTGTGTGACAGAGAAGGGTGTATAATATAGATAGTTGTGAATGATCAAATTTGGTCAAATATTACGCAAACATTCTGGAATTACGAAGTTTAATAATTATGCCATCAATATAGTGAAAAACTACAACCATCTTTGACTATCCATGACTAAGTCAGTTTTTACTGATTATATGAACTGATTTATTACATATATTTATTAATAACAGGTTTACAACATGCTAAGGACTAAAAAGCCAGAGTTCCCAGATAAAATCATCCCAGTGGAGGGAAATATCACTGATATCAGGCTTGGGCTTAGTGACAAAGATTGGATTATGCTCACAAATGAGGTAAGGAGACTTTAAATGTATTTATTAAATCAACGAAAGGCCGGCAACACACTTGTGACTATCGAGTTGCTAGTGCCCATCGGCGGTGGTAGTCACTTAGCATCGAGTAACCCATCTCGTTTGCCCGGTATCCCAAAAGAAGAAAAATGTAAAGAGCTATATTGTATATATATATATATATAGAGGCTAAAATAGTAACTATTATCTCATGACTGCGCCAACCAGAACCAATTCGTCGTTAACCGATGAACAAGGTGACAGCTGACAGTTGGTATCATACTTTTAACTACATTTTTAGTAATACTACTCTATGGGAGGCTGTCAGCTTATCGGTTAGTGACGTAATCACCTAAAACACTCTCATCGCGGGAGTGTTTTAGCGGGAAATCTTAACAGTAATTAAGTTTTTTTTTAAATAGAATTTAAATTTTTCGTAGAGCTATAAAAGGCCAAGCTATAAATTAAAAGCAGTTCCTAAAATTTGTCATCATCCCTTGTCAGTACCTTTTTCTAATTTCTAATAAAATCGTATCAATGCCTGATCTGACTCGCGCACCGAGTATACCGTACAAACTTCTGCATGTAGATGGTTCGTCCACCCGGAAATCGATTCTAGAAGATTTTTGCTCGTTTTTTTAAAAGTGACTAACTTTGCCGTTCTTGAAATACGTCTATACACCGATAAACGACTACATAAGTGACAGTTGATTTCCTAAGCGCAAAATATAAGTTTTTTTGGCAAAAAAACTCTTATAACAACAAGTTAACGACATTCAGATTTTTCCCTTTACTCTTACTGTAAAATCTTACTTGTCAACAAATTTCATAATTCTAGGTTAATGGAAAAGTAAGTTATTCCTTAGAAAAAGGTTCTTGATAGACCTTTAATTCAGTTTTACCTTTTGTACACAGTAACAGTATTTTCCCTACCTTCAATGGAGCTTTCTCGTTATCAGCAATATATATAGATAGATAACTCTTTATTTGTACACTATTTTTTACAATGGAAGTAACATACATTTACACAATTATTTTTATTTACATAATATAATGTACAAAAGGCGGCCTTATTGCTAGATGCAATCTCTTCCAGGCAACCTTAGGATGGATCAAAATGATTTGGAGAGACAGTGGCAGTTGATGGTGTATTTACAAAAAAGAACGCAAAAATAGAAATAATTTGTCATTTCTAATAAATAT
The DNA here is from genome assembly GCA_949752705.1 of Callimorpha dominula. Lineage (NCBI taxonomy): Eukaryota > Metazoa > Arthropoda > Insecta > Lepidoptera > Erebidae > Callimorpha > Callimorpha dominula. The sequence goes on along the minus strand of OX457019.1, from coordinate 2,284,390 downwards.
TAACAATGGTGCCGATTCTATTGTAAACTCGACTAAACTAAAACCTGACTTAATTTCTTCATATGAAATCAACCTAGTGTTCTTGGTAATAAAGTCTATTTGTTACTAGCATCTATTTCTCAGCGCCGTTAAATTTCACTAAAACCTGTCAACGTATACTCAACTTTATTTCCACGCAGCGAGAGTCTCCATTTATTCAAATGCTGTATAATTGCCGTATAAAAACTTGTTCAAAACGAACAAGGATGACGTGTTTTTGATCTACACCTACGAAGACGCCTACTAAAAACACAGAGCAAAAGAGATGGCATTCAACGGATAGCGGCTCTCGCTACGTGGCATTAAAGTTTATTTAAGCATATCAGACTTTAGTCGACAAATAAATTGCTTATTTCGATAGCGACATATGTTACCTACTTGTTTCAATTTGAAATAAGACCTTGTTTTGAAGTGTACAAGGTTTACATTTTATATGAAGAAAACTTAGTGAATTTTAATTTAGCGAGTGAAGTAACAGAATTGGGACCAATATACAGATACTCTACATTAACCTACTTTACCTACTATAAATACCAATACTTATTATTATGCTTACAAATATACATACATAAACCATAAAATATATTATATATAATATGTACACATACGGTATATCTAAAGTGATAAGTAGTAACTACATACACATAATATATAAATATAACTAAAGTGAAAGGTAATGTTAATAAACAATTTTTTTAATAGCTATTGATTGTGCTCGCCTAGTATTAATTGCTTGAACAGTTAAAGAATGATATCCCGCTGAAGCGAAAACTTTACGACAGACTTCTTGCAACAGTGGACCCCAAGATAAGATACTGTTCATACACATTCCTAGGTTACATTTGTGCTGATCTGTAATGAAGTGCCATTAAATTGAATTTGAGGCAGTTGAGACCATTCAATTCTTGAAACTAACCCAGGACTGCGATAAAACATACCTGCGTTTTTGAGGAATTAAACTTAAGTCCATAATTATGACTCCAATCGCAAATGTGCGATAGATCTGCATTGATTCTCGTAATGGCTTCCGATAGCATGTTAAGCGGAGCTTGTGTACATGTTTGTAAATCATCTACATAAATATGGTAGGATGAACGTAATACTGCACCAAGAAGACACAGAGTCTTCAATGCGTATACGTTGTCGGCGACCAGACAGGTAACTGCGAAACCAATCAATTGTCCTTGGAGATATGTTGAGAGACTGTAGTATACTAAGCAGAATGTGAAAATCTACAACATTGAAAGCGTTACTAAAATCAAGTAAGGTAAGTACTGTAATATTTCCACCATCCATGCCAAGTCTGATATCGTCCGTTATGTGAACAAGTGCAGAAGTCGTGCTGTGACCAGGATGAAAGCCAAATTGAAACGGGTTTAGTAAATAATTCTTAGAAAGAATGTTGCTTAATTGAGAATGGATAAGGCGTTCAAGAAGTTTGGATAGGAAAGGCAAAATAGATATTGGACGATAGTCAGAAAACTTTTTTTGGTAGTGGAATAATTTGTGCATCTTTCCACACAGACGGAAAGACACCAGTAGCCAAGGAGTAATTTAAGATATTGCATAGGATAGGAAGGATTTCGTCAAGGACAGGGATAATCATATTTCGACTGATACAGTCACTCCCTATTGCATTAGATAAAATTGCTAGTATGGTCTTCTTAACATCACAAGCGGACAGTTGATCAAAGAAAAAAGGTGGATAATCGTTAGCTGTGAAAGAAGAAATATGTCTAAGACTATTTGCTTTAATTGTATCACTAAAGTCGGACGAAGTCGAGAAATGCGTATTAAGAGAATCGATATCGACATTTTTAGGAATAGAGTCTTTGCGCGACTTCCCAACTTCCAATATTCTCAGAAATTTTTAAACTTTAGCTGGATCTCCATTCTCTACAGATGAGTGGATATGTTGACGTTGTGTATTTCTACACATCTTATTGCAGTGTTTTCTTAGGGATACATATTTTTCTAATTTTGTGTCCGTAGGTCGATGCTTGTACTTATTTTTAGCTGCAGCTGTTTTGACATAATCTGCCTTATCTCGTCAGTGAGCCACAGAGCCGGTAAATGTTTTATTTTAATCATTCGCAAAAGAGCGTCAAAGTTGTAAAGCTATAATAACTTATCACAGAAAGTATAAACTTTCTCGTTAACACATTGCGCGTTTAACAAATCAGACCAGCATCTTCTCTAAGTTTGACGGTATCTATTCCACCAAAATTGCGCTGCACAAGAATTCTCGACTTTGCCTTTGGTGAGCGGACAGAATGTTTTGATGTTTTTGATGACATGATCAGTAGATGAAACAAGAATAAGGTGAAGAAGAGAAGGAGGGCAATTAGGAAAATTATGCGTTGCATCCAGTATTAAAAGTGATAGATCACTAGATTCTACTATACTGCACAGAGAAGAGGAGCGACAGTCATTTTTTAATAGGCAGGTGTTGAAGTCTCCCATTACAATTGTATGACCATAAAAAGGAGTTAAGTTTTCTAAGATGTTGTCGAAGGAAGTGCGGCGAGGGAAGCTTCCTTCACCCACCACAGGTAGGGGATTCAAAAAAAAAACTACGTAACCCAGTAAGCTTCTTTGAATCGATGTAGCTAATGTTCTCGCGACCGCCTCTCGTGTCAATAAAAATAGGGAACGCTAGCCTTAGCTAAAAAAGTGTCCGCAGTAGGCAGTCCTCTTGCAACAGGGCGTAGGATAGTCCGCAGCGAAGTTGGACCCGCGGCTGGTAGAACCGCAGTCCTGGTAGCGGGTAGCAGCTTCGGCTTCTAAGCGGTGGTGAAACGCAGGTAGCTCTTGAGCTTGGTACTTGCAGCTTGCAGTTGTAACTTGAAAATGGACTTGGAACCTGGAACCCCCAAATAGGGAGGCATGAGAGAACTGCTATAGACGGCACAGAGGTTAGGCAAAGCTCAGTATCCCAACGAAAGGAATTAGGACAGCGTAAAAGCTAAATGGGTAGAACACCTTACAATAAAAACTTAATGGCTATAAAATAACACAGTTTAGTATTTTAATAAATAAATACATTTTGTCAAATATAATCTCATTTTATGTTCAGGTAAATATAATATTCCACGCTGCTGCTACTGTACGTTTTGAGGAACCACTTCGTAAAGCCACACTTACCAATATCCGGAGTACCAGAGAGGTACTTGAACTTGCCAGAAGTTGCAAGAACCTCAAGTAAGTCCAAAACATATACTTGTTATTTAGAGTCTTTCCGTCCTTAGTTAGATAAAAGGTATGGTGAGAGTGCACATATTTTTTAATTGTTGAATTTTAATTCACTATGGAATGTATTGGGGACTTCATATGGTGTTTTTTTTTAAGCACAAGTTGTAGAAAATTCTTACTCACAATAACACGACATAAGGTAGTTTAGTACTTACTGTGTTGTTCACCATGCTAATATCTCAACAGGGTTTTAATATTAGGGTTTTAATATTATTATAATTAAGATAATTCGTTTTCATGCAGGAACTGGAGCATCAACATACTTGAAATAGGAAAAAGAATATGTATTAACGTTTTCTCAGTTTTTTTGAATAAAAAATAAAATAAAATACATATATGAAGTACACATCTGTTTTCAGGAAATTCGTTCATGTATCGACAGCGTTTTCTTTTGCAACCAAAGACCGCATTGGTAAAGAAGTATTCGAACAGTTCTATCCATGTCCGCTACCCCCCGATACAATGATATCTCTAGCTGAAACTGTTGACGAGAAGAAACTGGATAATATGACAAATAAGTACGTATCAGTCTTAAGTTAATTAAGGAATTATTAAATTCAAATTCAATATCTTTATTTCATAAAATTGATCATCAATAATTATTCGAAATTGTCGATTTAATAAATAATTATTATAATTAAAAACAAACTCACGGGCCCCACTCTTTTAAAAACCAGAGTGTTTTAACAATATTCAGTAAATATTACATCATTTTGTTGTGTGCTATTATGTTTTTAAAATGAAAATTAAATAAACTAAAAAAAGAATATGACAATAGGGAAACTGAAAATGAAGAAAAAAATTAAAAAGAAGAAAAGAAAAACATTAGAGATGGAAAATAAGAAACATATTAGCTCACGTTACATTCCTATTAAATATATGAAATAGCCTGTGAATCCAATCCCATATAATCCACTACTGAGTAATAGCCCTTAAGACATAGTTGTCATTTTACTGTGGTCTTCAACTTGTTTAGACTTAACATTTGAATATTATCTGGGATTTTATTATAATATCGCACACATTGACCTCGAAACAACTTGTTAATTTTTTGGAGCCTAGAGACAGGTAGAACAAGTTTATGTTTATTACGCGTGTTAAAATAGTGTATATCACTTTTTTAAAAAAGTGATTTTTATTTTTATGAAGGTAAATCAGATTTTCATAAATATATTGGCACGCTACCGTCATTATGTAATTTTTCTTAAATTTCTGCCTCAGTGAATCACGATTGCCTAAATTATAAATTGCTCGAATAACCTTCTTCTGCAGTACGAAGATAGATTGATAGAATATCGGCGGCATTCGCCTACGGTAGAATACCATATAAAATTATACTATGAAAATATCTAAAATAAACTAATCTGGCTGTTTCAACATCAGTCATTTCACAAACTTTTCTAACTGCGTATGCTACTGAGCTGAGTTTATTCGATAATTTATCAATATGAGGGCCCCATATTGGCTTAGAATCTTGATTCTAAGCTTGATTCTAAGCTTGAACGGGGCCTGTATGTGTACAAAATTGACAACGTAAACGATGCTATTTCAAAAGTGGTTTGCTGGTTTAACGTTAACAGCTTACTTCTTAGTGAGAAAACACTCAGAACTCAAGAGCTATGCCTAGAAATTTTCTGGTATTCACTAGTTCCAACTCATCTTCATTAAGTAGTATAGTGTTTTTGCACCTGTTTAACGTTTGGAGTAGTGAACCAGATACATTTAGTATTTTCTCACTAAGAAGTAAGCTGTTAACGTTAAACCAGCAAACCACTTTTGAAATAGCATCGTTTACGTCGTCAACTTTTGTACACATACGTTTTAGCCTAAATAAGAGTGAAGTATCATCCGCAAACAACACTATCTCGTGGTTCTTCTTAACAAAATGAGGTAAGTCATTAATGTCAATAATGATCGACTTCGTGAGAAGGTACACAGTAGACATACCACAGAGGGATACATGGCTGGAAGGCCTACAATCTAACAAAAACGGTAGTCACGAGTGGTACACCGATGGATCTAAAAAGGCCTTGATGTAGGTTGTGGAATTTACGGAGCGAGGCCAAAATTCAGGAGAAGCGCCAACTTGGGAGCAGAAGCCTCTGTCTTTCAGACTGAGCTCCCTGCATTAAACATATGTGTGAAGATCAACCTTGAAAGGAAAGTAAAAAATCAACACATCTACATCAACTCAGACAGCCAAGCGGCGCTATTGGCACTAGACAATTTTGAGACTAGCTCAAAGCTAATACAAAATTGCAAGGAAAACCTGAACAAACTGGGGCAATTACCAAGGGGTACCAGGCCAATAAGGTATCGATGGCAACGAAAAAGCCGATAGACTCGCCAGAGCCGGTGCAAATCACCGACAGCATGGCCCAGAACCATTCTGCGGCATTAGCAAACAGCGAGCGTATTCTATCATAAACGCCAAATATACATCATTGGCTATTAAGAGATGGAAGACCACGACTGGGCTAAGACACTTGAAAGCCATAATAAAGGACTATGATAATAAAGTATCCAAAGAACTTCCGGAGCTCAAAAGATACAAAATCTGTGCAGTAACAAGAGTCCTCACCGGACACTGCAAACTGAACAAACATATGTTCAACCTTAAATTGGGCGAGAACACAATATGCAGATTCTTTCAAGAGACAGAAGAAACTGCAATGCATATTTTATGCTCTTGTGGCCCACTAATGCGGCACCGAAGTATTTACCTAGGGTTGCACATCATGCAACCGCAGGAAATACAAACAATCACTGCTGTTAGGATCTGGAGGTTTCTGGAAGCCATAAGTCTGAGCAGTGAACTGTAAACCAGAAGTACGCTACAAAAGAACATAAATGGTCGAGATAGCACTAGGCACTTAAAACAATAATAATAAAGTCATTAATGTACATTAAGAACAAAAATGTCCCAAGTAATCCCTGTGGAACTTCCATTTTAACCACAGATCCTGGAGATAGCTTGCTATTAATATAGACTTTCTGAATCCTATTACTTCGATAAGAAGTAAGAATATCCAGCGCCTTGTTTTTGATACCGTAGTGATATAATTTCCTGATCAGAGTTTCATGAACAACACAATCAAAAACTTTGGATAAATCGCAAAACATGCCTAGAGAATCGTGGGCATCCTCCCAGGCATCAAAGATATGTTTTACAAGCTCTACACCAATCAATTGTAACGCGACCCCTTGTTAAACCGAAATGCTTATTATCTAACAAATTATGACAATGAAAGAAACTTCGCATTTGATCATAAACGATTATTTCAAAACATTTACTGAATACTACTTGTAGTACAGAAATTTGTCTAAAGTTGGGTCTGAAGCACTGACAGATTTGAATAATGGAACGATTTTACTGGATTTCATCAGATCAGGAAATACACTACTATCCACGCACTGATTAAATATAAATGATAAATGACTAGCAACTACAGTAATGACAGTTTTTGTAATAATTACAGAATTTCCCCAGAGGTCGGCTGTTATTTTTAGATTTAGCGTGTTAAAAGCTTTGATAATATCAAAAGGACTGACATATTGAAACCTAAATACACTCATTCCTATCAACATTTTCCTTCAAAATTGATTCTGCAAAAGCTGGTGAGGAGTTCAAAGATTTAGTAGTCGACACAGGAATATTAGTAAAAAAGTTCTAAAAAACAGAGCCTTGTTCTATATCTAACGTTACTTGTTTGTTGTTAATTTTCAAACTAAATTCATAGCTTTGGTTGTGCTGTTTTCCAGTTTCGCTATTAATAATGTTCCAAGTGGTCTTAATCTTAACATCGCTACTCTTAATCTATTTAATTAATTTTTCTGGACCTTCAATGTATAATTATACCTTCCATGACTTAAATCCAGTTTCACCAAATTAGTTTCTGACCGGTATCAGAAACCGAAAAAGTCAAGTCTCTGCACTCCTCGATAAAAAGCCTCATCGGGCCTGAAAGTAGTCGGGTTTTATCGAAATTTACACATAAGTAAAACCGAATATTTTTAATAAATATGAGTACCACTTGTAAAAGTTTTTATTCCAGTTACACCAAGTTTGGTCTAGCATTAAATTAACCTTTTTTTTTTCTGCAGCTTGATTAAAGGCTGGCCGAATACATACACGTTCACGAAATGCATTGCTGAAGAGTTGGTCAGGACTAAAAGTGGAAATTTGCCTGTATGCGTTGTGAGACCTTCAATAGGTAAAATTTTGCAACATTCCTGCTGACCTTAAATATAAATGTAGCTTCAAGTAAATCATCTTGACAGCTATCTTGACAGCATTTATAGATTACAACTAAGTATATTAAAAACTATTGCCCTATCAAAAATGAAAACAATTTACGAAAATAATAAAATAAATTAAAATACTTTAAAATACTAAACGTATTCGATAAGGTAAGTTTAGCAAAAAATGTGAGGTATGGGTATGAATCACTACGTTGCTTGACATATTTGCCTACTTACAGGTTGCCTAAATATACAAATGTCTATAGTTATGTGTTGTATGTAAGAACATAAATAAAAGTCAAACTCCACTTACAGTTATATTGGTCCATACACAACACGATACAGTATATATAAACACAGAAGGAGAACAAACAAGAGACACACAGTATACACAGGTTAATACAGTTCGGGATAGCCTGGTTATTACACGGGGGTGAGATAATTAGCGAGCAAAACAAACGCGTGCGCGCGGGCGGTAATGAGGTCATTGACCGACTGGTGTGGCGAGCGAAAACAACGAGCGGCGGCGCTGGCCTAGTGCCGGCCGGCGCGCGCGGCGACGTCACAATATCACGCCACCGTGCCTTGGGAGTTGGGCAGAGAATACCGACATCACCTGACATTATAATGTAAACATTATAGGTGCCGTGAATGAATTGAGTAGTGTTTAAGTATACACGTAAATGCTAATAATACTGTGTCTGTGTTTGTTTTGTTGTGTTGTTTTGTGTATGTTTATAATAAATGTAAATAGATTATGTGGTAGGGGTGAACCCTACATCACCCCCCTCCAGAGACCGTCAAGGGCGATAAAAATCAGGAAACCTGACATGACGACCGGAACGAGTGATATACGACTGACTAGTGCTAGGTGGAGTGGCTTCTTCTTGTTCAGCCTTGTCTGTCAAAATATAAGCTGGCTTGAGGCGGTCAATTGAGACCGTAACCTCTCTGCTTTTGCTTAATATCTTGAAGACTTTGTCTCCCCGTTGCAGAATTTTGTGAGGGCCTGTGTACGCCGGTTGTAGCGAGCCACGTAATGTATCTTCGTGAAGGAACACGTAGTCGGTGGTCTGCAGATCCTTAAACACAAAGATGCTAGTCTTACTGTGGCGGGATGCTGGAGTTGGTTGCAGGTTTTAAGCGAACTTGCGAATGCGCGCAGTGAAGTCTGTAACGTCTGTCGTTCCCTCGTTACTAAGAGTGAAAAATTCACTCGGGAGCCTCAGCGGTTCGCCGTATAACAGTTCGGCTGAAGACGCTTGGACATCCTGTTTGAATGCGCTCCGTATCCCAAGCAAGACCCACGGCAAGGCCTCTGTCCACTTGTCATTTGCATGGCACGTGATGGACGCCTTGAGTTGCCGGTGAAATCGCTCCCCCATGCCATTACATGCCGGATGGTATGCCGTTGTCCGCTTGTGCTGAAAACCAGCCAGTTTAGACAATTGTTCGAACAGGGCCGACTCGAACTGTCGACCCCTGTCCGTCACAATATCTGTAGGACAGCCAAACCGTGCGATCCATCCGGATAGCAGCGCTTTAGCTACTGTCTCGGCAGTTATGTCGACAATAGGTACGACCTCTGGCCACCTGGTAAAACGGTCGACTGCCGTCAAACAGTGTCTAAAGCCTTGAGAAATTGGGAGCGGCCCCACAAGGTCGATGTGGACAGTGGTGAACCTTGCGCGTGGAAGGTGGTACGACCCTAATGGCGCAGAAACGTGTCGGCTCACCTTGGTCCACTGGCACTCAAGGCAAGCTCGTGCCCACTCTCTGCAGTCCCTCCTAATGCCTGGCCAATCGAAGTGCTCTGCGATTAGCTTGGCAGACGCGGAGACGCCAGGGTGACTGAGGGAATGCAGGCTGTCAAAGATTTTCGATTGCTGATGCGATTCCGCGAGAGTGTCGAAGTTGACTGGTACTTGTAGCGCTTCCACGCGAGATAAGGGGTCGGCTACAACATTGTCCTTTCCGGAAATGTGCCTTAAGTCGGTGGTAAACTGGGCGATGAAGTCGAGGTACCGGAATTGCCTGGGCGACCAGTTTTTCTTCCTCTCGTGAAATGCGAAACTGATCGGCTTGTGGTCCGTGTACACGACGAAGTGTCTGGCCTCGAGCATGTGGCGGAAGTATTTGATGGCCTCGTAAATGGCCAGCAGCTCTCTGTCGTAGGGAGAATACTTTGTTTGTGAAGGGCTGAGCTTCCTTGAAAAGAAAGCTAATGGTTGCCAGCTTTCATCGCTAAATTGCTGTAGCACTGCGCCGATTGCAGTATCCGACGCATCGGTAACCAACGCGAGTTTGGCATTACAATCGGGGTGTGCCAGTAGGGCAACTTGCAAAGTATCCTCCACAAGACATATAGGTTGCGAGCCCTTCACGTTGCCAATCAAGAGGTTGTGAAGCGGCGCCTGGATCTGAGCTGCGTGGGGTATGAAACGCCTGTAAAAATTGATCATACCCAAAAATCGGCGTAGCTATCGAACATCTTTGGGCCGCGGGAAGTTCCTGATGGCGTCGACCTTGGAGTCAAGTGGTTTGGTGCCCTTCTCGGAGATGTGGTATCCTAAGAAGTTTACCTCCGGAACACCGAGAACACACTTGGACGTGTTTACCAACATGCCAAAGTCCTTCATCCAGCCGAAGATAATGCGGAGGTGATCCTCATGGTCAGCTTGTGACCTTGAAAAAATTAGATGATCATCCAAGTAGCTGTAACAAGAATCCAAACCTCTAGTCATCTCGTTCACAAAACGTTGGAACGTTTGGCCTGCGTTGCGCAGACCGAACGTCATGTATGTAAATTCGTACAGGCCGAATGGTGTGGTAATCGCCGACTTCGGAATGTCGTCCAGACTGACAGGTATCTGGTTGTAGGCTTTCACGAGGTCTATAGTGCTGAAGACTCGGCATCCTGAAATACTGTGGGCAAAGTCGTGTATATGCCTAATCGGGTACCTATCAGGGACGGTCCGGGCATTAAGCCTCCGGTAATCGCCGCAGGGTCGCCAACCGTTGTCCTTTTTGAGGGCGAGGTGCAGCGGTGATGACCATGGACTTTTTGACGGTCTGGCGGTTCCGTCGGCCAGCATCAGCTGGAACTTCTGCTGAGCAATTTTGTACTTGTCTGGCGCTAGTCGCCGGAATGACGATGAGACTGGAGGGCCTGGGGTAGTGTGAATGTGGTGTACAGTGTTGTGTGGTGTAATGCGTAGTGTACCGGCGGGGCGGGTGATGTCGGGAAACTCATCTAAAATTTTGTGGTACCTCGAATCCCCAGAAGGAATTTTTACAGAAAATAGAGATGAGTCTGAGTGATTCGAGGCTATGGAGAATAAATTCGTGTTACCGTAGACTAGTCGTTGATTACGACAGTCAACAACTAGCGAGTAAAAACTTAAAAAATCTACGCCGATAATTGGTTTTGTCACCTCGGCCACCACAAAACGCCACTTAAAGTCTTTAAATTTAATTCTGCGAAACCAAATGTCTTAATGGGCGTCCCATTCACGGTCACTAGTTCATATTTCGTACACGCACGACGTTCACTAAGTAAACGACGGGGATAGACGCAGAGGTCGCTACCTGTGTCGACCAGAAACTGCGTCTTGGTGTTCCGGTCCGTGACGAACAGGCGACCAGTCGAACGAGGGCAATCGTCTGTCGCCATTACCGACTGCCCGCGGCGTTTCCCTTCTGGTAGTCGCAGGGCTTGATGCAGCTCTTCGCCTTCTCGCCGTGCATCGAGTGGTACTAGCACACAGGGTGCTGCCGGTAGCTCGAATCAGAGCGCGATGAAGACCGATGGCGCGAGTGCCGTAGCGCGTCTCGACCGCGGCTGTAGGAGTTGTCCTGCGAACGGCTGTCACGCAGCTGTAGCATCAGGTCTTTCATCGCACGCTTCAGCTCGGCGATCTCTGCTGCCATCTCGCTGACGGAGGGTCCTGCCGCCGAAGTTGTTGCGACGTAGGTTGCCGGCGCCACGATGTCCTGGACGCGGTCAGCCAGCTCGGCTAGTGCCTCCGTGGTGCTGTGGGGCTGCGATGCTAGGAGGAGCTGGATGTTGGTGGGGAGTCGGCTACACCAGATGGTGCGCACAAAGTACTCGGGTACCGTTGGTCCTGCTAACCCCTGCAGGTGGCGAAGGAACTGCGATGGCTTTCGATCTCCCAGCTCCTCGTGCATCAGCAGCTGCTTCACCATCTGCTCCTGTGAGGCTGATAGTCTTCGCACCAATTTAGCCTTCAATTTGTCATACCAGTTGGTGGCAGGGGGGGACATGATGATATCCTTCACCTCTTTTGAAAACTGGGGGTCGAGATGCCCCACGACATAGTTATATTTCGTGATATCTGCCGTCACCCCAGCGTTCTCGAATTGCGCCTCTATTTGCGCGAACCAAATATCGGGCTCCTCCTGCCAAAAGGGCGGCAAGCGCAAAGCAACGCGGTACACCTCAGTTGTGTTGTTTTGTGTATGTTTATAATAAAAGTAAATAGATTATGTGGTAGGGGTGAACCCTACATGCCTATGGTGCACGGACGTGGGTCTGTACTCGGAAAACATATATTAGAGAATTACTAATACAATGTCTAACCATGTAGGTACTGAGATGATGTGTCCGATATACCACTTATAAACTCTGGATGGTTTTTGTGGTATATTTATTAATCATCCATTTCTGTTAATTACTTATGTTAATAATAATTAAAAAAAAAAAATCTAAAAAACTTAGCTATAAAAATAAAAAGAACTTACGAAGAAATTTCTTTTGGTCTCTTTCCACTTACTAAACAGATGAAGTCCAGGATATATGCTGGAATATACACCAAGAACCATGACAGAATATTATACAGCAGTCTACTCTTTATTTCCAGCATTGCAGATCTCCATACCGCTTTTGGTGGGGCGAGCCTCCTTTTTTCCTTGCGCATCGTGTCTCCTATTTGTTCCTCTCCTGTTTGTTTTCGTACCTCTTCGGGTAAGGGCATACTGACACTCCGCATCTAAGTCTGCCGTACGTCCATAAGCTTCTGCAATTGCCATTCCGTGTGGTACGTATGAATGGTTATGATCGCCATAACCTTCTTAGAGTACCAAAAGTATCCCTATACTAGAGTAGATTAAGGCCTGTTCTCGTATGGTTGCATACAGAGCCAATGGCTGGACCGTACAGCGTCTTTACGTCAGATCCTGCGATTTTTTTGTAGTGCAAGTCAAATTCATTACTTTCATTACTAATAATACTTAGCTTAATTCGATTTGCAGTACTTCCAGCATACTACGAGCCAGCACCTGGTTGGTTAGACTTCCATTCAGTTTTTGGAACCAGTGGAGTAAGTGAATGTTATTCATAATAGTTTAGATCTACTTGTTGTTAGTGACAGTGCTGCCAATTTTTGAACTTCTGAATTCCTCCTGAACATTGATTGTAAGGTATATTGTACATTGAAAGGAATGTAATAGGTGCAACTATGCCAAGTTCTGTAGATAATCCTGAAGATTTGACTTAGATAGTTTGTATTCTCAGCATTTCATGAAACCCAGACCATACTTATGTTCTCTTAATTTTGATTAAAAATCCAGAAATTGGCAACACTGGTTTATTAAAAACCACTTTTTGAATGCTACTGCAAGTATGTTTCTGACACATAATAATTATTTGTAAACTGAGCAGAATCTTATGCTTGGCGTTGTAAGTACGCTTATTTGTAGATATCATTACCAAAAAAGCAATAATAATTTATTATGACGACCTATGATTTTTTCTATTGCCGTTTTTATCCATCTAAGGTTCGTCGTTACGAAATCGCTTTCACCAATTAAGCTGCCCTGTGTTCATATTCACTTTGTGTATTCCTTGTGAGCAAATTAATCTTAACCTGTGTCTAATACAATTTAATTCTAATCTCTTATATTTCTACTATGCTGTTAGAACTATGCGTAAAGTAATCAGTTTCGTTTATTTACTCCCCATTAAAATTCCTAGTATGTTGCCAATAACAAACCTAGACTTACTGATAGAACTTTGAATAGAAGGAAATATTTTGTCTATTTCTGATATCTGTTTCCTAGATGTACCTTGGAGGAGGTCTTGGTGTTATCCGTGTATCTTGCACAGATGTAAATAACAATATAGCTATTGCGCCTGTTGATTATGTGAACAATACCATCATAGCTGCTGCTTGGGACTCGACAGAGAGGGAAAAAAATGGCGAAACTGAGATTCCTGTTTATACTATTGCCAGAGGTATGCGCAATGGTGAGTAATTGTAAAACATTATAAGTAGATCTTTTCTTAATATTAATTTGTTACGCGTTCATGCTTTGACTACTCAATTTTTCATACACGTTGTCAGGGGTACAGAAAATCACAAAGAGTTCCTTTTATCTAAAACAAAATACTATACGCGATGGATAGAAAAAAACTTGGACAACCTGAATTGATTGACAAAATCATTAACGCGAGCAAAGCCGCATGCTAACACTTGATAGATATATTTAATCAGCCTCCCAAACTTAAATATAAAGGTACCTAGATAAAGTTAATTCAGTAGTCACCATTGAAATAAAATATTACTGTGTAAAATGCCACTAATTACACACACTCACGTATTTGTTTAAGAAGAATGTCACTTAAAAGTAGATGATCATGATCGATAAAGATGGTTTGTTTTCTACATAGATCTTTTAAGCTTGAATTAGTTCTACCAAAACTCGAAATTTATTATGACTAGCTTTAAAAACAATAATATATAATAATAAATTAGACACTATAAGCCATAATAATAATAAACAAATATACTACTTAAAATTACTTATAATACGGCTTAACTAGGTACAATACAGTTAGGATCTCTGATGTCTAGACTAGGTTTATATTGTTGTGTTACAAAATTAGTACAATAAAATTTTAAGAACCTTGTGTTTAATTGTATCATTTGGTTGAGTATTGCTAAAATGACTAGTAGGTTTTTATTTTTTAGTACGTTAGCTTTTGGAGCATTTCAATAAAATGAAATTCAGGTGGCATCAGCTTGCATCCTGTTTACCTCTCGTGTAACACTAACACTATTGTACCTGAAGATCTGACTTTTAAAAAGAGTGGCCATGAGTTTCTTTGCCAGTATTCTTCTCATAAGGCCCTACGCATTTTGGAAACTGGAAGTTATAGATCGACACAAACAGGTAGTAGATTTTGGTGTTTTTCACCTAATTTACCTTGACAATCCAGTACATGCTGTGGCGTCTGTTTGTGCCGATCTATGATTTTAACTCTAGCTTCAATTTAACGTTCATAAATGTCACTTAGTGTCTTAATTGAATAAATGATTTTGAATTTTAATTTGAATTAGATTGCTTATGGAGGACGGTTAATAGCACATAAAGCTGCCGCACAGTGAGTACATTACAGTCGGCGTACAGTTTTACTGTCGTATATTTAAATGGTCAACAGCAAATGACCTTTACTTTACTTGACACTGCCCTGTGTGCTCTCTCCAATTGAAGGAAGAGTTTTGTCAGTGCTACCTCAAACTGGCCGATAATATGTTGGTATAGATTGGCACAATGCAGTATATACTATCATGGCAGTCTTGTAAACTGAGGCTTTTCTTCATTAAAAAAAAAAAATTCTTACACGGCCTGATAGTGATTTCCTGGGTGCATGCTAGTCGAGATGTTCATCTATCTGCACTTCTAGCTATTTAACGTAGCTTGTTCAATTTATTGAGATATAATTACAAGTATTATACGCAGTGCAAGTATATATATGATCTTCAAGATGGTATGTAAATACAAATAATAGATCTGATACCAAAAGCTAAGTAAATTGAGGGTCAGTAGATTATCTGATAATCAAGCCATTATACACATCAATGTCACTTCAGCATTTATTAGACTGATTGCTAACTTTCGCCCTGAACCAAGAGAGCTGTGACATCTGCATGAATGCAGTGCGAGATGAGTATCTTGCACAACTCATTTATCTTATTATTGTTTCTAGTTTTTTAATGTGGAATCAGTGAAAGTACTTAGCACATTCATTTAATAATATTCGCATCTTGAAAATAAAGTAACGAATTACTCATATAACGTGAAGACTGAATGAATTAAGTGTTAACAGCACTAAAGCAAGGTCTCGAACATGAAAATTTTGAGGGTGTCAACCATTATGCTTTGTCAGTAACGCCATAGTCAACTGGAATTGTTAGATAGATACGTATTACCAACTTTCCCGTAATTTATAAAGTGGACAGGACAGAATAGTTAACAAGAAGTGTTACCAATTGGACTATACTAATCAAATACTTGGCAGAAAAGATATCCTACCAACTTAACTGCATTAATCGATTCTTACTTTCCGTTCCACGTCTAACACCATCATGGTGAATGAAAAACTCATCCAAAACCTTTTTGAAAAAATGGAAATTGAAACCGCAAACCAAACAACTAAAATTATATGAAAGATGGATGATAAACTACTACCGTTAATAACCGAAACAAAATAACTTAAAGCAGAAAACAATAATTTGAGTGAAAAAATCGTGAATGTTGAAAAATTCAAACGAAAACCTAATATTATTATTCATGGCCTTAACAAAAATAAGAAATCGACAACAGACCTTATGGCAACAACCAAAAGAAAAATAAATAGTGATCTTAATAAAATCTCATTTAATTTTAATCAACATCTTACATCGAATAAAGAAAAGACTACAAACAAGCAAAAGTAAGATCAATTCTCATATCAAAAAATAAATTAAGATTACCCAAGAAATTCTTTCCAGCACCTGAAATAACTGATCAACAATAGCCATATATAATACCCGAGGTCGAGGCATTGGTATTGGTATTGGTGTAGGGCTCTGTTTCCGCATTTAGACTCATAGATGGTCCATTATGCGTTCAGATAGGCTGACTAGTTGAGCCAGCCTAGCTCCTTTCAGAAGCACAGAAGCCTCCTGGGGCATTCGCAGGCTCCTAAGAGCGATCTCGCACCCGCGAGGATACTTGCCCGTTGTGTGGCCACTCCCTCGCACTCCAGGATAACGTGGGCGGCCGGTTCCTCCGCGTCGAGACATCCTCTGCATAGAGGATAGACTGTCTGTCGCACTGATGGTGAATAGGTGCCGGTTTAGGGCTAAGTGGCCCGTAATGGTTCCTACAACTATTCTGATGTCGAGTCGGTTAAGACTGAGCAGTCTGCAAGTTAAACGTGGTGAGACCTCCTTCAGCACCAGTTTAGCCTGCCTACAGCCCGGTGTGTCGGCCCAACGGCCGTTGTGCGCTTCACGAGTCCGTTGTCTTACCCATGAGCGAAGTTAATTAAAGGTAAGTGGCAGTAGTATAGTTGGCCTACCACTGACGTTGCGGATCCCTTCCTTGTCAGCTCATCGGCGGCGTCGTTCCCTAATAAATTAATATGCCCTCTGATCCGTTGCAGAAGGGTGCCATTTATTAATGAGACCGGAGTTAATAGTGTTGCCCTACAGGGCCCTTAAAACGGCCTTACTATCTGACAGTATTCGGATGTTGTACTCCTTTATACCTTTTGACATAACCGCAGTCGCGGCGTTGAAAGACGGTCGTGATTTAATTGTATGTTTTTCCATAACGCGTCCACCTTGTTCCTCTGATTTTTGTAGTAGTCAGCCCTAGATTTTCTATCTTTACCATATTTCTTGTAATTCGTTCAGTGGTTTTCAAGCTCCACCAATAGACTACGTTGTTCCCCAATTAAAGACATGATGATATAAGATAAAAACAAATGGAAAGATCTTACTTGTATGCCACCGGACGTGCGGACTTTAGGTTGGCTTACGGCTGTGATGGCAGCTATTCACGAAGCTCCGCTCCTTCTGGCAACTTTCACCTTCCACTAAATGTTAGTTCACACTTCACATGATAAGCACTCGGATAAAGGGGCGCCCGAGAGTGCTTAAGATTCAGGAGTTAGTGTATAGAAATGTTGTTTAGTCAATAAGATAATTTATTGTTCAGTACTAAACTAGTTCACTATTACAATTGTTAATGTGTACAAATGAAAATGTTCACCTTAAATGTTAATGTTTTCTATGTGAATGCACCCGGTCGCGACGGTAGGTACCGACAGCTGTGCTACTGTTCGCGGCGACTTCTTGCAGTACACTAATCGTGAAATTAACTTGGTTACTGTCACATGTTCGGTGTCAGCATTAAACTAAAAAATATCGGAGTTGAACGAGCACATCAGTCTTAATAAAGTTTGGATGACTCGTTATAGTGACATACCTATTGTCAAAAATCGTGGCTAATCAGGAGAAAATTAATAGTACATTAGGATTACTTTAAGAAGAGAAAACTTCTACCGACCTTATAACATACGGAGATTACCTGTCAACATGTATATGGTCCTGGTTCGGAAAGTCTAAGTTCAACTTATACTGGAAATGGATAATAAAAAAATATATCAAATATTGTCGAATTTCGACCAACAGGCAATTTCTAGGCCATTCAGTACTATAAAACAATTGAATTTATTTCAGGTTTCATAGGAGACACGATGCGCAAGGAAAAAAGGAGGCTCGCCCCACCAAAAGCGGTATGGAGATCTGCAATGCTGGAAATAAAGAGTAGACTGCTGTATAATATTCTGTCATGGTTCTTGGTGTATATTCCAGCATATATCCTGGACTTCATCTGTTTAGTAAGTGGAAAGAGACCAAAAGAAATTTCTTCGTAAGTTCTTTTTATTTTTATAGCTAAGTTTTTTAGATTTTTTTTTTTTAATTATTATTAACATAAAGTAATTTACAAAGATGGGTTATTAATAAGTATACCACAAAAACCATCCAGAGTTTATCAGTGGTATATCGGACACATCATCTCAGTACATGCATGGTTAGACATTGTATTAGTAATTCTCTAATATATGTTTTCCGAGTACAGATTTAGAATTTTTTGTATTAATCGCACTGCAGAGTTCTGAGGGTAAGCCATTCAATAATTTGGGCAGCAAGTATTCCCACGTCCGTGCACATTGTCACACACAGACATTTGTATGTTTAGGCAACGTGTAAGTAGGCAAATATGACAGGCAACGCAGTGACTCATACCTCACATTTTTTTCTAAATTTACAATGTTGTGACATTCCTCGCTGATCACACACACGCAGACCTTATCGAATACGTTTAATATTTTACAGTGTTTGAATAGCGCACTTTCATTATTCTCGTAAATTGTTTTGATTTTTAATGAGACAATAGTTTTTAATATACTTAGTTGTGATCTATAAATGCTATCAAGATAGCTTTTGTACGTGCGCCCATAACTACTGAGGCCATAACCAATCACGGAATCAGCTAATGCTAGGTACATAGTCCTTAGCGTTTTATATGGTATTTTATACTTAAGTATGTGTAGTTTAGAGAGGGCGCTACAGTGCCACCGTTCACATCGAGTCTGTATATAAACGAATATCTAAAATAAAATAGTGCATATAAAAAGTTAAAAAGTGAAAAACCCAAAGTGTCAACCCATCGAGACTATAAAAGAGATTTAACAAAAAAAAAATCGAATGTTTTTGAAGAAATAACGGGAGTGCATGAAAAACGGTATATTACAGTGAGGAAGTTCCTATGGACAATAAAACAATTATAAAAACTGCTTTCACGTGTACAGTGTTGCCTAGAACAAGGAGATATCTAGGGAATTGCGCATTCTGATAGAAATTAACTTCATAATCTCAAAAGTGCAAAGTGATGATTCATTGGTCATAAAGAAAAAACTAAAAGTCATCCCACTAGTAAGAAATTATAAAAAGTGCCATCTTACGGAAACCGAGAAAACTACATGATAAAAGAGCGCTCAGCGCTTCAATCCTTTCGACACCTCAATCGAACCAGTCAATTTCTATATAACTCCCTCAACAGCCGATAGGTGGCATAAGAACATAATCAATACTATGGAAGACTTAACTAGAATTCTCACACAAATACAACAGGAAATGTCGGAGCAAAAACATCAGTTCAAAATTATAGAGGAAAATATTACTACGAATATAAATACAAACATAAATGAAAAGTTTCAAAATATAGAAATTAAATACGACAAATTGGAAAAAAATTTAGGAGAACAAGAAAAAAGAATTGATGCTATTGAGAAAGAAATAAGAAAGAAAAATTTAGTATTTTTTGGCCTAGAAGAAAATGAACATAATTACTGGGACTTAGAAAAAAGAGTACTTGCAGTTCTAAATGAAAAGATGAATGTCAAATGTTCAAATCAGGAGATAAGTTCGGTATGGCGTAAAGGTAAAAAAGGAGGAAAAATAACACCAGTTATTGTTTCATTTAACTCATTGAGTAAAAAAATTAAAATTATAAAAAAAAGAAATTATTACAAAACTCTGATATTTATAAAAAGGAAGATTTCCCTTTCAAAATTATACAGAAACGTAAAGAACTGCAAGAAGGGCTGAAACAACTAATAGAACAAGGAAAAACAGCATATTTAAAATACGATAGAATTATAATCAAAGAAGATAACAACGGGTACACGAATCGAAACCAAAAACGATCCTTATCTTTATCACCAAATGAAAACAACCAAACATGGAGCAAGACAAACATACAAACTCTCAAGGAAAACAAAAGAGCCATTAGCACCTTCTTTAGATCAAACAGAGATGCACCCGCCCCACAAGAAAAACAAACTGTGTCCTTAAAGAACAATCAAACCCCAAACAAAAATCATTTGATGGAGATATCTCACAAATAGCAACTAGCACGAGCACCTCTACAAACATCTCCGGTACAGCTGGTCACTGCGGAGATTAGCGACCAAAACCCTCTAGAGAAATTACTACACATAATAACATATAACGTGAGGAGTCTTTCCTCTCACGCAAGACTAATTGAGTTGATGGATTTATGAAAAATAAAAGATTTCATGTAATGGGTTTATCAGAGGTGAGGAGACTTGGCAATTCAATTTGTGAATATGAAGATTTTATATTTCAATTTGTAGGAGAAACCTCAGGACTCTATGGAGTTGGATTCATTATAGAAAAACACCTTAAAAAATACATAGAAACAATAATAGGGATATCCGAACGGGTTGCTTTATTAACATTAAAAATAAATAACTTCAAACTTGCTATTATCCAAGTCTATGCCCCAACAGAATGTGTAGAAAACAAAATAGAAGAATTTTACAAAACCATAGATAAAGCCCTAACACTGGCAGACAACAGGCAGACTATAGTAATGGGAGACTTTAGTGCCAAAATTAGTTACCCCAAACCCGAGGAACACTTAATAATGAGAAAAAACGGCTATGGAGTTAGAAATACTTCTGGAGAAAGAATGTTAGAATTTGCATATGAAAATAGGTTGTCAATTATTAATACTTTCTTTGATAAGAAACCAAAAAAATAGATGGACTTGGAGGTCTCCCGACGGCAAAACAAAAAACGAATTGGATTACATTTTGTCAAACTTTCCTCAGAACATGCAAAATATTAAAGTTTTACCCATCAGATCATAAACCTGTAAGAGTAAAAATTAAAACTAAGTTACCAAGAAAAAGCAGAAATAGTTATAATAAATATACGTCGCAGACACGAGATACAAAGCACTAAACCGAAATCTCGGAGTATGAAAAATGAGTTCAAGGTGCTTTACAAATTAACTAGCAGACACATACAGCGAGATTATAGTTCATACCGGTCACGTATAGAGAGACACCTAAACTCAACTGGGAGCTTGAAAAGAGCATTTAAAGAATTAAAATCACATAAACATTGGATGGAAGGATTACAAGGGCAAAAAAAGGTACACAATAACAGAGAAGAAATCCTAAACGTCGCAACTACTTATTATAAAAACTTATATAGCTGCTCAACCCAGACACTACCATATCACGAGGCTCCTCCCCAAATAGACTACACGGAAGAGATAAAACCCATTGACGAAATTAAAATAATCGAACAAATAAAGAAGATGAAAATTGAAAAGAGCCCCTGTCCAGATGGAATAACCAATGAAGTCATAAAAATAGGTCCAGTCACTACTAACAAAACCATTAACAATTCTTTTCAATATGGTTATTGATAACACTTGCACCCCCCAGCAATGGTCCGAATCAAACATAATTCTATTATATAAAAAAGGAGATCCAAAAGATATTTCTAATTACCGACCTATATGCCTGTTACCAACTCTATATAAACTATTCTCTTCAATCATAGAAAAAAGAATTAGCCAGGTACTCGACTGTAAACAACCAATAGCACAAGCAGACTTTAGGAAAGGCACTACGGACCATATACACACCCTGGAACTAGTTATTGAGAAGTATCAAGAATTCCAAAGACCGCTCTATATTGTTTTCATTGATTACCAAAAAGCATTTGATAAAATATTGTATTCAGCTATATGGCAAACTCTACTTAATCAAAATGTCAACCAAAGATATATAAAAATTCTAAAACACCTTTACGAGAAGAGCCAAAGTAGAGTGCAATTGGAAGACGTAGGGCCACCTATAAAAATAGAGAGGGGGGTCAGGCAGGGTGACCCCCTCTCGCCTCATCTTTTCATAGCAGTGCTGGAGACGGTCATTGGTAATCTAAATTGGAATAATTTGGGAATCAATATCAAAGGAAAGAATCTCTCACATCTGAGGTTCGCTGATGACATTGTACTTTTATCAGATAATCATAAAGATCTACAATACATGATATCCACTTTACATAAGGCTAGCATGGAAGTTGGCTTAGAAATAAATCTAAATAAAACTAAAGTAAACTAAAGTAACAAATAGCAGCCAGGACCCTATAAAACTTGAAGACGTCCAACTAGAATATGTGAGTAACTATATTTATTTAGGAAAACAAATTTCATTCAGCAAACAAAACAACCAGGAAGAAGTAGACAGAAGAGTTCAAAAGACCTGGAACAAATTTTGGAGCTATAAGGAAGTAATAAAAGGCAACTTTCCTATGAAACTAAAAAGAAAAGTAATGCATTCATGTATTTTACTCTCTTTGACATATTCTTGTCAAACGTGGAAGTTTACTCACAAGATCAAAAATAAGATAAAGACAACTCAAAGAAGTATGGAGAGAAGTATAATGAAAATAAGCAAATTCCAGAAAATACCACACAAAATAATCCGTGACAAGACTGACATTATTGATGCCCTAAGCTATGCACAGAAATCGAAATGGAGATGGGCTGGCCGTATAGCCAGAATGACTGACGACAGATGGACTAAACGGGCCACAACGTGGCCGGGACCATACGGCTACAGAAAGAGAGGCAGGCCGCGAACGCGATAGGCAGACGACGTTACACACATAGCTGGTGAAGACTGGATAGCAGTAGAAAGCAACAGGGACACATGGCAATCTCTGGAGGAGGCCTTCACCTGAGAGGGGTTCTTGCATTAAAGATAATTTTAAATAATAAATCTAAACAATAATCTAATTACAATTAATTGAATATTTCACAAAATGTTAATACTGATTTATATAATTTATTTCATAAAAAAATTAATTAGTATAAATAGGTAAATATGTAATTTAATTGGCAAGAAATAAAAGGCTTTTTATTTATTTATTTTATATGTGTAGTTTACATAAAATAGATCTTAATTTATTGCATACGTAGTCGACATGAGGTCCCCAGTGGAATTTATTGTCTATAGTTAGACCTAGGTAAGTATGCTGGGACACTATCTGTAACGTTTCACACTTACATGTGTTTCCCGTTTGGTGTAGGCAGAGGTGTTCATGGGCTACAACGTTTGGCTCACAGAGTGATGTCAGGTAGGGTGAATGAATATGCATTAGTTTCGTTTTCTTTGCGTTAATTATTAAACCTACGTCATGGGCCCATCGACATAGTAGATCGAAGTTACGCTGCATCGTCATCTGTGCCTCACACAGATTTTTGTGAGCAGTAATTAAGCAAGTGTCGTCAGCAAACTGGTACACGGAGCCGTCGGGGAATATGTCACACATGTCATTAACGTACAATAAGTATTCGGTCGGCACAAGAACTGAACCTTGTGCTGTGTCTTTGTCGGTTGAAATCATCGTACTTAACGAACCAGCTACGCTTACTGTCATCTGTCGATTAATGTGGTAATTAATTACTTAGTTTCAGATTGTATAATTTCCACTACTGTCTAAGGATTTTTACTGTTATCAGTACACTCTATAAATTATCTTGTAGCTTATGTGTAAGTGTTGGTGTATTAGTGTGCGTTTGTGTCTATATGTCGGTGACTGAATCGTATGCCAAAGCCCAGCACCGGATCAGTTCATCACCATACAGTAGATCGCTTTCTTACTTTCTTATTAAGAGTCAGGGTCGCTAGAAACGTTGTCCAAGGTCTATTAGAGGTTTTGTGACTTTTTGTCTTCGTTTGACGCCGACGTAACCGGGCTATCATAACTCACCTCAGTGAGGTCTCTATAAGAAGAAAAAAAGATTTGTCAAACCTTGTCTGCTGTTTTCTTTAAACTAGTAAAAAACTGGGTTTTATAGGCTTTCGGACCCGAGTATATTTATGAAAAATAACTTCGGAGTCGTTCGTTGAGTGTGTCAATAGATGTTCTATGACATCAAACGATTTAAATTTAATTTAAAAATAAATTCCCCCAATCCTACTTCCTACTTATATTATAAATGTGAAAGTTTGGATAGATAGATGGATGGATGCTTGTTACTATTTCACGCAAAAACCACAGAACTGATTGCGACGAAACTTGGTATGTAGAATGTAGATAGATAGACCTGGATTAACGCATAGGCATACCTTTTATCCTGATATTCCCGTGGGATCGGGACTTACGCGGATGAAACCGCGAGGCGCTGCTAGTCTTAAATATAATTTAAACATAGGAGTGCCACTAGGCCGTAATCTTTGACCAGAACCTAATAGTAGTAATGAAAGTCAAATACTTTAGTGTAGTTATGTAAATAATGAATGACAAATTAACTTTATTAACATGTATTTCATTTTTTTCAGATTCGTGGACCTTTACAAAAAAATTAATAAACTATCAGTTTTGTATGACTATTTCATAAAAAACGCGTTTAAGTTTAGGGACGACAATGTTAAAACTATGATAAGTCGAATGAGTGATGCTGACAAGGCGATTTACAACTGTAATCTTTCTGATATTGACATAAAGGATTATATACTAGTGTGGGGTATTGGCCTTCGAAAATATATCATGAAAGATGGCCTTATGGGTACTAGTGCAGCTTATAGGAAACAACAAATATTTCTAGTACTAGACCATATTGTATTGGCTTTGTATGCTTACGTTTGGTGGTGGATTTGTTCATCGATTTACCTATTTGGGAAATATATAATGGTATAGTATTGTTGTTTCATTAAAAACGATCTCGGACCGATCTACTAACTCTGCTTGACTGGTAGTGAGTATCAGCATTATCACGTCACTGATAATTTCCTTCAATGTTTTGTTTCTATTTACTATTTATATTATATGTGGTAGAACATATGTCAAGTAAGGTATTCAGTGCATTACATATTGCCATATTTTAGTAGCATGTGAATATTTAAAGGAAAATGACCATGTATGTATGGAATTCTCTTTACGCTTTAAATAATATCGAATAAAAGTGTTTTTTTTTTTCCACAAATACCCGAGTTTTTAAGTAATTAACAAAAGCGGAGATACCTATCCTACAAACTATAAAGTGTGTTTAACCTACTCAAATCAAATCAAAACCATTTGTTTCAATTGAACATTGGTATTTTTGAATTGTCAGGAGTAGGAGTCAGTCGGACTAAGTCAGTCGTGAAGCCAGTTGCCTGTTTCAATACGTAGATCCTATGGAGAAGAACAGACAAGAAACTCCAAGGAAACTCTTTTTCAAAATGTTTTTTACAAATTTCTGGTAACATTGCTTATAAGCGTAAATGAAATGTGAGGACAATGTAACGTACCTATTATTCTAAAATATAAATAGACGCGCTAATTACTACTATACATATTTAAGTAATAGCAGTCCGGAGATGACCAGCCCCGACCAACGGCACTCGTTCACGAGCATGTTGCACACGCCAGCCATCGTACAGATCAACCATATTGAAGGGAACCGAACGTCCCGACATATACGCCACCGTCGGCAGGACTTCTATGCGAGCATGACATACTCACAACTTATAAAATAACCACAGATTACTCGTGTACAAAAAAAAACAATGCTAGTCAAAAACAAGTCACCAGCTGCTATTTAAAAAACAAAACATAATATTCATACCCTATTTATTAACTTTCCATGTCGTTGATATGAAGACAACGAAATAAAACAACAACTTCAGTCAGATAGAGATTTCCTCCCGGCGTAATAAAACACTTAACTAATTATTCCTGTCATAAGATTCATCAGAAACATTAATCAGAAACACCCTAAGCTGTTTATGACAAACACTCAAACGGAGTTCCGTAAGTATTACTATTTAAGTGGAGAGATTATCGCAGTGATTATTAATTGTCAATCCACACAGTAATGGCCGCCGACTTGTTTGTCATCTGGCTTGACAGTTGCGTGAGACGGAACACCAATAATAATACAATTTGTTATAACAGAACATTAAAATATTAATTAAATACATTGTGTATACACAGTGACTATGTTAGCCGTAACATGATCTTTCTTATCCTTGACAAAATTACGACTTGTGCGCTGCATGGCTTATGTATTTCGGTTCATTAAACTTTGTAGGAAACGGCCGGTAGGTAGTCAATTATATATAGCACAATATAATAACACAAGACCAATTACAAGATGTTTTAAATAGTTTAATTATTAGATTTCAAATACAATCATTTCCCGAGTACAGTTTATTAATTAAAAGACAAAATTTTCCTCCAAAGAGGCCCTTCTGAAATACAACGTTTATTTAGACACCAATAACATTATTCGTGTTTGGAGGGTAGTGGTCGTTTTCCCCTACGGTGACCGGCTGTCTTGGGGTGAATGTGTATGTTATTTCGTTGGGTGTATACCTTTTGTTGGTTGGTTTTGGTTTTCCGTTGTCGATGTATATTGATACACGGATCTACCCCGCTCCATATAGTTAAGCATATCGGTTGGTTATTGGGTGAAAAAAAAACACCCTATACTGTTACAGTCCAGTCATGAATTCACAAAATTACAAAAGGTTGATGCACGCTGGCCCACAGTTGTTGATGGCATCAATAAGAGAGTCGTACTGGCCTTTAGGTGGCCGAAACTTAGCGAAGGGTTGTTTTCACAAATGTATACGATGCCGTCGCATGAAGGGGAGTGTTTTTACCCCCATAATGGGCAACCTGCCGCAGCAGCGGCTCCTTCCAGGTAGACATCCTTTTAAAACCTGCGTCGTAGATTATTCTGGTCCGATATTGTGTGCTAGTCGCCAAGGGTGAGGATGTAGGTTAGTAAAAGTGTATGTAGTATCGTTTGTTTCGCATTAAAAGCGATTCATTTAGAGCTAGTGGGTGACTTGTCTAGCAACAAATATTTACTGGCCTTATATCGTTTCATTTCGTGGAGGGGTAAGGCTGTCAACATTTATTTCGACAACGGTACATCATTAAAATCTGCTGTCTATCCCACTAGTTCCATTGAGTTGTCCCATCATGGGACAAGTGGAACTAATATTTTATCATATTGTTGTCCCAGTAGTTCCATTGCCGTCATCACTGTACATATTATCTCTTCTTTTGATCTCTTTTTTTCTTAGGCGTGTAATGCCTCTTTGGTATTAAAAAAAATTATTTAAAATAGGTATGGATTTATTATGCAATGACGTTGTCACTTTAAAAATAATTTATCCTTAATCAACTAGGAACCTACACGCGAGATGGAGTCCATATAAAAAAAAAAAAACAAAAAACTAGGAACCTACGACGTTATATTGTTATTGTGAGGTGGATTTTGCAAATAATGGCTATGTCACAAGATTTTGTAATAATAAAAAGAGGCCGAGGGTGTGTCTGGGTCTCACTTTATTCCGGCTATGAATATTATAAACATTTAACATACTCGCGTGGAGAAACGATATGGAGTTGCAGTAAACGCAAGAAAACAAAATGCACGGGATCAGTTACTGTTACGATAGTGAGTAGATAAACTAATACGTTGATTTCTTTCACGCAATGGATCCATATATTGGATATCGGTAATATTTTGGTACGAGATGTCAAACAAAAGTGGAGGGACAGAAACATGTACATACTCAAATGAAAATTGTTTTAATAATAGCCATACCGCACAATTTTTTCTAAAAAGTGTCCTACGGTGATCGCACCCGTTATGAGCTCCGTCTGAGTATTTTGTATATATACATCTCTTTCCACATTAGGTGTTTTCCGTTTACGTGGTGCTGTCTCCTCGTCATTACGCACAGTGTTTAACGTGGCGTCATCGATTAATATCGGCAAAATCTTTAAAAGATTGACCTCAGCCTTTGTCACCTTTTTATTAATCTTACGATCCCACCCTTCTATTGTATTTGTTGTACGATGTCTCTCTTCGTATACACACCATAGTTTTTGTTTATTAAGCCACTGTTTAGTTATATAGTTTTGTAACTGTTTAAATCTGATATCACCACATGGTAATTCGTCCGAGATATACTACCATCCTATGTTTATCATATTTTCCGGTAAAAGTGGCATAGCACAACAAAAGCCAACAATCCCGTTTGATTTTTTGAGTCCCAGTGCTTTTGCTTTTCTTTTTATACTATTTGAAAAATGATAAAAACATCCTTTTACGATAGTCTTTGGAAATGTATTGCCCAATGCTTTAATAACTGCCTGTTCAAAATCAACTGTCACTTTAAGTGGTCGCCAAAGCAGTTGTGATAAAATCAGTTCAAATAATATCGTGTAACATTTTTCGTCTTTATGTAACATAAAGGCATAAAGTAAGGGGACAACGTTATTACTATTGATATCATTTCCTAAATCGGCGTGAATGCAATACATTTGGATAAATGGCTTTGGGCATGATCTGAATGTACCGTCCATGAAAAAGTGTTCAGCTGACACAAGATGGTATTTTGCTTCATTGCACCCAAACACTAAAATCCTCACTCCATCACAGGAATAGTCCGCAACAAGAAAATGTTCATATTGTTTAGGAATTTCCACTTGTTCAGGATTTTTGGCACATTTTTGATACACCAGCTATTTTGTTACGATAACGCTACATTGCCGACTTTTTTTGAGTATACTCGTATTTCGGCAGACGTTTGGCTAGGTCAATGCCTCTATTTTTCAATTCGACTATCCCTTTATCAAACGCCTCGGGTACAGATGCTGTTCCTTGAGCAGTAGTCTCAAAACATTTGTTCAAAGTTATATCGATTTCCTGTTGTGCATGATCTGCAGTACAAGATTGTATGTGTTGTTTTGTACGAGCTATCGAACGCTGATCCTAGGTAAACAAATACATAGAAATTAAAATTGAGGATTCAAGTATCTATCGACAGAATAACGAGAAGAATGGCACTATGCTATATTGCCACGCCCCTAAGCATAAACGCATTAGCAGCACTGATCGTCAAACAATACACTCTTTTAAAGTTAGCTACGCTTATCAAGTACCAATATATGGATTCATGGCGTGAAAGAAATTAACGTATTAGTTTATCTACTCACTTTCGTAACAGTAACTGATCCCGTGCATTTTGTTTTCTTGCGTTTACTGCAACTCCATATCGTTTCTCCACGCGAGTATGTTAAATGTTTATAATATTCATAGCCGGAATAAAGTGAGACCCAGACACACCCTCGGCCTCTTTTTATTATTACAAAATCTTGTGACATAGCCATTATTTGCAAAATCCACCTCCCAATAACAGTCTAACGTCGTAGGTTCCTAGTTGCTTAAGGATAAATTATTTTTAAAGTGACAACGTCATTGCATAATAAATCCATACCTATTTTAAATAATTTTTTTTAATACCAAAGAGGCATTACACGCCTAAGAAAAAAAGAGATCAAAAGAAGAGATAATATGTACAGCGAATACGGCAATGGAACTACTGGGACAACAATATGATAAAATATTAGTTCCACTTGTCCCATGGAACAACTCGGACGTTATCGTCTCCGTTGTCCCTTGATGGGACAACTCAACGGAACTAGTGGGATAGACAGAAAATCTGTGGGTGCGTGCAACGACTTTCGAAGTTTTTTGAAATATTTAACTGCGATATCTTATCGGAAAAAGTAGCTAATGATGGGATTCCTTTCCACGTCATTCCCGCATATGCTCCACATTTTGTCAAAGTATCATTTACAGCGAGTGTTGGGTAATTGTCACTTATCCTACGAAGAACTTAACACCACGTTAACCCAAATTGAGGCGATAATAAATTCTCGCCCATTAACACTGTTGTCATCCGATCCTGCAGATTGAACACCACTCACTCCGAGACATTGTATTGTGGGTCGTCCATTAACATCTGTACCTCAACCAGACTATCAGAACCACTCCGTAAACCACTTAACTCGTTTTCAATGGATTGAGAAGCTCCGCCAACATTTTTGGACTCTGTGGAGTAAGGAGTATGTCAATTGATTGCAGCAGAGAACTAAGTGGCGTTCCTACAAGGACGAATTGAAGTTGGGTACTTTGGTAGTCATCAAGGAGGATATTTTGCCTTATCTTACGTGGCGTAGGAAGTATTAGACATCCGGTCATCTATAGGAGTCGTACGAAGAGCGTTTAATCGGATTTGCCCGTTACCCGTGTGTACTTCAATTGGTGATTGAAAGGGCACCTTTCAACGTCCGGGGGCATGTTCAGGTGCCTGTCGTTTTAATTACCGCAATGCAAACGATATGTTAGATGTTGCATGTCTTCATCGTCATCTCTCATCTCTACTACGGGTCTCCTTGTCAACAAGCAAATACTGAGACTTCACGATGATAAAATTAAAAGGACATAGCCCAGGCTCTGGATTAACAAAGACAGTATTTTTTCATCTTTGATGTCACTGTCGCTTTGCTCCAGTCCTTAACGTCCAGGAGTGAAACGAAAAGAGTGTGATGTGGATGTGTATCGAGTATAATTTTGCTTTACTAAATAACAAATTTCCGCATCACGAAATGCCCACAAACCCATACTAACCTAAATTGACTGGCCTGCTGGTCTAGTGGTTTGTGACCCTGACTGCTGAGCCAGAGGTCGTGGGTTCGATTCCCACCCTAGTCTGGGTGTTCTTTGTGTCCGTTGTTTGTATGTTTGTAAAGTCCCCCGTGGCACAGGAGTAATTCCTAATGCGTTAGTTGTCTTTCTAAAAAAACCAAAAAAAAAATCAATACTATCAATACAATTAATAGATGACTAGGAAGTTTCCATTACCTCATTAACATACAATGCTTTTAATTTTTTTATTCTAATTAGTTAAGGTTAAACTGTTACCTACCGAGATATGTTGTATATTAAGTTTAATTACGTACACCCGTACTGAAACCGATCAGTTTGTTATTTGTAACAGTACGTGAAAGACAAAAAAATGGATCCTGCACAAGAAATAGAGTTAAGTGCTCTGGCTCGACAGAAACCAATGAACGATGTTATAGACCGTGGTGACTCCCCTGTGCAGCTGTTTTACTTTGGCGCCACGGTCTTCATGACTGGTGGATCTGGCTTTATCGGTAAACAGTTAATTGAGAAACTATTCAGGTATGAATAACTTTTTTGCAATACTCATTCTTGCTGCTCGTTTTTAGTTTTTTAGTTCGAATGCCAGATATTTTCCTTTGTCGTAATTTGTGCCAGACGACCCCGAACCAGTGTTAAAAAGTGAAATATAAAGTAGATATTGTAAAGCCTCCACCACGCGTAACGCGTGAAGTACTTCTTCTAAATCAACTGCGGCGTACTCCACCACGTATAAAGCTTGGGGCTTTAGGGTATCCGGTTTCGATAGATACTAGCTAGAGGAGGAAAAGTGAAAGAGCAGGCAAACGCACTATGCGATATAATCAGGATCAGATTGTTCATGTAACAATTATAACTTCACACAAATTAATTATAAATAATACTTCTTGAATTATTCTGTGCAGTTTATGCCTGTCGCGTAGTAAAGAGTTATTCTTCCAATCGAAGGAGTATGCAAGCTGTGCGAGAGGTCCCGTCACTACAGGAGCTACGCCCCCTCGGTGGCACCATACTCGTCCTGCCTGCCTCACACATTTTCTAACTAGTGGGAACGTCATTTTTCCGAGGCTGCTTCCGCCAATGGAAGTAATGACTGGCCTTTAGCTGAGGACAGACAAACAACAATTATTAAACATAGAAATTCATTCATTAAGTCTTCCAAAACTCCTCTGCTGGCAGGCGAATCACTTAGGGTTTATAAAAACCACCAAAAAGTAAACCTCCAGCCTTCTAAAAAAAAAATTACATACATCATTTAGTTACTTGGTTCTACAACCACGACCAACACAAGTGTATTGTGAACCCTGACCATATTGACTCCTACCTAGACTAAGTTTTCTTATTTCTTTTTTCTCAGGCCATGAAAAAAAAGATCACAACAGGATCAGCACACAAATATAAATACAATATTTTCCATAAATATCCTTTATCTAAAACGTGTGAACCTCGTTGGCTATTTGAATAAAAAAAAACAAGTCTCAATGTCAACAAATCTATTTGCAAACATCCTCAATGGTTAGAGACAATATGAACAAAGAAAAATAAACTCCTTATGTCAAAGTCTTTTACAACTCATCTGTCAACAAATTATCAAAGTTATTAATTATCCCTGGGAAAATATTATTTGCTCTGAAATTGTTTCAATGAATCTATACTATTAGACTTACATCCCCCCCCCCGAAAATTATTGAAAGAATTTAATTTCCTACCTTCAAGTTATATTACCATTCATTGTGAACTTTGTTTATGTTTGTTCTAAGTAACTGTTTTATTATATTTTCCGGAGTGCATATTTTATAAGCATAGCAACGACTTTATTTATAACAAGAATAAGCCTAGCAACGGATATTTCTACTACTATAACATAATATCGCCTTTTTTTGACAGGAATCTATTACATCGCGTGATACAATTTAATTTATTTATGCGCGACACCGCGCCCTTTGTATCAACTGCTTCTTCTGTTGGCATAACAAACAACTTCTAACATTACTCTCTATTTCTTTTTCAGCTTCTGAAATAAAAAACTTTTCTCTAAACTTGGACAACGTTTTCATTAGACCTAGATGACCAACTGACCATGTATCCTCATGCAGCTCTCGCAGGAACTCTGTTAATAAAGACTTTGGAACAGCAACTATGTTCTTAATACCATTTATTCTTCTGACTTTCTTACATAGGATGCCATTCACAACTAGAAATCCTTTGTATACCTCTACATTTCTACTAGCTAAAACAAAAAAAAATCGCCTACAGAAAAAATCTCTACGCTGAACATCCTGCAATCTAACCGAGTCAATCCTATGCAATTGTAGTCCATCTTGAACAGGAGCAGGTTCACGTTCCTCCAGCTCATCAACTAATGGATTACTACTAAGAAAATCTGCTACAACATTCTGCTTATCCGAACAACAACTTACATCAACACTACCTGTACTAGCTTCCGAATTTATTAACGTATTGACCTCATTTTCCTTTATTTTTATATTACTATTTAAAGTGTTAGTAACAATGTCATCCTTCTGATAAATTGTCTTATTGGAACATAAATATTCTATTTGAGGAAATATGCGAGTTTCTGTCTTTACCTTACAGCTCATAATATCTTTCTCAATAACCAACGAACTTAAAGATTGAATCTCACCTTCGTTCACAAAAGGTATTATAAAATGTTTTTTCAATAACAATACTCTATCCGCAAAATCAATCATACATGAATTATTATTAAGAAAATCTATTCCTAATACCAATTTTATATTAATATCCTCTACTACAAACAAAACTAACTTCACTAAAATGTTCTCTATTAATGCATTGACTCTACACCGTCCCGTGATCGTCACAGCAGAACCGGTTATGCTCCGAATCTGCGTCGTGTTATCATTCTCACATATGTTAAGATGTAACTTGCGCGCTAGTGTCCCATCAATAACACTGACTGAAGCACCTGTTTCTAACATAGCATTGCAATTAACCCCACAAATATTAAGAGTAATAAATGGAACGAACTGACCAGATTCATTTGTTTTCAACATCGTATGAAGTTGTATTTCATCTCCAGATTCGGCATCCAACTCCATTCTCCTCAGATTCTCCTGCCGAATCTTTGCCAAAAATTCTGGCGAGTGGTGCGTGGTGTTTCGTTTCTATAATTTAAACTCTGATTAGCACCCTCTGTCCGCGGTCTTAAAATGTACCGTGGTGTATGAAACGCGTCGCGATCACTTCTATAACCCTCATTATCACTTGGAGACCCTGGCGAACGACCATCATAAGACCTATTGATTCTTTGGTTCGGTCTGTTCATGATGACATCCTCTTTTCTTTTGAATTGAACAGAATGCTCTAACCCTTGCGGTGGGTATATTGGGAGATTAATATTTTGATTTTCAAATCTACTGGTCTCAGTTACTTCTGCTAATTGAATGACTGTGTCTCTCAATTCTTCTCTTGACTGATACAGGCGTGAGGATAGTAATTGTTTCTGATAAAATCCCATAGATTTTAAATATGCATTAATAAACTTCTTGTCGTCAGTAATATTTGCTTTATTTGCTAATGACGACAATCTATAAAAAAATTCTGTGTTGCTTTCATGTCTAAATTGTTTTGCATTATAAAATTCCGCAATATCGTCAACAAGCGACGGGAACTCTTTCTCCAATTTAAGTACAATTTCCTCAAACATGATATCATCATAGAATATTGTTTTATAGAACATCAGAGCTGCACCCGATAAATACGCTCCAAAAATTAATGATCTGTCTTTCTCATCCCATTTATTTATTGCACAAATTACTTTAAACTGCCTTAGGAAATCTTGGAAGGATTCTCCTCTGGCCCCCGCAAACGACTTACAATCCGCCATAATGCATAAATAAAATTATATCATCAATTGCTTGGTAATACTTTTCCTCTTAGACACCTTAGGTGCCTCCACCACGTGTAAAGCCTCCACCACGTGTAACGCGTGGAGTACTTCTACTAAATCAACTGCGGCGTACTCCACCACGTATAAAGCTTGGGGCTTTAGGGTATCCGGTTTCGATAGGTACTAGCTAGAGGAGGAAAAGTAAAAGAGCAGGCAAACGCACTATGCGATATAATCAGGATCAGATTGTTCATGTAACAATTATAACTTCACACAAATTAATTATAAATAATACTTCTTGAATTATTCTGTGCACATTACCCGTAAGTCGTCAAGACCGTCCTCTGTCCGCTGGGCGACTCCCTTGTCTTCAACATTTATTCTTCATAAAATATTTCGAACGTGTTCTAAATTCGAGTTTGGTGCCACCAGTCTATGCCTCTCGCGTAGTAAAGAGTTATTCTTCCAATCGAATGAGTATGCAACCTGTGCGAGAGGTCCCGTCACTACAATATGTTAATTATAGGCCAGTCAACAAGTTAAAAAATGTGTCAATTCTAATTCCCGGTCCTAAAAATATGTGCGATAGCTCATTCGATTCGGAATGACGTCTAGAAAAATGTATGATAAAAATAACTTTACACATCTCACACGGATAAATCATATAAAATATTGCAATGATTATTAACAAAATAAAATGAAAAAAATTTTTTTCGTGAATAATTCATTATTTTCATTATCCACATCTTATTTTATAAAAACTAAAAACTTTTTTATTTTCATTTTGTTAATAACAATCGCAATATTTTATGTGCTAATAAATCCTCAATATACATTTTTATTAATATCCATCATACATTTTCTTTGGTTTCTGGGATAATGAATGAATAACTATGTTAAATGGTTTACAGTTAATATTTAGAGTTGGAAACAGCTGCGGCCTTTGTATCAACTAAAATCAATTTGCGTGCTATTAATTTAGGCTACCGCAACAGTCCCTTTTTTTTGTGTACATAAATGATCAGGAAAAAACATGAAAAAAGAACAATCAGTTCACAATACTTAGATACTGAGTAGACCTTTTGACTCTCAGTGACAAGGAAGTAGAGTTTTGTTAGGGCTCTGAAAAAGTAACCCTGATTATACATAACGATAATGTTGAAACTTTCAGCGACATAGAAATGGAAGTTTTCGAAAATACTTAAACAAGGTCTTGATCTTATTGTCATTAGTCACTTTTGTAAAATAATGACTGAAACAAAAGAGTGTTCTTCCACGAAGAAATCAAAGGTCTCGGTGGGCTGGAATAAACATGGCTACCAGT
This sequence comes from Callimorpha dominula, assembly GCA_949752705.1. NCBI lineage: Eukaryota > Metazoa > Arthropoda > Insecta > Lepidoptera > Erebidae > Callimorpha > Callimorpha dominula. The sequence goes on along the minus strand of OX457019.1, from coordinate 2,248,466 downwards.
TGCCAGTATGTGTTATTATTGAGTGTGTGTGAGTTTGTGTGTGTGTGTGTGTGTGTGTGTGTGTGTGTGTGTGTGTGTGTGTGTGTGTGTGTGTCCGTCAATTCAGGAAATGATGTGTAAAAGATTTTCTTTCTCTTCGTAACTAAGGGATTTCAGCCAAGTTGTGACCACCTTTATACAATTGAAGCGTGTAAGTGAATGCTGATGTTTTTATTTATTTTCTTATATAGGTAACCGCCTAACTGTAACATTATAACTTTACCTTACGGCTATTATATATAATATATTAATATTTGTTGCAGATCATGCACCATAGAAAAAATTTACTTGCTGATGCGTCCAAAAAAATCGAGAACAATTCAAGAAAGACTTAGTTACATGTTACAGAATCCAGTAAGTAAATTTATGATTATACAAGTTTTACAAATTTATAATTTAGAAAATAATTGTTGCTAAATAATATTGCAACCAACTTATTGAGCCAAATTGTAGTTAACGTATTAGGGTCTTCACTAGTCACAGATTCAGGGTCTATGTGCATGCTGTATCCTAAGTTTGCTATTCAATCTTACTAGATTGAGAAAATTATCAAAAGTCAAAATCAGAAATGCTTATTTCATCAAATACAGTACTTTACATTAGATCACCGTGAACGCCCTTTAAAGCAAATATTTCCTTTGTATTAGGGAGTACAGCTCTTCCTGTAACAATATTTTTTGTAATTCACAATAAATTTGATTGAAGTAGTTACTATTTTTAACCGACTTCAAAAAAGGAGGAGGTTCTCAATTCGTCGAAATCTTATTTTTATGTATGTTCATCGATTAAATTTCATCATTTTCATCATCATTCATCGATAAAAATTATTTTATTGTTTAAAAAGGGTATACGTCCCAGGTAGTCCCATTTAAGTTTCATCGAAATCGGTTGAGCGTTTTCTGAAACTTAATAAATATCTAAAAATTGTATACATGAATGATGTTTTCGTTTACTCCGAAACCTCGCTGTCTTATTGGAGCAGTGCGTTTAGTTGGCCTACCCATATTATATTTAAACAAAATACAATTTATCATGATTTAGGCACATTGAAGTCGGTTATACTTTTTTTAAAAGATAATTATACAATAAAAAAGATACAGTTTCACCTGACTAGGGCTATCGATGAAGTGGTTTGGTTGGACCAACTAAAACCACGAGTGCATTACCCTGGAAGATTTATATCTTCCAGGTACCTATTAATTTCCATGTTTAAAAATTTATAAAACGGTCCTTATAGTGATCTATTTGAGACTGGAAATGTCAGGGTATTCCAGATTTTTTTATGATATATAATTTACTGTGGACGCCGTGCGTTTATGGAATGCATTTCCAGTTGCTATCAAACGAGCGTAATCGTTAGCCAAGTTCAAAACAATGTTACATGAGCATTATCAAAAACTATATACTTATGAAGGAAGCCGTTGTAGTGTATGTAGCGTGAAACTAAATAATAGCTGGAAACAGGGTGTACCCTGTTTAGTGGTTAACGTACAGGGCGCACGTCGTTATATTACAGTATAAAATTAGTTTCAACATGCTTAGTTCATTAATTATACACATACATATTTTATTATTTATACATTGATATCAATTACAGTAAATTACAATAACATATTGATACCGTCCATCACTAAGTCAGTTTCTACTGATTATGTGTACTGATTTTATACATACTAGCAACCCGCCCCGGCTTTGCACGCGTAGAAATTATACACCTAAACCTTCGTCATGAATCACTCTCTCTATTAGTGAAAACCGCATGAAAATCCGGTCACTAGTTTTTCAGTTTATCGTAAACAGATAGACAGACAGACGCGGCGGGGAACTTTGTTTTATAATATGTAGTGATGTTTATTAATAATGTCAGGTTTACGACATGCTAAGGATTAAAAAGCCGGAGTTTGCAGAGAAAATCATCCCAGTGGAGGGAAATATCACTGATATCAGGCTTGGGCTTAGTGACAAAGATTGGATTATGCTCACAAACGAGGTAAGGAGACTTTAAGTGTATTTGTTAAATCAACGATTAAAAAAAAAGTGTTTTGTTTTATCTACCCTTCTACACAATCACAAAAATGCCTACAAGTCATTACAATAATAAAATTAAGAAAATCATTATAATTATATGCCGGGTGTAAGTAACAGCGTACCGAAAACTGAAATAGTGGATTTAAGGTCATTCACCGTACGTTCGTATTTAAGGTCATTCACCGTACGTTGGTGTTTACGTTATTTAAATTTAATGACTGCACTTTGATCTCGCATTCTTATGAGTTACTGAATTTTCTACCCTGATAAGTATCCACAGAAAGAAGTTTTGGACGTATAGCAAAGAAAAAACATTAGGGAGCCGTGGGAGAGCCATGCTTTGGCACATATGGGTCGGCTCGACTAGAGTGATACCACGGCCTCACCGAAAACCGGCAGCGAAGCAATGCTTGCATGTGTGAGTGAGATTACCGGAGGTTCTAGCCCTTCCCTCTCCGCTCTTCCACCCCCCCTCCCCCTTTCCCTGCTCCCACCTTTAAGGCTGGCAACGCACTTGTGACTCTTGAGTTGCAGATGTCTATGGGCGGTGATAGTCATTTACCATCAGGTGACCCGTCTGCTCGTTTACCCCCTATACCATAAAAAAGGGATGTTGAGACTAATCAAAAATGTATATTATGTTGGAACTAAATTATTAATTTTGTAGTTTTAAAAATTTGAAAAACATTTTTTAAATGTAAAGAACTACGTATTGTTTATATATAGAGGCTAAAATAGTAACTGTTATCATGAGCGCAAACGTCAACCAGAACCAATACATCGTTAACCCATGAAGAAGGTGACAGCTAACTACTCCTATGTTACACAATAACAATGTAAGTGCCCAGCGGCGCTATAAACTTCTCACTCTGAAAGAAGCAATTGTTATATTGTAAATTGTAGCAGGCATAAATATAATTTTAAATTGTTTTTACATATAAGTATGGCCCGTTAGTGAAGATAAATGTCATTATGTTGTTACTGTTTGTTTTTTTTTTAATACACAAGAATTTATTTATAATCTACAATTGGTAATTCGGTGGAATATTGCTCTTCTAGGTAGGCTACTTGGTAACCTGTGTTTAGGAGTACAATGCAGCTGCCATAAGGTTTTTATTTTTTTTTCGTTGCATTTTCCAATTTTATTATCGGTTAGACAATACCATTTCCAATTGTTGAGCGAGTGTACCTACATGCGTGAGTTGGTGAGTTGTGTGTGGATGTGTATATTTGTCTGTGTACGAGGATGTGTAATTGTGAGAGTAGTTCTGCCGTGCCATGACAGAATACCGTATCTAAAAACATGTAAATTTTCAGACGTTCTGTATTGCTTTTTTTTTTTTTAAAAAAAATCATAAAATCTTAATATATGTACGATTCCTATAAATTTTAGATATGTTTATCATCAGATTAGCTTTTTATCAGCCATGTAAAAAACTGTATATTAGGTTATCTTTTGAGTTTATACCTACCAACGTGTTCTATTGAAACCTATAAATCGCTCGTTTGCGATAATAGCGACATAACTAAAACTTATTGATTTTAGAGAATGGCAATGTTTTGTGATTTCCGCTAGAGTATTTTGTTCTACATATATAATGAACTTGTCGCTTTCTAACGAACGTTAACACGTAATCGGCGTTGCATCTCTGTTCATCATAAAATATCAAAGATTTATGATCGTTTGGCATACTTAGTTCTATTCGACTGAATTTTAAATTATGTCGATATTATTTATTATTAAGCGAAATAAGTTATTACTGAAGACTGTATTTATAGTCTGTTGCAGTGTTGTCATAACAAAGGTAATTGTAAACTTGTCCTTTAAATTTACATCGTAAAAGTACTTAATTATCATTTCTCTACTCTCTTTCCTCCTTAAGCTTTTACCCAGGATCCATCTGCCATTTCCCATTTAAAACTTAGTTATTACATTCTCTTCTAAAATTTTTCTCAAATATCACTTTATGTTCAGGTAAATATAATATTCCACGCTGCTGCTACTGTACGTTTTGATGAACCACTTCGTAAAGCCACACTTACCAATATCCGGAGTACCAGAGAGGTACTTGAACTTGCCAGAAGTTGCAAGAACCTCAAGTAAGTCCAAAACATATACTCGTTATCTAGAGTCTTTCCGTCCTCAGGTAAAAGGCATGGTGAGGGGGCACATATTTTCAATTATTGAATTTTAATTAACTGTGGAATGTATTGGAGACTTCATATGGCGTTTTTTTCTAAGCACAAGTTGTAGAAACACTCAATATCATGCCATAAGGTAGTTTAGTACTTACTGTAGGTTATTCACCCTGCTAATATCTCATCAGGCTTTCAATATTTAATTTTGATAATTTGTACTTATGTAGCTGAGCAGAAACATCAACAAACTTGAAATACTAAGAATACGTCTTCTCAGTTTTTTAAATTTCCTTTTAACATAATATGAATTACACATCTGTTTTCAGGAAATTCGTTCATGTATCGACAGCGTTTTCTTTTGCAACTAAAGACCGCATTGGTAAAGAAGTATTCGAACAGTTCTATCTATGTCCGTTACCTCCCGATACAATGATATCTCTAGCTGAAAATGTTGACGAGAAGAAACTGGATTGTATGACAAAAAAGTACGTATCGATCTTAAGTTATTCAAGGAATTATTAATCTTTCTGTACCTCCAATGTTTAATTATACCTTCCATGACCTAAATCCAGTTTCACCAAACCAGTTTCTGACCGGTGTCAGAAACCGAACAAGTCAAGTTTCTTCAACCCTCGATAAAAGCCCCATCGGGCCTAAAAGTAGTCGGATTTCACCGAAATATACACATAAGTAAAACCGTACACCGTCTAGTACGGTATGTCACAGAGATCTGTACTTTAGAGCTAAAACCTTCCTTGTACACCTGTTTACCTGTGATAACAATAAACTATCTGAATCTGAATCCGTATATTTTTAATAATTATGAGTACCACTCGCAAAAGTTTTTATTCCAGTTTCACCAAATTAAATTAACCTTTTTTTTCTACAGCTTGATTGAAGGCTGGCCAAATACATACACGTTCACGAAATGCATTGCTGAAGAGTTGGTGAGGACTAAAAGTGGAGATTTGCCTGTATGCATTATGAGACCTCCAATAGGTAAAATTTTGCAACATTCCTGCTTCTTTTATGGACCTTAAATATAAATGTAGCTTCAAGTAAATCAACTTTAAAGGTGATCTGGTATCCAAGTGATCCAAGTGACTTAGATAATAGCCATTGAATTTGCAATCCATACAAATTAAAACGCAACCTGAAAGTTGGATCACAAGGAAGCCCTAAAAAAGCTCACATTTTGGCACATGTTGCTTATTATTAGGGTTATATATGGTATAGCTTTTATGGTCCCAAAATCTAGTACATAGTAGAAAAATCTTGTCGATAATATTGTAAGGATAATACATGTTATGTAAGCAGAATGACAAATGTAACTTCAAAAATGAAGGCCACCTTGATTACAGCTAGCATAAACTGCCCTCAATCCTTCTTATAGTTTCATATCTTCGTCTGCACTGTGAGCAGGTACATGGCAAAAAAGTTAAAAGTCATACGGAAGGAAATAATCCCGTGACTGGCTAGAATATCTCCACAGCAAGAAAGCCATCACGGAACCTCAAACCGGGATGACCAATAAGCCAGTATTTGTTTTGTTACCTCTTCGGGTAAAGGCAAACTGACACTCCGCATCTAAAGGTTTGCCGTACGTCCATAAGCTTCTGCGATTACCATTCCGTGTGGTACGTACGAATGGTCCTGATTGCCATAACCTTCTTAGAGTATCAAAGGTATCCCTAAAGTATAGTAGATCAAGGCCTTTTCTCGTACCGTTGCATACAGAGCCAATGTCTGGACCAAACAACGCCTTTACGTCAGATCATGTGATTTTTTTGTAGTGTACGTCAAATTCATTGTAATAATGCCTAACTTAATTCGATTTGCAGTACTTCCAGCATATTACGAGCCAGCACCTGGTTGGTTAGACTTCCATACAGTTATTGGACCCAGTGGAGTAAGTGAATATTATTCATAACAGATTAGATCTACTTGTTGTCAGTGACAGTGCTGCTAATTCTCGAACTCCTGTATTCTTTCTGAACATTGATTGGAAGAAAAAAATATACTTTTTTTGCATTGAAAGAAAAATTTGCTTAGCTATATATTTATCATGACTAGTGGTTGAAAATTGACCATAATCATTTAAAAAAATTAAAGAAGTACAAATATGAATTTGTATGTTTTTAACATTTTTTATATTCCTATACATTCGTGCATTATACACCTGATACAATACGCTTTTATAACAGCCAAGCCCCGTAAAAAGTAGGAAATCATTCCAATTTTTTTTTATTAATACGGCTAACACTTATTAATACAGCTAAAATATGGAATTTCCTAAAATCACTTGGGGTTGGAAAATCACGACAAGAAACAATTCATAATAATTTAAGCATTGATTTACTTAATCAACATTTCACAGTTTCGTCTACCTTTGATAGGACAGCAAAAGCGAAGACTTGCATCTTTGCGTGCATCTTTCATATCTTCCAACTCCTGATTATGTCCCCTTTTTATTTTAATCAAGTATCCAGTTGTGATGTTAAAAAGAGCATATAATCAATAACTTCCAACGCTGTTGGAACTGATTGTGTCACCCGTAATATGGTTCTCCCTGTTTTAGACATCATTTTACCCATTTTAACCCATATTTTAAACTTTTCGTTAACCAGTAGCGTCTATCCTTCAACATGGAAGGATGCTCAAATCTTACCGTACTTTTCTTGCTGGACTTCAGCAATGCATTTAACACTGTCGATTTTTCTGCTGGTGTGCCGCAGGGTTACGTTTTGTCCCCGTTACTCTTCACAATTTTTATTAACTCTATCTCCTCTAAACTTCTTTCATCCTACCACCTTTACGCTGATAATCTGCAAATCTATACACGTGCTCCTCTCGAACAGCTAGCGCGAGTCATTGATATTATTAATAAGGATTTAATGCACATAGCTCACTGGAGTGCAAGACATGGTCTAACCGTAAATCCTGTAAAGAGTCAGGTTATTATCGTAGGTAGTCCTAGACTTATTTCTTTCGAATGAAATTGGCAATACTGGTATATTAAAACCACTTTTTGAATGCTACAGCAAATATGTTTCTGACACATAATTGTAAACGGAGCAGAATCTTATTCTTGGCACTGCTAGTACGCTTATTTGTAGATGTCATTACCAAAAAAGCAATTATAATGTATTATTACTTTATCCTATCTATGATTTTTTCTATTGCCGTTTTTATCCATCTATAGTTTGGCATTACGAAATCGCTTTCACCAATTAAGCTGCCCTGTGTTCATATACATTTTGTGTATTCCTTGTAAGCAAATTAATCTTAACCGGTGTATAATACAGTTTAATTTTAATCTTCTATATTTATTATGCTATTAGAACCATCCATAAGAAATTACTTTCGTTTATTTACACCCAATTAAAATTAAAAATATGTTGCCAATAACAAATCTAGAATTACTGATAGAACTTTGAATAGAAGGAAAATATTGTCTATTTCTTATATCTGTTTTCTAGATATACCTTGGAGGAGGTCTTGGTGTTCTCCGTGTATTTTGCACAGATGTAAATAGCAATTTAGCTGTTGCACCCGTTGATTATGTGAATAATACCATCATAGCTGCTGCTTGGGACTCAACAGAGAGGCAAAAAAATGGTGAAACGGAGATTCCTGTTTACACTATTGCCAAAAATATGCGCTATGGTGAGTAATTGTAAAACATTAGAAGTAGCTCTTATCTTAATATTACAAATGTGAATGTGATTTCATTTATTTTTTACGCGTTCATGCCTTGACTACTCAATTTTTCATACACGTTGTCAGGGGTACAGAAAACATCAAAAGGTACCTTTTATCTAGAACAAAATACTGTTCGCGATGGATAGAAAAAAACTTGGACAAACTGAATTGATTGACAAAATCATTAACGCGAACAAACGCACATGCTAAAACTTGATAGATATATTTAATCAGTCTCCAAACTTAAACATATACCTAGATAAAGTTAATTCAGTAGTCAGCAGTGAAATAAAATTGACTATCGCTGTGTAGAATGCCACTAATCACACACACTCACGTATTTGTAGACGTTAAGAAGAATGTCACTTAAAAGTAGATGATAATGATCGGTGATGATGTTTTATTTTTTTTCATAAGGTCAATTAGTTCTACCAAAACTAGAAATTTGTTATGCCTAGCTTTAAAAAGAATAATATATAATAATAAATTAGATACTATAAGCCATAACAATAATAAATTTAAGATGTATATATACACCACTTATAATATGGCTTAACTGGGTATAATACAATTAGGATCTCTGACTACTAGACTAGGTTTATATTCCTTTTTTTTTTTTGTGCGTGTGGAAACCCCCTCGGGCCGTCACCCCACCGGGGTTTTCGGTGGGGCGGTATGTTGGAATCGAACTGACTAAAACCACACGGTGTGCCGTACTGCGCCTTAAATAGGAGGGGTCCGGGGATAGCTTTTATTAAGACATCTGGACCCCCCCTAGCACCTGCCCGCAAAAGCGCGGGCACCACCTCCGGGTAAGAACCTCTCAATTAGGCGACGTCAATGCACACGCGGACGCCGCCTCCTCGCGGGGGGCCACTATAGCGGGTGGAGGGGAAAACCCATCCCGTCCACCCGCGGCCACACTCAGGGCGGCATGAGGCGCTGATAGGCGCGCCTCCGCCACCCGGTTCGCCGGCGACGAATTAGGTCCGAGTGGAGATCGTCCTCCCGGACCCTTTCCGCCGCCTCCTTCTGCGAGATGACGTCCTCACAGAAGGTCGCGACCGCGGTAAAATTCCTGTCGCTACCGGCCATGGAGCGTATGACGGCCGGTAGCGAGAGATTTCCTCCGATGACTGCAGTGAGAACCCGACGCTGCGTCGCCCAGGTGGAGCAAACCGCCATCTTGTGCTGAGCCGAGTCCTCACTACAGTCGCAGTGGTAACAGGCGGGACTCAGTTCCCTCCTAGCGACCGAGTGCAGGTACTTCCCGAAGCAGCCGTGCCCGGAAAGAACCTGCGTCAGTCGGAAGGAAAAGGTCCCGTGCTGCCGCCCTGCCCACTCGACGATGACCGGCTGGAGCGCCTCCACGGCGGCAAAGCCAGCACGTGGAGCCTCCAGCCAGGACGACCAACGAGCCATGGTGGCCTCACGCCATTCACGTATCTCTTTGGGCGGGGGCCGACTGCCGCTTCCCGCCTGGAACTCAGCCGTTCGCCGATATACTTCGGCAAGCACTTCCGCCTCCAAATCCGACGGGGGAGTCCCGGCCAAGGCGCACGCCGCCTCCGTCGACACGGTGCGGTATCCGCGTATGGCTCTAACCGCCGTAATCCTCTGAGGGCGCCAGAGGCGCGCCCTATTCTGGGCGGCCAGAGCCCCCGCCCACACCGGTGCACCGTACAGTGCCATTGACCGGACAACCCCCGTGTACAGCCGTCCCGTAGCGACGCTGGGTCCGCCCAAATTGGGCAAGAGTCACCCAAGGGCGGACGCAGCGCCGACCAGCTTCGGAGAAAGCTGTCGGAAGTGCTCGTCAAAGAGCCACCTGCCGTCGAGGATCAGGCCCAGATACCTTTTGTGGGCCTGAACCGGTACGAGGGCCGAGTTGACCTCGATAGAGGCGACAGGGGGTGGACCACGACGGGGCCCATGAAACAAAAGGACCTCCGTCTTATCCAAAGCCACCGTGTCATCGGCGTAACAGATTACGCCGAGCCCGGGGGGAAAGTCGCCTCAAAGGGCCCAGTCGTACCCCATGTTCCACAAGAGTGGTCCAAGGACAGACCCCTGCGGAACACCGCACGACATGGGCCGACGACTCAAAACTCTATCTCGGTCCTCGTACATGACGGTACGCTCCTCGAGATAGTCTGCCACCAGCCGCCTCAGGTAGTGTGGCACCCCATGATAGTGGAGTGCTTCCTGATGCAGCCGAATGGCAGACTATTGATTGCGTTGGCGATGTCCAACGACACCGCCAACAGCACGCCGCCACAGCTCACTACGTCTTCAGTCACAGCCCTTAGGCACAACACAGCACCGACTGTCGAACCCCCGCTCGAAAATCGAATTGGGCGTCCGACAAATCGGGGCCGACCTCGCCAAGGTGCCGAACGATGCGAGCAGAGAGGACCCTCTCAAACAATTTACCCGCCTCGTCCAGCAACACGATGGGCCTGTAGGCTGTGACCGAGTCAGTAGGCCGTCCCGGCTTCGTTAAAAGCAACAGCTTCCCGCTCTTCCAGCAGTAAGGGAAGCATCCGGACGCCAGGCTAGCATCGAACACTTCCCTGAGGCGTCAGACATGTGGTCGAGGGCGAGGGCCAATGCTCGGGCAGGAATCCCATCTGGCCCAGGGGCGGTGTTCTTGGAACGGATCCGTAGAACAGCCGCCCCTACCTCCGCCTCTGTGACGAGCGGAACGTCCTCATTTTCGACCCCCGCGTCGTGTCCAGCCAATGGGGCCATCGACGGGGGTATGTGTTCCGCCCGTTGCGGGAAAAGGCCCTCAACCACTCCCTGTAGGAAGCTGGGCTGGAGAGTCTCCGTAAGAGGGGGGCCCGACGCGTGGAGCTTTTGTTGCGCCGCGCGATATGGGCAACCCCAGGGGTCACGATCGAGACCCTTCAGCATCTCCTTTCTCTTCTCCTCTTTGGCGCGGCTAATGGCTTCAGAGTTTTACCGCGCCTCTCGATACTCCTCAACTCCTCATGAAGCTGGTCCTCTTCACCCTCCTCGCGGTGACGACGCCGGTTGCGGGTGTAGGACCTCCGGGTACGGGTACAGGCCGCACGGAGGTCCGCTAACTCCTGGGACCACCAGTAGACCTCCTTCCTTGGAGGCCGACGACCTCGGACGCGGGGCATGGCCGCGTCGCAAATCTGCGTAATCGCATCACGAAAGCGGCCTGCCCCCATGTCTACCTCCTCAGTCAGAGGCTGCGGAGACAGCCAAGAGTAGATAATGGCTCCTCTAGTAGGTCCCTGTCCATCTTCGTAACAGCTCACCGCGAGAAGCGGGAAGAACGCCGCGCCGTGTGACCCCTTCTGGGGTCCTGGATCCGGGAGAGCTCAAATCGATTATACAGGTCATCCGAGAGCGTCTCAACCTCTTCCAGGACACGCCAGTTCCTTACTCGTGCGGCGAAAGTAGGAGTAGCGAACGAAAGGTCCATTATCGACCCCCCTGCTGTCGAGACAGAGGCCCACCGATGCCACCTACTCCTCTACGGCATCGCCCCGTGCGTCCGTCGTGGGGGAACCCCACGCCACGGACTTGGCATTGAAGTCCCCCAGCACTAGGACGTGCCCAGACGCTAGTCGCCGCATCGAGGTCTCTAGGTTGTTCACGAAACCGATAAGGATTCTTCCGGCGTCGCTGATAATCTTGGCCGATGCCACGGGACAACTGACCCACACCGCGCCAAGGCCACCTGGACCGGGGCGTATGGTGCCGACCCTGATGTTATCCGCGTTGCATCCCGCCTTCTCCCGAATTGCAACGCGGATATTCTCGACTGTCACTGAATCGTCCAGGCTCGAAATGCGCAAGCTCCGCGCACTTGGTGGGCCGTGATATTTTGACACCATCCGTGGCTGCGAATATCTCCCACATCTTCTCGGCAAAGGTGTCCGCCGTCTTTGCGCCGTTTTCAGCCCCAGGGAACTCGAGGACTTGAGCTCCCGTTTGGGTGAGGCGCATCCTCACACCCACACCCACGGCCCCAAATTCACCGGCCAGACTATCCCGGGCTTTCTTAAAGACAGCCGCGTAGGATAGCCCGCTGTCCCCCACCGCCGGCGACAGGGTTACAACCACAGCCGCCGTTTTGGGTGGCACCAGTTTCCGTGGCTTTTTGGTGGCAGTCGCTGCCACGGATGGTGCCTGCGGCGGAGACGGTGCACTCTTGGCCTCTCCCGACTTTCCGCCACCCGTCACTGGAAGCGGCAGACGTGGAGGGGGCAGATGCGGACGGGCCAGGCACGGGCTCAGTCAGCACCAGTGACAACAGCAGTCGCATTCTTTCCCTTCGGTGCTGGAGTGGGAAGCGGAGGGAATTCTGCTGCCACTTTTTTCACGGCCTTCGGTGGTTGCCCAGCCTTTGGTGCAACCGCTTTTGACGCGGTCTTAGCCGGTCGACCAGCCTTCGGTGCGGTTGCAGATATCGCCGCGGCATACGTCACCGTCACGCGGCTATCCGAGACGGGAAGCGGCGTCGGGACCGTTGCGACGTTAGCCTTGGCCGCGGCGAGTGGTGGCCGAACGATAGGCGCCGGAGGCAGCCTTGTCTTCAGACCCGCGAGGCGCCCGTCCATCATGCGTCGATAACGACGCAAGTGGGCATCCGGAACGGGGGATGAGGAGGGGGCAGGTTGCCGGGCAACCGGGTTCAGCTGCTCAGGGCAATTCGCCTGTGCCCGAAATATGGCAAACTGAGCGCTGAGCTTGGTGACCTGCCCCGTCAACAAATCGTTTGCGGCCTGGAGGTGCGCCACGTCCCCAATGAGGGTCTCGACAACCCCAGAGATGGCGGAAGAGGAGTCCTTAAAGGCCCTAACAAAGGAACCCTTAAGTTTCGTGGACTTTGTGGATAACAGCCACCGCCGCGTTTGCTCTCTCCTGCATGGTCGATGGTGTTTGGGGGACAGAACCCCCTACCACCGGCTTCTGAATTCTTAGCAGGAGATCTGCAATCTTCTCCTCCGCTACGCTTTCGCCCTCCGCTCTAACTCGGACATAGGCTTCCCTGCCAGAGAAGGCGGAGCCCGACGGAGCCGACCCCGGCGTGCGCGACCTCCCTCTATGGCTATTAGCCACTTTGGGAGGTAGCATCTCCTGGGACGTGTCGACATCGTGGTCCATGGAGCGTCTGCGTTTACGACTGTCATTGCGAACCTCCACTTCCATCGTCTCTTGGTTGTCTCCCGTCGTAACGGAATTTCCGTCCGACGATACAACAGATCTGGAACGCAGGCGTTCCGAATATCTTCTGCTCCCAGGAGTCGGATTGATTTCTGGGAGCTCGACCGAGATAGGCGTCTCGAGCAAGACCTCCTCTTCATTAGACGAGGACATAACAACATAACTAATAAAAGTAGGGTCACTTTAACAGTTATTTACCTTGACTATGTGGGTCCACTCTCTTAAATAACTTTTGAATAGACTAAGAGGGTCTCTTACACGTGTTTTTTCTAATTAGTTCAAGAGGGCCGGGACAAAGACGGTGTGAAAAGCCTTGGATATCTAAGGAGTCAGACTTTAAACCAATCAGTTGCGAACCCCAACCACCGACCACATCACCGAAGTGAATCCACTTCTAACAGGAGTATTTAGAATAACTTGTGGTATCAACAGTATAAGTAATATATAAGTAAATAAATGCTGAGAGTCCACCTTTTAGTGGGACACGGTGTACAACCCTCGTTAATATATATGCTTGTATCATAGGCATGACGTAGGATATAAAGTAAAGCACTAATTGTGTATAATATTATAATTACTTTTAACCTATGTAATAAACGTGGTCTATGATACGTCAGCACGCCACGTCAACAACTCACTCAACATACCACAGATTATTGTCTATATCACCTGACCTCACTATAGAGTGAGTTTGAGAACAAGTCTTTTAGACATGATATTTTATAGAAATAAGTTGTATGCCTTGTTTTACTAAATAAATTCCTTTTCTTTCTTTCTTTCTTTCTAATAGGTCACTAATGTTACTAGCAGGCTTTCAATGTTCCAATAAAACCCTACTTCTAAAATTCTTTCAAAGTGATTATGATATTTTTTTCTAAATAGGTATATATTACATTGATACGTGGACAGAATTCTTGGTACGCATTTAAAAAAAGTTTAGCGAATAGAAGAATGAGAAATTTGTAATGCTTTTAGTTTATATTGCATAAAAGAAGTGCATAAAACGACATATTTATAACAATATGTGTTACAAATTAAAACACATACATAAATGTGCATATTGACCTGTCAACATACATAATTATGGTCCTGGTCCGGAAAGTCTAAGTTCAACTTAAACTGGAAATGAATAAGTAAAAAAATACATCTATTATTGTCGAATTTCGACCACCAGGCAAATTGTAATGCTATAAAACAATTGAATTTATTTCAGGTTTCATAGGAGACACAATGCGCCAGGAAAAAAGGAAGCTCTCCACTCCGAAAGCGGTATGGAGAACTGCAATGCTGGAAATAAAGAGTAGACTGCTGTATAATATTCTGTCGTGGTTCTTGTTGTATATTCCAGCATATATCTTGGACTTCGTCTGTTTTTTAAGCGGAAAGAGACCGAAAGAAATTGCTTCGTAAGTATTTTTTATTTTTATAGCTAAGTTTTTTTTAATTAAATACTTAGTTTTTAGAATTTAAATTATTATCTAAGGTATTTACTGTTATCAGTAGACTCGGTAAAATCTTGTAGCGTATGAGTACGTGTTCGTGTATTAGTGTGTGTTTATATGTCTATATGTCAGTGTCTGTATCATATGCCAAAGCACCTGATCAGTTCATCATCATTAGAGATCGGATAATCGGATGCATATTTACCTAAAGTTATTTTTTGGATAGCAAATTATGGAAGCGGCTTCTCTTCGAAGTATATTTTTATTTAAAATAAAATCCCGGGATTCCGGGATCGCATAACTAATCGGATGTATATTTACTTTATTGAGCGTGAGCCAAACACGTAAAATATTTTATATTGGGAAATGTATTTTTTAATATTTTCCCAGCCAGTAACATATATGCTACGCTGTCGCTACACAACATTAAGACGTCTTGCACTTTATTGTTGAAGTGGTCCCCCCATAAGTTTTTTAGACATTTAATCACAAAATCGGACACAGTACGACCGTTAACCACTTCTAAAGTTTGACAATTTAACAAGTAAATTCGTCCTAATGAGTTTTTATTTAATGGTTTGACTAAAAAAATTTCAACATTTCGTCCCAGAAAGTCAGTGGTTTCGTCTAAAGATATCCATATCTTATTGTTTTGTACTTCACTGTGGATAAATTCTATTTTATCTTCATAAACATGGCCCAAGTATTTCTTCCTTAACAAAGAGTCACTTGGAGTGGTTCTAACTTGATTTTTACAGTTACACATGTATTTTTTTAAAAAAACCACGAAAATTGGGGTTTTCAACTTTTGACCACGGTATGGTGCACAGAATGAGAAAATTAATCAAGTCAATATAAAACTCATTTGGCGATGCTGCCTAAATTCCTCGATGTTTTTGTGATTTTAGATGCCGATTCAAAACGGTTTTCTTCGCTTTTAATGTTGTTTCACATTTCGTACAGCTTATAGTTCCAGTTGATGGGTCGTAAAACATCTCTGGGTGATTTCGTACCCAGGACTGAGCAATTTCTTCTCTTTGAGTTAAATCCGCCATCATGGTAGCGAATAATACCTGTGAAGTAAAAAAGATCATAATTTGATGGTTTGAAGAGGTGAGTCGAAATTATAGATATAAGGCCGGCCAACACAGTTCTTTTATTTTTGTAGGCGAGTTTTCAACCGTTTAAAACGATTTATTTGGGGTCTAGAACGGCAACATTTTATTTAAAACGTTTTAAATCAGTTGTTTTAAATCTATAGTCGAAATACAGTATCAGATAACCACACAACACAGCGCATTGTTTTAAAACTACCTGATATACAGCAAATCTGTTTAAACAATAGTCCCTTAATACAACAGTCGACCAATCAGAGAGCAGAACATGTTACTATCTGGCGAAACTACCATTACTCAGGTACATTTGACTTTACTACGAGTTATTTATTATATTATACATATTTCTATAGTCAAAATCTGTTTTCCAGCTATATACAAATAGGTACAATGTTTTTAAATGATTTTGTAAAAAGGAATAATTCTTACCTTGTTAATAAAAGAAATAAGAGGTCCAAGCCGCAGAGCAGATAAATCCAGGATTCGTGGCACAAAAGTCGTCGTTTCAAGTAAAACAAAAATCCAAATCACGATGCAAATCAGAAACCGTTATTCAATAGCCAAGTAAGTAATCGTAGAAATGGGAAAAACTTGAGAAACACACCCGAACGCATAGCAAGCACATCGACGAATGCAGTTGTATTGTCGCGTCGCTACTTGCACACAAGCAAGTATAATTTGCCGTCTCACTCGCACTCTTACAAAATGCTTACATTTCCTGGAGTTTAATATGCCCGATTTGACACTTGTTACAACATAATAAGGTTGTTTTTGCTTCGTCAAAAATCACTGACAATAAAAGTAGGGAAAAGCAACCATTATACGTTGTAACAGAGCAAGTGTCATTTGGGTCAAACTGGGGCTTATTACATCTCACGGAGTATAGGTACACTTAAATTTGAATTGAATAAAAATAAAAAAGTGCTTTCCATAATAGCCAACATCTCAACTTTAGGTAAATATGCATCCGAATATCCGATCTCTGATCATCATACACTAGATCGTGCTTTCTTACTTTCTTATTAAGAGTCAGAGTCGCTAAAAACGTTGCCCAAGGTCTTTAGGAGGTTTTGTGACTTTGTCTTCGTTCGACGCCGACATAACCGGGCTATCATCACTCACCTCAGTGAGGTCTCTATAAGAAAAAAAAATTGTGTCAAACCTTGTCTACTGCTTTCTTTAAGCTTGTAAAAGACTGGGTTTTTACAGGCTCTCGGACCAGAGTATATTTATCGAAAATAAAGTAGGAGTCGTACCTTGAGTTTGTCAATAGACATTCTATGACATCAAACGATATAAAATTAATTTGATAAATAAATACTGCCAATCTAAGATACGTCATACGTCGTCCATACCACAGTGCCTTAATACAAAAGTCTTTAATCAGTGTGTCCTACTTGTAATGAATTACGGTGCCGAGACGTGGACGCTCAAGGTCACTCAGCGAGCTATCAAGAGAGTTATGCTTGGTGTGTCTCTGCGGGACAAAATTTGTAACGAAGTTATCCGACACAGAACCAAGGTAACATAGCTCAAAGAATTAAAAAGCTTAAGTGGCAGTAGGCCGGCCACGCTACCTTTAGAACCGATAACCGCTGAGGTAGACGAATTCTGGAGTGGAGTCAAGGGAAGCGTAGTGTAGGACAAACTGCGGCCAGGTGAAGTGACGACTGTGCAAAACAGCGGAGAAAAACTGGATGAGGTAAGCTGATGATTGAGCTCAGTGGATTACATTAGGAGAGGCCTATGTTCAGCAGTGGATAATGAAAGGCTGGTGATGATGATGATGAATCTTAAATATAATTTGAACCTAAGAGTGCCACTAGGCAGTAACCTTGGTCCAGAACCTAATAGTAGTCATGAAAGTCGAATACTTTATTGTAGTTATATTAATAATGAATGACAAAATTACTTTATTAACATGTATTTCATTTCTTTCAGATTCGTGGACCTTTACAAAACAATTGATAAACTATCAGTTGTGTATGACTATTTCACAAGAAACGCGTTTATTTTTAGGGAAGACAATGTTGAAACTATGATTAGTCGAATGAGTGATGCTGACAAGGCGATTTACAACTGTAATCTTTCTGATATTGACTTAAAGGATTATATACTAGTGTGGGGTATTGGCCTTCGAAAATATATCTTAAAAGACGGCCTTATGGGTACTAGTGCAGCTTATAGGAAACAACACATATTTTTAGTACTCGACCGTATTGTATTGATTTTGTATGCTTACGTTTTGTGGTGGATTTGTTCATCGATTTACCTATTTGGGAAATATATTATAATGGTATAGTATTGTTATTTCATTAAAGACTATCTTAGACCGATCTACTAAGTCTGCTTGACTGATAGTGAGTATCGGCGTTATTACGTCAGTGATAATTAGAATTAGACTAAAATAAAAAGTAACATTATTTTTATCTTTTACGTTATATCCTTGATTTTAGTTTTTGTTGTGTTGTGCCTAATAAATGTATTTCTTTATTTCTTTCATTATAAAGGTGCCTTTTATAATCTTATCGATTATTTTAAAAGTGTATGTTTGTGTTACATGTATGTAGTATTTTTAATTAAGTTTGAAATCGATTATTTTTCACTTTTCAGTGCCAATTACACCCAGATTCTGGACAAATAATTACGGCCTGTCATATTAGTTGATGATTATTGCTATATTCTTGTTTAGTGCCTGTAATTTATTTATTTACTGGTTCGCAGACAACTATTACACTTTTTCTGAGAACTAACAGGCTCTTAGATATATTAAAAGCTGGTAACAGTATCAACTGGCACACACAGCTTTCTCAAAAGAAACATACGGACTCAATTTAAGATGCTAATGCATAATGCTAATGTTGCAATACAATGAATAGATAAAAGTGTGTAAGTAAATAAAATAAAAAATAATGTAAGCAATTGATAATAATTGTTTAATAGGAGTTGGACTTGGTTCCTAAATTTGTAAATGGATAAACCGAAACTATCTAGCTGGTTATCAAATTTGTTATACAGCCTACTGAGTCTCGGGATTGGAGAGTTGAAGCCAAGGGCTGTTTGACACGATGGGGGTATAGCAGCTTGATAGCCTGCCTAGTATTCTTACGAGGGATGTTAAAATTTATTTTTAATACTAGGTAGGGGCAATTAATAAAATTATTTAACAGCTTGTTGAATATTAGATCAAGTGGGACTTAATGGTAAAGGTTTTTAACCGCTTCGTATAACTGCGTGCTGTTCTAGCAATGCTCGTACAATAGCCTAGATGGTTTAATAATCTTTTTTGGATGCGTTCCAATCGAAGATATATAAGAATAATACTACACTCACCCGTATTGGGTTTTGTCTCGACAGTATTTATCGCTGTAATTAATTTTGTAAGCATTTTGTTCGAGTAGTGATTACTGTCACGATCACTGATTGGACATTTTAGAGTCTGGAAATCAACGTCTAAGTCCATCTTACGTCCGGTTGAAGCAGAATATCACGCCACATCATAACTAAGAAGTGGCTCAATGCTGAGCTTAGAACCATTTTTGTCTCCTGTTAGTTTTAAGTAACTGTGTCATATTCATAGAATAGTATAGTAATAATGTAATTTTAATGTGTATAATTTACTGTTGAAACAGTTACTATGTTCAGGAGTAAAAAGTAAATTAATTTCATTCTATCTTTTCAATTCAAGAATATGCCCTAAAATTTAACATGTTTAGTTGAATCAGGAAAGGTTCAGGGATCAATGGAGTAAGGTCTGACAGATGGTTGGATAAAGGAGTCAAAAGGATGGCTTCAACTTGTATCACACATGTGGCCATTTCTTCAAAAGTAAAATTTGTTAACCCTTAAATACGTCTGACATGGTGCTTGGTGTGGGGTGTATGCCGGTATAAAAGCTATCTTTTATATCTCTAAAATGTAAATCCTGTGAAAGAAGTGCAGCTAATTCATTGAAAATGCCTACGAATGTGGTACCATTTTCAGAGAAGACATTACGTGGCTTCCCCCGGGTGAGTAATGAACCGATTAATACTGGCTATAAAGGCTTTCTTTGTGAGGTCTGAGACAAGTTCGAGGTGGACGGCTCTGGTGGCTAAATACACAAATACACAAATGAAACATTTGATTAGCCTGCAGCCTCTACCTTTACGGTCAGCTATCATGATAGGGCCAGCGTAATCCACCCCTGTGTCTAAAAAAGGTAATTCTAACCATTGCTCCGTGAGGTTACCCATGATAGTTATAGTGTGTATAGTGGTAAGTAAGAGCTGAAATTTGGCATGCAAACGACGTTAGTGGAACATGTTAAATACTATCATATCATTTAGGAAATGAGTCCTCTTGGCTTAACGTAAGTAAAGGGTTAATGAAGAATTATAAATACACGCTGTAATTTATTAAAGTTAAAGTATTTTTTACTCAAGGACATTAACGAATCTCTACGATTACAGTTTCCGGTAAGCACAATATCTTCTAAATTAATGTGACTCAGAAAAGAGAGGCGTAGAGGATGCTTTCCTATGTAGAAACTGTGTGCCTGACCACCATACAGAAGAAAATTTATCAGCTTCAAGTCCCCGCGAAGCGACGTCTGCGGGGTCTTCGTATGCTTCGTCTACACGAGTTTGGTTCCCAAAAATGAAATAAATCTTTATTCAACTTATCAGAGAGCGTACACAATTTAGTTAGCTTGATGAAGTGTACGTGAAAAAAACCAACCTAGCTTTGATTCAAACAGATACGGTTTCTTTTTACCTAACACGATACGCTTCGCGCCTATTATATCCCAAAAAATATCCGCACTGACTATGATGTCGGTAGGAGACGGAATGTAGTACCGGGCATCAGCAAGACGACCGTTAGTTCGTATTTTTATATCGCTAGTATCAACAAAAGTATTATTAAATTATTAGGCATGTGGGATGATACCTTTGGTAATACAAAACATTCAATACCTATTAATTTTATAATCACTATTAACTCATCTTAAGGAAACCGAGACACATTGTAAGCAATTTGAAAATTGATGATTAATATCCATTACCTTTAACATAGTATTGTGGCGCCCTTTAGTTATTTATTTTGTTTAACTGTATTTTCTATTTATCTATAATTCTTCTAAATTATTTTTATATAAATGTAAAATAAACTTAATTTTTAAATATAGATGGAAAACATTCATAGAATATGTAAACATTCATATTAGCGAGTAACAATATTTATTGTTTCAAGTCCGTTAAACGAACGAACGGACAGCGCAATTTGTGTTTAATATTAGATAGCTGGCTGGTGCGGCGGCGGGCGCGCCTCTTTAACTAACCGGCCGGGCGACTACGTCACACGTCGCCATAGCTGCCAGCGGGGGGGGGGGGGGGCACTTGAGGAAAGAGCCCAATGACATTATTGACAGTTTGCACGTCGCCATCTCTTTGTTTGAACCATGGAGGAGTTAATAGATGTCGCTACAAACCATCTTAATAAATATGGAACTATTATATTTTGTTTTTTTCATAATGCTAATTATTTTAATTTTTATTATGTATCAATTCATGAAGGATAGTAAATTAATATTGGTTACAGAAATATGCCACCAACTGCCTCCAACTAGGCTTTACGTAGGTACATAGATATTCTAGACGATACAATTTGACAGTTACATATGAAATGGCCGCCAAAACCTGCGCTAGCGCTTGATTTGTGTTTGTCCATTTTATGTGTAATTGTTGAAATTCTTAGTATTTTCTCTACATCAGACGTCGACCTATAAAAAGCACGACGGTCCACTAAATAAGTATTTCATAGACGTCTCTCTTAACGTTATAATTTACAGTTGGTGCAGGTCAGTCAATCGTATTTTGACTGGGAAACTAACATATAACGGTGAGGATGAAATTAAGATTGCAGCCCAAAATTATTGTAATACTCATAAGCATTTCAAAAAAAGGAGATAAATAAAAATATAAAATAACAGGTATTGATGTTTTATTAAGACCCAACTTATTTGTTTTATAATTTAATAGTAACAAGCTTATTAGACTTCTTAGTTTACACTAACCCAACCAACTCTTGTAAATTTCTTAATATTGCTATAAATTTGTAATCATTGGTAAATCTATAGAAAAAATGCAGTACAATATGTACGTGGGTAGTTATAGTTATGTTGATATACACTATCATATATAAATATATGATAGTGTATATCAACAAACTAAAACTACTTACATACATATTGTACTGCATTCTACGTACAGATATATATATATATATATATATATGTTATATAGGTAGCTATGGCAATGACACACAATTAGTTGAAGTTCAGAAATATAGATGGCGCTTCATATTAGAATGCAAAATTTTGCCAAGAGTGGGTTCTCGTTTCCCCTAGTATTACTTTACTCTTTGGCTGCCAGCGCCCGCGCGCACTCGGTCACCGTCTCCGAGTCAGTCAGCTAACAGCTACGGACGCGACGCCTGTGTCGCACATACTCGCACCGCGGTACCTACATTAACGCTTTCGCTTGCTTACTCGCTATTATTTCTGGACTATTTATCTTCACCCCTTCTTTCTTCTGTGTGTGTGTAAAACTTGCTGCGAACAGTAAACTGCAGACGCAATAAATGTTCTCCTGTTTATCGTATTGTTTAAATCCAAGACACCCTACTAGCAAGTCAAACTACCACAGTTTTATAGGTAGAAATATGAAGCTTACAAACAAAATCCTCCTATAAGAAGTTTGCTGTGTTACCATTGTCCACCAGAAGTCGAGTGTGTCTTGACGTCATTGCAGTCCATCACCTGCACGACCGCTGTAGAAAGTAAAGTTATTCGAGATGTAGTGGAATGATTAGGTGACAATGGAATATTTTGTGTAGTTGGGCTTTGAATGTCACTGTCAATATTATAGTAAGGTTTTATGTTTTTCACTACAACCTTTACAGTGTCCCAACTTACATTTCACTAGTTCATGACCTCGCCGATGACAGTTAAGACAAACATTAAAGCTGTGTGCCCTTATAACACGAACCTGAACCGGAAGGGACCTAAATTTCTAACACGAAAATATGAAATGATTTTGATGACACATGGGGCATGATTGACCTTTAACTTTTTCAGTGGATGTCAAAAATTACTATTGTAGCCTGTCCTCTTTAGCTTTAAAGAGTTCGATTTCTCGAGTGTCTCTAATAAATCAGGTCTGTTGCTTAAAAAGGTAATAAAAATGTTCATTGTGAGTGGTTCACATAAAGAGTTTCTGTGCTCCTCCACTCACGATTTGTCACCTGATCCAACTTACTAGCCATAATAATATATAAATAATAAGTGTGTCCCAATACTGAAGGCTGATTAAGAGTTAACAAGACCCTAAGGTTTTTATGTGTATTCAAAGATATGCCGTAATGATTTTTTATTTATTATTACACACACACAAACTATCATTACAGGTTAATACCCATTTTAATAGTCGGGCCAGACGATATAAACAATAATATACAAAATACCTTGTTATGAATATTACCACTAAAGATTACATATAAAAGAAAATTACAAATAAGCTAAAATTAAAATTTCATATACCAAAGCAAATAGTACATAGAACTACTTTTGTGAGTTCACTTAAATTGCATGAGTATATCTACCTTATCATGCACCTCATTTACTACCTGAACTGCCCGCGTTAGCGGCGTTGCTTCCAGTAGGTTGGTCCTGGCAACAGGTACCGCCAGCAGCCGTGATCGCCGCCGTCTCCACACATACCTGTCCGGCGCACATATGTATAACCGTTGCAGTATGCCCGGATTGTGTTCCCTAACCCTCAGCAGTTTCATCATGTATAGGACGAGTGTAGCGTCCCTCCTAACCCTCAATTCATTGTATCCCACTATACCTAATACGAACAAGGTGGGATACGTTAACGGGTAGAATGGGTACATACTGTACATCTTTTGAGACAAGTGTCTCGTGAATTTACTTTGAATACGCTCGAGCATAGTTGTGTATTTTGCTTCATGTGGGGCCTAAATGACCGCATTGTGTTCCAGATGACTCCTGACCAATGCGTCATACAAAACCTTTACTGCGGTTATATTGGTAAATCCACGAGACTCAGTATCAATCCTAAATTACGAAATGCCTTTTTACATATCGCAGTGATGTGACTGCGATATGTCAGCTCCGGAGTGAGAGTAACTCCTAGATCACGCACCTTTGAGACTCGCGGCATAGGTGTTGCGTCCACTCATGGTGTTGCGGTTTTCGCGCACGAGTGAAAGACATTACCGAGCATTTAGATACGTTAAAGTACAGTTCGTTTTTATGCCTCCACTCTACTACCCTATCAATGTCATTTTGTAACGTCTTACAATCAAATAGACTCCGAACATCAACAAGCAGCTTAAGGTCATCCGCAAATAATAAGCATGAACTTTGTTTTACAACCTCTGGTAAGTCGTTGATCATTATAAGGAATTCTAGAGTACCTAAGTTGCTTTCCTGACTCACGCCAGACCTGGTCTAATAGGGTTCAGATTCGCAACCATTGCAATCAACAAACTGTTACCTATCTTTAAGATAGCTTACAAAAAATTGCAAGAGGTGAGCTGTACATCCAACTTCCGCCAACTTTCTTAGTAAAATATCATTATTTACAGTGTCAAACGCTTTTCTAAAATCGAAGTATGCAGCATTCACCTGCATTCCGGCATCCACCGTAGGCACAACCTGTGCCATGAAATTTAACAGATTAGTGATGGTGTTGCGTCCCGGTCTAAATCCGTGATGGGCGTCCGATAGTTGCGCGCGTACCTGCCACTGCATACTACTTTGTATAGCCGACTCGAACACCTTCGCTGGCGTGGACAACACAGCCACCGGTCTGTAACCCTCTACATCCGGGCCTGCTCTCCGTTTAGGAACAGGAATGACTCGCGTAACCTTCCACTGTGTCGGGTATATTTCATTGCTCAGAGACACGTTAAATATGTAATAACCTCTATAACAATCCTTAAATAAGAATGCCGGTATACCGTCAGGGCCGGCTGAGTGTTTAGGTTTTAGATGCACTAGTGCTTGGCTTACTTCCCTCAAACTCAGAGTATCCACGCTAACCCTAAAACTAGTCGCTGAGCTCGCCGCTATCGCCGCCCGCACGTCGAGCTGTGGCTGTTCCTTGTTGTAGACAGATTCGAAAAACTCAGCAAAAAAGTTTCGCACTCCCATCATCCGATGGATGTTGTCCATCTTTGGTAATATTCAGCCTATTACTACTTTTTCTTTTTGATTTTATATATTGCCAAAACGATTTAGGATCTAAAACAAACTGATGTTGAATTTTATTTCTGTGGTGCTTATGTGCAACGGCTATAGCTTATTTATACGCGTTCTGCACCTGACTAATTTCTCGTAATCACCCTCCAATTTCGACTTCTTGTATACCTTATGGAGTTGAGCTTTCCTTTTGATATCACCAATGATTTCACTCGTGTACCATTCCGGGTATTTATTATTCGAATTACCAGTAGTTTCTTTTTTTCGAGGTACGCATTCATCTAAACTGTTGTAAAGTACACAATAGAAATAATTTATTACTTATTCTAAATCTTTAATTTTATACATTTCATCCCAATTAATAGACGCCAATTTTGAATACAATGCAAAAAAGTCGGCTTTATAAAAGTTCCAACGCGGGTGGATACTGCGCACCCTAGAGCCCAAAGAAGCCCCGTCCCGTGCAGTTGGGATGCACGCGGCGCACACGCTCACTGCGAGCGGCGGAGCAGGCCCACGGACACCAGGACCTCATCCGCGGCAACGACTTTTACCTCCCCACTAAGACCCACGCTAAGTACTAAATCCAATTGCCGACCTAAACAATTAGGTACATCATTACTTTGAGTGAGCTCACAAAAGGCCATAAAATATTCATAATAATTAGTTACGTTTACAGGACAAGAGTACAGATTAAAATCCCCTACCACAATAATTTTGCCATACCTTGTACATAGCTCTTCTATACTTTTAGACAATAACATGAATTCATTTTCGGCGCTAGCTGGTGGAATATACACTACACAACCTAAAAACAACAACTTTTTATACAAAAATACTTTTGCGCACACAATCTCAAACACACAACTGTCTATTAACACGTCTGATATAATATGTACTCTGCAGTTCAAACCGCTGTGTGGCCACTAAAAATGAGCCACCCTGCTTTCGAACGTCGGTTCGATCGCACCGTAGTACTTGATATCCCGGTGGAATGATCTCCGAATCGTGTATCGATTCGTTACAACTCGTTTCCTTTATGGCGGATAAGTCTGCATTCAATGAATTTATACTGTTTCTAAAAACATCTAACTTTGTACGTGACCCTCTAACGTTTTGGTAGTATAATTCTATAGGCTTATAAGATGCCGACTTTTTTGGTTGAGTTTCAAAACCAAATCCATTCCTTAAACTCAGCGTTTACTGGCCACTTCTCTGCCTGGTTTAATATATCAAACATTTTTTCCGGTAACGATATAATAAAAGATGTGTAATCTTATGTTTGATTTTCTCAGTTTTGGTAACCGCATTTGGGCCACACACACTTTCGACGTGCTTAGTGACTGCTTCTACTGTAGTATCCGGATGTAATCGCCATACATGTAGATGTTTTTTACGTTCTGTAGCCAGTATTACCAATGTAGCCTAACGTGACATTGCTGGACTGTCTTTTCGACTTTTTGTTTTTAACAGTCCGCCAGTCACTTTCATTTTCCGTTTCCCCAGTTTTGGGTGTTTCCTGAACGTCAACCAGAAACTCATTTCTGACCTCATCCGGTTTCGTAACAGATTTCGTGGCCACACCGGTAGTATTTACATTTCGTGTCTTGGTTGGTTGCTGCACTTTTTTGTCTGCTTTATTGATACATTGATACCACCTTGTTCCTCAGTGGTGGCCACAGTAGGAACAGTATTATTATTAATCTCAATTGCATCTCCGTGCATTTGATCATTTTGAGTAACTTTTTCTTCAAGTACCGCCATCAATTATATCAAGTTGTTCAGATCGCTTTTGGTTTGTAAGAATTGATTTTGTAAATGTTTTATTGCGTCTGTTTGACTATCCAACCGGGCTAATATCTCCGACCTAATTTCTCGAAGTTTGCGGAGGAATACAGAGTTGGTATCTGTTGTAGGAGTACATGCTGCCTGACTACCACCCTCGAGAGTGTTCACCCAATTGGGGGGCGTGACAATGGTACTATTACTAGCTCTCACTGGGGTATTGGTATTTCCAAGCTTAGGATTAGAGCAAACACATGCCCTACACACCCAAGTTTTTTTATATGCCTGGGTGTAACCCTTAAAAGTTTCAATTTCCAATTTAAGACATTTTAAGTCATACTTTTTCTTACACACACCATTCGAACACTCCATATAGTAAGTACCATTTATATTCGAACAACAGGCGCTGCATTTGTATGTCATTTTTCTATGCAATTATAATACAGAACCTGTACAAGGATTATGCGGCCTGCACTACACACTAGCTACAACTACAAACACAAGTAGTATCTCTATTCCCTTCTAGATGGCGTATGTGAGCGTAAAAATTTTGAATAAAAAACGAACTTCATCTGGTTCATATTATGTGAAGTAAGTCTTATTTAAAATTGTTGCTGGTACATTTTGGATTTTACTCACCAACACTTTATTGTAACTGTTTTTAATTAGTGGTCAAAGCACTTTACTCACTGATTTTGTGCAAATAGTCTTTTCTTCGTTGTTCATATTCATAGCACTATATTTACGTTCATACTGCACTTATGAACAATAGCTACCACAATATCTCTAGATACCACAATATCACTTATATAATCCAAGTTCGTTAACACTTTTGTGCACAGAAAGTTCTTTGCGGAAGTTAAATATTTTTATGCATTAGGAATTACGGAGACAACTTTAAGTCGTGTTTACTAGAAGAGCGCCATCTAGCAAAATTATTATATAATATACTTGATACTGTATTCATAGAGTTTATTAAACAAAGATTGCACACGATTGTTGACAAGCAGCCTTTTGCTGTTATACCTTTTACATAATAACCACCAATCAGCGTCGTAGTTTTCTGATCTCAAGATTATCTGCGACAAGAGTGGCTTTCTAGGATGCACAAAGATAGTGTAGTTTGTTAATTCTATGAATATTGTTGTTATTGTGAATAAAAGAGGTAAATGTGTCCCTGAATTCTAGAAAATCTAATTCTTACTCATTTTGAAATGCGTCATATTTCTCATTTAAGCGTTCGAAAATATTTAAATGGTATTCGATTTCAATAATTTGCACATCGCTTAACTTTACACGAGAATTAAAAATGTTGAAAATTGTGTAAGTTTTCCTTTAATAAAAGCTCGTTCCTTAGTCAAGCTCTTAGCGTCTGCCATTCTAAGCACAGAATCAGAATCATATTTATTTTCAAAAATACTGTGACAAATTTTTTTTATATTATAGAGGGTAAACGAGCAGACGGGTCACCTGATGGTAAGTGACTACCGTCGCAAATGGACACCTACAACTCAAGAGTTACAAGTGCGTTGCCGGCCTTTGAGATTTGAGTACGCTCTCTGCTTGAAGATTTGAAGGTCGCATCGATCCGTAAAATACCGCAGGCGACAATTTACAATAAAGAAACAATAATGAATATTCAAGATACAAGTATTTTGACCTGAACAGTGACCTGCAAATACATTAAATAAAATTTAAATAATTAATTATATTAAGCAAAGTCATAAAACCTGATTGTGTAAAAATTAACCTAAATTAAGAACATTGTCCCCAAGGAGACGTTAATATAATTAAAATAATAAAATTAATTTGCTTAAATTTAATTACCTAATTTGTTATTTAGATAATCCGTTAAAGTATAATAGCTTTTGTCTGTTAATAATTCATTTAATTTTTTCTTGAACATATTAAACTCTGCTTCCTTCACTGTTTTTGGCAGTTTATTATGTATGAGAGATGCCATATGGAAAATGCTTTTGTGCACCAGTGCAGTGTTAGTTTTACGCACACAAAGTCGATAAACATCTCATTGTATAAATCTGAAGCTAACATAAATAAATCTGGATTACATTTCATAAATTCAGCTACTTCAAATATGTATAAGCAGGGCAAAGTTATTAGTTAAAATTTAAGAAAATATTGGAGACATCTATCTGTAGTTTTTAATGCAAACATAACTCTAACAAATCTCTTCTGCATCTTGAAGATAACATCTTTATTTGTTGAATTTCCAGAGAAAATTATACCGCACCTTAATATTGAAACGACCAGACCACAGACAGACAGTAAATAAAAAGAATAAAAAAGAATAAAAACTTACTGTATAAGAAAATAATAGGAAAAAGAACCAAAAACAAGGTAGCAATATAAAAACGCTTAATTTGCTCTTTAACTAAAATCAGGCGCTTTGTATGGTTATTGAAATCAATAAATAAACTTAAAAGTAAGTATAGCTATGAAAATTATGTAAATACATAGAAATATGATGTAAATGATTAACTATCTGTTGATTTAAGGTATGGTTATCTCTCTCAGAGGTAACGTGAATTGGCCACCAAGATCGTGCTATTTGACCCCGCTAGACATTTTCTTGTAGAGTTTTTTAAAGTCGCAGGTCTATGCCAATAGGCCGCAATCGACTGAAGCCCTCAAAGTCAACATAACCCAGGCCGTCGCTCAAATTCCGGATCTATGCGGCAGAGTCATTGAAAATTGGACTTCTTAGATCCGTGCCACAGTGAAAAGCCGCGGCGGATATTTGAACGATGTCATAGTGGGGTGGGTTACACTGAAAGTTTCGCGTAACTCGTTAATGAAACAATTTACATCCAAAGTAATATATTTAACGCTTTTCGAAGTATTCTCCATTACATTTTATACACTTTTTTATTCGGTCAAACCATTTTTGAAAACATGAGGACCATTGGCCTAAAGGCATGTTTTCACGTGCTGGTTGACAGCAATCACGGCTTTTTCCGGCCCCGTAAATGTCATACCTCTCATCTTTTTGGGAATCGCATGGTGCTTGGTCTGGACTATGTGCGGGATGGGTAACTAGCTCTACCTTTTCAGTAGCCAAAAATTACTTTGTCTTGTTCACGGTGTGCGCCAAAACATTGTCATGGTGCAATAGGATGCTTGGACGTTTTTCCCTAACTTTTTCAAAGACACACACAGAAGACTGGTGCTTTCTTTCCAGCATGTAACAATATATACATGTTTCATCTCCTGTCACAATGTCATACACAGCATTTGAACGTCCATGATCGTACTTTAACAACATTTTTTACACCAATCAACACCAGTCCGTTTTTGTTCTGGGGTGAGTTCATGAGGAATCCAGCGGTAACAAAGTTTTCTAACTTTTAAATGTTGATGTAAGATTTTTTGAATTTGGCTCATACCAATCCCCAAATGTCCTCGAATCTCCTCATAGGTGATATCCGCCGGTTTTCTTCAATTAGTTTCCTGACAGTAGCCACATTTTCCTCAATGATTGCAGTTGAGGGCTGACCTTCACGAATTTCATCATGGAGGGAAACACGGCCACGATCGAATTCTGCATACCAACGCCTTACGGTGCTTTCCTCCCAAAAGCATTTTGAAGATGAGCAGTGCAGTCTTCCGGAGTCAATAAACTTTTAAAATAATAAAAAATCAACGCCCTAAAATCTTTTCACGTTAATTCCATTTTTGGTACGGACGAAGAAATTTAACTTGTGATAAAAAAAAATAATTGACACGCGATTTCCGTCCAATTTTTTTTTTCAATGATTGGGTTTCCTATTTTTTTTTTAAATTAATTTTTTACCGTCCGTAAGCAAAACAAATCGTTTTTTGTTTATTGGAACGCGGCATGAAAGGTCTGCACTCCTGGCCGCTCATAAATGTTTGAATTTCGAATTTTAAATTAAAAAAAAATAAGAAACGGACAGTAAAACGGACAGTACGGATAGTAAAATTTCGTTGAATTTTCAATATTTTTTTTAATTTATTTAATTGAGAACCTTCTTTATTTACATCGGTTAAAAATTGTGATTTTCGTTCATTTTCTCCACCTTGACGTCATATTTATTACAAGTTTGTTAACCTTTTTTCTATATAAATAAATAAAATATTTTATTTCAGACAACAAGGCCCATTTCTTATTAGTATTAAGCATCGTAAAAACTATGTTTTCTTTTTTTTTTTCTTTTTTTTTTTTGGGGTCTAGGGATTTATTTATAGGTTCGCCTACAATTGTTACACATTTCTTACAAATTTATGTCAATGTTAGTATAACATTAAGTTAAAATAAGTTGATTATTAATAATTTGGCAGATTCAACAAGCTACATGTAGCTTGATGAATCTACCAAAGGTAGGCCCATCTAGCCTCTCCGCGAACACTTTCAGAATATATTATTGATACTTAGAGTATTATAAGTCAAACAAATAATAAAATTAATTTTTACCGTGGTATATGAAGTTATAGTTGTATACATAAGTTATAGTTTAATCGTTCAATTTGGTGGTTTTTCATAAACTTCAAGCGGCAGTAGAGGGTTAAAAGTAGTTGCTATTTTTTTTTATATGTTTAGAATGCATTCAAGATAGAAAATATAAAAAAAAAGTTTCACGCTCCCCTCTAATGTACACTTACGGAAAACAGCCCGGTTATACGTACAACAATAATAATTTTATAGTTGTTAATCTATTCTGTTTAGCATAAAAAAAATACCTTATTCATGTAACATCTGAAACTGACAAATTAACAAGATATAAAAAGTCAGGAGATAAGATATAATAATAAAATCTCTAATATAATATTGTAATGCTTGGCCAGAGCCCGAATCCAGCGGAGCTTAAACACTGATGGGGTAAAATAGGCGATGCGGCTGCTACTTATAATGAAAATTTTGTCGTAATTCATTCATATAACTAGTAAAGAAAATATATTATAGAATTATTATTCTTTACCTAAACCAGCTCTGTTATACAGTTATTTATTCAATAGGTAGACAATAGGTCGAGACAGAAGTTTCTGCCTTTTGTATGGTAATTTTTGCCAGTTTTAATAATCGTGACACTACGTAAACGCTTAGTTGTCTCTATCACTTTATTAATTATGTATGTTCTTTAAGTATTTGCGTCAGCAGAATAATTAATATCGTTGAAGACCATATAAATTGTTCCTCATGCCTAAACCTTTCACTAATGAATATTCCAAAGGTACATTTATTTCTAGTTTTAGTCTATGAATGCCACGCAAAGCGTATTTTGATAGGCAAATTCAGTATTTGAAATCAACATTCACGATGCTTAGGCTTTAAAAATACAAATAGGTTTACATACAAAATACAATTAATACAAGAATTTTTTGTTTAGCGTAGATCTGACACAGCTATTGCTTTTGTCCTTAAAGTTACGTGAATCAGCAACATAAATATCTTCTGATGTGCTGGACAACTTTTTTTCATATATCATCATAAAGTGCCCTATATGAGATATGTCATATATTAATGTTATGTTATGTTATGTCATATAACAATAGTTTATGATATTTCCTGCTATTAAAAGTCAAATTCAAGTAGAAATACTATATACTAGCTGTGCCCGCGGCTTCGCCCACGTGAAAATCTGTTTGTGACTTTAAGTTTGATTGCGGGAAAAGACTGCCTCTGAGGCGGTATACCTGCCCTTCCGACCTTAAAAGTGGGCATGAAGTTACCTTCCTTAATTTCTTAACTTATTTTGTTCCTAAACGAAGTCATATGAAAGAGACTATTGCACGTTTTCAAAAAATGTGCATACAATCGACGAATGTCCATCAAAAGATTTTGTATCTGTTGTGTTAGTTCCCATATATTATGAAGAATCACTTTGCTGGATGCACAGTACACACCGCACGTATTCATCTATCCATGTTTTGTATGGCATTTAGGGCAAATCGTACTCATTCCTGCAAATTTACAGTAGTTTTGATCGTAACTGAAAGCCGACCTATTACTGTGAGCTAAAATTCAACTGCGCGCTGTAAATGTCGTCACTTGTTGTCTTTCTCTTTGTACCCTGAGCCGCTATGGACGGGCGGCCGGTGCTTGATTCGCAACGTCCTAAAATGTTGTGCAGTGGACCGTTGTGACCGCTCAATACTCGATTCCCTCACGCGTTTTTGCGAGGTCCTAATATTTTGTGCAGGGAGACGCATTTTGACTGTCCTACACTGGGAGTTCTATTTAGAAAGTTCTAACCTTCTTCTAGGTATATTAGTAGGTATCTATTAAATTAAACCATTAAATTAGGTAAAATGAAGTGTTAAAGCGTTTACAGGTACGGTATACAGGTTATAGAAATACTAAAAGATAAGAATTGAATAGGTTCTGATGTAACTATAATTATAGTAATGACGTTATAAGAAAAGTAAAGGTACTAATTCTGGGAAGAACTTTTTAACATAAGTGCTTATAAAAAGATTTTTCAAAGTATTTACAGCTCTCAAAAGAACTTTTTAATTTGAAGAAATGTGCTAGTTGTCGTTCTAAAAAGAACTCTTTAACATAAATGTAGCTCTAAAAAGAACTCTTCAGATAGTTTTAGCTCTCTAAAGAACTTTTTCAATCGAATGTTCAATTTTTCTTACGAAAAATCACTATTTTGTTCTGGTGCGTTGCGTAAGGAGCAGACCGCGCGAGTGAGCTGTGCGAATACCTTATACATAGACGTCAACTCCCCGGGTGGTACAGTACCACAATCACGGCGCAGGGACTCGGCAGCAGAACACGCGATCAAGCGTCACTCTGATTTTATACGTATCAACGACTATATAGGGTGTAAGTGACACTGTACTGCATCCTGAAATAGTGTATTCAGACCACCATTATGAGTGGAAAATCATTGGAAAATTCTGACGAAAAGTTCATAATTCTTCTTTTTTTTTCTTTTTACTTAAAAGTGATATCACAATGAGTAAACAGAACATTTTAGCAAAAAAAAAAAAAAGTAATCAGTAGCTGCTTCAACGGCTCCGTGCGCTAAAGGTCATTCACTGTACCGAACAGTACGCGTGTTGCGTTACACTGCGTAGTTCAAAATCAAACTATTGACTGTAAAAATCCTTCATCTCTTAATTTTATGATTAACTGACTTTCGCATTGTGATAAGTATCCAAAGAAACACGTTTTTGTAACTTATTCGCGACGGTGATACTTACACGCTGTATTTATTTTTCATATCTCCTCAACTACGCGTCCAAATAAGTTGACAAAGTTAATTTAAATATGATTATCTTTACATTCTAACTTTTTGTAGTGAAAACTTCTTTAGGCACGTCGCGTCGTGTACTTTTGGGTTGGGGAAATAGCACTGAACTCACATGACCGTCACGCTCAGATGCATATTTACAAATATGTATACAGACCACGTCGTTGTGCAATTGTGGGATGGGGGAAAAGTATTGGACTCGCGTGACGGCGTGATCGCTCAGATACACTTATAGTGATGTGAGTTTATAACACACGTCTGTCTCACTCGTGTTCTCTAGAGTTCAGTAGAGTAGAGGTTCAGTGCAATAATAACGCACGTTCCTTTACAAAGGTGCTATAATTTTCGAATATTATTTATTTTAAAAACTGTACCTAATTTGGTTAGCTATTATAGTTATCGTGCAATAAAGTCAATTTGATAATGTGCAAAAAGTAAAAAATGATATAAGTACTGTTTCTCTCAGAAAAAAATTACCTGAGGGAATTGAACACATTGAAATATAAAGTTTTGGAATAAATTCTTGCAATTACATTGAACTCTGTCTGTCTAATCATAAGGAGCATAATCTCAATTTTTAATTAAAATACATCGATACGACAGAATTTAGTAAGAAAACGTCAAATATTAAAATTGAGTTCCGAAGTTCCCAATAATATAGTAGGTAAACAAAAGTTATTTTGTTTGTC
Organism: Callimorpha dominula; assembly: GCA_949752705.1. NCBI lineage: Eukaryota > Metazoa > Arthropoda > Insecta > Lepidoptera > Erebidae > Callimorpha > Callimorpha dominula. The sequence goes on along the minus strand of OX457019.1, from coordinate 2,213,813 downwards.
TATTAAATGTAAACGTTTCTGATTGACAACTCACTATTATTATTTTTACTATAAACCTTTTTCTTTTATTTTTATAGGGTACCTAACCCAATTTTTAAGGGGTAGTATTTAATCGTATAACTATAAATCCCTTTTTTTCTTTCAAAATATTCGAAAGTAGCACCAAAAATACTTAACTGCACACTAAATATGCACACAAATGAAATAAAATGTAGTATACTGTTTAATAGATGAAGCAAACCTGATTGACTATCTGTTATAATAATCATTAGGGTTCCGTGCCTCGAAAGGAAAAACGGAACCCTTATAGGATCACTTTGTTGTCCGTCCGTCCGTCTGTCTGTCTGTCAAGATCCTTTTTCTAAGAAACGCGTGGAGGTATCAAGCTTATAATACTCAGCTTTACTGTCCCTTGAAGCTGTGAAAAAAATCAAACTTCTACGCCAACGCAATCAAAAGATGCAGCCGTTTCCGCAAATTTTTGACACTCGCAAGGGAATCAAAACCTACAGGGTACTTCCCGTGAACTCAGAATCTTAAAATTTGGTGTGAAGTAACGTCTTACAGCATAGATAAAGGAAAAAATTCGAAAACCGTAAAATTTTACCTACATCATATAATAAAAATATTTTACGGAACCCTCGGTGCGCGAGTCCGACTCGCACTTGGCCGGTTTTGTTTTTATTTTCGGACAACAAACATCCATTGTGTTAGTATATTACATCGTACGTTTATATTATCTACGTACGTTTATTATTATCTAAAAGTAAATCTAATAATTATTTGAGTCAAAATAAAATCTGATATCTATTTTATGGAAACTTATTATCTAATACATCGAGTGTTCAAAATATCTAATGTTTGTTACAAAAATTTGTGACTTTACAATAGGATTTGGTTCTGGCACTCGCCGGCCGCTACCGTGGCACGCTCGATTCGCTCGCTCAGCTCATGCGTTGTGGTCGCAGTTCTAACCTAACCTAAACCTAGCGGCTAGCCTATATGTATGCTCTTTAGAATAAAATTTGGTCGTGCATACATAATTACATTATTGTAAAGCAAGTTAGAAATTCCATTGTAACTTTTGATAATTTAGTGTGCAAGTCAGTATTTTTGCCGTACAATAAATATTTTTGTTTTAAAGTAGTATCTGTTGTATAACCTATGTTACTCGCTGGTAATATACCTTTCTATAGGTGAAAGAGTTTTTAAATTTGGTGCAGTAGTTACGGAGCCACACGGGACAAAAATTTGTGTGATCTACAAATAGTTGTCCTGACCCTGGGTGTTTTTTGTGTCTGTTGTTTATACATTGGTGAAGCCCCTCACGACACACAGGAATATTCCTAATGCGGGAGTTGTCTAAAAAAAATTATACATTTATTATAAACATTTTGCATTAAAAAGATAATAATCATTATTTTTGTGAAAATGTGAACATTTTATTACTAAATTAATAGGTACGTTGATAAAAATAATTTCTCTAATAAAATACTTCCTAAAGATAACAATCCAAAAATAATGTTTATTTTATCAAATCGGACTTGAACTTGAAACGGAATGTGACACGTCGTTTTGAGTTTCTTCTGTCGGCAATCCTTGACTGCCTATCTTTTTGTAAAGGTTAATATGCTATGCCATATAATGACGATTGAAGTTCACGTTTTAATTTTTATATTATTTTCGACAGAAAATGCGTTATTGTGCCTTATTTATAAGAGATACGTATATGGTACCGCGAATTTTTTTAGACCTACTAAAGACCAACACTTTTGTAATACATATTTTTATGTATGATTGACCACTTAGTCAGCGCACGCGGATAAAGCAGCTCCGAAGCGCTTTATCTCCTGGCTTGCATCACGAATGCCGTTATTTTAGGCTGAAATATTATAATTACTGCAATAAAATATGTAAATAAATTTCTGATAATGTAGCTTTCTATTAAAATCGGTCCAGTAGTTTATTTCGGTAATGGACAGGCATTACAATTAAACAAATAGGACATCAAATCTTTACTCTTTGTAATATTAGCGTAGATATTGCACTACACATATTCACTTAAACTATCTATCTATCAGTATCTATTATGTTTATATTATACACAGATGGCGCGTTAGTTTAAGTAGTCACCTCGCCACTACATCTCATCATCAAAATATCTTCAATGTACAGAATGGGACCTGTAACAGTTGTATTATAAGTATAGATGCGTGTGTTCTATGCTAATAATAAATATCTAAAAAAAGAAATGACCATTTATTTTAACGTTGTAAGTATTGTATAGTTAGTACTACTTTGGACCAATAGATGTCGCTATGCGGTGTTTATAACTTATAACTTTGCATTATTTTTTCTATGGATAGAGAAACCCAATTGTGATCAAATACTAAATGTTACACCGAGTTACACACAATACTGGTGCATAATACGTTTCCTGAATTATTTTGTACTTTTTACGTGAAGCAATCAAACACAAACTCAATGTCTATAGATTTATTATACACATAGATATAGAAAAAAAAGATTACGTGACAATCTACAAAATGCCTCCTTTCCAAGAAAAAAATAATAATAATAATTTTATTGTATAAATGAGATTGTAGGTTTACACAATTTTTACACAAGATTAGTTTGTTACAATAATGTTTTAGCTGAATCCTGTTCTCCCAGCTAGGCTACAGAATAGCCTGTGTTAGGGAAAAAACAGTCCCGATCCTTCAAAAAAGGTGTAAGAAATTTAGTGTAGCACGTGTGTTTTATTAAATAAAAATAAAAAAATGTGCAGTTACTGTCGTTTTGTGTGTGTGTCAGTTAATTTCTAGTATATGTATGTTTGTGTGTGGTTTTGTGAGTAGTGCATGTGTGTTTATGTATGAGTAACGCATGAGAATATGTATGCTTATGCAGTAGGTATGATAGGATGTGAAATCTATAAGTGATGTCATTTAACCAAAAGTGCCTCAGTATCATCGTAACATAATTTTGTAGAAATAGGCGAACACGGTTTTTACAATCATAATAGCTTAATTCGTATATTGAGCATTTTGCATTAATTTTGTTAAAAAGGGAGGGGGCTAGATATAGGTGGAAACGTTTTATGAAAGATAAGCGGGCAGGGCATTATCTTTCCGACGTTTGGTAATTTCCTGATATGGTGTTCTACGATATTGGTGCAAAACCGTGTGCAGGATAAATTGTTGCCTTACATTTAGGACATTCAATCTTTGTACAGGTCAATTGTTGGATATAATATCGGCCGAAAAGAGGCTACTTTTAGAATTGCTCTGTGAGCAATCTCCACGGGCTTTATAATGGATTTCGCTGCGCCTCCCCAACAAGTGATGCAGTAGGTAAGGATTGATTGGCAAAGGCCAAAGTAAACATTCCAAATGACTATGAGACAAGCCACATGTCTAAGTGTTTTAAATGTATAAATAAGTTTCCGAATCCTATTACAAAGAGCATTAGCGTGTGGTTTGAAGCTTAGGGTTTGGTCGATGATTATGCCTAGGTATTTAGTTTGGTGTACCGAGGTGAGTGAGGGGCATTGGCAATTGGTGTGAATTTGTGAATTACAAGAGTGTGCTTTTAGAACAATAGGTGATTTTGGTTGGGATATCGTACACAGTGAGAAGGAGATGAAATTTGTTTTAAGGGTATTGAGGGTGAGGGTATGGGAGTAAAGCCACTTCGTGGTAGAGTTGAGGCCCCTTTGTGCTGTTGTCTGAAGCTCTGACAACGTGTTCGCCTAAAAGGTGATAGCAGTATCATCAGCAAAGGATACGATTTTAGCGTTAGATAGGTTAAGATTGCAGAGCTCATTTATGAAAATAAGGAATAGGGTGGGTCCTAAAATGCTACCCTGAGGCACGCCGTATTCAATCGATAGTTCGTCGCTGCAGTGATTGTCCATAGTCACGAATTGGGTGCGATTTGTGAGGTAGCTTTTAAAAAGATCTAGCTGGGATCCTCTGACACCTATGTTCTCCAACTTAAGTAAAAGTGCGGGGACGGGAACGGTATCAAATGCTTTCGCAAGATCTAAGAAAACGGTTAAAACTTTCTTTTTCGAAGTTAAGTTTTCTACTATGAAGTTAGTCAGGTCTAATACAGCATCATTGGTGGATTTGTTCTTGCGAAAGCCAAATTGTTGAGGTGACAATAGATTGAAGTGTTCCAGGTAGTTTACTAGTCTAATATTAACAAGACGTTCAAGCACTTTAGACAGAGAAGTAAGAACAGCTATGGGGCGGTAGTTATTTGGTAAGTTCCCGTCGCCACCCTTGAATATGGGATGGATGATTGCCTTTTTGAATGAAGAGAGGAACGTAGCCGTCTGAAAGCAAAGATTGAAGATGTGGCAGAGTACAGGTGCCAGAGTACGAGCGTACCTCCTTAAAAAGACTTGTGGGATGCCATCCCAACCAGTACCAGTGTTAGGCTTCAATGAGTATATGATACGTGTAACTTCGTCGGTATCTGTTTCCTCTAGTACAAAAGATGAAATGCATGTGGAGGTGTGTGTGCTGTGTGGAGTATTAGTGTGGGTATTAGCAATTTTACTAGCTGAACTCTTCGCATTGTTCACAAAAAAATTGTTTACTTGAGTGCAGGACTGTGTGGGTGAGCATGAGTGAGACAATAATTGGGAGGAGGAATTCTTAGATTGTGCCGTGTTTGTAATTGATTTTATAGTTTCCCAAAGTTTTTTGGGATTGTTAAGTACCTTATTTAATTCCTGTGTGTCAAATTTCCGTTTTGCATTCTTTAATAATTTTGAACAAAAGTTTCTGTATCGTCGGTATGTGAGAAGTAAAGTTTCGTTATGAGGTGCTTGTTTGATTTTTCTGTGTAAGGCGTCCCGGTTACGTATGCATCGTAGCAAGCCAGGTGTAATCCAAGGTTTTATGACTCTCTTGGCCGCGGGTAGTTTTGTTGTTACAGTACATTTCGTGATTGCAGATTTTAATACATGTAATAGGTTCTCAGTGGCAATGTTTGGATGAGAAATAAGAAAGAGTGGGGCAATATTGAGAGTATCCATAATAATGTTCAGTGCGTCATAGTCAACCATAAGTCTTAATTTTTTAGGTGATGTTGAGGGATTCTTGAGCTTTAGAGAAATCAAAGAAGAGTAATGGTCAGTCAACGTAGTGTCGTAGATGAGAGTTATAGTTTTTAATTTTGTTCTTAACATTACATGATCGAGACAATTCTGTCCTCTTGTTGGTTCACTGAATGCGGGTAAGAAACCGTGAAAAGCTAAGGTGTGTAAATAGTCATGTGATCGAGGATCAGTGCTGTTGGACTTAATATCAATGTTGATGTCGCCTGTAATAATAACTGTTTTAAAGGTAGTAAGGGTTGAGAATATGTGATTCAGTGCAGAGAGAAAGGTGTGTATATTATCAGTTGATGGCGAACGATATATGCACAGTATAGCAACATCATTGTTTGTTTTTATGATCAGACCCGAAGCCGATTCTAGGAAATCAGGTTCTGAGTAGGTTGTTACAAGAGAAGACTTAACGTAAACCACTACACCGTCGCTCTGGTTCAAGTGTTTAGAAGTTTTGTATGCGGTGTAGTTTTGTAATAGTGGGATGTTAGAATTGGTTGCGCATTGCAACACTCTGTCAGAACTACTAGATCACAGTCGAATGGGACACGGTGTAGCAGTGTTAGTAAGTCGGGATAATTGTGGTTTATGGAACGAATGTTTTGGCTAAAGATTTTTAGGAATGAATTAGGATGTTTTATATAGGATCTTGAATTTACCGGGATACACGTATGGGTTTCTGATACAGATAGCATGTCCACATTTCCAATTAACATGTTAATATTATTAGACATTTTTATAGTAAGAATTTAGCAAAATAGTGGGCATAAGCATACAATGAAGAGGTTGTTTTCTAAACGTTATTATCGATAATGATAATGTCGGTATAAATTTAATAAAATAAGTTAGCAATTTGGTTATGACAGGCTTATATAGGTAATGTTTAAGTGTACTGTGTTTTTGTTTTCTGTTGCAATGTGTCTTAAAAGTGTAAGTTTCATTTTTTACAATAACAAACATAATGGTTAAATAAGTAATGTACAAATTACGGTTCAAAATAGATATAGCAATTACTAAATAACAGTTAAGAACATATGTAACTAGTCATGAGCTATTAGGTGCTATCAATTGGTTAAGTTGCGATTCGGATTTTACAATAATATTCTGGCTGTTAGCATTCTTCTTCATCATTATGCGCCCGTTAGACGTCCAGCAGTATAGATATTTATTGGCCTTCGCAAAGTTACAAGTCAGGTAGAAAAGACGTTTTGTGTTGGTGGTAAGTTGCTCTGCAACGTATGTAGGCGTTTTAGGACCGTCCATACCCAAGTGATGTGAATTTTAGTTTGTCAGTAGAGTGAAGCTTGTTATGCTCTTTAGCCGTAGATAAAAAAATATTTTTGGTAAGGGTATTAGCGAATTCAACTGTAAGCGTCGAGGTTAAGTGCTCCTTTTTTGACGGTTGTCTCGATACATCACGTATATCTAAGGCTTGGATATTTAAATCAAGGTGTTTCGATAGTTGCAGAAGCGTGTCATAAAGCGTTTTCTTAGTTTCATTTGCTTGTTTGGGTACATTACGAAGCTCTATGCAGGTTTTAACATTCGAGCGTTCAAATAAGTCTATCTTTTCTTCGAGGGTAGTTAACTTAGAAATCAAGGAGTTACGTTCCTGTTCCATAATTGAGATTTTTGATTCCAAAGAAGTCAATTGATCGGCTATAAAAGACATAGATTTTTCAATTTCTATATTTGTTTCTTCTATCTTACAATTAACATATTTTATTTCCATTATGGTTCTCTAGTTGGTCCAGTCGAGAATTGTGTGAACACATCAAATTTTTAATCATGTCCTTAATTTCGTTTTTGAAATCGGTTAAATGGTCTTTCATATCATCGCTTGACGGACATCGCCGTTTAGCTCGTTGAGTAATATTTTTAACCGAAATACCCTCCTCCGTGCACGATTTCCGAATATCAGATTCGGAACGAGACGGAGAATGTTTGTTTGTTGCAGGTGGAGTTCTTTGAATCGACATGTTGAACTTTGCAAATTAAGTGTAAATCTATTTCAAAAAGAGTTCAAGTATATGGGAGGATTCGATACCACAACCATCCGTGTACTGTGACTGAGCAGCTTTGGTTATCACTTCGCCACCGGGACAGTTACGCTACGTAACGAAATATTTGTTTTGTATTTGCGTTATTATGAACTCTGGGTCGTTGACGAATGACGATGAAGTTTTTGAAAAGTTTTTTGGTAAAAAGTCTTATTTACACTCACTTAATGGCTTGTTTGTTGCTTCTTTTCACTAGTATTGGTGTTATTTCACGATGTATCACAGAATTAACACACAAAACACGATGTATACTGTTTATAATATTTTTTAATACGGAGAGTACAAAAATACGTGCTTTCGCTAGCGACGCGGGGCGCAGGGGGGGGGGGGGGAAGAATGATTGCAATCGGACTACGCATCAATGAATTACAACGAAGTACACATTTTTACTTTGATCCCCCCTCTCAAGGAAACCGCCCTGAATTTCGGGATAAAAAGTATCCTATATCCTACCTCGTAGTATGAACTCAAATTATGCCAAGTTTCATTTGAATCCGTTCAGTAGTTTCAGCGTGATGCGCGGTCATGATAGACAGACAGACAGACAGACAGACAGACAGACAGACAGACAGACAGACAGACAGACAGACCGACAAAAATAAAAAAAATTATAGTTTTGTCTTCGGTTGGTATCGATCATAGAGTGCCCCCAAAAATACGAAATTTATAATAAACAATGTAATTGTTTCTAATGGGTAGCCATACAGACTTTCATAAATGTCGTAAAATAAGTTCATATTAGCTCAACTATTATGAAAAGTTTATAACCCTAAGCAGATAATAAGATAAGCTACTCACCAAAAACTTTTTTCACACAATACACACATAAAAACACGACCACTTAAGTCCACAAAGTGGACAGTATAATGCTGCCTTTTGTTTAAACTTTTGTTTAAAAGTAGATTGTACTGATAATAAATCAAATATCCATACATGAATATTAGATGTGCGTCTCGTTTCATTACCTTCAATGTTTTATACATTCGACAGAGATGAATATAGTTATGACGATTTATTTTAGAATTATTCGGAACTAATAAGCAATTACCGTACAACGGCGGCTGGACGCTTGACGTGGGTAATATTATTTGCCCTGAAACGGCCGGGGGCGCTCCAGAGATTATGGCGTCTCTTCTTAAATCCACGTCGATTAGTTTTAACGAGATAGTGTGTCGATATACTTATCTTCAGCAGAGGCAACGTCTTTATCTTTATAGTGATAAGTTTTTATTTATTTATTATCAAGAGACAATGTATGTTTATTTATCCTACTAAAGAAAGAAAGTGTAACAAGTGAAAGAGTAACAAACATCCATACATCCACACATCCATACATCCATACATCCTCACAAACTTTCACGTCTAAATATTAGTAGGATGAGAGAACTCTTACAATCAAGGTGCGCTTCGCGGCGGTCGAATAGTGAGTGACAATTTATAATTATTTAAACTGAACAACGGTGTAGCGTCTACGCGACTTGTAGGATAACAACACTTGTACATTGCCATTTTAGGTTGTTGTAATGGTATTTTATGTAGGTCTTATATAAATTGGCTGGTAGCTTGAGCCGAAACGTCCTCCCGCCTCGTTGAAAGTACGCTTTCAACTGTTTGAGTCTTCCCTTAGCAGCGGACAAAGGCGGACGAGTGGTCTTCTAATGCACCCTCTTATTGTGTTGATATCTGCCACACGCGATACTCCATCTGACCCGTAGAACAAGCGTGCGACCCGACCAAGTCTCCAACTCAAGGATGGCACATTATCTTCTTGAATGAGTACCATGTCTCCAACGTTGAGCTTAGAGGTATTAGTCTTCCATTTTATTCTCTGCTGCAGTTCCACTATGTATTCTTTCTGCCATCAGTTCCAAAAGTGCTGGCGGAGATTTTCAAGAAGTTCATAGCGGTTGAGCTTGATCTCGTTGGAGCCTTGTAACTCTGGTGATGGCAGTGCATTCATTGGTCTTCCAATGAGGAAGTACCCTGGAGAAATAGGAAGGAAATCGTTAGGAGAGGATAAGATAGGACATAAGGAACGGCTATTTAATATGGCCTCCACTTGTGCAAACAATGTTGATATTTCTTCGAACGTTAAGTGGCTATTTCCAATTACACGTTTTATGTGAAACTTCGCGGACTTAATTCCGGCCTCCCATATACCACCGAAATAAGGAGCGTACGTCGGAATAAAAGTGAAGTTTATGTTATTTTGATTTGCATAATCACACAAAGGGTTTGAATTATTTTTCAAAAAGCTGCTTATTTCCTTGGAAGCCGCTACAAAATTCCTTCCATTATTGGAGAAAATTTCAACTGGCTTTCCTCTGCGTGTTATGAATCTACGAAGTGTCATCACAAATGCATCCTTTGATAAATCACCGACTGCTTCCAAATGCACGCACTTATAGCGCAAACAAATTAATAAACACAAGTAACACTTAACTAAGCGACTACCACGACCCTTACGGTCTACAATATTAAACGGACCGCCGTAGTCTAGGCCTACAGACCTGAATGGGTAGTCAATTGTAATCATTTGTGCAGGAAGATTGCCCATTTTTCCATTTAATGTCTTAGCTGCAATTCTTCTACAATGAACACAACGGTTTATTACGCGTCTAGCAAGCCGCCTACCGTTCACTGGCCATACCGCTTGTCTAATGGAATACAATAGTTGTTGAGGCCCTGCATGCATATTGGCTACATGCTCCCGTTCGAACAACAATTCAGTAAGTCTATGGGATGCGTGAAGCAATACAGGATGCTTTTTTTCGTAGGCACAAGTGGAAGCATCGATCCTTCCGCCTACTCGTATGACATTGCAGTTTTCATCATTTTAGATTTTGTTTGCAACGGATTATTATAGTTGCGTACTGACGTTGCGCAATAGGACACAACATATAAAATGCCTTATTTAATTCGTCTACAGTCAAACTTGACAACATTTTACTATGGGGATTTTTAAGATTAAAAATAAAACGTTTTACATGACCTATTATTCTTTGTAGCCTACTTAACTTTGAATAGTCGTTAAAGTTAATAATTGGTTCGAAAGTAGCGACGGCAGTCAGGGCAGTACATTTTATTTCTGGCAATGCATCCAGATCACATTTATTTAACATAGGCCATTCTGACTGATCTTTAGCTAAGAAATCCGGACCGTACCACCCTAGCTTCATAGAAGCTAACTGGCTGGAATTGACACCACGGGAAACAAGATCCGCGGGGTTTGATGAAGTGGGAACGTAACGCCAAGACTCTGAATTAGTTAAGTCAGAAACTTTTATTATTCGATTGGCTAAAAACGTTTTTAGTTTTTTGGGATCGTTATTTAGCCAAGCCAACACGATACTTGAGTCACACCAATGACCAATATTTGTGGGTTGGTATCTTAAGGAATCTGTGATTGACTTACACAAGCGAGCAGCGAGTAAGGCTGCGCATAGCTCGAGTCGCGGTATAGTTGTGGGTTTCACTGGTGCGACCTTGGACTTAGCGCACAACAACCTGACACTAACATTTTTATATGCATCCACTAATCGCATGTATATACACGCGCCGTAAGCATATTGTGAAGCGTCACTGAATGAATGCATTTCTATATTAATTGGGTTGCCACACAATACTAATCTAGGAATTTCGAGGTTTTTGAGATACGATACGTTTCTTTAAAATATATTCCAGCTGTTTTCAATTTCTTTAGGTACTGGTTCATCCCAATCTAACTTTTGGAGCCACAGCCTTTGTAATAATATTTTGGGATGTATATATAAATATTTTAAAAGACTGTGATAATATTGATCTTTTGATTGCAGGTATGTTTTCTATAGTAGTAAAATGTAAATTGTCAGTAGTTGGATTCCAACCCAGACCCAGAGTGCTAGTTGACTCACTGAACGTTAAGCTTTCTTTACTATTAGCTAAATCAGGAGTTTGAGAGAATGTTGATAGATTGCATTTGTACTTTCTTAATGTGAAACATCCAGAACTTAATACCTTTGAGATTGAATTTTGTAAATAATGTATCTGACCTTTCAAATCACTACCTGTAATGAGGTCATCGACATAGAAATCATGTTTAATTATGTTTTTTATCAGCTCATCATTACATTCTTCACCGAGTTGATAAATACAACGAGTACTTAAATAGCTGGCACTAGCCGTACCATAGGTTAGGGTATTTAATTTAGGGGTGCTGTCTAGAAAACCTCCACGCGGTGCACCCTGGAAACGTTGGCGATGACGTTTCCTTTTCCTCCTCCGTGTTTGGGGAGGGCGTCATCGCCAACGGCTAATATTCTAGTAAGGAGAGGAGGCCATTTTTCTTCGGCCACTCGGTCGAGGCTTGGTCCAACAGAGCGGGCGTTTCTGCCGATTCCTCTGTTGGCTCTTCGCTCTTCGGAGCTATGAGGATGAAAACCTCGGTAAAAAATCACGAAGGAGGGACCCTTCCATGGGTCGGAGTTTCTCCCCTGTCCTCAGTGGAGAGCGAAGACGGGCTCGGCGTGCACTCACACTGCCACCGAGCAGGCATGGGGAATTTAGTTTCCTGGCCACCGTTGGCATATCGTAATCCCGAAAGGAGTCGTGGTCATGTTTTGCGACTCCAATCGGGGACGAGGGTCTTGGCTTAGCCGCCCGGACTGCGAGGAAGAAAACCTCTCTAAAAATCACCCCGAATCCCGTGTTCTGGTGCGTGACCAGGGGATGCATGGCTGATGGGTAGTTCAGTCGCAAGCGCACTCCCAGCCGGGGCACCTGCGGCCCCCTCGGTTGGGCATAAAATTTCGCTTGCCCGGGTATTGGGGGATCTCTGCCCGGGTTGACCTTTATTTCTCCCCCAATCGTGGGTCTAAAAATGGAAAACTTAAAACAAACAACAAAAAACATAACTGTGGAAAAAAAGAAGGAGATAAAAGAAACAAAAAAAAGCCAGAGAAGTAGGAAGGTAGCGTCTGAAGCTTCGTCAACCGACGATGAAGTTTCATGTCTGACTACTCGTTCGGTGGAGCTCCCAGAAGTCAGTATGACTCCTGGGAGCAGACAGTCGGAGCGATTACGCTCCAAGGCCGGATCTTCCACGGAAGTGGCAAATCCCAATCCTGAGGTTGTGGAGATGGAGCTTGAGCTCCGCGACCTCGACAGCCGAAAGCGAGGTCGCTCAAGGGACGAAGATGATGAACCATCTACAGAAATGCTCCCTCCCAAAATGGCTAGTAGCCAAAGAGGGAGGTCAAGGTCGCGTACACCGATTCCAGCTCCGGCTGGTTCCGCCTTCTCTAAGGCGGGAGTGTACGCGCGAGCTCGTGCGGAGGGCGAAATCGTTGCGGAGGAGGAGATCGCGGATCTCCTGATGAAGATCCGTGCACCGGTGGAAGGGGGTTCCGTCCCTCAATCACCGGTGACATTAAAGGAGAGGACATACGCAGCGGTGGCCATTATAAACAAAGTGGCCACCAAGTCCACGAACCTGAAGGGTTCGTTCGTCAGGGCCCTGAAGGACTCCTCCTCCACCGTATCTGGGGTCGTTGAGAGCCTCATGGAAGACGTAGCTTGCCTTCGAGAGGCGAATGACCGCCTTACGGCGTCAAACGATCGCCTGACGAAGCAGGTTGCCGAACTGAGCGCTCAGTTTGCCCAGTTTCGGGCGCGTTCGGAGTGCCCTGACTCACTGAGACCTGTTGCGGCGCAGACTGTTCCCTCCGCCCCCTCTCCCTCCGAAGTTCCAGACTCCCACCTGCGTCAAATCATTGACGCGGTGTGGAGGATGACGGACGGGCGCCTCGCGGGCCTGGAGGCAAGGCTTCCTCCGGCCCCCATCATCCGACCGCCTCTAGCCGGTGATAAGCCCAAGGCTGCATCGAGCCCGACGCCACTTCCCGTCTCGGGTGGCCGCGTCGCGGTCTCCTATGCCGCGGCGACATCAGCGCCAGTCCCTACAGCTGCGCCGAAGACCGGAAGACCGGCTAAGGCCGCAGCAAAAGCAGTGGCGTCGAAAGCCGGGCAGCCCACTAAGGCCTCGGCTAAGGTAGCGGCGGCGTTTCCTCCCCTTCCCACTCCGGCACCTAAAGGAACGACAGTTCCTTCTGGTGCCAAAATTGTGTCTGGCCCCTCGGCATCTGGCCCCTCCGCATCTGGCCCCTCGACATCTATCCCCTCTAACGACGGGTGGGAAAAAGTCGAGGGAAGCAAGAAGAAGTCCCGAAAGCGGAATAAGAAGGCTGCCAATAAAGCAGCCTCTACACCGCAGTCGCCATCGGTGGCAGTGGCCACTACAAAGAGGTCGCGAAAACTGAAGCCGCCAAAAACGGCGGCTGTGGTGATCACCGTGTCACCGGAGGCGGCAGATGGCGGGCTATCCTACGCGGCCGTGTTTAAAAAAGCCCGGGATAGCCTCGCCAGTGAATTCGGGGCTTCAGGTGTAAGGATGCGCCTCGCCCAGACGGGAGCTCGGGTCTTAGAGTTCCCCGGGGCTGAAGGTGTGAGGGCGGCCGACACTTTTGCTGAGAAGCTGCGGGGATTATTCCCAATGACGGATGGCGTGAAGATTGCCAGGCCCACCAAGTGCGCGGAGCTGCGCATTTCGGGCCTGGACGATTCTGTCACGGTCGAGGATGTCCGCGTTGCAGTTCGGGAGAGGACGGGTTGCAACGCGGACCACATCAGGGTTGGCACCATCCGTCCCGGTCCAGGGGGCCTTGGCGCGGTGTGGGTCAGTTGTCCCGTGGCGTCGGCCAAAACCTTGGGCGACGCCGGCAGGCTCCTCATCGGTTTTGTGAACGCCAGAGTCACAGTCCTGACGGCGAGACCGATGAGGTGTTTCAAATGCCTATCATCGGGGCACACACGCGTCAAGTGCGCAAGTTGCTTTGACTGCAGCGGACTTTGCTTCCGCTGCGGTCGACCGGGGCACAAGGCGGCGGAATGTTCCGCCGCCCCTCACTGCCCAGCATGTGCGGCGGGTAATCTGCCCGCCAATCACCAGATGGGCCAGGGGGGCTGCAAGCCTGCCCGCGCTTCTCAGCAAACATCGGGGGTTAGACAGTCGACCCAGGCTACCGCCGATGTCAGCCGTGCGTCAACGTCGTCGCCTATGGAGGAGGCTGTAGAGATGGTTTCATAAATGGACCAAGTCTCCAGCTTCCTTGTCCAGACGAATCTCAACCACTCTGCCGGTGCGCAAGATCTTTTCTTGCAAACTATGGCGGAGTGGTCGGTCAGTGTAGCCGTAGCTGCGGAGCCCTATTACGTTCCTCCCCGTTCCAACTGGATGAGTGACCGGGACGGCTCCGTGGCAGTCGTCGGCTCCACGGCAGCTCATTCCCCGCCCTTGTCGCTAAGAGACAAGGGTAATGGATATGTTGCTGCCGAATGGGGGGGGATCACCATATATGGTGTCTACTTCTCCCCCAACAGGAGTTTGAGCGACTTCGAGGTTTTTCTTAACAACCTGGAGACCTCGATGCGGCGACTAGCGTCTGGGCACTTCCTAGTGCTGGGGGACTTCAACGCAAAGTCCGTTGCGTGGGGTTCCCCCAGGACGGACGCACGGGGCGAAGCCGTAGAGGAGTGGGCGGCTTCGGTGGGCCTCTGTCTTCTAAACAGAGGCTCCACCAACACGTGCGTGCGACAGCAGGGGGGGTCGATAGTGGACCTTTCGTTCGCTACCCCTGCTCTCGCCGCACGAATAAGGAACTGGCGTGTCCTGGAAGAGGTTGAGACGCTCTCGGATCACCTCTATATCCGATTCGAGCTCTCCCGGACCCAGGACCCCAGAAGGGGTCACACGGCGCGGCGTTCTTCCCGTTTCCCGCGGTGGGCTGTTACCAAGTTGGACAGGGACTTACTGGAGGAGGCAGCTATTATTTATTCTTGGCTGTCTCCGCGGCCTCTGACCGAGGAGGCAGACATGGGGGCGGGCCGCTTTCGCGATGCGATCACGCAGATTTGCGATGCGGCCATGCCCCGCGTTCGAGGTCGTCGGCCTCCAAGGAAGGAGGTCTACTGGTGGTCCCAGGAGTTGGCGGACCTCCGCGCGGCCTGTACTCGTGCCCGGAGGTCCTACACCCGCAGCCGGCGGCGTCACCGCGATGATGGGGGAGAGGGCCAGCTTCATGAGCAGTACCGAGATGCGCGGCAAACTCTGAAGCTGGCCATTAGTCGCGCCAAAGAGGAAAAAAGAAAGGAGATGCTGGAGAGTCTCGATCGTGACCCCTGGGGTCGCCCATATCGCGCGGCGCAACTAAAGCTCCGTGCGTCGGGCCCCCCCCTTACGGAGACTCTCCAGCCCAGCTTCCTGCGGGGAGTGGTTGAGGGCCTTTTCCCGCAACGGGTGGAGCACGTACCCCCGTCGATGGCCCCCTTGGCTGGAGACGACGGGGAGAACGAGGAGGATGGTGTTCCGCCCGTCACGGAGGCGGAGGTAGGGGCGGTTGTTCTACGGATCCGTTCCAAGAACACCGCCCCCGGGCCAGACGGGATCCCTGCCCGAGTGTTGGCCCTAGCCCTCGACCACATGTCCGACCGCCTCAGGGAGGTGTTCGACGCTTGCTTGGCGTCCGGGCGCTTCCCTGACTGCTGGAAGAGCGGGAAGCTGGTCCTTTTAAGGAAGCCGGGACGGCCTACCGACTCGGTCACGGCCTACAGGCCCATCGTGTTGTTGGACGAGGCGGGTAAATTGTTTGAGAGGGTCCTCTCTGCCCGCATCGTCCGGCACCTGTGCGAGGTCGGCCCCGATTTGTCGGACGCACAATTCGGTTTTCGAGCGGGGCGTTCGACGGTCGGTGCTATGTTGCGCCTGAGGGCCGTGACCGAAGAGGTAGTGAGCTGTGGCGGCGTGCTGTTGGCGGTGTCGCTGGACATCGCCAACGCGTTCAACAGTCTGCCATTTAGCTGCATCAGGGAAGCACTCCACTATCACGGAGTGCCAGGGTACCTGAGGCGGCTAGTGGCAGACTATTTAGAGGAGCGTACCGTCATGTACGAGGACCGAGATGGAGTTTTGAGTCGTCGGCCCATGTCGTGCGGTGTTCCGCAGGGGTCTGTCCTTGGACCACTCCTGTGGAACATGGGGTACGACTGGGCCCTTCGAGGCGACTTCCCCCCCGGGCTCGGCGTAATCTGTTACGCCGATGACACTTTGGTCACAGCCCGGGGGGTAAACTTTCAGGAGGCGGCGTGCCTGGCTACCAGGGGAGTCTCTCTGGTGGTCGGGCGCATCGAGGCGCTGGGTTTGCAGGTGGCCCTGGATAAGACGGAGGCCCTGTTATTTCATGGGCCCCGTCGTGGTCCACCCCCTGGCGCCTCTATCGAGGTCAACTCGGTCCTCGTACCGGTTCAGGCCCACATAAAATATCTGGGCCTGATCCTCGACGGTAGGTGGCGCTTCGACGAGCACTTCCTGCAGCTTGCTCCAAGGCTGGTCGGCGCTGCGTCCGCCCTTGGGCGACTCTTGCCCAATTTGGGTGGACCCAGCGTCGCTACAAGACGGCTGTACACGGGGGTTGTCCGGTCAATGGCACTGTACGGTGCACCGGTGTGGGCGGAGGCCCTGACCGCCCAGAATAGGACGCGCCTCTGGCGCCCTCAGAGGGTGATGGCGGTTAGAGCCATACGCGGATACCGCACCGTGTCAACAGAGGCGGCGTGCGCGTTGGCCGGGACTCCCCCGTGGGATTTGGAGGCGGAAGTGCTCGCCGAAGTATTTCGGCGAACGGCTGAGTTCCGGGCGGGAAGCGGCAGTCGGCCCCCGCCCGAAGAGGTACGCGAATGGCGTGAGGCCGCTCGCCGAGCCACCATGGCTCGTTGGTCGTCCCGGCTGGAGGCTCCACGTGCTGGCTTTGCCGCCGTGGAGGCGCTCCAGCCGGTCATCGTCGAGTGGGCAGGGCGGCAGCACGGGACCCTTTCCTTCCGACTGACGCAGGTTCTTTCCGGGCACGGCTGCTTCGGGAAGTACCTGCACTCGGTCGCTAGGAGGGAATTGAGTCCCGCCTGTCACCACTGCGACTGCAGTGAGGACTCGGCTCAGCACACGCTGGCGGTTTGCCCCAGTTGGGCGACGCAGCGTCGGGCCCTCACTGCAGTCATCGGAGTGGATCTGTCGCTACCGGCTGTCATTCGCTCCATGGCCGGTAGCGACAGGAATTTTACCGCGGTCGCAACCTTCTGTGAGGAAGTCATCTCGCAGAAGGAGGCGGCGGAAAGGGTCCGGGAGGACGACCTCCACTCGGACCTAATTCGCCGCCGGCGAACCGGGCGGCGGAGGCGCGCTTACCAGCGCCTCATGCCGCCCTGAGTGTGGCCGCGGGTGGACGGGACGGGTTTTCCCCTTCACCCGCTATAGTGGCCCCCCGCGAGGAGGCGGCGTCCGCGTGTGCCTGGACGTCGCCTAAATGAGAGGTTTTTACCCGAAGGTGGTGCCCGCGCTTTTGCGGGCAGGCGCTAGGAGGGTTCCGGATGTCTTAATAAAAGCTGTTCTCGGATCCCTCCTATTTAAGGCGCAGTACGGCACACCGTGTGGTTTTAGTCGGTTCGATTCCGACACACCGCCCCATCGTAAACCCCGATGGGGTGACGGCCCGCGGGGGTTTCCACACGCACAAAAAAAAAAAAAAAAAAAGGGTATTTAATTTAAGAATTTTGATTGGTTGTGATTAGTCCTCTCTCCATAGTATTAACTGTAAATCGCGATCAGCTTCAGTAACCTCTACTTGACGGTACATCTTTTCGATGTCTCCTGTTAAGAGGTACTTATACTGCCTAGCTCTTACCAGGACAGAAAAAGAGAGTCTTGTATGTTTGGACCTGACAATAAAATATCATTCAGTGAGTAACCAGATGATGACGGTGCAGAGCCATCGAAAACTACTCTCAATTTAGTGGACTCACTTGAACCCTTGAGTACGGCATGATGGCATAGAAAATAGGAGGGATCAGGCTTTACCGGAACCTCAGTCAAATGGCCTAACCGCATGTATTCGGCTATGAACTCCGAATACTCGGTTTTCAGGCTTGGATTTCGCTTCAACCGCCTTTCTAACTGTAAAAACCTTTTTTTAGCGAGTGCATAGGTATCTCCTAAGCAGTCGACAGAATCTATTAAGGGTAATTATACACGAAATCTACCGTTATCTAACCTTATTGTATTTGATAGAAAATGTTGTTCGCAATATTTGTCCTTTTTGCTTAGAATAGCCCTTTAAGGAACCTCTTCGAAATCCCAGAATATAGGAAGCATTTTGTCTACTTCATTGTTCGGATTTTGTGAAATGTAATTACATTGTATAGACTTAGCATATGATTTGTTCGGGTATATAGAGCCTGAAATTAGCCATCCTAACTTAGAGTTGTGTAATTTAGGATATAGGTTTCAAGGCTAGTGTATTTTGTAGTGATTTGGTAATGAAAGTAGACTGACCTACCGCTATCCAATAATACACGGACCTTTGTCCTTTGATTTGTTCTTGGATTACAAACTTCAATGAGAGCTGTTGACAGAAGTACTTGTTTATCTTGTGTAGAATAGCTTCTTAATTCTCTCTTAATTAGGAGCATCATCACTGTTAGATATTAGATACAGAGACTAAAGGTGAATGAAGTAAGGTGTTATGTCGTCTTTAACATTCGCGACACGATCCCATACGACACTCATTCAATGGGTGTCCTTGACGAAGGTAATTAGAACACAATTTATATTTTTTAACATCACTTAATCTTTCTTGAACGCTCTCACAAATAATACACACAAAATTATTTGACTTTGGTACATTAATGGTAGTGAAAGCTTTGGTATGTGAGTGAGTGGTGTGTGATTTGCTGATAATGGGATTATTATTATTATTGGATACCCCTTGGCTTCGTACAGTCGGAGACAGAGATTTAGTGTTAATATTTCTATTAGTTATAGATTCTAAAACGTCTGCACGATCTTTTAAGAATTTGTGAAATATAGTTAAGGTGGGTATTTCG
Organism: Callimorpha dominula; assembly: GCA_949752705.1. Taxonomy (NCBI): domain Eukaryota; kingdom Metazoa; phylum Arthropoda; class Insecta; order Lepidoptera; family Erebidae; genus Callimorpha; species Callimorpha dominula. Next base: position 2,194,664 of record OX457019.1, on the reverse strand, counting down.
TCGAGGGTATTTTGATATTATTCCCATTTTATGTGAGTTTGAATATCTAATTTTAAAGAAAATATATAACGAAAATTCTTAGTCATGTAATCCACTAAAAATCGTAACGACTTATCGGACTCGCGCGTTAGTGACGGGACATTTAGTAAACATTTAAAGTGATGATTAGTAAGAGCCCGCGTATTGTTGTAGCGGTCACAGAGAAGTTTCCACGCTTCACGATAATTTTGTGATGAGATTTCGAGATTGCTTATTATTCTAGCCGCTTCCCCTTCGAGATACGAAACTAGATAATGAAATTTATGAACATTATTATTGTTAAAAGTATCACGAAATTCTAACCGAAAATTTCGAAATCTGAATTTGTGGCAATTTGAAACCCATGCTATTGCTGCCTTGATAATCGTGTGTGCAACGAGCATCATGAAAAACTGATTCGCTCCTCTGATGAAGTTCAACCTTGTTATGATCATCTATAATTGTCTTTGTGGCGGCCATAATTACAATAAACTCATGCTCAATTCTTTCGTGTTCATCAATTTCTTTAAATAAATTTTCGGAATTCAAAACCTCTATTTGACCTTGCAAATCATCACATCTCAAGGACAAAGCTTCAAAGTTACCAAGCTTAAGCGTTAACTCCGCTAAATCAATACTTGTCAATTCCTCTTTCTGGCTTACATTGTTTACAAAATTTTTAAACTTTGTTATTTGACCTTTTATTGAACTACGTTTTACATTTAATTCTTTAAGTTCGTTTAAATTGCATTTATATATCTCTGTGGAGGTAGTCATGATGATAGCTAATCGAAGAAAGTACGACTAATAAAAAAAAATAAAAACAATAATTATAATTTCAACGTATAAACCAACAGACAAACTGACAAATTAATAATAAATAACATTCTCACGCTCCTCGTTTCGTTAGTACATACGGACACACCCCTCTGGCTCAGCCGTAACAGTTTTGCCCAGTCCCACTAGTGGGTGAACAGGCTTGACTCGTGGACAGCTTCCGTCACTCTGAAATGTTCCGGCAAACACAATGTAAAATCGTTTGTAACAATTGAGGCGACAACAGACTGTACCCTTTTGTTTGTCCTAAAAGGTATTTCAAATAAAATAGAAAATGCTATTTTAAATAAAGTATTTAAATACAATTTATAATATAAAAATTTCAAATACTAGTATTTTAATAATGTCGTATCTCTGCTTGAGTGATATCAGCGACAATAACAAAGAAAAAGGTGCTCATTTAAATATATGTATGCTGCATTTTAATAGGTAAGTAATAAATTTTGTGTTAGTTTTTTTTTTAGTTTGAACTCATGATAAAACAGTGTTATATTGTAGAATATTACAGCGATCTTTAAATACTTACTAATAAGTAATAAGTACTACACGGTACACTTACTAATAAGTAAGTATTTAACACTTCATTAAAATACAATGCTTTTTAAATTTATTCTACGTAGTCCAATATAATAACATATTAACATAGTTTATAAATTGTTTAACAATATGCACATTTAGGTTAACTGCTCAGTATATCGCAAGTTACAGAACGTGACGGTTCAAAATGGATCCAGCACAAGAAATAGAATTAACAGCCTTAGCTCGTCAAAAACCAATGAACCAAGTGATAGATCGTTTTGACTCCAACGTGCAACAATTTTACAGCGGTGCAACGGTATTTCTGACTGGTGGATCCGGTTTCATTGGAAAACAACTAATTGAAAAATTATTCAGGTATCATTTTAATTTACTAAGGGCTTAGACAGAAATTTTGCCAATAGGGAATATGCATGTTGTTTAAATTTACTTGATTAATTTTTCCTTGAATCGTTATTGTCCAGATATAATGCCTAAACAATTATTTTTTTATTTAGTTCATGTTTAGTTGCAAAAAATATTAATTAAAATATGCAAAATAAGGGCGCGAAATTCAACTTTGCAAAACGCTTCACCATTGGTCGAAACAAAACATGACGTGACATTCCACGTTCTGTCATTTATCGGCGCCTATATTCGTAGTGTTACGGAGAAAGATAGGTATTCCTGTGGTTTTTGCTCTTAGCTAGTACAATTTAAGCATTCTAGTGATATTAGAAATCATCTAGGACAATGACTGAATGTAGTTTTGTCAAAGCACAATCGGACAATCTACCGAAAATAGATTCATGATGACCATATATTTTGCATCAAATCAAGATTTTACGTCCGCTGAGGTTAAAGGAGTGAAAGCCGCAAGGTAATTATTATAATACTTGTTTTATTATAATCTAAAGGATAGGTAAGATATGTATAGTTAGTTATATTCACGAAGTTTTATTGGACTTTTGTTACCTAGTTTAAGTAGACGAGTAAGTTGCCTTCTGCTTGATATTTAAAACAAACATAAATTACTGCTGACTAATTCACACGATACTAACAATTAAATTGTAATACGAGTATGCTTACATTAAAGTGATCTTCACAACAATATAAACCCGATATTGAAGATACTTCATCTCTTCTCATTAATGTACACCATTGTTTTAGTATTTTACATTATTATTTTGTACAGGAAAAAATACTGTATTGGGTGTACTTCTTATAGTGTTTTTACACTTAGGAACAAGGCAGTACCTATAAAATGGTTTTTAAACTTTATCCATCGTCTATTAATTACAATAAATAATAATTACAACTGGAAATCGGTATAAAATTACTGTAACACTTCAAGTAAGTTTATGAAACAAACACTAATCGTGGAGCGTGACGTCATCCAAGGCCCGCGAAATATGGCGGCGTTGAAACAGTTCAAATTTTATCGATATTTTCAATGTTATTTTAAAAATTAATTTGAACATTGCCAAGGTTATTTATATTTTTTATTAGGGTAGAATGATGGAACAAGTCAATAAAAGATAAAAAAAAAATACATGCATATTCCCTATTTGGCCGCGGAAGTGTTAATTTTAATTTTTTAGTGTTAACGGCTTAGTAGAGTGCGCAAAGTTTGCAGAGGACTTGTTGAAGATAAAACTTACAGTAAGGGCATAATAGTGATGTAGGTAGTGGTACGGTCAACATATTTGGTATGATCGGTAGTGCACGTCCTCGACGGGGCTTCATTACTTGTAACACAGGTTTATTCCTAACACTAGAGTGATGAGTGAAGAGATTCCGGCGTGGTTGCGACTGCGGTTGACAATAAGTATAACCCTAATGATATGGCAGTAAACTATGTACACTTTTTATCACTTCTTAATGAAATAATGATTATTATTATTATTCACTTTATTCATTTAAATCTAATATATAAAATTCTCGTGTCGCGGTTTGTTACCAAACTCCTCCGAAACGGCTGGACCGATTTTTATAAAATTTTGTCGGGTAGATCTTAGAATCGGCCAACATTTATTTTTCATACCCCTAAATGATAAGGGAAACTTTTGACAATTTTTTTTATTGTTATTTTAATATGATTTGACAATGAAAAATACATACAACTTAAAATTTTCACTCTTCTACATCAACCCCTGTTTTTTAATAGTGATATTAGTATTTTTAATTTCATCTACAGATGCGCAATAGGGTTGCAAGAAAGCAATTGATTAATCATTGTGGTACGTTTTTTTTCTGTATTTAACCCAGTTAATACAGAAAGTGTTATTGATTGTTATAATCGATTGCCGTCAAGTCGATATCAAACTTTTTTTTCATGGAATAGGGGCAAACAAGCAGACGGGTCACCTGATGGTAAGTGACTACCGCCGCCCATGGGCAGCTGCAACTCGAGAGTCACAAGTGCGTTGCCGGCCTTTAAGGTGGAAGTAGGAGAGGAGGGGAGATGGAAAGATGGGGGGAAAGATGGAGAGAAGGAAGGGTTAGGGCTACCGGTAACTGCACTCGCTCGGCGAAATACAACGAAGCATTGCTTCACTGCCGGTTTTCTGTGAGGCCGTGGTATCACTCCGATCAAGCCGGCCCATACTTGCCGAAGCATGACTCTCCCACTGATAAACTTTAAATATGTCAGTTAAGTTAATGAAGTACTTTGAATTAAGAAAATTAATAGTTAGTGTTTTGTTATTTTTATAGGCCGTCAATAGTCCACAACGCTTCGTTATTCTTTCAGGCATAGACCCCATCCCCACAATAAGTTAATATTTTTTTATTTGACTACCAAAATATTGATTAGAAATAATTAATATGGCACAACAACGAGTGCCGGGTCAGCTAGTTTACATATAAATTACATTTTTAAATAGACTCAGATTATATCCGTGGCTGGCGTGAACACATTGACATGTCGACTTGTACGAGTATGTTGTTTTTTTTATCGGCATACGTAATACTTACTACGCATTAGGAATCTATAAGAAAAAAAATACAGTTTCAAATATACATAAATGGAGCAATCGACTTTGGAAATATTATTATGTTGACATCTCGCATTTTACCATACCTAACTTGACAAAACCTCATGTCAAATCAACGATTCACACGATTTTGTGAATGAACATTAATATTTCTTTTTTTATATCAACTTATATTCAGACACCAAAATAATATTCGTTATTTGAAATCTCAACATGTATACAGATAACCGTCAAAACTTAGAAATAGCCACCCAGACAAATAGCAATTTTATATGTATGCAAGAAAATACATTAAATAATTTAACTATGCGTACCGTATCGACTAGGACTGCCTTCTGCATCAGGTTTTTAATCCAGCTGCCTAACGTGAGCCTCTGAAGGTGCTGATCGAGGTTCTTAGCAATTAACCCATGAGCCGAAATGACTATCTAGTTAAAACCCATGACTGGGTAAAAAACCCTGTGATTGCCCATCTCTAGTGACACGGGAGGACTCAATAGGTCGGGGCTTAACAATTTTATTTGAACCCAAGATTTTAATTTTGGAAAAAAACTCTTACGATTTTTCATGACACACTCCCAGATTTTAAATTTATTATCTTAATATTCTTGGATTGCATACCTAAAATTTATTTCAGATCATGTGCTATTAAGAAAATGTACTTGCTAATGAGATCAAAGAGATCTAATTCAATACAGGAAAGACTAAACAAAGTTTTTAGAGACCCGGTAAGTACGTTTATTATTTTGGAATAAATAAAGGATTTATAATCTACTAGTAGCGCCCTTCGGTTTCACTCGCGTAAGTCCCGATCCCGTTGGAATACCGGCATAAAAAGTAGCCTATGCGTTAATCCAGGTCTTCAGCTATCTACATACCAAGTTTCATCGCAATCAGTTCAGTTGTTTTTGCGTGAATGAGTAACAAACATCCATCTATTCAAACTTTCACATTTATAATATTAGTGGGATAACATAATTATGTATGTAGTATATGTGCTGCTCGCCACCGCGCCGCTGGCGAGCGCGCTACGCACCCTCAATTTCATCGCGGGGGAAATTGACCTATTTTCTTGTTCTCTGAGTGAATTCTCAAGTGTGTCACTGTATATAATAAGTTATATGTTATAAAATGGCTAATTCTATTGCATTAGGCTAAGGCTGTAATAATAGATGTAAGCGTTGGATGTAAATAAATAAATAAACATACTTTTGAAGAATTGTTTGCAGCTGTTTATACTGATTTAATTAATTGAATTATTCAATTAAGATAAATTCATTTTTTATTTATTTAAGTTTCTTTGTTTCACCACATAAACAGGTATATGACAGTCTACGTAAGAAACAACCGCAGTTTACTGATAGAATAGTTCCTATGGAAGGAGATGTTTCTGACATCAGACTTGGACTGCGTGACAAAGATTGGATTACACTTTCAGAAGAGGTAAGAAATCATATTTATATTTATATAGCTGTAATAAATAAAACAACACTGTCACAACTCTGCAACAACAACAACAACAACAAATCGTCAAGTTCGAGAAGATTAATGAACAACATAAGTATTTATGTTTAAACGACTACTAACGTAAAATCCTTAATTTAAGAATTTTAATCTTTTTTGGAATTTTAATACCATTCGTAATAATTAAATTGTTCGAGTTTTTATAATTTTTTTTAAGTATTTGTTATTTCATTAATGGTAGGCGCTGGCAGCTGTCATATAGTTTATACTACTACGGCTTTTTTTTATGTACTTACGTACGTACGGTAAGGTCTGCAGGGGTTCCCAGTCCTCTGGGACCTTAGTCAAGACCTTAGGAAAGACCTTAGTCGCCTTCAGCAGGCAGGGGGCCTTACCCCCCTCCAGATTAGAGAGGTGCGCGTTGAACACATCGCGCCACCGTCTTGGGCCTGCTTCTGCAGCGCTCATTGAGGCCGGAGATCATTTCGCGCTTTCCGGCGCCTGGTGCGTCTTCTGCGGGATGGGAGAGTGCATGTCCTCTCCGTTCCCGTTCCGCCGCCTCTTTAGCCAACATCACCTCCTCGCAAAACGAGACGGCGGAATCCCACGCACTCTCATTTTAGACCATGGACAGAAATGGTTCTGTCCATGGTCTAAAATGAGAGTGCGTGGGATTCGCGACAGCTATTGGGGTAGGAAGCCTCTCGCTAGAGACCATGGGGTCTAGCGAGAGGCTTCCTAACCCAATAGCTGTCGCGAGATCGTTTCGCTGCTACGTCCATGCTGAGCACTCCACCAAAGTGTGGAGTGCAGTGTCCTCGCGACAGCCTCTGCAGTGGTGGCACGCAGGCGATGGCTCCCGGCCTATGCGACACAGGTACTTACCGAAGCAGCCGTGTCCGGTGAGTACCTGCGTCAACCGGCGGAGAGGCTGCCATGTCACCTCACCAGCCAATCCTCCATGATGGGTCTTACCGCCACAATTGTGGCGTGCCCTGCGCTCGGTCGCTCCAGTCCTTCTTACCACTCGTCCATTAGGACCTGGCGAAGCTGAGACCGTTACGCCTCGATCTCACGAGGTGCGGGTATCAGGTCACGCTCTAGTGCCTTCTTGCACTATTGGTATAATAACGGAAGGGCTTTCGCCTCTAGGTCCCATAGGGCAGAACCGGCTAGGAGACTCGCCGCTTCGAAGGATATCGTGCGGTATCCTCTTATGACTCTGACGGCCATCGTCCGCGGTGGTCGCCGCACTATCGCAGCATTGCGGGCCGTCAGAGACTCGGCCCATATTGGGGCGCCGTATAGGGCCATAGACCGCACGATTCCGACATAGAGTCTCCTACAGGAGGCGTCGGGCCCTCCTAAGTTTGGCAGCAACCGCGAGAGTGCAGCCGCCGTCCTTATGAGCTTGGGGGCCAGATTCCGGAAATGATAACCGAAATCCCATCGACTGTCGAGTGTGAGCCCTAGGTATCTCAGCGAAGACTCGACGCCGATGCGAACACCTCCTACGATAATGCTGGATCCCGCTGGAGGCCTCTTCCGAGGCCCATGCAAACAAAGGGGCTCCGACTTATGACTTATACACCGCCAACATCACCTCACCCCTGGATACTGCTCCCTCCGCCAGGGCCCTTACGCGCATGATTGCATCCACGGTAGAGCGCCCCCGGCGGAAACCAAATTGATTTTCCGCCAGGTCCGGCCCCACTCTCGAAAGGTACTCGACGAGTCGCTCCACGATGATTCTCTCAAAGAGCTTACACACCTCGTCGAGCAACACTATGGGCCGATAGGCAGACGGTGAGTCTGCTGGACGCCCCTCCTTTCGAATAAGGACCAGTTTCCCCGTTTTCCACAATTTTGGAAACTGGCCCCTCGCTAAACATGCGCTAAAGAGCCCCATTAGGCGGGGCCCAAGAACCGTGAGGGCTAGAACCCACGCTCGGCCTGAGATGCCGTCAGGTCAAAAAAATAAGCCGTAAAAAGCTTGTTTTGATAAGTGTAAGAGATCCGAAGATATAGGGTTGGCTACGCTGGCTTAAGTATCAAGTCAGCAGGACCATTGTTTTTCGGAAAGGGCTAAAGCAAAAAAATCAATTCTTTGGCAAAAAAATAGCAAATAACTAGCAAAAAAATATAGTGTAAGTTTTATTACGGCCCTATGACTTGGCTACGCCAGCTTCATAGACACTTAATTATTGTTAATTTATAAACATTTTGGAAGTCTTAAAGATGATTTGTACCATATTGATTATGTGAACTATTTTTATTGTGTAACCTATGTCAATAAATAATTAAATTGGTGTATTGACAGCCAACTTGTAGAGTACTTAAAGTTGGTTATTTTGTGAATAGGTCCACTATTAGGTATGGAAACATCTCACAAGGAGGCACTAGAGCGTGACCTGAAACCCGCACCTCGTGATATTAAGGCGCAACGGTCTCAGCTTTGCCAGGTCTTAATGGCCGAGTGGAAAGAACGACTTGAGTGATCGAACGCAGGTCACGCCACAATTGTGGCGGTAAGACCCATCATGAAGGATTGGCTGGAGACGTGACATGGCAGATGTTTTGGAGTCGCTCAAGTTTGTTCAGTTGGTCTTCGGTGCATTCTAAATAGCTGACATCAACATAGTCAAGGATAAAAGAAGAAGAGATTAATCAATTTTGAATGATGTTTAAGTCCAAATTCTCTACAACTGATATTATTATCTTTTCTGAAAATTAATTGTAAAGATATATTTTGTCATCAATTGATATTCCATTCCAGTTATCTTTTAAAGGACTATTTATTGTATTGTTCAGGTCAGTTTCATATTCCATGTTGCTGCAACAGTGAGGTTTGATGAACCACTTCGTAAAGCAACACTCACCAACATTCGGAGTACTCGAGAGGCACTTGAACTTGCCCGAAACTGCAAGAACCTGAAGTAAGTTAGGTTTCTGCCTTACGCATTTAGCATAGCTAGTGATATTTTGCAACTGGATGGTGAGTTTTAATCTGGGTCTTGAAGTGATACAGAACCCCCTGTACTGTCCAAATGGACCCTAAATGGAGGGGCGGGGGAGGCAAAACGTAAAATTTTCAACGGAGCAACCGGATGAAAATGCGGTTGCTTAAAAGTTTATTTAAGTCGGTCGTGATAATGCATGATCATATGTATGTATATAGAGATATATAAGTATGTTTATCAGCAGTCTGGTTACCATAGCCTAGGCTCTGCTTAGTTTGGGATTAGACGGCCGTGTGTGAGATGTGTAAAGTTAATATTATTATTGAATTTTTTTAATTTACGCTTGTATTTACTAAAGTAGTAAGTTCAGTATTTATCCCGGAGTCCACTACAGAAATTAAGAACGACAGAATGATGCATTTTGAATCTGTTTCAGAAAATTCATACATGTTTCTACAACGTTTGCAAATGCAACCAAAGACCGTATCGGTACAGAAGTATTTGAAAAGTTCTACACATGTCCAGTACCTCCTGCTACGATGATATCTCTTGCTGAGAATGCTGAGGAAAGTAGACTGGATAACATCACTAAGACGTATGTTTCAAATGAATTGAGGAATTAATCCACTAGGATTAATTGTTCAATAAAAGATCTCAAACTATTGAGATCTTATAAGTCGCAGATTCTGTATTAGCCACAAGGTTAACTCTGAACTTGAGTCTTTATATTATAAATATAAATATTAAAGTTTCGCCTTTGCAGGTACAAAGGCGAAACTTTAATATTTTTGACGATTATACGTACTCAAGAAAGGTACAGGTTGTTACAGAAAGGTATTGTCTTTTTTTTTATATTATAGGGGGCAAACAAGCTGACGGGTCACCTGATGGTAAGTGACTACCTTCGCCCATGAACACCTGCAATTCAAGAGTCACAAGTGCGTTGCCGGCCTTTGAGATAGGAGTACGCTCTTTTCTTGAAGGTTTGAAAGTCGTATCGGTCCGGAAATACCGCAGGTGACAATGTGTTTCAAAGATTGGTTGTGCGAGGCAAAAAAATTCTGGAGAACCGCGTGGTGGATTTCCAATTATCCAGGTGATGGGGATGAAAGTTTTGTCGCGTTGAACGATGTCATGGTCACATTTTAGGGTTAGGTGTGAACCTTACTTAACACTCCTAAAATTTGACCGCACCTTTCTGTAACAGCCTGTGTAACTAAGGTTTTTCTGTGTAATGGATTATGTTTTACAGAACCTACTTTTCTTCAAGGGTATTTCAAAAGGGTAGGTACAAAAAGATTTTTACGGCTGCTATGGCTCTCAATGAGAAATTGATTTGTGGAGTGGTTATTTTGGTCTAATCGCCATTCAGTACATAAATACATATTTTCTACAAGTCAACTTTCTGTAGAAACAATGATCATGATCATGCAAATTTAAATAGACTCAAAGTATGGTAAAAATACTAATTGGGTGTTTAGCACTAAAATTTAGAATTTTACCAGCACTCAAATTTATTATCACGATGGACAAAATGAAAACTGTCAATGGCATAAATCAATCATAAAAGGTCTTAATACACATACGTTGCATATATAGCAAACGTATTGTACTTATCTTGGCACACAATACTTGAATTAAGTTAATTGCCTTCCAGACTGATAGAGGGTTGGCCGAATACTTACACCTTCACAAAGTGTATTGCTGAGGAGTTAATCAGGACGACTAGTGGAGACTTACCCATATGCATTGTGAGACCCGCAATTGGTAAGAACAGCATGTGAAAAAAATATAACAGTGGAAGTAATCAATCAATGATACGCATTTATTTATTATTATTACTAAAATTTAAAAAGTTTATGAAATCCCATTAAGTTATGATTCATTTGCAGTACTTCCAGCATACTACGAACCTGCACCTGGATGGTTAGATATTAGCACATTGTCTGGACCCAGCGGTGTAAGTATCTCTACTTTATAAATGTTTAGGGGAATCAAAAGCATTGTTAAGATCCCGTAAAACTAATCAACGATGATTTTTTCTTAAAACTAACTAAGACTGAGCTTTCTGAGTTTGCGCCTGAGCCACATCCATTACTAAAGCCACACCCAGTTCCTGTTACAGATATGCGAACCAAATCTGCTCGAGTTATTACATACACTCTTAACCCATCCGTAAAAGTAATATCCCTCTTACTTCCATTGCCTTCACTTCTTGTCTACATTTCCCGTTCAATATATTCTCAATTTTCCCATCTTTAATTCCCAATGGGCTTGTTCCCTCTTACGTGAACGGGACTAAATTTTGAGTTTGCAAAATTTGGGGGCAAAATCAAAATTATTTATTTCAATTAAACCCATTGTAGGTATTTTAGAATTGTCAGGAGGAGTCAGTCAGTATAAGTCAGTCGTGAAGCTAGTTGCCTTTCCAAAACGTAGCCTAAATTTTGGTTGAACTAATTTATGTATATCTCTAGTAACATAATTATGTCTTTCACGCCGTTTTGTAAAGAGATGCAGTTTTTTTCTAACATACATGATGTTTTCATAAATATATTGACAAGGTACTGTTAGGATATTAATTTCCTTAAATAGATCCTTAAGGTTTTCGCGACTACGTAGATTATTAATGGCTCTGGCGGCTTTTTTGCAGAATAAATGTCGATTTTTAACCTAGTACTTCTGTTTAACAAGAAAAACTTGAAGAAATTGAGCATTGTATTGGGTGTTCTTGGTTGGTGCAATGCCTACATTCTACTTAAACGTTAGCCTTGGAGAGGCGATGACACGTCATTATCACTTTGATGGCACTTTAAGTGGCAGTTTTTTTTACAATAAAAATAATAACTTCACACATCTCACACACCACTGCCCCCTTGCGATAGGATCCCCAAACAACATATTCGAAAGGAGATACCGAATACAGCTATATGAGAACGACCAAGATCAATCTGGCATATATGAAGTCCGAATATACACGGACGGTTCTAAGATGGGGACAGGGACTGGAGCCGGAATTTTCTCACAAGACCTGAATGTAACAATATCACTGGCGTTAGGGCAGCACAGTTCCATATTTCAATGCGAGTGCGTTGCGATAATCTACGCCGCTACCGCGGTTATGTCAAGATGTATGTCATACAGTATGGCCGTCCTAAAAGCCCTGGAGGGTAACACCATGAGCTCGGGTCTTATTTACGAATGCCACCAGACACTGGAACATCTAGCCTCTGACAACAGGCTAATCCTCCAATGGATCAAGGGGCATAATGACCCACTCGGGAACTATGTCGCCGATGAGCTGGCAAGGAGGGGATCTGCAACGTCAGTAGCAGGTCCAACTATACTGTTGCCACTTCCCTTTAGTCAACTTCGCTCATGGGTAAGACAACGGACTCGGGAAACGCACAACAACCGCTGGGCCGACACACCTGGCTGTAGACTATCAAAACTGGTGCTGACGAAGGTCTCACCACGTTTGACTTGCAGACTGCTCAGTCTCAACCGACTTGACATCAGAATAGTGGTAGGAACTATTACGGGCCATCTGGCCCTAAATCGACACCTATTCACCATCAATGCGACAAACAGTCCTCTATGCAGAGGCTGTCTCAACGCGGAGGAAACGGCCGCCCACGTTGTCCTGGAGTGCGAGGGAGTGGCCACACAACGGGCAAGTATCCTCGCGGGAGCGAGGTCGCTCCTAGAAGCCTGTGAATGCCCCAGGAGGCTTCTGCGCTTCTGGAAGGAGCTAGGCTGGCTCAACTAGTCAGCCTACCTGTACGCATAATGAACCGCTTATGAGTCTAAATGCGGAAACAGAGCCCTATACCAATACCAATACCAATCTCACACACAGCCGTCTGATCCCAAACTAAGCAGAGCCTGTACAATGGTAACAGGTCATATTTCATATTGCCCGGCCGTTATAAATAGTTAAATATTTAATTACTTGGTCCGTAACAAATATATAGATTTTGTCAAATGGTAACGTTTTCGGGATGAAAGTTGTATGTCCTTTGCCGTAACCTTGACAAGGCGTGAAAGCGTAACAAAGAAGTAAACTCACTTTCCACCATAGAAAAGCGGGAGGCCAAAGTTTCCAAGTGGGTGAAGACACGTGGAAACAGAAGGGACACCACACTTAATGGGTCCTAAGTAAGCTGTATTTAATTTCAAGAATGTGTATGACAAAAATACCTAATGCCATTTAAATTAACCCTAGGTAATACAAGATTCCCATAGTATTTAGGCGCAGAAAGAGGTTACACAATTTCATTGTCGAAATACCAAAACATCGAATAAAACGCTTTTACAGCTCTTTATGATTAGAGTCGCTGAAGTCTGGAATGAACTGCCTGCGTCTCTTTTTTCAGATATTTATAATCTTGGAATGTTCAAGAATAAGTAGCAGTAGTAGTAAGAGTAGTAAGCAACTAAAGTTGAAAAACTAATACTTGTTTTTTATGATTTTTAAGTCAATAATATATTCATTCCCGTTTACCATATTGATTTTACAATAACAAATCATGATATCATTAAAACTATGGGGATTATGAATGTAACACATATGTACAAATAAAAAGTAAGCTTTTACAAAAATAACATTGACATGTGGGGGCCGTGGTTTTTTCAATGCCAGGACACTCCATAATAGCGAGGTATGCAATCTTTGAGATTACTTCTTCTCTGTAAACTTGGAAGTGCATCGGCATGTGGTGGCGGTGGACGACGGACTCACTCCGCTTACTCTAAGTAGAGAGTGGCGCAAACCAGCAGTACTTAAATATTACTGATCGCAGGGAGATATGGAAGAGCAAAGAGCTTCATGGACATTTTTATCGGGCCTTAAATGGAACCGAAGTATATTTATTATCATCTGTGCCCTAGCTAAGGTTCGGTAACCTCTTTGGAGAAAGTGAAGGTTTTATATATGCAATTACAGATGAGGTTGTTATGACGAACAATTATCGGAGACATATCTTGAAGGACGGTATAACTGACATTAAATTGGGCATATCATCGTCCCTAAGAAAGCCTCAGGCATGTAATTTCCGGTTTTCCTCGTCTTGCCAACAGTGAGTACTTGCATAGACATAACCAAGTGGCCAGGATAGTCCAGCAGCAACTTGCTCTTAAATATAACCTTGTGACTGTAGAATTACGGTACTACAGGTATATGCGTGACCCAGTTCCCAAAAATGGAAGTGCAACATTGTACTGGGATCGATCTATGATCACTGACAGGACTATTGATGCCATTAAGCCTGATATAGTGGTAATAGGCCGTATTGTTGACATCACCATTCTCCCTGATGATAACCCTTAAGGGCTGAAAAAGAAAAACAAATTAAGTATTCAGATTTGGCCCACGAAGTGGTCGATATGTGAATTGTGGATTTGACAATCACTGTGCCGATAGTCATACCCGCCCATGACTTGATTGCGACCACCAACACCTTTAAAGGCTCACGTTAGGCAGCTGTATTGTGAGGGGGTTTCTGTCTCTGGAACCCTAACGACCGGTCGACGCTTCGTCCCTGTACCCGATTCCGGTGGGACACTATTTTTATATTTTTAAATATATATAGGTATTTTTTTTTCAAAATATGTAGGTATTTAAAAATGTAATGTATATGTTTAAGAGAGAATAATACAAATAATATTTATTTCTTTCAAAAATATAGTAAACAACAGAACAAAGTACAGAAGTCAATCAAGTTATTACAGTACCTACTGTGTTGAACTCTGGTACCCAAGGTTAGTTTAACTTGTGTTAAAACTTACTAGCAGTAGTAGTACCAGTAATAGCACCAGTAGTAGCAGGGCACTCGCAGGTCTTTTTTTGTGTTTGAATAGGCAGATTAATGCTATTCATATAAATTATTTCTGTAAGTATATAACTGTAGGCAGCAGCATCCGGCTAACGAATAAGAAAACAAGGGTTGGTGTATCACTTGGGATAGGTGCAACGTAAGAAGCAAGCCCCAAATCTAAGAGTGCGCTGTGCAAGTTGGAATGTTAGAACGATGACTGGAAGAGAAAGAGAGCTAGCGGATGTGTTGCAAAGAAGAAAAATAAATGAGGCATGGAAAGAACAAAATGGAAGGGCACGAACTGGAGAGACTGTAGAGGGATACAAATGTAGGGGGTGATGGTCAGGTTCAAGTAGAAGTAGAGTTAGATAGTGTTCTCAAGAAAGGTGTGACAGATGTAAAGGGAGTAAATGGTAGAATCAATCAGGCTATCCTAAATCCTACACTACTTTTACAACTATAAGTTGTAAAAATAGTGTAGGATAGCCTGATTCTAAATACCATCAGCTTGTATATCAAGCTGAATGAAAGGGCGAAGTGAAAAAATAAACTGGCAAGATTTGGATACGGTTATCCCTTTGTCGGTTGACTCCGCTCTAGGAGTGCCACGTCAGAAAACACACCTCTGTGTACTCCGCTCCTGGAGTTCAACGTGTCATCGAAGCTTATTTTAACCGTAGTGTATCGTAAACTATATCTTTCCTGCTTTAACTTGCACAAAGTGTTTAGAGAAAAGAACAAGGATCGTATATTGACACATGTTAAATCTTTAAAACACGCCTACGACGATTACTGGACTTTTTAAAAGTCGTCTGCCAGTTTTGTTTTCGAGTGCGTACCGGCCAGTGCTATTTAGTGTATTGTGTTAAATAATAAAAGAAGATAAACAAAAGGACAGCATTACAACATGAGTGGGTAAGTAATAAACACTTTTTAATGCATAGATTAAGGATTTTGGACAGAAATAGTTATTTCAAGAAACATTCTTTGTCATTTTGCGCGCAATGCCGTCGCCATGCCCGTACATTTTTACTTATTACGAATAATAAATACACTATTCGTGACAAACTGTCGTTATTACGTAAGTTGTTACGTATCTTTTTATTATTACTAAGCATTTAATATAAAAAGTACTGCAAGGATTTTGCGTAACATTCCAATGAAAATATACGCAACCTAAACATGTCTCTAGGAGCTTAATCAACATACTGGAAATATGACGTCAGTGACACTTAACCGCCATTTTTATGAATTTTGCTCCGTTGATCGATTGGTATGGATAAGACTTTCGTGGATTTGAATTTCTATATTTTTGGTGACGGATTATTTTTTTTTTCTTCTATTTATCATTTATTTTTTTATTAACTTAAAAGATTTTTGCATTTTTATATATTTGCGTATTTCTTACTACTTCTCTAAAAACTTGCATGTTTTATTTGCATTTTATTTTAATGTTTTTAAGTGAGATAAGACGTCCTCGAATGCGCGGTCTGCGACGTGGTAGGGGTGTGCGTGTGCGAGGTGGAAGAGGTGGTCCAGGTGGACCACCACCGGTGGCGGAGGTGGTGGATATGGTAGTGGTTGCCGATCGCGGTGGTCCTAGCGGGCGTGGCAGAGGGCGTGGAGGCCGCCTCAATGTCCGACACGAGCGACCAGGACCTCGCACTATTGACGAGTTAGCCTTTTTTCTTAACTCTTTCTTTTTTCAATTCACTAATTTAATTTTTTACTAATCTAAATCATTTTGGGTAAAACAATTAAATCGTTTTGAATTGTAGACTTGTGATCTGCGATATCGACGCGCTGCCGGAAGGCCGGGGTCTCGAGACCGCCATGCATCCTAAAAGGATGCGCGTGTGGCAACCGTAAGTAGTTCTGCTTAAGTATGTTATTTGTAGATATTCTTGTTATAATACTTACTAACAAGTTTTAACTTTTGTTTTAAAATGTCCATCTAGATCAAATCCCGCACCACCACCACTAACACTACCACCTTCATCACCATCGGTTGCATCACGATCACCATCGGTTGCACCACCATCACCATCGGGTCCATCCCGATCATCGGTGTCATGTTCGGTGCCTTCGCCAGCAATGTAAGTCGCTTACGGACTTTTCTAGTTATCTGTAAAGATATGGGTACTACAACACCGCTCCTGTTCCAGGTTTATGGAATGTGGGGATCAGCAGTCGATTTCAAGCTCGCTACCCGCTTCCTCGATATCTCCACCTCCACCTCGTCGTCCTCAGAACCTGCGAGATGCAGATATCACCTCCCTCATCAATCATGGTAAGTACCTGCTGATTTTATTTGGGGCATGGGTCATGGCCAAATTTCTGGTTCCAACCAAATTTGAAACCAATCATTTGTTACAGGAAGCGACGAAGAATCTGATGAGAGCGCAGACGAGGAGGAGAACATTGGTCCAAGGGTGTTTCAGATCATGATGGAAACACCCTTGGACCATGATGCTGTCGTTGAGGATGCTGCCGGAGACCAAGCGCCCGCCGCTGACACAGCACCTGCCAGTGAACTTGATCCCGCCGATGTCCCTCCAATAATGACGGAGCAGCCTTGGGGTCTCCATAATTTTGACTGGCGGACATTTCCAAACCCTCCGATTTCACCTGAATCGAGGCGGGAAACATTCTCCGTAATTAATGTCGGTCCGACAACTCCTAGTGCCGACCCATATGGTATTTTTGTTGAAATATGGGATCGGCAAATTATGGAGCACATTGCCTCGGAGACTAATAAATATGCTCAACAGGTGGCATCCCAGATGCTTGAAAGTTCCAATCTCCATCCCAGAAGTCGCATCAGCCGGTGGCATGACGTCACGACGGATGAACTGTATGTTTATTTCGGCATCATTCTGGCGATGGGGATTGTTGTTAAGTCGAGGATGGAGGAGTACTGGGGTTCCACCCCTGACATATTTTATACTCCGGGTTTTAGCGCACACATGTCCATAGATAGATTTTTTATTTTAAATAAATGCCTGCATTTTAATAATAACGACGACATGTGTGCGCTAGAACTGGACTACTCCGAGGCCCGGCTTTTTAAAATAAAGCCAATACTGTTACACTTAAACAAAAAATTTCAGGATATGTATACCCCGGCGCAGAACATTGCCCTAGATGAGAGTCTCTTAATGTGGAAAGGCTGGTTGGAATTCTGCCAGCTTATTCCAAATAAAGCTGCAAATCGGGGTATAAAAACCTATGAGATTTGTGAATCTCAAACCGGCTACCTATGGCGGTTTGAGGTTCATGCTCATAAAAAATCTCCACCGCAGCAGTTTGGAGATCCGCTAGAGGCAGCTACACCGGCAGTTGTTTTGCAGCTGATACAAGGCTTGGAGCACAAAGGGTACACACTCTGGATGGATAATTTCTATCAATCCCCGTGTCTGGCTCGGCGCCTGAAATGTTTGGGCTTTGACTGTGTGGGAACCCTGCGGACCGATCGCAAGTTTGTCCCGCAGGCCCTGCATAGCCTCACCAAGCAGAACATGCGCCCGGGCCAGATCACTGGTCTTACCTCAGGGGACGTCGATGTCATGGTATGGAGAGATACTAATAGGGTGGCTATGATTTCTACATACCATGGCAACGGTCAACAAACAGTCCGAGGGTCCACCAAACCCATCCTGATATTGGATTACAATATCATGATGGGTGGGGTGGATAAAAAAGACCAGCTCCTGGCCATGTATCCAGTAGAACGAAAACGTACAAAGGTGTGGTACAAAAAACTTTTTAGGAGACTTCTCAACGTCTCCGTTTTAAACTCCTACATAATACATCACCACACTTCTTCTCTCAGTCATCGAAATTTCCGAATTAGCCTTGTAAAATCTCTTCTTGCAAACCATTCTACCCCGCCACCGATTCCGCCTGCAACCACGCAGAACAAAGCAGACGTCACACACCGCTTGGCTGAGTTCCCGATGGGGAAACACCAACGGATTCGGCGGACGTGTACGGCCTGCAAGAAACAAGTGCGTACGTTCTGTGTTGGTTGCGGCAGAACCGTATGTATGGACCCCTGTTTCCTCATTATACATTCATAGTTTTATATGTGTAAAATACATTTATAAATATATATTTCTTTATTTATTTGTATATATTTTTGTACCACACTTTTGTACGTAAATACTGAAGGTGTAGCGTGATACAACACACTGCCAGGTAATGTGCAAGGCTTGTTCATAAAGAAATTTAAATCGTTTATAAAAAAATGTGTAGTAAATTGTATTTTTTTTTTATTAAAATAATATTTATTTTATTTCATTATGTATTTTTTAATTAATTCTCATATTATGTTCATATTGCAAGTTTAGGTGTAACAGTATTGGTCGTATCCATATTATGTTAGACATGTACTTTTTCGTCCGTCGCATCTGGTGCTCGAAATGGTTAACATTTTTTGTTGATTTCTGAAATGTATTTGTAAGGCAACATGCCTTTTTTTTGTGCTTATCGGTTTGTAACATCCATCAAATTGTAGAATGTTAGTTTGTATTTAAAATAAATGCATTAAAATTTACCCTGTGAACCAAAGTTTGAGAGGACCTTTCTTGCGCTTATTTTCAAGTGCTTTGTTTATTGTTCGATTTCTAATAAATTAAACATTTGTAGCAGTTGAAACTCTGTATGTGATAAGTATGTGGACCATACTGAAGTATAAGTTAATAACCTAAGTCACTTGATCAACAGTGTTCTCGGAATTTAAGTATGAACTTACCCTATTTATTTGTCTGGACGTTCGGGTCGCCTAAATGATGCGTTTTTGTAAAGCTTGTGGTGTGAAAAAAATGTATGGCGAGGTGTGTTTTTTTTATTGATTATTGTTAAATAATGTATATTTAAGTAAATAAAATAAAAACTTTTTCAATAAATTGTTAATTTTTTCTATTGTAATGGCTTTTATACAATAAAGTAGAAAAAAATCGCTCATCCTGATTTCAAATTAGAATTAGTAACACATTACAAAGCAAAACTGAAGTATTTTTCTTTTTTAATGTTAGCTTGTTTCATAACGATTCCAACGACGTAAGTAATATATAAAGCTCCCATACAAAACATTAGAGATATAGTCATTTTAATCACATGCGCCGATATCGCGCGAGACCACCCAGAAGTAACTACACTGATGCGTCGATTCGCGCAAAATAGCCGCCACAGTAGAAGGGTTATGATAGGTATTTCAGATAGTGCGGAAATTTTGAGAAGAGGATATTTTAATGCGCATAAGGGAGTAGAGCATGATGATTATGAAAAAGTGCATGGAGGATGGAGGCTCAGCAATCGAAACAATGAGAGTGAGGACCTACTGTAGTTTGCCTTATCGTTTGGCCTCGCGGTTGTTAATACCTGGTTCCGGAAAAGTTGCGAACATCATATCATCTATAAAAATGGTAACCACGCTACACATTGACTAACTGCCCGGGAAGCCATTACGGATGCAGCATAGATTACTGGTAACAGAATTCAAAACTAAAGTAATTGTTAGGTAAGAGAAAGAAGAACCGACCTCCTCCACAGATCAGGTGATGAATGTTAGAGAACGAACAGTATGCTTAGTACATTCAAAGAAAAAGTGCTGGAAAAAATCATAAAAAAGGATGAATGTTGGAATGAAATGGTAAACTATATAAGAAAGATAGCGAAAAAGTGTTTGTTTAAACGAAAGGGAAATGGCATTATTGACAGAGATACTAGGTGGTAGAGCAAAGAAGTAAAATAAGCTTTAATTTAATTAAACGAAGAATTGAAATGTTAGTTTTTATACATTTTCTCAATAACTGAGTGACAGAACACCCTGTATACAAACATCTACACGAACACAGAGGGCAAAAAGAACTCTACCGCATTACAAAAGCAGGAAAGAAAAAGTAATGGACATGAATCACGTGAGATGTATGAAAAATTAAGCAGAGAGGGTATTAATAAAAGATGAGGATATAAAAGATCGATAGAAGACTTATTTTGATAAACTTATGAATGAAGAGAATGAACTGAGCGGAGTGTTAAATGATGTGCATGGAGAAATCTAATTAGTGAATTATATTAGTATAAATAAAGCAATTAAGCAGTAGAAGTTCTGAGGTAAGGGGGGGAGGTAAGGGATCGGCTCTTAGTTCATTCTTCTTCTTATTAATAATGGATGCTCTGACATCGAACATACAGAAAGAGATACCTCGGTGCATGCTGTTTGCTGGCGAAATTTGGGTACGTTGGTAAAGAAGGTCCCAGGGTGGCGTTCCATGGCGCAGACTGGAAAATGGCAACAAAGACTGGGGAATGTTGGTTTGACAATCAGTAGAACCAAAACCTAATACATGTTTTGTGATTTCGGTGGTCTGGTCTCTCCAGTCCTGCAACTATTTCGCTGAATGAAATAGCGATAACAATCTGCACCGACTTCCTCAGTTCTTCTAAAGCGATGGTGAAACAGACTGTTTTTACAGTATTTAATCAATACAGGATGGATGAAGAGGCTGCAGGAAGCAGGAATAATATACAAATCTCAGGTTACCTATCAAACTGAAAGATGTTACGATGGATGTGTGGTGCGACTAGAATAGACAAGGTGAGGTGTTGAGTTGAGGAGCATCAGATTATCATGGTATGGATAATTATGCGGAGGGATGAACAAAATGTGGTGAAGAGAGTTTCATGTCTGGAAATTGAAGAATGAAATACTAGAGGACGACCAAAGAAAAGATGGATGGAGTGCGTGAAAGAGGATATGGCTAGAAAGGAAGTAACCGGTGGACTGACGAATTATAGAGGAGAACGAAAGAAGAAACACATTGTGCCGAACAATAAATTTGAGAAAAGACCAAGATGATGATGACAATGATGTTGATAATCACTCGGTCGGAACACTACCTAACTTTCCTTAAGACTCACCGACCGTTATGCGCGGTATTTTCATAATTCATTTTTTATTATCATGGTGAACAAGAGTCATAGCAGTGAGTAATGTCGGTGGGCTTAGTGAATCAAATCAATAAGTAATAAAAGAGTAACAATCTGAACCTCCTGGCTCCATCATCAGATCACCTCCATAATGCAAAATTATAGTATTGTCATCCAAACTATATACTGATATAAGTTTCGTTTTGATACAACAATTTATTAGAAGATGGTTAAAATTGACTTCCAAGATTTTACATAGTTTCAAATAAAGCTAATAAACCTAAAAACCATGCTTTATAGACCCTCGTCACCATATTGATGTATTTACCTCGTTAAAACAGTCCAAATGAGCCCAAAACCGAGGGGTTTACTATTAACTATTGAAGAGTTTCCATTATCAGATCGCTTGATGGAATCTACTTGTTGTAGTGTCATCGATATTTCATGTATTTACAAAATTTCAAATGGGTACGACTATTAGAAATTAATTAAATTTGACTTCTAAGATTGATTTACATATATAGTTAGATACAGGCCAAGCTAATAAAAGTGTGTTGATAAAAGGATCTAATATATGTTTCAGTTTTTTTTTAGATGGACCTAGTATTACTGATAGAAAAGACTAAAGGGGCCTAGCTTTCTAGTGGTAACTTGGAATCCAGAAAAATATTTTATCTATTTCTGATATGTATTGTTTCCTAGATATACCTTGGAGTAGGTATTGGTGTCATCCGAGTATTTTGCACAGACGTTAATTCTAATTTATCTGTGGCTCCTATTGATTACGTGAACAATGCTATAATAGCTGCAGCCTGGGACTCAACAGAGAGGCAAAAAAATGGTCAAACTGAAATCCCTGTCTACAATATGGCTAGAGATTTGCGATATGGTAAGTTATTTTGATTGTATAGCTCCGTTCATGGTCAGGCGCGCCTTGCGGATTTTTTGCCAAAGGTTGTAACTTGCTACAGTCGCCCACTTATCGCAATATTGTCTTAGGTTTTCTTGGTTTAGTAATATCTAGGGATCAAGTACGTTGTAGAGTATCGCCGCAATTGAGGATTATTATTTTAACTTTCTTGGATCGTTATTCAAATTCAAATTCAAAGTCCTTTTAGTGAATTTCACTATTTTAATAAAGAATTTCCTTTAAATTTTGATTAAAATCAAATGACAATCTGGTAATAGCGCTATTACAAAACTATTACAATTTCTGCATCGAAAAAAAAAAAAAATATGCATCGATATGGAGAGACGACATCATTTGTGTTGAAATGTTAATATCTAAAATATGAGACTCGTACTGCCATCTAGTGTCTACAATTTATACTACTGTTTACTTTGGAAAATAAAAGTCAGTCGTTTAACCGCCATTGAAAGAACCGTTGTTTTATTATAGGTTATGGGCCTTACGCTCAAAATTTCGCGATAATCAATTGTGGACTATATAGTGACAGACTGTTATTATTTCGCCGTATTATCGCAGTGTACGAAAAAAGTGAATCGCAACAATGACCGCGAACTATCTTGTGAATGTGCCGAAGCTTACAGGGCGCGATAACGACAGCCAATGGTGTTTCGCAGCGGAGAATTACTTAATTCTTGAAGGCGTGAAACATTGTGTGAAGCCACAATTAAATCAAGAGATTAAGGCCGCAGATGACGAAAAAACCAGGGCGAAATTGATTATGACGATCGACCCGTCATTATACGTCCATGTGAAAAATGTTAAATCAACCAAAGAATTATGGGACAAGCTAAAACAATTATTCGATGACAGTGGATTTTCGCGAAGGATAAGTCTATTAAGGAATTTGATTTCGATTCGCCGAAAGAATTGCAGTTCGATGACGTCGTATGTGACGCAGATTATTGATACAGCACAGAAACTCAGCGGAACAGGTGTTGAAATCAACGATGTATGGACAGGATCATTGCTATTAGCTGGATTGCCTGATCGTTTTTCCCCTATGATCATGGCAATAGAGCATTCCGGTATTCCTATAACGGCAGATTCCATCAAAACCAAATTGTTGGATATGGATTTGTCAAGTCATGACGAGAGTGAAGTTAGCGGTGCGTTCGCTATTCAATCAAAAAAGAAAAGCAACACTAGTTTGTCTATGGCCAGAAAAAGCAATGTCGATAGCACGTCAAATGTCAAACAGATAAAATGCTATCGCTGTAAACAAGTCGGTCACTACAAAAGTCAGTGTAAAATCGAAAATGACTCGTCAAATCAGAAAAATAAGGAGAGAATGCAGTCAAATGCTTTTAGCGCAATGTTTTTAAGTGGAAATTTCAACAAAGATGAATGGTATATCGACTCGGGCGCAAGTGTACACCTCACTGCTAAAGAAAGTTGGGTTATGAATGCACAGTATGAACAAAACAGAGAAATTGTGGTTGCTAACAATGAGACGGTGTCAGTTTTGTGTTCTGGAAATGTGAAAATTACAACTACAACAGAAAAACATGATTACGACATTGATGTACGCAACGTATTATGTGTACCAAGTCTGACAACAAACTTGTTATCAGTAAGCCAATTGATAATGAATGGCAACAGAATCTCTTTTAACAAAAGTGGTTGCTCAGTATACAATAAAAATAATGAATTGATAGCAACAGCAGCGTTGGTCAACGGTGTGTATAAGGTTAATCTGCAAAAACAAGTTGGTTTAGCAGCATCAGTTGTGTCAGGCGTAACATGGCATCGCAGATTAGGACACGTAAATAAAGATTATTTGAATCAGATGAAGAACGCCGTGCAAGGTATGTCACTTGATGAAAAAATTGACATTAGCAAATCTTCTTGTTTGACTTGTTGTGAAGGAAAACAGTGCCGGTTACCTTTCAAGAGCACAGGTCAGAGAAGCAGTAATTTACTAGATATTGTCCATACAGACATCTGTGGACCTATGGAGAATCAGTCTATAGGTGGATCCAGATATTTCTTGTTGTTTGTTGACGATCACTGTCGGATGACATTTGTTTATTTTCTGAAACACAAGAATGAGGCTTTGAAGTATTTCAAGATTTTTAAAGCTCAAGTGGAAAATGAAACAAAAAGAACAATCAAAGTATTAAGAAGTGACAATGGGCTGGAATATTGTAGTAAAGAATTTGAAGATTACCTGAATAGTTATGGTTTGAAACATCAGAAGACCAATCCGTACACCCCACAACAAAATGGATTGTGTGAACGATTCAACCGTACAATAGTAGAAAAGGCAAGATGTCTACTATTTGATGCAGGTTTAGGTAAAGAGTTCTGGGGTGAAGCCACAAATACGGCAGTATACCTGCAGAATCGAATTGTGGCAGCAGCATTAAACAATAGAACTCCATATGAGCTGTGGACTGGCTCAAAACCTGACATAAGTCATTTAAGAATCTTCGGCAGCACTATAATGGTCCATGTTGCAAAAGAAAAAAGAAAGAAATGGGACAAGAAGTCGACCAAATGTATTCTCATTGGATATCCAGAAAATATAAAAGGATACAGAGTATATAATCCAAAAACAAGGACTGTAACGACGAGTAGAGACGTGATCATCATAGAGAAGGAATCAAATCCTGAACGTCTCATTGAAGTGCAAGTTCAGAATGTTGATTCAGTGGGGGATAGAAAGGAATCCGATGATCCCGAACAACCAGAAGAATCAATATCTATCCAGAGTTCGCCCGAAAACAGTATGTCAACGTCCAGTCAAAATGATTCTGATAGTTTTTTAAACAGTTTTCAGTCTAATGATGAGACGTATGTTCAAAGCGACTACGAGGATGCAGACAGCACACTGGAAGAGGTTGAAGCGAATAGCCCACAAGAACGGCCTAGACGGACAAGGAAGGCACCAGAGAGATTTGGGTTTTCAAACCTGTGTGTAGATGGTGAGACATATGATGATGCAGCAGACTTGTCGGTGCATGATGCCTTGAATGGACCAGAGAGGGAGCAGTGGCAGTCCGCAATGCAAGAAGAGTTACAGTGTTTTAAAGACAATGATGCGTGGGAGTTGAGTGACGCTCCGAAAGATGTCAGAGTTGTACAGTGCAAGTGGGTACTCCGTAAGAAGTATGACAGTGAGAATAAAGTTCGTTTTCGTGCGCGATTAGTAGCTAAAGGTTTTTCGCAAATTGAAGGTGTGGACTTTACAGAGACTTTTTCTCCCGTAGTGAGACATACAACTTTGAGGTTACTTTTTGCACTGTCAGTAAAACTAGATTTGAATACTACGCATCTAGATGTAACAACTGCTTTCTTGAACGGTACTCTTGAGGAAACTATTTATATGCAGATACCAAAAGGTTTTTCCGAAAAAACCAAGAATGGTCAGGTACTTAAATTAAAAAAGGCCATTTATGGGCTAAAACAGTACTCAAGAGCATGGAATAAGAAAGTAGATGAGTGTTTATTAAATATGAATTATACTCGATCGAAAATAGAACCATGTATGTATACAAAAATGCAAGGCAAATTGAAAACCATTGTTACATTGTTTGTAGATGATTTCTTTATTTTTTCAAATGATATTGCTGAGACAAGTAATTTGAAGCAAATGTTAGCTAGTCAGTTCAAAATTAAAGACTTAGGAGAAATAAAGAAGTGTCTTGGTGTAAATGTAAATTTAAATAAATCAGAGCAAACCGTGACATTAAGTCAAAAAGATTATATTGATCAGCTGTTGTATAAATTTAATATGAGTGAATGCAAACCTATACAGACTCCAATGGAGGTGAAATTAAATATATCTAATAATGAACATTGTATAAATAAGTTTCCATATCAGCAAATCATAGGAAGTTTAATGTATTTGGCTGTATTGACAAGACCTGATATTGTGTTTACAGTAGCTTTTTTAAGTCAATTTAATAACTGCTATTCCAAAGAGCATTGTTCCTATGTAAAGCGATTATTGAGATATTTGAAGTGTACTAGAAGTTATGGTTTGAAGTATTCAGCTGAAGGAAATTCAATATTAGAAGGTTTTGTAGATGCTGATTGGGGAGGTAATGTAATTGATAGGAGATCATACACTGGAATTTGTTTTACATTATCAGGTTGTGTAATATCATGGGAAACAAAGAAACAGAAAACTGTTGCGCTGTCTAGTAGTGAAGCCGAGTATATGGCAATAACAGAAGCTTGCAAAGAAGCAATTTATTTAAGAAATTTGTTGTATGAAATAACACAAAAATTATATACTATTGATATTTTCAATGATAATCAAAGTGCGCAAAAGTTAACTATTAATCCAGTTTTCCACAAAAGAACCAAACACATAGATATCAGATACCATTTTAGTAGAGAATGTGTAACTAATAAAATTGTGAATGTTAAATATTTGCCAACGGCTGAAATGCCTGCAGATTTGTTCACCAAGGGTTTATGTTCTGTTAAACATTATAAATTATTATTTATTATAGATTAGGTGTGCAAATTGTTTAATTTATGTTTGGCCATATTATTAGATATAGTGGAGGTGTTGAAATGTTAATATCTAAAATATGAGACTCGTACTGCCATCTAGTGTCTACAATGTATACTACTGTTTACGCCATTGAAAGAACCGTTGTTTTATTATAATTTGATACGAGAAGAGATGATGAGAGCCGTCGGAATGTTGCAAGCTGATCCCAGGCAACGCACTGTGGCTGTCGCTCTAGGAAATAAAAGTTAGTTTGTCTTTCGGAAAGACCTGCAAAAATCTTTGAGAATTGATTCCCGAGATGAACATACTCTCTAAATATGCGGTAATATGTAAGCAGCGGTAGCGTAATGGCTAAGGCGTCGGACTTGCGATTAAGTGGTTGCGGGTTCGAACCCCACCCAGTACACTACCGACGTGAACCCACTCCTAACACAAGCATTTTAGCTTAGCTGGAGGGGTTAACAAGAATACTAGTAATGTGTGACCCACGTTGCTAGTATTCTTAAAAAAAAACAAAATACAAGTTTGTTTGCTTACGGAACCCTCGGCGCCCGTGTCAGACTCGCACTTTTCCGGTTCTTTTATGCCGATGACTTAAAGTTTGCTTAAAGAATAGATTCCCCAAGTGATAAATCGCTCCAGCAAGACGGTCTTAACCGACTTATCCAATATTGTAAACGTCAGGATACAGCGAAACTCAAATAAATGGTACTCTCTAAAAATATATACTACGAAATCTCACTCTATCACGTCAGAATAACCTATAAATAACCTAAAGCTTCAAGAAGTAAATCCTATTAACGATTTGGGAGTCCTTTTTGATAAAAAACATACACTTAGACCTCACATGGAACAAATAATTAAATAAAAGAGCAAATAGAATGTTAGGTTTCGTGATGCGAATAACCAAAGGCTTTGAAAGTAACCTAAAAATAAAATGTTATACAATAGTCTCGTGCGGAGTATCTTAGAATACTGTAGTGTGTATGGAGACCTCATTACGTGGCACACATATTACGTGTTATTATAACGCATACAAACTACAGACTACAGGTAAAAAAAAACTTTTGACCACGTAGGTATAGCAGCCGAGTGCAATACTTTAAGATGAGCACACTATAGACACGCAGAGATGTGGCTGAAGCGTTGTTTTTATTTAAAGTGGTTGGAAACAAGATTGATGCCCCAGATTCTGAGTTTCTTACTTAATGTTCTGTTCTCCCTCTAGATATCCTCGAAATAGTCTAACAGCATTATGCTCATCATTGAGAAGAACGGTCTCAGGTTTTAACTCGATTATACCTAGATCTTGCAAAATTTTTTAAGTGATTTGATAGATTTGCACCTTGACAGTATCTGCTGTCAATCAACTACTACTAATATTATAAACGTGAAAGTTTGAGAGGATGTATGTATGTATGGATGTTTGTTACTATTTCGCACAAAAAAAAATTTAGATAGCTGGAGACCTGGATGAACACATAGGCTACTTTTTACCCCGATATTCGAACGGCATCGAGACTTACACGGGTGAAACCGAATAATAATATAGTGGCAGCCGAAATTGATACGCGGGTACCGTCTGTTAACGAGTAGCGAGTGGTAACTAATAAATGGTTACAATCACCTAAATTGAGACAAAAAAATTATGTATTCATCGAATCACGAACCCCCGGCTCGTTACAATACATAATTTTAATCCTTATTATGAATTATTCTAATTTACTTATAATTATATTATGTTGTATTTGTTATTGTGTTATATTTTTGTAATTATTGGAGCAACGGGTGGAGGAACGTGGTTTTCGCTGTGTCTCAATGTCAACACATACTTAAAGTTATATTAATGCAAAAACGTATTAAAATGTTAAAGACTAAACATTATATTTCTTCCAGGTTTTATAGGAGATACGACAAGTAAAGAATTAAAGAAATTGGCTTCTACAAAATCAGTATGGTGGAGCAAAGTGATAGAAGTGAAAAGTAAAATGCTATATATTATTCTCTCGTGGTTCTTGGAGTATATTCCAGCTTATTTATTAGATTTGATCTGTTTAGTCACTGGAAAAAAACCAAAGGAGATATCTTCGTAAGTAAAATAGGAATATTTATCTTAAGAGAGACAATCTTGGTGACCATTACAGTAACAGCTAAATCTAAACATAAGATTAAAATGTAAATTTTACGTGTCTATACATTTCTGAAATTTTGTAAAACAAAAATACAAGAATCTCAAAAATTCAAATCATACACATTGCTATCATTTTTAGAAAAGTCTATCTATCTGTTTGTTTGAACACGCATCACTGCAAAATTATTAAGTTTATGTAAGAAATTAAGCAAGAAAATCGTAAAGCATATTCTGGATAATTAGAGACCCATAGCTTTGGTGTCAGTATTTTTAAAAATAATTGTAAAATATACCTGTGAGGCTCTTAATAACTATTTGGAAATGCAACCGATTTTAGTAAAAGAGCAAAAGGGAATTCAGGCGCAATAAGTCTTTAAATATGCCAATTTACGATTTTTTTGAATTTGTTATGTCTAATATGGACAAGCGTACACCGCACCGGTACGTGCAATATTCATGGACATGACCCAAGCATTTGACTATGTGGACCATGAAATACTGTTAACCAAGCTTGAGACGTACGGCATAAGAGGTAACATACTGAAACTCTTTGAAACAAATCTTAAAAACCATGTGCAATATACTAAACTGATAGTATACTAAAGTTGACGTAAAAACAAAAAACGAAATTACATACGTCTCCAAACAACGGCGAACAATGTAAGGTGTACCACAGGGAAGTATCCTGGGTCAACTTCTATTTATTTTGTACATTAACGATCTACCAAAAGCTACATCAAATCCAATAACACTCATTGCGAATGAGAGCACAGTCACAATAAAATGTACCAATACTGATACTTACGAGCAAGAAATAAATAATACACTAGAAGATATAATAAAATCTTTAGACGCAAATAATTTCATCAATATTGGTAAAACCACCCTTATGAACTTCAGTCAACGTCTGGAATGGACTAATCTAAATATCAATCACGGAAATCAACGGTACGTGAGACTGGGACTACAAAATTTCCTTGGCTAACAGTTGACAATAAACTCACATGGAAGCCACATATTGATGCACTCTGTAAAATAGTCGGTAAGTCCGTTTACGCGCTACATGAAATGGCACAAATAACCAACGTAAATTCTGTTGTGACTGCATATCATGGTCTGTTCGTCTTGGTATTAAGATACGGTATAATATTTTGAGGAAATTCAACAAATAAAGATAATAATAATATATCCCTTTATTGTACACCAAAATGATTTTGAAGAGTAGAAGCACAGCAATGTTTTGTGGTAGATACAATTGGCGGCCTTATCGCACTGAGGCAATCTCTTACAGGCAACCATGGGATGGACCGAACATAGGATATTGATTTTAGGGCAGTATGGTGTACGCTCAGTAGGTATATAATTTGAGTTAAATAAAGATGACGTATCTTACATATAGTGTAAGAATATACATACAAGAGAGCAACAAACAAATAAATACATAAGCAAACATAGGTATAAAGATTCACATATAAATCGAATAAAACATACAAATATAGGACTATACTACATTAAGTCAAATAAGAAGATAACTAGGCAATTATAATATGTTGATATTATATTATACAACAAAGTCCCCCACCGCATCCACCTGTCTTTTCACCAATACGGTTTTCACCAATAGACGGAGTGATTCATGAGGAAGGTTTATTTATAAAATTCATTAAGGTTTTGTAGAAAATTGTAATTTTCGGAAAGATGTCGGAAAACCAATATACGAGTATGCTTTGCTACCGGTACGAAGCCGTCACAGGTTGCTAGTATTAAAAAATAAAAGCAGTATCAACGACAGTATCATCTTGTTATATTACTGAGAAATAAATTACAAAAAAGCCTTTAAGTACAGTATAGTGCTTATATCCTTAAAAGTATTAACAGCAGTTATTACGTTTATATTCCTGACAAAATTACATTGAAATTAAATTATTTTCATTAAATTTAAATCGGACTGGGCTTATTTTGATTGGAATTCTTTAAACGTAGTCTTATTCCCACAATATTGCCAGCTTGTAATATAAACCAACATATGGTATTAAATAAAGTATTACATTGCACTTTAAAAGGAATTACTCGTATTACCTCAAAAGGATCAAATCTGTTTAATTTTTATAATTAAACGAGCTGTTTTAGACCTGAACCCAATCAGTGAGTTGAACAATAGGAGTGCCACTAGGCAGTAGTGTTAGACCTAACCCAGATGATGAAAAATTTAACACGTTTGCATTAAATAGATATTGACAAATTATCTGTAATAAAATGCATTTCATTTCTTTCAGATTTGTTGATCTATACCGAAAAATAGATAAACTGGCAGAATTCTATAATTATTTCACAAAAAACGCCTGGAACTTTAAAGATGACAATATAAAAGAAATGACTAATAGGATGAGTGACGCTGACAAAGCAATATTCAATTGCAACCTTGAATCCATAGATTTAAGAGAGTATGTAATGGTCTGGGGCATTGGCCTTAGAAAATATATCTTAAAAGACGGCCTTATAGGAACTAAGACAGGTTATAAAAAACAACAAATGTTTTTAGTATTACACTTTATTTCAATGGCTTTGTATGGATTCATTTTGTTTTGGATTTGTAAGTCAGTGTATTTACTTGGAAAATATATATTTATTAATTATTTGTTGAAGTTTTATTTTACTATAAAGATAAGTACCTACTGCGATATACCTACAACAAAACAAATGTGTGTAACGAATATTATTCAGCTTCATGAATAACAGCCCAACTGCATAGTAATTGCCGATCCTTCATCGCGCAACGAAAGTTCTGGATATATGAATGTAAATTTTATGTAAAAAGAATATTTTAATAAATACTACACTATAAACGTAAAATTTACGTTAATGTATTCAGAACTAAACGTCAATGTTAAAGGTATCAGTGTTGGTAGACAAATAAAAAGCAGACTGTATTTGACGCTCGTTTGTAATGTCGACAAGTAGGTACGTCGCACAGAGCAATGATCCCGATCAAGTTTAAAAGGCGAGTGCCATTCGCTAGTGGTTCAGCCGGTTGAAAACTCCGGCCTAAAGCGATGTCAAGGATCGAGGTTTGATTCTCGACATCGATACCTTTCGCAATAAATGACCACTGGGTCACCACGTTACTACTATAACAGAATACTCTTAGCATTTAATTTACTAGTTTTTGTAACTACGTTAAAGTCATTCGCTAGCAGACGAGATCGGCCGCATGACATGGCAAAATCAGTAATATCCTAGCTTATTTAATATTATAAATGCCCATGTGCGTTTGTTATACTTTCACACCTTAACCACAGATTACTAAGTAGGTACTGGACCGATGCGACTTTCAAATCTTCAAGAAAAGAGCGTGATCCCATCTCAAAGGCTGGCAATGCACTTGTGACTCTTGAGTTGCAGGTGTCATTGGTGACGGTAGTCAGTTTCCATCAGGTGACCCGTCTGCTCGTTTACCCCCTATACTATAAAAAAATATTAATACGATATCGAATTACTTTGTTTGTACTTTAAAAATAAAAACGTGTACACGCGATGCAGCTGGGGCAACCCACTGCACGAGACTGCGTATAAGGTCCGGCCGGCGGACCAGCGGCCGTTTGTTATTTAGAGCGCGCAATCGATCATCATGAAAGTTGGCATACACGTTGTCAAGCTAACACATCTAAGTGTATCCGGCGATACTGAGGTTCTACAAAATTAATTCTTGCACTACAAATTTACTACAAATTAGCTACAAATTCTCTATATGTTCTTATTTTGGGGTTCACGATTGGATGACTGTGCTATATTGATATTCGCGAAGAAAACGTGTCAGAAATTAAAAAATATTTAAGAGAATTGGCGATTCACGTATAAATAGCTTCACAAGATTTTACACGAGTATAGCCTTTGCGTGTGGAGCATAATTTCGCGCTTGGTACCACACAATCTCACCGATGATGCTCGAAAGCTAGCTAAGTTTAGTAAAATCTTGTCTCGTAGCGTTAGTGCCATTATGAGAGACGAAGAATCTTTGAATTATGAATACACAATCCACAGTCAACAGTTTGGCTGTATCAGAATGAGCCAAGACCTTACAAAGTGAAGCGATCGAAAACGCAGAAAAATTTTGATTGCTAGTTTTTTCACTAAAACATAATGGATATCTAGTGTCAATACCAAACTTTTCAACAGCAAGCAACCGTTTTCGGTCACTTATTTATTTATTTGCTCATAAACATGGTAACAATATATTAAGATCTTATGGTATGTAGGTACAAGGCACAACATGTTTAGCCGCAAGGTGTGGCATGCAAAATTTAATTAATATTACAGTGAACACTTAAGTAGTCACATGCAGCGTAAGAAACATTATTGAATTATATTAATAAATTGAATAACATTGAATTAAACTTATTTTTTGTTCTTTCTATGTGAGTGCTATATGTTCTTTTTTTTTAGTCTTCTATACTATATTCTTACTGCTTCGCCACAACTATCCGTGCTCAAAACGAGGGACTTCCTGAACAGCCCATAGGTTCTTTTGGTTTCGCCAATTTTTCTGAGTATCCCATGTATTTACTGTGTCTTTCAATGTATGGAAAGTCTATGACAAGTCAATAACAGTTCAGCCTTTGCTGGAAATGAAATATACATAGGTAAAAGAAATATAACACAACATTCAAAATTGTTAATCATGAACAGTGCGACCATTAGGCGTTTTTTAGTTAGTACTTATATTAATTATTTAATTAGTCGAAAAATAAAAACATGACCACACTATATCTTCAGTTAACAATATTTATTTATATTTATTAAGATCTCTAACGTAAGGAAGACACCTTACATGCTACATTAGGTTTACAAAAACAACGAGTTAATGTACTTCCTTACATACGGGAAACCACATCATACCAAAAATTACTTTATCCTTTTTTTAATATATATGTCGGAGGAGTTTGATGATTATCCTCAATAGGGCCCCTAATTCCTCACCTTTATCTAGATTGTTGCAAATAGACACACGACTATAGCTAGCTACGTATATCGCTGGGAACGCGTGACGGTTTCAATATTCAACCGCTCCGTCCGACTACCGCACAAGAAGTGTCGGGCACGCCGCTCGGCCTTTAAACATCGACTCCTTTTATTTACTAACACAATGTTTTAGTATGTATATTTAGATTAAGGTATTTATCTATGAACCTATGGAGCCTGAAATAAATGATTATTATTATTATAGCTTGACACTTATACTTACACAGCTTAAGACTATCTGTGGAAACTGTATAACCCAAAACAAACTTACACTTAGTTGCGTTAATGACAATTCCATACTCTTTAAAGCGCAAGAATAGTGTCCGCAGGTGTTCCAGCTGCTCCAGCTGCTCCTGCTTATTCCTGGAAGCAATAAGAACTAAGTGTAATGGTGAAGCCTATGGCCCACTAGAATGATGAGCTGTTCCATCTTTCAGTATTGCTTTGAATTCCAACTTTGCTATCTTAGATTTATCCGGTACTAATCTCCTAGATCTACCGAAAATAGGTGGACCTGGTGTGGTGTTTAAATAATTTACAGTGGAATGACGAACCTATCTTGGTATACCTGGTGGCAGAGTTATGAAAGCAAACTCACGTAATTGGTTATGGTACTCTGAAGAACCAGCAAGCGCCTCTGTACTCGGTGGACTTGTGTGAACTTTCGTTATAGACACAGAAAGATTAGTACTACTCTAACGTAGTGTTTGAATACTCTCTGAGTAAGACCATCTATTAATCTTTTGTAGCGACAGTCTACCAAAAGATGCTAAAAAAGAAAAAAAACATACTCAATTATCGGTTTTGATACGGTCGGTAGAGCGCCGAGATCAATATCTTTCAAACCCAATAATCCTAATCATCGGACGTCGTAGGTTCAAATCCTTCACGAGTTACCACTTGTGGAGGAACGGGTTTTATTACCCAAATCAATTGAACAGTATTTTTGAATTGTCAGGAGTAGGAGTCAGTCAGACTAAGTCAGTCGTGAAGCTAGTTTCCAGTTCCAATACGTAGATCCTATGGAGAAGAGCAGGCAAGAAACTCCAAGGACACTCTTTTTCAAAATGTTTTTTACAAATTTTTGGTAACATTGCTTATAAGCGTAAATGAAATGTGAGGACAATGTAACGTACCTATTATTCTAAAATACAAATAGACGCACTAATTACTACTATACATATTTAAGTAATAGCAGTCCGGAGATGACCAGCCCCGACCAACGGCACCCGTTCACGAGCATGGAGCACACGCCAGCCATCGTACAGATCAACCATATTGAAGGGAACCAAACGACCCGACATATACGCCACCATCGGCAGGACTTCTCGGCGAGCATGACATACTCACAACTGCTAATCAACCCTCTAACACAATTCTTCGACCAAGCTAGTTTTTCATGCCTGGCGGACAACGGCCTACCGGTTGATGTTGGGAAGTAGTATATATCGCGCTATTACAAGAGTGTATCAACTCAAAAAGAAGCTTTTTTCAGAAACGACAGAAAACTGATTACTCGCTTCCTGTTAAAGATAATAAAAAGTGAACACTGTATATAGATTATTGATAAAATTAAGGGATTTCTGATTTAATGAATTATTTAAATGATTGCAGGTTATCAAGTTATTTCCAATTTTTGAGTTAATATCTAAACAAATAAAAAAAAATATGAATTATTTTTAGTTGTTTTGTTGAAAAATTTGGCTTTTTACAATTTATTATTATTATTTTATATATATTGACGCGTAGGGAATTATTTATGAAAAATGAACTATCTCAAATTTACCCTATTTGAGTTGATACATCTCGTAATAACAGTGCGATATACTAATCCTCGTGGAAACTTTCATAGTGTGATGCTGGATTAGTAGTTACTCCGTACTCGAATAAAAACTTTAGTGAGTGGTATTCATATTAGTAAAGATAATATACGGTTTTACTCATTGGCTATTAAGAGATGGAAGACCACGACTGGTCTAAGACACTCAAAAGCCATAATAAAGGCTATGATAATACAGTATCCAAAGAACTTCTGGAGCTCAAAAGATACAAAACCTGTGCAGTAAAAAGAGTCCTCACCGTACACTGCAAACTGAACAAACATATGTTCAACCTAAAATTGGGTGAGAACACAATTTGCAGATTCTGTCAAGAAACAGAAGAGACTGCAATGCATATTTTATGCTCTTGTGGCCCACTAATGCGGCACCGAAGTATTCACATAGGGTTGCACATCATGCAACCGCAGGAAATACAAACAATCACTGCTGATAGGATCTGGAGGTTTCTCGAAGCCATAAGTCTGAGCAGTGAACTGTAAACCAGAAGTGCTCTACAAAAGACCAGAGATGGTCGAGGTAGCACCAGGCACTCAAAACAATAATAATAATACGGTTTTACTCACGTGTATATTTCAGGGATGCCCGACTAGTTTCGGACCCAACGGGGGCCCTTTATCAAGGGGTGAGGCGTCCTGCCGCGCCGGTTGCAGGTGCCAGACTGGATTGTTGTCTGTCCCACCGATTCATTTGTCGTAACGACCGCCGGGATGGGAACGCCTGCGCTTCCATTGCGTTGTGTGTTGCAAAGTCTTTTATCACAGGCACTGTGGTACACAATGAACCTATTGTGTCAGTGTTTGGAGCCGTATCTGTTTCGTGGGACATCAGTTTCAAGGACGATCGCCAGGCTGGAGGTAATGCCAACAAATTGTCTCTATTGAACTTCGGACGACGGCTTATTTCGATTGCCTCTCGAATTTTTCGCGGTACGAAATATTTTTCTCTCGCTAAAACGGAAGCCTTGTCGAAACGTATAAAATGAGCCGTGTCCGTCTTGCAAACATATTCAGCAACGGCCGATATGTTGCAGTCCATGTCCTTCACATCGCGTATATGTTCATGTGCCTATGCCTAGTTGCGACACTTCGACGAGTCTCACCCACATACCTCAAACAATCAACTCATCTGTCAAAGACGAAAGTCAGAAAGTCACCGGGACCTTGCGTTCACTCTATCGACTTAAAAACCTTCTCCCGACCAGCACTAAGTTGAAACTTGTACAGTCCTTGATCTTCCCCATCCTCGATTACGGTGATGTATGCTATCTCGACCTGAATGCAGATCTACTCAATAAACTTGACCGACTTCTCAATAATTGCATTCGGTTCATTTTCAATCTTCGTAAGTACGACCATGTGTCTACTTATCGTTCCCAACTGTCATGGTTACCTATACGTTAGCGTCGTAGCCTACGAGCTTTGACTTCTATTTATTCTTTATTTAATAACCCTACAGTTCCCACTTATCTCACAGATACAACTTCTATGTTCCAACCATGACAGAGATCTTCGCTCCTCAAATAATCTTCTACTCCTATGCCCTACACACACTTCTTCTCTTGTTCACTCTTCATTTGCTATCTATTCTATTTTACTATAAAATGCGCTCCCTCCTGAATCTAGGATGTCTACCAGCAGAGACACGTTTAAAGCTAAGGCTGAATTTTACAGCAGTAGGCAAAAATATCCTCATAACCTCACAACCATAGGTATATTTTGTGTCTATATATAGTATTTATTTGAATATATATTTATCTATAAGTATTTATGTATGTGTGTATTATGTTTAATCAATTGTATTTTTAATTGTATAATTTACATACAAATTTATGTAAATATTATTTACATACAATTAATTATTAAGTATAATTTACATACAAATGTATGTAAATTATAACTTTCTTTATGAAATTTCATTCTTATACACCTGCCATGTCCCTCGCTGAACCACCCAAAGGTTGACTGGTAGATAATGCCATGTGGCATTAAGTCCGCCTCGTGCAATGTAAACTACAGAAAGTTTTAAATAAATAAATAAAAACAAAAAAAAAATCTCTTAAGGTTGTATATCTCGCGGTTGCGTAGGGTCTTAGTGTGTAAGAGTCCACGACCCCCAAACTTTTGCGGGATATACAACCTCATTACCGATGAACGTGGGTGGTGCATTCGGAATGCAGTCAGCAGTGTACGGACTCTCCTATCTAGGGCATCTAATTCGGTCTGAGTCCATCTAAGTATACTAAAGGAATACATCAGAGTCGGCATGACCCAACCGTAGCAGGCACGCATTTTGTTACCCCCTGATAAAAGATTTTTAAGTACTTTTTTCTGGTGGCCAAAGAAGCGCTCCTGCAGCGCTTGTTTTATATGAGATTCAGGTATTCGCAATGACTGTGATATACCTAGATACTTGTAGCTTTCAGTGGCAGACAGAGATCTGAGTTTGAGAAAGTTCGACTCCCTCAGATTCTACTATCACGCCTTTCTTTACACACACTTGTCCACACCAAATTCCATCTTGATAGAGTTACTAAAGTTTTCAGTCACCTTCAGTAACGCTGTCAATTGCAAATTAGTGGATGCCATAAGTTTCAAATCATCCATGTACAGAAGGTGAGATATAACTCGATCGTCTTTCTGCAACCTATAGCCTAGCCCTGAACCCTCTAACAGCGTACTGAGAGGATTCAAAGCTAGGCAGAACCACAAGGGACTCAAACTATCACCTTGAAATATACCCCGCTCGATCTTTATTGGTACATCGTTTGGCGCAATCTGCCGACATCCTGGATAGCGAAGTGCCGTTCTCCACTGCCTCATACATATTATTATTATTATATTATTATAGTTTAGATTAATTACATCACAGTGTTAAGTAATGCTTCAATAGCGTCAGTTTGTATAACATTCAATGTAAATTTTCCAATTGAGCCGAAACAACAATTAAAGATTAAAATTTATTTCTAATTAATTATTCCAACAAACGTATAGGCTTATTAAAGGTCTTGTATCTAAATTATATCATTAGAATAGACTAATGCAGCGATCGAAAACATTTGAGTGACTTTTCAGTATATGGCTAAAAAGTCTGTCATTGAACCCTGGGTAAAAGCGACAACAAATCCTATTTTTTGGGAGAGAACTTGTGGCTTTTGGGTAATGCTTTGTCAAGGCAGTATTGGCTTACATTTATGGCTGTACCAACTCTGAAAATTACAGAAATTACAATTAAGGAACAGTGAGTATGGACGTGACCATACCTGACCTCTGATCACAGTTCAGCCCAAAACGAAACCATAATCGGCTAGGCATGAAAAGGGTGCTTTTACCTACTACGCGTGAAAAGGGTGCCTATACCTAGTAGTCCCCAGGGCGACTATCCGTAAAAACAAATAGGGCGACTATTCTTTTCGATACGGATACTTGCCTTCTATATTTGCGAAATAAATAAAAACGATTTACCAATAAAACGTAATATTCAGTGTAATTCAAACTCTAATGCATGCGAAGACATAAAAAGTTGACAAAAACCACATTTAATAATAAAAATATTCAATAAAAACAACTCACAAATATAATTTCGGCACTCGTTACAGTCCCGCCCCAGAAGATTTTTGCTCACATGGACAAAACGCGAGCGCCTAATCCTGCGGTTTATTTGACAGTAAAACCTTAAGGAATGGTACTTCTTATCATAGAAAAGTGCAAACGCCGACAACATCCCTAACATAGTGTATTCGAAACCGGGGCATGTATCCCACTGAGGCAACTATCCGGGTTTTATTTTTTTTACTTATTAAAACTTCATGCACATATTGTGCAAAGGCGAACTTAATGCCTTAGGCATTATCTGCCAGTCAACCTTGGGGTAAAGCAGAAATAAAAGTGGTAGGTGCAAAAATATTTTAAACAGTACGAATTTATAAATTTTTATAATAATAAGATTTATCAAATCTTTAACTAAATATACACATTACATGGAATACACACATAATACTGATACATAATATACGAATACTTATACATACACACATACATATATATACATACACACACATATATATATATGTATTTACTCATATATAAATATACTATGAGAGGGGCTCGTGGCTCAGTGGTAACCGAGTAGGTTAACACATTACAAAGTTAAGTAATTCTAGCCAGGTCAGTCTAGGATGGGTGACCATTCTTAACAAATTGAGACCCCTCCGTGCCTCGGAGAGCACGTTAAACCGTCGGTCCCGGGTGCCATACAAACATCTGTGGCATTGGTTACGGGTAGTTGGAGCCCTAAAAAAGAAGTCCGACAACCTGGTCTAACTACAGAACTTCGATATCGCCTAGTACTTGGGTTGTGGAGGTCTGATGGCAGTCGCTTCACGTAAAATATTAAAGTTCGGCCGTATCGTAGTTAGATTAAAAGCCGACCCCAACTTAGTTAGGAAAAGGCGCGGAGGATGATGATATAAATATACTATGAATATCGAGTCTAAGATACGTGTACTAGCATTGTGACAATTATGCTAACTTACTGTGGAGGAGATCACGTACCCTCCTTTTAAATCTAAAGCGGTTTGTGGACTTCCTGATTTCGAGAGGGAGCCCATTCAAGAGAAAAACTGATTGGACATAGAACGAAGAGTTCACGAAGTCGGAGTTATAAAGGGGCTTAAGAGAAGATTTTTGTTTGTAGAACGAAGATTTCTGTCATAGTTTGAGGAAAAAAATCGAAGGTAGGGAGCTAAATAAGATGGTGGAGATGGAGAGTTCAGAAAAGAGAAAAGAGCAGTTAGTGCTCACAGATTACGACGCTGGCGAATAGGACGCCATTTTAATTTGGAACGTTAAGCAGACACGTGGTAATACTTGCGAAGATTGAAAATAAATCGAATGCAGTTGTTGAGAAGGCGGTCCAGTTTGTTGAGAAGGTCTGCATTAAGGTCGAAATAACACACATCACCATAGTCGATTAGAGGAATAATTAGGGACTGCATAAGGAGAGTTTTGATTTTAGTAGGAAGGAAGTTTTTTAAATCGATATAAAGTTCGAAGTATTCCAGTCACTTTCTGGCTCACACGAGTCACCTGGGCACCCCAATCAAGGATTGAGTCAATATGCAAATCCAGGTCTTTAACCACTGAGCTCAGGGGTATGATTGAATCATTGAAAACTACAGGTGAGATGTAAGTAGTATAAATGCTGCTCATAATCCGTTTACTGCCTACGACGATCACCTGACATTTGGTAGGGTGTGGCGACTTCCACATACAGCAACAAGAAACATCTACAACCTACTAATCCTGCATCGCGCTATGAGAGTTCTCGCGCCGATTAGTATATATACAACTTTCCAACATCAACCGTTGGGCCACGGCCCGCCAGGCATGATCACCTCGCCTGGTCGGAGGATCCTCCCTTTGTGTAGGAGGGACGTGCCACCCGTTCCTCCACATAGGGTTTACGGACAGACCAAACCTCGTCAACCAGTATTTGATAAACTCCAAGTCGCTATTGATTTTATCAATGGCTTGGGATAAATCTTTAACGCTGGTCTGTGTATACAGGTGCAAGTCATCGGCGTATAGGTGATACGCACACAGAAGGTCTTGAGTTATGAGATTAATATACATTGAAAAGAATAGTGGAGATAGATTACCGCCATGAGGGACGCCAGTGTAAAAATCACACCAATTCGATGACAAATCATCAACGCGTACGCACTGTTATCATCTCTAAAGATAAGTGGAGAACCATTTTTTTTTTATGGTATAGGGGGCAAACGAGCAGACGGGTCACCTGATGGGAAATGACTACCGCCACCCATGAGCACCTGTAACTCAAGAGTCACAAGTGCGTTGCCGCACTTTAAGGTGGGAATAGGGGAAGAGGGGGAGAGGGGGGAAGAGCGGGAAGACGGAAGAGAGAGATTAGAGGGGTGGAGAGGGAAGAGAGGGGAAGGACGGTTGAGCTTAAATCCGAAAAAGTTAAATGAGAAAGTTGTAGGTATTAAAATTATCTTTTATTGATATGTTAAGAAATATTGATTGGAGAATGGAGAAATGCAAAAAACCGTAAAAAACGCGTTTTTCCTTTTTTTTTATTAAAGCAACCTAGAAACTTTTTACTTAGTAAAAATATTGCTTTTTGCTTTCTTAAAATTTACATTTTTTTTGGAGCGAAATTTCTAAATATACCCGGAAAATTTCGATTTTTATAAAGAAAAGCGTTTTCGTAAAATCGTTTGTGTACAGCTCTCCGATATGGTAGAGCTATCGAAGCTCTTTTTTTCGTTAAGAGTTATACTATTATGCACAATGATGTTAAATTTGAATTTTTAAATTTTAAATACAAAAACTGCCGCCGCAAACGAAACTGGTTTCCTAACACGGAAACCAGTTTATTTGCGGTGGCATTTTTTGGACTACAATAGTAGCACATGCATCACAACCTCGCTCATATATTGTGGAAGATGAAATCGGTAGATATTTTCGACGAACTCGAAGTCAGTTGGTAGTGCGCTCAAGTGAGCCTAGAGCCTGTGTTCCGATGTGTTCTAGACCAACGGTTAGTCCTCCGGCTACTGTCAACACTGAAAAATAGGTACGCACGAGTGCTCGTAGTAGTAAACAAAAATCAATGATTGGCGAGCCACCACCTGGAGTTTTGGGTTGTGAAATTGTTATTTCCTCGCTAAAGAGTTCCATAGCGGCTGACGTTGACAGTCACGGTGACAGACGCGGTCAGTCATTACCACTACACGACAGTGGCTCTTAAGTCCAGCTGGAGGCAGTAGTGGTCAAATAAATGCGCCACCCACGGTTCCTATTACTAGGTCTACCAAATGAAATACACGAATGCTTAAGGATTTGTTTTTTGGATATGAATAAATAAATCTACATAATTTTATATACCTACGTTAATGTCTGACCCCAATTTTTTACATATTATTATATTGATATAAGGCTATATAATTTAAAACAGAGAGTTATTAAACTTAAGAATGACATATTTTATAACAACCTTTGTAAAATAAATAACTAGTATTTAAATAAATCTACATGAAAAATAAATATTAAAAATAATAATATTGTCTCATGTTAATGTGCAGGATATGTTACGTATATGTATTACCTAATGTACTGTAATCAGTGTCACAGTATAAACAGTATTTTATCTTCAAACAAACGGTCGGATCGCGAGACATACCTACACGCCTTGCGTTCGGTTCGCAAACAGTCGCGATTACTCCGCAGTGACGAACGAACGGTGTGATCGTTTTTTAAGCAGTAAGCGTGGGATTTGTGTATTTCATTGAAATAAATACAAATACTTAAGGCAAATAGAAATTATAGACTATATTGTGCTGTTTTTGGTTGCTTGAATTCTTCAAAAACGCACCCAGAGATAACGTTTTTTAAATTACCTGGAAACTCTGAAAGGTAAGACTAAAAAATAATGTTTATGTACCTACTAGTACGTAATTTGTTTCTTTTTTAATAGGTAGGTATTTCGCTTTTTCCACCGAGTAAAATACCTGGATTAATAGGTAGATTGGGTGACAAAAGTGACACATGAGTCACTTACCCACGCTCGCTTTAAAAAAACTAGTAGGTAGTTCGATTTTTCTTTTTTTTTTTATCGTGTTGAAACCACCTCGAGTCATCACTTCACCGGGGCTGCCAGTGAACTGGTATGTCGGAATCGAACCGACTCAAACCTCACGGTGTTCCGTCACAAATGAGTCTATTACCAGGGACTCGGGTATACCCTAGAAAGGAAGTCCCCGAGAACCCCGGCAGACCTTGGCCACCTCTTGAACAAAAGACAGCCACGCCCTTGCATGCGGAGGGCCTTGCCCCCCTTCCGGTTTAGTAGGTAGTTCCTAGGCTAAGCTATTTACTTATGTATTTAGCTACATACATATATTATTGAATTAGACAAAATATCATTGTGAAATGATTATGAAAGGTAAATGAAAAAATGGTAGGTACCTACCTACTACTCATTTCATTTACAACGAATTTTCATATTTTTTAATAAAAAATGAATTATAATATTTACAATCACAAAACTAGAAAGAAACTCAAGTAGGTAGATGAAATTATGGGCAGCCCTATCGCGTGTTAACGTTCCGTCCGGCTGTAGGTAATTATTTCAAGGAAGGGGCCCGAGTCACAATACTGTATATACGTGTAGCTACTGTGTCACTGTACTATCATCTTCACTCAATACATGATGTACCTACTTACGTTAGTTGACTAATATGGTAATAGATATAATTAATTTTGTTTAAACTAATCAAACCAATACAATGTTAATTAAATCGAATTACTTATACATAAAAGCGTACTCATCTACATTAGAGTCGAAAACAAAATACTAATCAAATTAATTTAGTGATAGAATTGGCATATTCTCTTATCAATGGAGTGAGCTCGCTAAGGTGAGTTTTAATGTTATATGTTACAATAATTCACAGTTTGTAAGTATTTTTAATTTCTTTTTTAAGTTTAAGTAAGTGTAAAGTTTATTTTTAAGTTTAAATTTAAAAAAAATTAAACAGAGTCAAATGAATAAAATGAACTAAAAACAAAGCAAACTAAGCTTTGTTTTTATTTCATTTTATTCATTTGACTTTGTTTATTTTTTTAGTTGCTGTGAATGTAGTGGAAAAAGTCGCAGAATATTATGTAAATAAATAAATAAATTTACTATGACAATGATATTAAATATTCAATGTAAAGTTATTATAATTAGTTACGTACGATACAATATTACCGACGCATGTAACACCTTATATATAAAAATGTATTGTTGTTTGTTAGTCTCGCTAAAACTCAAATATGGCTGGACGGACTTCAATAAATTTTGTTTTGTTTCGTTCGCTCTACTACAGGGGTGGTTTTAATAGATAACGATACAAAAATAAAAGAACTGT
This sequence comes from Callimorpha dominula, assembly GCA_949752705.1. Classification (NCBI taxonomy): domain Eukaryota; kingdom Metazoa; phylum Arthropoda; class Insecta; order Lepidoptera; family Erebidae; genus Callimorpha; species Callimorpha dominula. The sequence continues at coordinate 2,149,760 of OX457019.1, read as the reverse complement.
GTTTTACACTTCATTGTGGGCAATTTTTGGTCCGCTGACGTCATATTTCATTGTAATTAGTTTATAGAAAATCAATAGAAATTACCTACCTACATTACCTACTACACGAAAACTTAAGTATGTAGGTTACCTATACTTATTTATTATATTATATTATGAGGCCTCGGTCACGAAGTCAGCGGGAGCGGAGCGGTGCCAGCGGCAGCGTGGGGCGGCGGCGGCGGCGCGGGAAGCGGTGCGTTCCAACACATACATTTATATGGAACTGGCGTCGAAGGCAGCGGCGCGGAGAGCGGGCGGCGAGCGGCGCGTACCAATCTAGCGGTGCCCGCGCGTCTGCATTGACATAGTGTTGACTTGTAGTATTCTTTTTTTTAATTTAACGACTGAAGTTTCAAAATGCCCGCCGACGTGTAGCAGCAAAATATTACAATGATGTTTAATAGAACACCAAAAACAAAATATACAAATTTCTCGTAACACAACACTACGCCGCTCTAGCGCCGCTCGGTCTACCCGCTGGCTTCGAGACCGGGTACAGCTGAGGGATACAGCGTTTCTGTGCCACTCCCCGCACCGCCGCCGCCTAGACGTGTGTAGTTCCGGAGCGTAATAGTTCCTGCAACTATGTCCGCAGGCGGAACTATGTTAGTTCTTTCCGAGTTGCTCAACCTAATAGTTCCACAGTTCCTCGGAACGATCACGCGGATTGGAGTTTTGAATGGTGGAACGACTAACGATTACTGTCCGCTCCGGGCCGTTCACCCGCTACTTCAGTTTCGTTCCGTTCCATGTATTTTGAAAAGCAGAACTTACTTTAACAGACAACGATTGAAGGAGAAAAAGGTGCTTGAGCTGCTTTTTGTTACCAATTATAAATAAATACCTAGTATATTATGTATGTACCATTAATGTAAATATTACTTAATTATGTATATATACTATCAATTGATTTTTAAAGACCCAATTTAAAATATTTTAAGCCTAGTTACGCTATTTTATTATTTGTACATTATTGGTTGACAGTCCTACGCCTGTGTCTGAACCGAAATAAAACTGTTAACTACAATGTCCGGATAAAACTAAGGAACTAGATAGTTCCTCGGACATGTTTCCTGGAACTAGTTCCGACAAGGAAAGGAACTGTTCCAGGTTCAATCCCATGTCGGACATGGTTTGCGCATGTCTACCGCCGCCACCACCCCGCTCCCGCTGACTTCGTGACCGAGGCCTAACACGCACTAGATTAGAAGACATCATTAACATAATGCCGTCCGTTTTACTTGCGCATGAAAGAGATAGCGTTATGTCTTCAAGGCCGTCGCAACGACATCAACGAGAGTGCAAGAGTGTGAGTTTGGTTTTAAACCGAATCAAATTTATTATTTATATCATTTGAAAACAATGAAAAAAATGTTTTTATTTACATACACAGAGTTTTTAACTTATCAATAGAGTTTTTATAACTTAGGTAGGTAATACCTACGCTTGGTCGTACGGACTAACTAAAACTAAACCGCTAAGTATATCAATATCAGTGGGTATATTGATTTTTGATTTTAGATTAATATTGAGACTGATATTAGGTTATTATGTATGTATTTATAATGATGATGTATGTCACTATATATTATAAAACAAAGTCTCCCGCCGCGTCTGTCTGTCTGTCTATTCGTGATAAACTGTAAAACTACTGAACGGATTTTCATGCTGTTTTCACTAATAGACAGAGTGATTCATGAGGAAGGTTTAGGTGTAATTTGTTAAGATTTCGAGTAAATTGATTGAAATATGATGATGATTGTTAAAGATGTCTCTGCTACCCGTGCCGGGGCGGGTTGCTTGTTTGTATGTATATAAAAATAAGTGTTTTATTTATATTGTATGTTTAAGTAAGTACATGTATTAATACTGCGTAATGAAAATGTACTTATTGTAGTAGTCTACATGTAGGTGTACATCTATATTTAGTTACCTATGTATGTTCTATATTTTTATCTCAATTATCTTTACGTACACACGACTTTGCCTCTTGCTTATCTTATTATCCTCTTTTCACTCCGAAGTTTTGCTTGAAGAGAAGTCAATGTTGGGTTAAGCTAGCCTTAAGCTTAACCCAACATTGAGTTAACCCATTTCCCTTATGTATAATATGTGATTGTCCAATAAATAATAATAAGTAAGTTAGGATTGGGAGATACTGAATCCTAATAAAGTACCAATTGGATCAAACTAAAATAATGACCAGGTAAAAGTAATGAAGATGTTAGTTTTTAGGTTATGTTCGATTTTATACCAAGTTTCATTAGTAAATAAAACTTTTTTGCGAGTGAGTATATAAATAATTGTAAATGATAAAATAATGTTGGTGTTAATGAAACTCAGTACAGGATTTTATACATTCATGTGCTTTCTCTATTTACATTGATTTTTCAATTGTTCCACTCAGACTTGCTTATAACTATCTGAAATAGACGTTTTCAGATATATTATTAACAAATAATAAGAAAATTTTGGTACACAATCGACCGATTTAGGGCAGTAACTAAATCACAAACGCCTTATACTTAAACAATTGATGGAACTGTCAAAATAATAGAGAAACGCTAGGAACTATCATCCCCATACATTTGACTCGCTGTTCGTTATTAGTTTCCCTCCCATCCGTAAGTAGCAACCCAACGGTAGCTTACCTAACGGAGCGATTTTATAGGAACGGTTTTTGCTTACAAAATAATATCAATGTTCTATAAAATTAACAATGTCAATAATAATAATCAAAATATCAATAAATTTATACGTCAGATAAGAAACAAGACAAGTACCTACTCATTGACAGTGTAAGTGTGGAGCAGGACGGGCATTTTGCCAAGCATTTTTATCATCTAAATAATGATCTAGTTTATAATATACTCGTGTACATAGCGTGCGTTTTATACAAGTTTTAAATTTCATTTAGTTCAAGAGTATTATGAGGTATTTTACTATAGAAATATAGTTTTGCCGTTAGCCATAGTTCTGTATGGTTGTGTAAAATTTAACAAAGTTGGGTTAGTAATACTCCAAAACACACCCAGTGTTATGGAGTAGAGACCACGGACAGGAAAGCGCAGCGGAGGACGTCCACCAACAAGGGAAACAGATGACCTTATGAAGATAGCAGGTGTTCGGCTGGTGCAAGCCGCTTGCAACTGTTCGCCTTGGAACTTGGAGCATATCTCTAGTAGTAGACGTCATATAGCTAAAATGACGAGTGTAACAATGATACGCAAATTATTTCGATTCGCTTCAATAAAGCAAAATAATACCTATCTGCCACATGAATATCATTCGGTTCAATGTAATTAAAATACTTATTGTAATTTAAATTTTTCACATTTATTAAACTTACTTAATTTAAATAATACAGGCTGTTACAGAATGGTGTAGTCATATTTTAGCTGATCTAGCTGTAATAAAACGGGAATGAGAAAAAAATGTTTGTCTGAAAATGCTTTTGTGGTATAAGTGAACATATTATGAATTTTCATGACAATTCCAAAGTTTTTTTTTCCAGACATTTTCTAAAAAATCCGGCCATTCCATCAACATCCTTGGTATTAAATACCCATAGTTTAATCCATGCCAGCCTTCTCTATTGCGTAATATTAGCTTTATCGATCAATTTTCAAATTAAGTTAGTCAGTTTTAATATAAGATTTCTGTAGCAAAAATCAAGAATTTAACAATAAAAATTAGCGCATTACGTTATGTATAGGGTCTACAATACGACCCTAATTTTTTTTTTAAATATAATAATGTTTATTTTCAAAAACAATGGTCAATCACACTTACATTAACACAACAAAAAATCGGTTGTCTGTAAAGTCGGTTTACTGACGATAGTTAAACGTGACAATGTATATCACTAAACATATATTAAATATCGAAAGAATCATTACCTTTATCGCCGCAATTATATCATATATATATATATATATATATTTTCACTGCACTTCATACTTGACGAAAACATGTAAATGTATTATTGTATAGCACTGTCCACGCGGACGCATCGCTCACTCAAGTAGGAGAGAGACAGATGTCGAACGCTGCCGAACGCGGAGGCCGATTGTGCCTCTTTGTCGCTCGTTCCGCGCTCTCGTTTGCACTTCAAGCCTTAAATGGAACGCCTCAGAGCGAGGTCACGCCGCATGAGTCATATTTTTTCGTGCGTGCAGCCGACTCCATCGAATTATAAGACGTTGTCACGTCAAAAATCTTACAGATAAATATTATCCTAAAATAATAATGTGCAGTGTCGCATTGAACTCTGGTACCCACGGTAAGATCTAACTTGTGTTATGGGTACCAGGGTTCTTTCAAATTAAATTGACTTATATTATGGATAACATTGGTTACCTACCATTTGAGATGGAGCATGCAGATAAAAAACGAGAAGGTATAACACTAAAATAAAAATAAATTAATACCTAATATACTAAAAATCCCAAAAGACAAATATTCATCTTATGTTAATAATAAACAATCAACACCAATATGACCACAACTTTTGTAACACGCTGTATATTTCAATTCACACAACACTTATTGATTCTAAGGTGGTACTAAGTTCACCAGGTCAGCTAGTAGTTTAATAAAATACTCTAGTACTGTAACCACTCAGTCTGTTTGTAACAGTACTTGAAAAACAACAAAATGGACCCTGCACAAGAAATCGAATTAATTACATTGGCTCGACAGATACCAATGAATAATGTAATAGACCTTGGTGACTCCCCTGTGCAGCAGTTTTACTCTGGCACCACGATCTTCGTGACTGGTGGATCAGGCTTCATCGGAAAACAGCTGATTGAGAAATTATTCAGGTATGACTAACTTCTTTGCAGTACTTAGCAAGATAATTATATATAATATAATAATAACTTTATATATTTTACACACGGCAGTCTGATCCCAAACTAGGCAGAGCCTTGTACTATGGTAATCAGACTGCTGATAAACATACTTATATATTTCTAAATACATACATATTATAGACTAGCTGTGCCCGCGGCTTCGCCCGCGTGAAAATCAGTTTGTGACTTTAAGTTTGATTGCGGGAAAAGACTGCCTATGAGGCGGTGAACCTGCCCTTCCGACCTTAAAAGTGGGCATGAAGTTACCTTCCTTAATTTCTTAACTTATTTTATTCCTAAACGAATGTCCATGAATAGATTTTGTATCTGTTGTGGTAGTTCCTATATATTGGGAAGAATCACACACCGCACCGCACATTTAGAATGTTCTAACCTTCTTCTAAGTATATTAGTAGGTATCTATTAAAACCATTAAATTAGGTAAAATCAAGTGGTAAAGCGTATACAGGTTATAGAAATACTAAAAGATAAGAATTGAATAGGTTCTGATGTAACTATAATTATAGTAATGACGTAATAAGAAAAGTAAAAATACTAATTCTGAGAAGAACTTTTTAACATAAATGTTTACAAAAAGATTTTTTCTAAGTATTTACAGCTCTCAAAAGAACTTTTTAATTTGAAGAAATGTGCAAGTTGTCGTTCTAAAAAGAACTCTTTAGCATAAATGTAGCTCTAAAAAGAACTTTTTCAGATAGTTTTAGCTCACAAAAGAACTTTTTCAATCGAATGTCCAATTTTTCTCACGAAAAATCACTATTTTGTTCGGGTGACCGCGTGAGTGAGCTGTGCGAATACCTTATACATAGACGTCAACTCCCCGGTGATCGTGGTACTGATCACGGCGCATGGACTCGGCAGCAGAACACGCGATCAAGCGTCACTCTGATTTTATATGTATCAACGACTATACAGGGTGTCAGTGACACTGTACCGCATCCTGAAATAGTGTATTCAGACCATCGTTATGAGTGGAAAATCATTGGAAATTTCTGCCGGAAATTCATAATTCTTCTTTTTTTTTTCTTCTTTTTACTTAAAAGTGATATCACAATGAGTAAACAGAACATTTTACCGAAAAAAAATCAGTAATCAGTAGATGCTTTGACGGCTCCGTGCGCTAAAGGTCATTCACTGTACTGCACAGTACGCGTGTTGCGTTACACTGCGTAGTTCAAAATCAAACTATTGACTGTGAAAATCCTTCATCTCTCAATTTTATGATGAACTGACTTTTGCATTGTGATAAGTATCCAAAGAAAGACGTTTTTGTAAGTTTGTATTGATTTTTCATATCTCTTCAACTACGCGTCCAAATAAGTTGCTGTAATAAGTTTATTTAAATAAGATTATCTTTACATTCTAACTTTTTGAAGTAAAAATTTCTTTATTCACGTTGTGCACTTTTGGGTTGGGGAAAAAGCACTGAACTCACATGACCGTCACGCTCAGATGCATATTTACAATAATAACAATAAATATATGTACAGACCACGTCGTTGTGCAATTGTGGGATGGGGGAAAAAGTATTGCACTCGCGTGACGGCGTGTTCGCTCAGATACACTTATAGTGATGTGAGTTTATAACACACGTCTGCCTCACTCGTGTTCTCTAGACGTAGAGTAGAGGTTCAGTGCAATAATATCGCACGTTTCTTTACAAAGGTGTGTTGTAGCTTCACATATGTTGTAGCTTCAACGTTGTATTTCGATAGCTTTATCGTGAGTAGTAAAATAAAATTCGTAGACTATATGAATTTGGTATAATATTATAAAACAAGATAGGTACAATGCTTATAACATCGACGCAGTAATTTCGTCGTGGTAAAAAGGTTTGAAGTGTCGAGCGCATCGCGGCGCGAGCTGTCTTATTGCCCGCCCGCGCGCCCCTCTCCGCCGCGAACTCCCGCGCGCCGCCTCAGCCCCCGCGCACCTCCAGTCCGGCGTCAGCCTGTCTGGTATAGACATGCTCCCGGGTTGAAGTGTACTTCAAAGAGGAAGCAGGCAGATGTTATTGAAGCCGCGCCGAATCGTCCCTCTCGTTGTCTTCAGCTCCGCGACCCTCGTGATGCCGTCACTGCCGGGGTACACCTGCACTACGCGCCCCAGCGACCAGCAAAGCGGCGGGAGCGCCTTGTCTTTAACAAGGACAAGCGATCCCAACGCTATATCGCCATTGGTAGACGCAGGCCATCTCGTTTTCTGCTGTAGATTTGAAATATATTCAAGATTAAACCTTTTCCAAAAGTGCTGCTTGATGCATTCCACACGTTGGTAGCGCTCCAACCGATTGATGCTGCCGTCAGTGACCTGCGGATTTGGAACAGACATTAGTGAGCGTCCAATAAGGAAATGAGAAGGAGTAAGGGCAGAGAAGTCAAGAGGATTACTGGATAGAGGAGTAAGAGGCCTTGAATTTAAAATTGCCTCTATTTGAGTTAAGCATGTAGCCATTTCCTCATAAGTAAAATGAGTAAGCTGCAAAAGTCTTTTTAAATGGTGTTTGGTTGAACGGACCGCAGCCTCAGCGAGGCCGTTAAAGTGTGGCGAATACGCCGGTGCAAACCTAAATTCTATTCCTTCCTGAGCTATTTCGCGTGCAACATCAGAACCCTGTAAAAATTTGCATAATTCATTACACGCTCCGACAAAGTTTGTACCATTATCGGACAATATCGTACGTGGCTTGCCACGACGAGCGACAAAGCGATTTAATGCAGCCCTGTAGGCCTCTTTGGAAAGGTCCGTGACAAGCTCAAGGTGCACAGCCTTTGTAGCCATGCATACAAAAATACACAGGTAGGACTTAACCAATCTAGATCCTCGACCTTTCCGGTCTGATATCAAAATAGGCCCAGCATAGTCGACACTACTATTAAAAAAGGGAAATTCTAAAGTGCTTCTTGTGTTGGGTAATTGCCCCATGATTGGCTGAACATTTTGAGCTTTAAATCTGAAACATTTTATGCATTTGTTTACAATTAATCTAGCAACATTTCTGCCTCTTAAGGGCCAATAAGTTTGACGAATGTTCGCTAAAAGTAATTGTGGACCTGCATGTAGTAGCTTTTTATGTTGCGTTTGAAATAACATTTTTGTTAGATGATGCTTACTACAGAGTAAAATTGGGTGTTTTACGTCATATTCGTACGGGGAATTATCTAGTCTGCCTCCTACACGAATGATGTTGTCACCGTCTAAAAAGGGAGTCAAAGAAATTAGCCTGTTTTTACGTGACAACGGCTGTCCGGATTTAAGGACAGCGTACTCATGTTTGAACATTTCAGATTGAGCTACACGTAATATAAGAGACAAGGCATTTTTAAATTCATCAACAGAAAGAGAACCTGTTATTTTAGAATTAGTATTCTTTAAGTTGTGAATATATCTTAGAATATAAGCTACGACACGTTGTAAATAATTAAAATCTGAATATTTGTAAATCACTTGTTGTATAATTGAACTACATGTTAGGTTAATACTAGAACTGTTACTATTGTGGCTATCGGCCAAATTAGAAATTACTTCTGGTAGATCCTGTTTCACGTATTTATTTGGCTGTAGCGGCCAAGTATTTTCATTATTAATTAAAAATGTAGGGCCTGACCACCAAAGTGCAGAATCGCTGATCAGATCAGCCTTCAGCCCACGAGAAACCAGATCTGCCGGATTTTCCTTAGACGGCACGTATCTCCACTTAAAACCCGAACTACCTTCTTGAATCTCGTTGACACGATTTCGAACGAAAGGCTTTAGTTGCTGAGCTGGTGTAGCTAACCATCCCAGCACTATTGTAGAATCACACCAATAATGAAATCGGTGGATTGGTAACGTGAGAGAATCTTTGACCTTTGTGCACAACCTGGAACCCAACAGAGCCCCACACAGTTCTAACCGTGGTATAGTAGTGGGCTTGACTGGTGCTACACGGCTTTTAGAAGTTAACAGGTGAACAGTGACCATACCTGAACTGGTTATAGAACGGATGTATAAACATGCGCCGTACGCCCTTTCAGACGCATCTGTAAATACATGAACTTCATGGGTTACGGAATTGTTACATAAAATCCATCGCGGAATTTTTATATTATTTAAACAAGGCAACGTATTCGCAAATAACAACCATGAGTCTGCAATCTCCTGTGACACTACGTCATCCCAATCACATTTGTTTATCCAGAGCCTCTGCATTAATATTTTTGCTTCGACAATGCAGGGACTTACCAAGCCCAGTGGGTCAAATATCTGACTAATTACAGACAAAATATGCCGTTTTGTTATCTTACTATTAGATTCAATATTAATAGAAAATCCTAATTTATCCGGATTACATAACCAATGTAACCCCAACGTTTTAGACGGAGTATTATTGTTGTTGTCTGAAAGATCTAATATTGTATGGCTTGATTTATTTAAACTACCTAACTCTTTTAAAATTTCTGAGCTGTTAGACTGCCACTTTCTCAGATTGAATTTAGCGGACGCCAGAATAGCCCTCGTTTCCCTGCACAAATCTAATGCGCCAGGAATTGTGTCTGAACCACTAAGATAGTCATCCACATAGAAATCATGCTGTATAGAACGCTTGACGAGAGGATTCGATGCTCTATCAGCTAGACTCACCAAACATTTCGTAGCCAAGTATGGCGCAGACGCTGTACCGTACGTTACCGTGTTTAACGTATAGGTTTTTAACGGTTCTGTAGAATTTTTACGAAAAATTATCTGTTGTAATGATCGTTGAATAGGACTGATTTCAATAGCGCGATACATTTTCTCTATATCTGCTGATATCACAAATTTATGCTGCCGAAAGCGCAACAAAATAGAAAGCAAATCGTCTTGAACGGTCGGGCCTACAACTTGCAAATCATTGAGGGATATTCCTGTCGTAGTTTTTGCAGATGCATCAAATACGGTGCGTAACTTAGTAGTGACACTAGACTCGCGCATGACCCCATGATGAGGCAAAAAGTAGTTCACTGTCCCTTCTGGCTGTGCGCTAGAATTTTCTGTCATATGCCCTAAACTTTCGTACTCTGACATGAATTCTAAAGACATTGATTTGAAATAAGAATCACGTTCGAATCTTTTCTCTAAAGATAGAAAACGGCGTTTTGCGATACCGTATGAATCTCCTAGTGCAGAAGGATCCGACTTAAAAGGTATTGTAACCACAAAACGACCGTCGTCCTTACGTTTTGTATTCTTATAAAAACTATCTTCGCATGCCCGTTCTTCTGAAGAAAGCGAATGCTTTTCAGGAACCGAGTCCAGTTCCCAGAATTTGGTTAAATCTGAACTGGGCTTGGTTTTGACGAAATTGCAAAAATGTGAATGAGACATACGTGAGTGACAGCCTGCTGTGCCTGAAACTAACCATCCTAGTTTACTTTCACATAACCTCGGTTGGTTCTTCCCTAGCTTTATATGATTGGCTGAAATGACGCTCCAAAAAACATCTACACCGACTAATATGTCTACAGTTGAGGGAGTATTAAATGTTGGATCCGCCAGTTGTAGACCCATAGGTATAGTTATGTGTTTTAAATCAATTGGAGATGATGGCAAAAGTTGTGTGATTTCTGGTAAAATTAAACAGTCAATGTTAACCGAATAATCACCGCTAATGGATTCAATTGTAAGGTTGCAGGTTTGCGCACTAGTGCTAGTTTGGTTGCTGATACCTGTTATCGTGGAGTCCGTATCGTTTCGGGACAAACGCAACTTATCACATAAGTCCTCGGTAATGAAATTGGCTGTACTACCGCTATCCAGTAGGATTCGTGCGTCGCACCTCTCCCCTTTGATATCCACCGCTTTCACCATCGCTGTGGAAAGCAAAACAAACGAGCGAGTACATGGTTGCATAGTGGTTGAAGCGTTAGCAGAAAGGGCAATACTTTCAGACATAGTGGGCATTGGACCTTGCCTGAGAGGGGTTTCTGTGCGTTCCATGTGCAATAGGGTGTTATGCCCAGCTGCACAGTACTTACAGCGCGTTATTCTACACCTTTTTTCATTATGACCCGATCTTAGGCAGTTCATACAAACTTTGAGGTCCTTGGCCTTTTTATGGCGTTCTTCTATCGTTAACCTTTTAAAGGACTCACAAATGTAAAGGAAGTGATCACCAGAACACATAGGACACTTGAATTTAATTTTATTTGAATTATAATTAGTATTACTTTTATTTGCGGCATTCTGTGAAACTATTGCAAAACTCTTTGAGTTATTATTGTTATTGTTTGTTTTATTGTACTTATTGTTGTCTTCTAATGTTTCCAGTAAATCAGCCTTGTTATTTATAAAGGTAGTGAATTGAGCAAGTGTAGGTTTTCCTGATAATGTATTGCGATATTCTTCCCAATATCTACTAGTGTTCGCATCTAATTTAACCGACATCATATATACAATAATAGTATCCCAATGCTCAGTGGGCTCATTCAGTGTCCTGAGCGCCCTTATATTTTTACTGGTCGTATCTATAAGACGACGCAAGGCAACACTAGATTCAGTAGTGACTGGTTCAACATCTAACAATGCCTGCATATGCTTGTCAATGAGAAGCCGACTGTTATTGTATCTTTCACACAATAAGTCCCATGCTACTTGGTAATGATCTGATTCAAAGTCAATATTTTCAATAACTTCGGCTGCCTTGCTTTTTAAAGAAGCGCGTAAATAGTGGAACTTATTTATATTGTCAATACACGAACTGTCGTGAATTAAAGAAATAAAAGTGTCTCTATACTCTAGCCAACCCTGATAACTGCCATCAAAGTGCGGTAGATCAATTTTAGGTAATCTAACAAAATTATGGTTAGGCCCACCCGATATTGTTGCCCCGGACCTTGCCTCAGAATCTGCGGAATCACGACGGCGACGCTTGCCATCCCATCCGGGCAGCAAACTTCGCGCCAAAGCTACCAGCGAGTAGTACTGCTGCTCAAACTGGCCCCTCGTCGCGTAAGCCTCGTCCGGCTTGTCCGAAGATACCTCGATCTCAGTCTGTAATTCGTCAAACTCGGTGTATAAGGCGTTAAATTTGTCGAAGCGGGTTTCTAGCTCGATTATTTGTAAATCGGAAAGATTATCACAGCTTTTAAGCACATTCAAATAAGCACTAAAGTTTGTAAGCTTAGCCTTCATTGAACTGCGTTTTTTCAACAACTTGTCAGCGATTTTGTTACAACAAAAATAATGACGTCGCAAAAAAAATATTTAAAATAACGGTTAAAAAAATTTAAAAGCAACACTGGAATCACGTAGGTAAATCAATAAAACGTAGTGCACTTAATAGCACAGAAGTGAACAGCTGTTTCCTCGTATTTGTGTCAAGGTCAAGCTTAGTGTTACGCTAGCGATGTAACAACCGTTATAAAATTTTAATATAAGTTGCACTCGAATTACGCTTAAAACAAATTAATAGAACACCGTTAATAATTTATAATAACTTACTATAAGCAATACGCGAATTATGCTTGAAACAAATTAATAGAACACCGTTAATAACTTATAATAACTTACTATAAGCAATACGGGAATTATGCTTGAAACAAATTAATAGAACACCGTTAATAACTTATAATAACTTATCACAAGCAACACGCGAATTACGCTTAAAGCAAATTAGTAGAACGTACTTAATGCACTTAGCAGCACATAAATGAACAGCTGTTTACTCTTAAACGTGTCAAGGTTAAGCTTTGTAATGCGCTAGCGATATAACAACCGTTATAAAAACTTAATACAAGTCACTCATTAACACAAAAGGAACCAAATACGGTTAAGAGAATGAAATTAGCTATTAACCGACTCAATAGGGCAATGAATCGGTAACTACCAGAAAAACAACAGCGTTATAAACACTATAACCTGTTTAAAAAGATAGGAAATACACTGATAAAAGGAATAACTGGAGCGATCTCACTAATATCCGAATCCTTATCTGCGAAGTACAGTTGCGACCTCAAATCTTCAACCGTAGGCGACGATGACACTGCTACTGCTTTTTTCAAACGATGCGACGCGGGGTCAATGTCCGCCAACGTCTCGGCTTTGTGCTTGTTTACTTGCAAAACACCAAATCCCACCGCTGTATAGTTCTACTTGCGAAGGACCATATGTTGTAGCTTCAACGTTGTATTTCGATAGCTTTATCGTGAGTAGTAAAATAAAATTCGTAGACTATATGAATTTGGTATAATATTATAAAACAAGATAGGTACAATGCTTATAACATCGACGCAGTAATTTCGTCGTGGTAAAAAGGTTTGAAGTGTCGAGCGCATCGCGGCGCGAGCTGTCTTATTGCCCGCCCGCGCGCCCCTCTCCGCCGCGAACTCCCGCCGCCGGCACTCCACCCGCGCGCCGCCTCAGCCCCCGCGCACCTCCAGTCCGGCGTCAGCCTGTCTGGTATAGACAGGTGCTATAATCTTCGAATATTATGTATTTTAAAAACTGTAACCTAATTTGGTTAGCTATTATAGTTATCGTGCAATAAAGTCAATTTGATAATGTGCTAAAAGTAAAAAAATATTATAATAATAATAACTCCACACATCTCACACACGGCTGTCTGATCCCAAACTAGGCAGAGCCTGTACTATGGTAACTAGACTGCTGATAAACATACTTATATATGTCTAAATACATACATATTATAAATAAATTACACCCAGACACAGAACAAATTATCGTGCTCATCACACAATTATTTGTCCTGGGTGGGAATCGAACCCACGACCCACGACCTCTGGCTTAGCAGTCAGGGTCACTAACCACTAGACCAACAGGCCAGTCAATTATATAAGTACTGTTTCTCTCAAAAAAAAATTACCTTACGGAATTGAACACATTGAAATATAAAGTGTTGGAATAAATTCTTACATATTACATTGAACTCTGCCTGTCTAATCATAAGGAGCATAATCCCAATTTTTAATTAAAATACATCGATACGACAGAAAACGTCAAATATTAAAATTGAGTTCCGAAGCATAACTATATATTTTATTATAAAATAATAGGTATACAAAAGTAATTTTGTTTGTCTATTAAATGTAAACGTTTCTGATTGACAACTCACTATCATTATTTTTACTATAAACCTTTTTCATTTATTTTTATCTATGTACCCAAATTTTAAGGGGTAGTATTTAATCGTATAACTATAAATCCCTTTTTTCTTACAAAATATTCGAAAGTAGCACCAAAAATACTTAATTGCACACAAATGAAATAAAATGTAGTATACTGTTTAATAGATGAAGCAAACCTGATTTACTATCTGTTATAATAATCATTAGGGTTCCGTACCTCAAAAGGAAAAACGGAACCCTTATAGGATCACTTTGTTGTCCGTCCGTCCGTCTGTCTGTCTGTCAAGACCCTTTTTCTCACAAACGCGTGGAGGTATCAAGGTGAAATGTACTATTATAATACTCAGCTTTACTGTCCCTTGAAGCTGTGAAAAAATAAAACCTGTAAGCCAACGCAATCAAAAGATACAGCCGTTTCCGCAAATTTTCGACACTTGCAAGGGAATCAAAACTTACCGGACTTCCCGTGAACTCAGAATCTTGAAAATTGGTACGAAGCAACGTCTTACAGAACAGATAAAGGAAAAAAATTAAAACTGTAAATTTTTAGTTACATCATATAATAAAAATATTTTACGGAACCCTCGGTGCGCGAGTCCGACTCGTACTTGGCCGGTTTTATTTTTATTTTCGGACAACAAAAATCCATTGTGTTAGTATATTACATCGCACGCTTATATTATCTACGTACGTTTCAAATTCAAATTCAAATTCAAAAATCATTTATTCAATTAAGACACTAAGTGACATTTATGAACGTTAAATTGAAGCTAGAGTTAAAATCATAGATCGGCACAAACAGACGCCACAGCATGTACTGGATTATCAAGGTAAATTAGGTGAAAAACACCAAAATCTACTGCCTGTTTGTGTCGATCTATAACTTCCAGTTTCCAAAATGCGTAGGGCCTTATGAGAAGAATACTGGCGAAGAAACTCATGGCCACTCTTTTTAAAAGTCAGATCTTCAGGTACAATAGTGTTAGTGTTACACGAGAGGTAAACAGGATGCAAGCTGATGCCACCTGAATTTCATTTTATTGAAATGCTCCAAAAGCTAACGTAATAAAAATAAAAATCACTCAGTGATGTCGTTGAAGGTTTGAACCTATTAAACATAGAAATCATTCAAGTTGCACATCTACCTTCATTCAGTTGCAAAATCTACTGTTAAAAATAATTCGTGACTGGATTAAGAGGCTAGAGTTGTAGTTGATCGAACCAAAATAATAGTAGTAGTAGTAATAAGTAGTAATAGGCTAAAGCATCGCTGACTAGGCCGACCAGTCACCCCAAGCAGCACCCGTTCACGAGTATGACGCATGGACCAGCCATCATCTCCTTCGCCATATCAGAGGGAAAGAAATGACCCGCCCCATGACGACGCCGCAAGCAATGACATTTTAGTGAGCATGACGAATCATAGTCGAGATACTGATAAAAATCACTAATAGTCAAATTACCATAATAATCGTCACGCATTACTTTCAACTGACAATGGTTTGTTAATAATTTAGCTTAATTATAAGACAAAGAAGTTTGTGTGTATATACCTAATGACACCTTAAGCCCAAGACTGTTTGTCGTTTAGATAATCGTTGATCGTATAGTAGGATTTCCTAATAAGGTGATTTTTTACCGTTCGCTTGAATTTATCTACAGGAAGGTCGATTACATATATAGGAATTTTATTATAAAAACGTATACCAAGACCTTCGAACGAGTTGTGTACTTTATGTAAGCGATGATAGGTACCAACGAGTTTAGACTTGTTTCTTGTATTAATATTGTGTACATCACTGTTTTTCTTATTATTATTAATGTTGTGCCTAACAAACATAATATTTGCAAATATATACTGTGATGCAACAGTTAAAATACCTATATCCTTAAACAACTCTCGAAGAGAGACTAACACCTAAATTGTATATGGAGCGGATGGCTCGTTTTTGGAGAATAAAAACGTTTCAACATCAGCCGCCTTGCCCCAAAGTAATATACCATAGGACATAACGCTGTGAAAATAGCTAAAATAAACTAGCCTAGCTGTGTCCGTATCAGTGAGCTGACGTACCTTCCAAACTGCATAAGCTGCCGAACTAAGCCTACCTGCAAGGCTGTCTATCTGGGCTCCCCATTGTAGTTTACTGTCTAATGTAATTCCTAAGAATACTGTTGAGTCTACAATACTTAACATTTCATTATTTAGAGTTAAATTAGTACCTAGCTGTTATACATTTGGCATAGTAAATCTCACACACTTTGTTTTATTTGAATTTAGTAGGAGATTGTTAGTTGAAAACCAATACAATACATCATTTAGTGCTCTATTCACATCGTCAAAAACTGTGTTCTTACGATCGACTTTAAAAATAAGTGACGTATCATCAGTAAATAGAACTATATCACAGAGATCTTTTAAATAATAAGGTAAATCGTTTATATATATGCGAAAAAGTAGAGGACCTAGTATAGAGCCCTGAGGAACGCCCATAGTAACCGGTAATCCAGAAGACCTCGCACCATTGACATCTACATGTTGAATTCTATCCTTCAAGTAGGAAACAATTAGTTCTAAAGCAATACCATTAACACCATAATGTTTAAGTTTAAGAAAAAGCGTGTTATGTTCTACATAGTCAAAAGCTTTTGAGAGATCGCAAAATACACCTATCGCATCTTACTAACTTACTTACTAGTCATGGGCCTGCATATAGTTTTGTTTATTCTATTTTCTTTCATACAAGGAAATGTAGCAAATTGCCCACAGTGATCAGATGTTAAATCACTTAAAATTGACCTAATTAAACCTTCACCATTGCTAAAGATGTTATCTAAGCAAGTTGCCGAGTGAGAAGTAATTCTTGTTGGCTCAGAAAATAAATAATTCAAGTCAAATGATTCAAATAGGCTCACTAATCTTATACTGATAGGACACTTTTCTAATATATTAATATTGAAATCTCCGCAAACTACCAAAACCTTACTACTGACACATAAACGCTTCGAAACTTCTTCCATAACTATCTCAAATATGCTAAAGTCACTCTGTGGTGGCCTATACACTAACTATAATATGGTGTTCCAGTTCTACGCAAGAAAGTTCTACAGTGCGCTCAGCAGACAAATTTACAACATCTTTCCGGTTTTTGCACTTAATACTATTACGAACAAAAATTAACGACCCTCCAAGAATCGGCTTCCTTCTTACATACACACTTCTAGCAGAATAAAGTTCATTATCAAGTATTAACTGGTGTGCCTGTAGCCAATGCTCTGTGATAAAGTGCACATCAACATTATATTTATCATAAAATAATTCTACTTCTAAGTCTTTCCTAGATAATTTTTGAATATTTTGATGAACTATGTTCATGGTCATTGACTTTTTTACTTTATTGCTACAATTTTTATTTATTTTTGTATTTCTACTAACAATACCATTATTGTGTAAATGATTTGATATGCAAGAGACAGGCTCTATTGTCTTAGCAATTAATTTAAAGAATTTATGTCACAATGTGCGGCCAAGCTATTGCCTGAATTAATATTAATAACGTCATTGCTAATTAGCTCAGAAGGAGCACTATATGAAGCCAAATGTTTGGCTATAGTGTTCTTACATTCTAAGGGGTGCTCTATAGGAGCTGTCAAGTTAGCCAAAATCTTGGCTGTTATTCTAAAATAATATGATAGCGAAACAGCTATTTGTCTTTTAAAATAATACGGCAGATAATAACTATCTGTGGTTGAAAAAATATTATCATATACAATCCTATTGGTGTCAATTAAATGAAATTTATTATAAAATCTACCATTAATCTGGCTTTTTAAATTAAACATAGTCATATTTAAATTAATCCTAATATTTTTTTCATGTTGAGACAACCCTTTGCTAATTGGCAGTGTAAATAGTACTATTTTATTTGCATTGAGTTCCGATAATTGTTCAAAGTATTTTATGAATGTATTTTTATTTACAGGACCCCTATTGCCACTGAAAATTATAAGACTAGTATTTGTATCAAAATTTGCACTAATAGCCTTTTCTAGAATCATATTATATGTTAGGTTTGGCATACAAAAGTTGCTAAATGAATATTCCTTATTTGAGTTTGTCATTAACATACCTAAACCTAAACCTTTACCAATTTCATCGCTAAACATTAATATATTACTATTAGTACTGTACAATTGATTTTGACTAGTTGTTTTGCCATTCTGGAAGTTAACTACATTATTGTTATTTGATGTCAATATCCTAGGGGCACATGTTACAGGCAAACTGTCTAAAGAACTAGTGGTTTCAATGTGGTTATCAGAAAACAACAGTGAATCATTCCTACAATTGCATGAATTAACTAATTTACCTATTGCCAAAACTTGTTCCCTACTTTGTTTTTGTGAAATCTCATATTTACTACTAATAGTTCTCAGTTGCTCCTCAAGTTTCTTAATTTCTGTTTGAAGAGCTCCTGTGTCATCAAAATATTGTTAAGACATGTTATCTACCTCTATGGAGTACATATTAAAATGATCAATGAATTGCATTCTCTGCCTATTTAATGCTACACTATCTATAAAGAACTTATGTTTATAAATAAGTTTTTTTGTTTTTGTAATAAAAATTTTAACACAAATATACTTTTTCAATTTGTTCTTACTACATTTGATGACTTTTTGAGATTTATTAACTCTGAAGGAGTCATTGTCATTTGTAAGATCTATAATGATATGTATAGTTATGGTTGTTAACTACTGATGGTGAACTGGGAGCGACCAGCTCCTCATACAGACTCTGATTTGATGCTGCTACTATCCTGTCCTTGAAGTCTTCAAATGATGTTATGGTGTTGTGTGCTTCATGTAGCTGGCGTTCTAAAATGCGTTGATGCGTTTCAGAGCTTGCTCATACTCATCCCTGCATGTGTCGAATGAGTCAATGAGGTGCTGTAGTCTGTCCCGAGCTTTGGTAACTTCAACATATTGTGAATGAAATGAAGACAGTTTAAGTCTAAAATTATCATTTTCATGTAAAGTATCCAAGAGTGTTTGTTCACTGTCATTTCTCTCTTTGATCAGCTGATCACACTTCTCCTTGGTAGCTTTTAATTCTCTTAATGTCATTTGGAGTTTAGCCTCCACCTGACGTGCCAATACTTTGCGAGTTTGAATCATTTTAAAATAGGTCTTTTAAGAATTTGGCAATATTTTATAACTTTAAAACTAGAAGAATTGCAATCAACTAATGGGAGGTAGTTTTAAACAGTATGAGGTTTAATAACTGTTAATATTTCTGTAAAACTATACTGGCACTGTGAATAATGTATGTTTATAACAATGATAAGATGATAAATACCTTGAAAGAGATGACAATAAATTCGCAGTGATCACTTAAAATATATTTTTTTACAAATTCCGTTGAAACGTAACTGTCACTTCAGCAGTATCCGTAAACTTACAAATATACTTACTAAACTCTTAATAACTATGAGATTTAAATTTAAACTTATAATTACTAGAATGTTTAGCGTGAAATTGGTTGTTCAATGTTATATTTATGCAAATAAATATATTTTTTAAATAAAAATTATCGGAACAAATTCTAATCAGCTGTTGACAGCTTGGGGTTGCCGACAAACTGTTTATTATTATCTAAAAGTAAATCTAATAATTATTTGAGTCAAAATAAAATATGATATCTATTATATGGAAACTTATTATCTAATACATCAATAAAAATTTGTGATTTTACAATAGGATTCGGTTCTGGCACTCGCCGGCTGCTATCGCGGCACGCTCACTTCGCTCGCTCGGCTCATGCGTTGTGGTCGTAGTTCTAAGTGTTCTAACCTAACCTAAACCTAGCGGCTAGCCTAAATGTATGCTCTGTAGAATAAAATTTGGTCGTGCATACATAATTACATTATTGTAAAGCAAGTTAGAAATTCCATTGTAACTTTTGATAATTTAGTGTGCAAGTCAGTATTTTTGCCATACAATAAATATTTTTGTTTTAAAAGTAGTATCTGTTGTATAACCTATGTTACTCGCTGATAATATACCAAAGACTACAATAGTATATAGGATATAATATACCTTTCTATAGGTGAAAGAGTTTTTAAAATTGGTCCAGTAGTTACGGAGCCACACGGGACATAAATTTGTGTGATCTACAAATAGTTGTCCTGACCCTGGGTGTTTTTTGTGTCTGTTGTTTATACATTGGTGAAGCCCCTCGCGACACACAGGAATACTCCTAATGCGGGAGTTGTCTAAAAAAAATTATACATTTATTATAAACATTTTGCATTAAAAAGATAATAATCATTATTTTTGTGAAAATGTGAAAATTTTATTACTAAATTAATAGGTACGTTGAAAAAAATAATTTCTCTAATAAAATACTTCCTAAAGATAACAATCCAAAAATAATGTTTATTTTATCAAATCGGACTTGAACTTGAAACGGAATGTGACACGTCGTTTTGAGTTTCTTCTGTCGGCAATCCTTGACTGCCTATCTTTTTGTAAAGGTTAATATGCTATGCCATATAATGACGATTGAAGTTCACGTTTTAATTTTTATATTATTTTCGACAGAAAATGCGTTATTGTGCCTTATTTATAAGAGATACGTATATGGTACCGCGAATTTTTTTAGACCTACTAAAGACCAACACTTTTGTAATACATATTTTTATGTATGATTGACCACTTAGTCAGCGCACGCGGATAAAGCAGCTCCGAAGCGCTTTATCTCCTGGCTTGCATCACGAATGCCGTTATTTTAGGCTGAAATATTATAATTACTGCAATAAAATATGTAAATAAATTTCTGATAATGTAGCTTTCTATTAAAATCGGTCCAGTAGTTTATTTCGGTAATGGACAGGCATTACAATTAAACAAATAGGACATCAAATCTTTACTCTTTGTAATATTAGCGTAGATATTGCACTACACATATTCACTTAAACTATCTATCTATCAGTATCTATTATGTTTATATTATACACAGATGGCGCGTTAGTTTAAGTAGTCACCTCGCCACTACATCTCATCATCAAAATATCTTCAATGTACAGAATGGGACCTGTAACAGTTGTATTATAAGTATAGATGCGTGTGTTCTATGCTAATAATAAATATCTAAAAAAAGAAATGACCATTTATTTTAACGTTGTAAGTATTGTATAGTTAGTACTACTTTGGACCAATAGATGTCGCTATGCGGTGTTTATAACTTATAACTTTGCATTATTTTTTCTATGGATAGAGAAACCCAATTGTGATCAAATACTAAATGTTACACCGAGTTACACACAATACTGGTGCATAATACGTTTCCTGAATTATTTTGTACTTTTTACGTGAAGCAATCAAACACAAACTCAATGTCTATAGATT
Source organism: Callimorpha dominula (assembly GCA_949752705.1). Taxonomy (NCBI): domain Eukaryota; kingdom Metazoa; phylum Arthropoda; class Insecta; order Lepidoptera; family Erebidae; genus Callimorpha; species Callimorpha dominula. The sequence goes on along the minus strand of OX457019.1, from coordinate 2,128,327 downwards.
TATTATACACATAGATATAGAAAAAAAAGATTACGTGACAATCTACGAAGTGCCTCCTTTCCAAGAAAAAAATAATAATAATAATTTTATTGTATAAATGAGATTGTAGGTTTACACAATTTTTACACAAGATTAGTTTGTTACAATAAATCTACAATAATGTTTTAGCTGAGTCCTGTTCTCCCAGCTAGGCTACAGAATAGCCTGTGTTAGGGAAAAAACAGTCCCGATCCTTCAAAAAAGGTGTAAGAAATTTAGTGTAGCACGTGTGTTTTATTAAATAAAAATAAAAAATTGTGCAGTTACTGTCGTTTTGTGTGTGTGTCAGTTAATTTCTAGTATATGTATGTTTGTGTGTGGTTTTGTGAGTAGTGCATGTGTGTTTATGTATGAGTAACGCATGAGAATATGTATGCTTATGCAGTAGGTATGATAGGATGTGAAATCTATAAGTGATGTCATTTAACCAAAAGTGCCTCAGTATCATCGTAACATAATTTTTGTAGAAATAGGCGAACACGGTTTTTACAATCATAATAGCTTAATTCGTATATTGAGCATTTTGCATTAATTTTGTTAAAAAGGGAGGGGGCTAGATATAGGTGGAAACGTTTTATGAAAGATAAGCGGGCAGGGCATTATCTTTCCGACGTTTGGTAATTTCCTGATATGGTGTTCTACGATATTGGTGCAAAACCGTGTGCAGGATAAATTGTTGCCTTACATTTAGGACATTCAATCTTTGTACAGGTCAATTGTTGGATATAATATCGGCCGAAAAGAGGCTACTTTTAGAATTGCTCTGTGAGCAATCTCCACGGGCTTTATAATGGATTTCGCTGCGCCTCCCCAACAAGTGATGCAGTAGGTAAGGATTGATTGGCATAGGGCAAAGTAAACATTCCGAATGACTATGGGACAAGCCACATGTCTAAGTGTTTTAAATGTATAAATAAGTTTCCGAATCCTATTACAAAGAGCATTAGCGTGTGGTTTGAAGCTTAGGGTTTGGTCGATGATTATGCCTAGGTATTTAGTTTGGTGTACCGAGGTGAGTGAGGGGCATTGGCAATTGGTGTGAATTTGTGAATTACAAGAGTGTGCTTTTAGAACAATAGGTGATTTTGGTTGGGATATCGTACACAGTGAGAAGAAGATGAAATTTGTTTTAAGGGTATTGAGGGTGAGGGTATGAGAGTAAAGCCACTTCGTGGTAGAGTTGAGGCCCCTTTGTGCAGTTGTCTGAAGCTCTGACAACGTGTTCGCATAAAAGGTGATAGCAGTATCATCAGCAAAGGATACGATTTTAGCGTTAGATAGGTTAAGATTGCAGGGCTCATTTATGAAAATAAGGAATAGGGTGGGTCCTAAAATGCTACCCTGAGGCACGCCGTATTCAATCGATAGTTCGTTGCTGCAGTGATTGTCCATAGTCACGAATTGGGTGCGATTTGTGAGGTAGCTTTTAAAAAGATCTAGCTGGGATCCTCTGACACCTATGTTCTCCAACTTAAGTAAAAGTGTGGGGACGGGAACGGTATCAAATGCTTTCGCAAGATCTAAGAAAACGGTTAAAACTTTCTTTTTCGAAGTTAAGCTTTCCACTATGAAGTTAGTCAGGTCTAATACAGCATCATTGGTGGATTTGTTCTTGCGAAAGCCAAATTGTTGAGGTGACAATAGATTGAAGTGTTCCAGGTAGTTTACTAGTCTAATATTAACAAGACGTTCAAGCACTTTAGACAGAGAAGTAAGAACAGCTATGGGGCGGTAGTTATTTGGTAAGTTCCCGTCGCCACCCTTGAATATGGGATGGATGATTGCCTTTTTGAATGAAGAGAGGAATGTAGCCGTCTGAAAGCAAAGATTGAAGATGTGGCAGAGTACAGGTGCCAGGTAAAAAGACTTGTGGGATGCCATCCCAACCAGTACCAGTGTTAGGCTTCAATGAGTATATGATACGTGTAACTTCGTCGGTATCTGTTTCCTCTAGTACAAAAGATGAAATGCATGTGGAGGTGTGTGTGCTGTGTGGAGTATTAGTGTGGGTATTAGCAATTTTATTAGCTGAACTCTTCGCATTGTTCACAAAAAAATTGTTTACTTGAGTGCAGGACTGTGTGGGTGAGCATGAGTGAGACAATAATTGGGAGGAGGAATTCTTAGATTGTGCCGTGTTTGTAATTGATTTTATAGTTTCCCAAAGTTTTTTGGGATTGTTAAGTACCTTATTTAATTCCTGTGTGTCAAATTTCCGTTTTGCATTCTTTAATAATTTTGAACAAAAGTTTCTGTATCGTCGGTATGTGAGAAGTAAAGTTTCGTTATGAGGTGCTTGTTTGATTTTTCTGTGTAAGGCGTCCCGGTTACGTATGCATCGTAGCAAGCCAGGTGTAATCCAAGGTTTTATGACTCTCTTGGCCGCGGGTAGTTTTGTTGTTACAGTACATTTCATGATTGCAGATTTTAATACATGTAATAGGTTCTCAGTGGCAATGTTTGGATGAGAAATAAGAAAGAGTGGGGCAATATTGAGAGTATCCATAATAATGTTCAGTGCGTCATAGTCAACCATAAGTCTTATTTTTTTAGGTGATGTTGAGGGAGCTTTAGAGAAATCAAAGAAGAGTAATGGTCAGTCACCGTAGTGTCGTAGATGAGAGTTATAGTTTTTAATTTTGTTCTTAACATTACATGGTCGAGACAATTCTGTCCTCTTGTTGGTTCACTGAATGCGGGTAAGAAACCGTGAAAAGCTAAGGTGTGTAAATAGTCATGTGATCGAGGATCAGTGCTGTTGGACTTAATATCAATGTTGATGTCGCCTGTAATAATAACTGTTTTAAAGGTAGTAAGGGTTGAGAATATGTGATTCAGTGCAGAGAGAAAGGTGTGTATATTATCAGTTGATGGCGAACGATATATGCACAGTATAGCAACATCATTGTTTGTTTTTATGATCAGACCCGAAGCCGATTCTAGGAAATCAGGTTCTGAGTATGTTGCTACAAGAGAAGACTTAACGTAAACCACTACACCGTCGCTCTGGTTCAAGTGTTTAGAAGTTTTGTATGCGGTGTAGTTTTGTAATAGTGGGATGTTAGCATTGGTTGCGCATTGCAACACTCTGTCAGAACTACTAGATCACAGTCGAATGGGACACGGTGTAGCAGTGTTAGTAAGTCGGGATAATTGTGGTTTATGGAACGAATGTTTTGGCTAAAGATTTTTAGGAATGAATTAGGATGTTTTATATAGGATCTTGAATTTACCGGGATACACGTATGGGTTTCTGATACAGATAGCATGTCCACATTTCCAATTAAGATGTTAATATTATTAGACATTTTTATAGTAAGAATTTAGCAAAATAGTGGGCATAAGACAATGAAGAGGTTGTTTTCTAAACGTTATTATCGATAATGATAATGTCGGTATAAATTTAATAAAATAAGTTAGCAATTTGGTTATGACAGGCTTATATAGGTAATGTTTAAGTGTACTGTGTTTTTGTGTTTTCTGTTGCAATGTGTCTTAAAAGTGTAAGTTTCATTTTTTACAATAACAAACATAATGGTTAAATAAGTAATGTACAAATTACGGTTCAAAATAGATATAGCAATTACTAAATAACAGTTAGGAACATAAGTAACTAGTCATGAGCTATTAGGTGCAATCAATTGGTTAAGTTGCGATTCGGATTTTACAATAATATTCTGGCTGTTATTATTGGCCTTCGCAAAGTTACGAGTCAGGTAGAAAAGACGTTTTGTGTTGGTGGTAAGTTGCTCTGCAACGTATGTAGGCGTTTTGAGACCGTCCATACCCAAGTGATGTGAATTTAGATTGTCGGTAGGGTGAAGCTTGTTATGCTCTTTAGCCGTAGATAAAAAAGTACTTTTGGTAAGGGTATTAGCGAATCCAACTGTAAGCGTCGAGGTAAGGTGCTCCTTTTTTGACGGTTGTCTCGATACATCACGTATATCTAAGGCTTGGATATTTAAATCAAGGTGTTTCGATAGTTGCAGAAGCGTGTCATAAAGCGTTTTCTTAGATTCATTTGTTGTTTGGGTACATTACGAAGCTCTATGCAGGTTTTAACACAGGTGTGAACACATCAAATTTTTAATCATGTCCTTAATTTCGTTTTTGAAATCGGTTATATGGTCTTTCATATCATCGCTTGACGGACATCGCCGTTTAGCTCGTTGAGTAATATTTTAACTGAATACCCTCCTCCGTGCATGATTTCCGAATATCAGATTCGGAACGAGACGGAGAATGTTTGTTTGTTGCAGGTGGAGTTCTTTGAATCGACATGTTGAACTTTGCAAATTAAGTGTAAATCTATTTCAAAAAGAGTTCAAGTATATGGGAGGATTCGATACCACAACCTTCCGTGTACTGTGACTGAGCAGCTTTGGTTATCACTTCGCCACCGGGACAGTTACGCTACGTAACGAAATATTTGTTTTGTATTTGCGTTATTATGAACTCTGGGTCGTTGACGAATGACGATGAAGTTTTTGAAAAGTATTTTGGTAAAAAGTCTTATTTACACTCACTTAATGGCTTGTTTGTTGCTTCTTTTCACTAGTATTGGTGTTATTTCACGATGTATCACAGAATTAACACACAAAACACGATGTATACTGTTTATAATATTTTTTAATACGGAGAGTACAAAAATACGTGCTTTCGCTAGCGACGCGGGGCGCAGGGGGGGGGGGGGGGAAGAATGATTGCAATCGGACTACGCATCAATGAATTACAACGAAGTACACATTTTTACTTTGATCCCCCCTCTCAAGGAAACCGCCCTGAATTTCGGGATAAAAAGTATCCTATATCCTACCTCGTAGTATGAACTCAAATTATGCCAAGTTTCATTTGAATCCGTTCAGTAGTTTCAGCGTGATGCGCGGTCATGATAGAGACAGACAGACAGACAAAAAAAAAAAAAATTATAGTTTTGGCTTCGGTTGGTATCGATCATAGAGTGCCCCCAAAAATACGAAATTTATAATAAACAATGTAATTGTTTCTAATGGGTAGCCATACAGACTTTCATAAATGTCGTAAAATAAGTTCATATTAGCTCAACTATTATGAAAAGTTTATAACCCTAAGCAGATAATAAGATACTCTAGCTACTCACCAAAAACTTTTTTCACACAATACACACATAAAAACACGACCACTTAAGTCCACAAAGTGGACAGCATAATGCTGCCTTTTGTTTAAACTTTTGTTTAAAAGTAGATTGTACTGATAATAAATCAAATATCCATACATGAATATTAGATGTGCGTCTCGTTTCATTACCTTCAATGTTTTATACATTCGACAGAGATGAATATAGTTATGACGATTTATTTTAGAATTATTCGGAACTAATAAGCAATTACCGTACAACGGCGGCTGGACGCTTGACGTGGGTAATATTATTTGCTCTGAAACGGCCGGGGGCGCTCCAGAGATTATGGCGTCTCTTCTTAAATCCACGTCGATTAGTTTTCAACGAGATAGTGTGTCGATATACTTATCTTCAGCAGAGGCAACGTCTTTATCTTTATAGTGATAAGTTTTTATTTATTTATTATCAAGAGACAATGTATGTTTATTTAGTTTATTTATCCTACTAAAGAAAGAAAGTGTAACAAGTGAAAGAGTAACAAACATCCATACATCCATACATCCACACATCCATACATCCATACATCCTCACAAACTTTCACGTCTAAATATTAGTAGGATGAGAGAACTGTTACAATCAAGGTGCGCTTCGCGGCGGTCGAATAGTGAGTGACAATTTATAATTATTTAAACTGAACAACGGTGTAGCGTCTACGCGACTTGTAGGATAACAACACTTGTACATTGCTATTTTAGGTTGTTGTAATGGTATTTTATGTAGGTCTTATATAAATTGGCTGGTAGCTTGAGCCGAAACGTCCTCCCGCCTCGTTGAAAGTACGCTTTCAACTGTTTGAGTCTTCCCTTAGCAGCGGACAAAGGCGGACGAGTGGTCTTCTAACGCACCCTCTTATTGTGTTGATATCTGCCACACGCGATACTCCATCTGACCCGTAGAACAAGCGTGCGACCCGACCAAGTCTCCAACTCAAGGATGGCACATTATCTTCTTGAATGAGTACCATGTCTCCAACGTTGAGCTTAGAGGTATTAGTCTTCCATTTTATTCTCTGCTGCAGTTCCACTATGTATTCTTTCTGCCATCAGTTCCAAAAGTGCTGGCGGAGCTTTTCAAGAAGTTCATAGCGGTTGAGCTTGATCTCGTTGGAGCCTTGTAACTCTGGTGATGGCAGTGCATTCATTGGTCTTCCAATGAGGAAGTACCCTGGAGAAATAGGAAGGAAATCGTTAGGAGAGGATAAGATAGGACATAAGGGACGGCTATTTAATATGGCCTCCACTTGTGCAAACAATGTTGATATTTCTTCGAACGTTAAGTGGCTATTTCCAATTACACGTTTTATGTGAAACTTCGCGGACTTAATTCCGGCCTCCCATATACCACCGAAATAAGGAGCGTACGTCGGAATAAAAGTGAAGTTTATGTTATTTTGATTTGCATAATCACACAAAGGGTTTGAATTATTTTTCAAAAAGCTGCTTATTTCCTTGGAAGCCGCTACAAAATTCCTTCCATTATTGGAGAAAATTTCAACTGGCTTTCCTCTGCGTGTTATGAATCTACGAAGTGTCATCACAAATGCATCCTTTGATAAATCACCGACTGCTTCCAAATGCACGCACTTATAGCGCAAACAAATTAATAAACACAAGTAACACTTAACTAAGCGACTACCACGACCCTTACGGTCTACAATATTAAACGGACCGCCGTAGTCTAGGCCTACAGACCTGAATGGGTAGTCAGTTGTAATCATTTGTGCAGGAAGATTACCCATTTTTCCATTTAATGTCTTAGCTGCAATTCTTCTACAATGAACACAACGGTTTACTACGCGTCTAGCAAGCCGCCTACCGTTCACTGGCCATACCGCTTGTCTAATGGAATACAATAGTTGTTGAGGCCCTGCATGCATATTGGCTACATGCTCCCGTCCGAACAACAATTCAGTAAGTCTATGGGATGCGTGAAGCAATACAGGATGCTTTTTTTCGTAGGCACAAGTGGAAGCATCGATCCTTCCGCCTACTCGTATGACATTGCAGTTTTCATCATTTTAGATTTTGTTTGCAACGGATTATTATAGTTGCGTACTGACGTTGCGCAATAGGACACAACATATAAAATGCCTTATTTAATTCGTCTACAGTCAAACTTGACAACATTTTACTATGGGGATTTTTAAGATTAAAAATAAAACGTTTTACATGACCTATTATTCTTTGTAGCCTACTTAACTTTGAATAGTCGTTAAAGTTAATAATTGGTTCGAAAGTAGCGACGGCAGTCAGGGCAGTACATTTTATTTCTGGCAATGCATCCAGATCACATTTATTTAACATAGGCCATTCTGACTGATCTTTAGCTAAGAAATCCGGACCGTACCACCCTAGCTTCATAGAAGCTAACTGGCTGGAATTGATACCACGGGAAACAAGATCCGCGGGGTTTAATGAAGTGGGAACGTAACGCCAAGACTCTGAATTAGTTAAGTCAGAAACTTTTATTATTCGATTGGCTAAAAACGTTTTTAGTTTTTTGGGATCGTTATTTAGCCAAGCCAACACGATACTTGAGTCACACCAATGACCAATATTTGTGGGTTGGTATCTTAAGGAATCTGTGATTGACTTACACAAGCGAGCAGCGAGTAAGGCTGCGCATAGCTCGAGTCGCGGTATAGTTGTGGGTTTCACTGGTGCGACCTTGGACTTAGCGCACAACAACCTGACACTAACATTCTTATATGCATCCACTAATCGCATGTATATACACGCGCCGTAAGCATATTGTGAAGCGTCACTGAATGAATGCATTTCTATATTAATTGGGTTGCCACACAATACTAATCTAGGAATTTCGAGGTTTTTGAGATACGATACGTTTCTTTAAAATATATTCCAGCTGTTTTCAATTTCTTTAGGTACTGGTTCATCCCAATCTAACTTTTGGAGCCACAGCCTTTGTAATAATATTTTGGGATGTATATATAAATATTTTAAAAGACTGTGATAATATTGATCTTTTGATTGCAGGTATGTTTTCTATAGTAGTAAAATGTAAATTGTCAGTAGTTGGATTCCAACCCAGACCCAGAGTGCTAGTTGACTCACTGAACGTTAAGCTTTCTTTACTATTAGCTAAATCAGGAGTTTGAGAGAATGTTGATAGATTGCATTTGTACTTTCTTAATGTGAAACATCCAGAACTTAATACCTTTGAGATTGAATTTTGTAAATAATGTATCTGACCTTTCAAATCACTACCTGTAATGAGGTCATCGACATAAAAATCATGTTTAATTATGTTTTTTATCAGCTCATCATTACATTCTTCACCGAGTTGATAAATACAACGAGTACTTAAATAGCTGGCACTAGCCGTACCATAGGTTAGGGTATTTAATTTAAGAATTTTGATTGGTTGTGATTAGTCCTCTCTCCATAGTATTAACTGTAAATCGCGATCAGCTTCAGTAACCTCTACTTGACGGTACATCTTTTCGATGTCTCCTGTTAAGAGGTACTTATACTGCCTAGCTCTTACCAGGACAGAAAAAGAGAGTCTTGTATGTTTGGACCTGACAATAAAATATCATTCAGTGAGTAACCAGATGATGACGGTGCAGAGCCATCGAAAACTACTCTCAATTTAGTGGACTCACTTGAACCCTTGAGTACGGCATGATGGCATAGAAAATAGGAGGGATCAGGCTTTTCCGGAACCTCAGTCAAATGGCCTAACCGCATGTATTCGGCTATAAACTCCGAATACTCGGTTTTCAGGCTTGGATTTCGCTTCAACCGCCTTTCTAACTGTAAAAACCTTTTTTTAGCGAGTGCATAGGTATCTCCTAAGCAGTCGACATAATCTATTAAGGGTAATTATACACGAAATCTACCGTTATCTAACCTTATTGTATTTGATAGAAAATGTTGTTCGCAATATTTGTCCTTTTTGCTTAGAATAGCCCTTTAAGGAACCTCTTCGAAATCCCAGAATATAGGAAGCATTTTGTCTACTTCATTGTTCGGATTTTGTGAAATGTAATTACATTGTATAGACTTAGCATATGATTTGTTCGGGTATATAGAGCCTGAAATTAGCCATCCTAACTTAGAGTTGTGTAATTTAGGATATAGGTTTCAAGGCTAGTGTATTTTGTAGTGATTTGGTAATGAAAGTAGACTGACCTACCGCTATCCAATAATACACGGACCTTTGTCCTTTGATTTGTTCTTGGATTACAAACTTCAATGAGAGCTGTTGACAGAAGTACTTGTTTATCTTGTGTAGAATAGCTTCTTAATTCTCTCTTAATTAGGAGCATCATCACTGTTAGATATTAGATACAGAGACTAAAGGTGAATGAAGTAAGGTGTTATGTCGTCTTTAACATTCGCAACACGATCCCATACGACACTCATTCAATGGGTGTCCTTGACGAAGGTAATTAGAACACAATTTATATTTTTTAACATCACTTAATCTTTCTTGAACGCTCTCACAAATAATACACACAAAATTATTTGACTTTGGTACATTAATGGTAGTGAAAGCTTTGGTATGTGAGTGAGTGGTGTGTGATTTGCTGATAATGGGATTATTATTATTATTGGATACCCCTTGGCTTCGTACAGTCGGAGACAGAGATTTAGTGTTAATATTTCTATTAGTTATAGATTCTAAAACGTCTGCACGATCTTTTAAGAATTTGTGAAATATAGTTAAGGTGGGTATTTCGTCGAGGGTATTTTGATATTATTCCCATTTTATGTGAGTTTGATTATCTAATTTTAAAGAAAATATATAACGAAAATTCTTAGTCATGTAATCCACTAAAAATCGTAACGACTTATCGGACTCGCGCGTTAGTGACGGGACATTTAGTAAACATTTAAAGTGATGATTAGTAAGAGCCCGCGTATTGTTGTAGCGGTCACAGAGAAGTTTCCACGCTTCACGATAATTTTGTGATGAGATTTCGAGATTGCTTATTATTCTAGCCGCTTCCCCTTCGAGATACGAAACTAGATAATGAAATTTATGAACATTATTATTGTTAAAAGTATCACGAAATTCTAACCGAAAATTTCGAAATCTGAATTTGTGGCAATTTGAAACCCATGCAATTGCTGCCTTGATAATCGTGTGTGCAACGAGCATCATGAAAAACTGATTCGCTCCTCTGATGAAGTTCAACCTTGTTATGATCATCTATAATTGTCTTTGTGGCGGCCATAATTACAATAAACTCATGCTCAATTCTTTCGTGTTCATCAATTTCTTTAAATAAATTTTCGGAATTCAAAACCTCTATTTGACCTTGCAAATCATCATATCTCAAGGACAAAGCTTCAAAGTTACCAAGCTTAAGCGTTAACTCCGCTAAATCAATACTTGTCAATTCCTCTTTCTGGCTTACATTGTTTACAAAATTTTTAAACTTTGTTATTTGACCTTTTATTGAACTACGTTTTACATTTAATTCTTTAAGTTCGTTTAAATTGCATTTATATATCTCTGTGGAGGTAGTCATGATGATAGCTAATCGAAGAAAGTACGACTAATAAAAAAAAATAAAAACAATAATTATAATTTCAACGTATAAACCAACAGACAAACTGACAAATTAATAATAAATAACATTCTCACGCTCCTCGTTTCGTTAGTACATACGGACACACCCCTCTGGCTCAGCCGTAACAGTTTTGCGCAGTCCCACTAGTGGGTGAACAGGCTTGACTCGTGGACAGCTTCCGTCACTCTGAAATGTTCCGGCAAACACAATGTAAAATCGTTTGTAACAATTGAGGCGACAACAGACTGTACCCTTTTGTTTGTCCTAAAAGGTATTTCAAATAAAATAGAAAATGCTATTTTAAATAAAGTATTTAAATACAATTTATAATATAAAAATTTCAAATACTAGTATTTTAATAATGTCGTATCTCTGCTTGAGTGATATCAGCGACAATAACAAAGAAAAAGGTGCTCATTTAAATATATGTATGCTGCATTTTAATAGGTAAGTAATAAATTTTGTGTTAGTTTTTTTTTTAGTTTGAACTCATGATAAAACAGTGTTATATTGTAGAATATTACAGCGATCTTTAAATACTTACTAATAAGTAATAAGTACTACACGGTACACTTACTAATAAGTAAGTATTTAACACTTCATTAAAATACAATGCTTTTTAAATTTATTCTACGTAGTCCAATATAATAACATATTAACATAGTTTATAAATTGTTTAACAATATGCACATTTAGGTTAACTGCTCAGTATATCGCAAGTTACAGAACGTGACGGTTCAAAATGGATCCAGCACAAGAAATAGAATTAACAGCCTTAGCTCGTCAAAAACCAATGAACCAAGTGATAGATCGTTTTGACTCCAACGTGCAACAATTTTACAGCGGTGCAACGGTATTTCTGACTGGTGGATCCGGTTTCATTGGAAAACAACTAATTGAAAAATTATTCAGGTATCATTTTAATTTACTAAGGGCTTAGACAGAAATTTTGCCAATAGGGAATATGCATGTTGTTTAAATTTACTTGATTAATTTTCCCTTGAATCGTTATTGTCCAGATATAATGCCTAAACAATTATTTTTTTATTTAGTTCATGTTTAGTTGCAAAAAATATTAATTAAAATATGCAAAATAAGGGCGCGAAATTCAACTTTGCAAAACGCTTCACCATTGGTCGAAACAAAACATGACGTGACATTCCACGTTCTGTCATTTATCGGCGCCTATATTCGTAGTGTTACGGAGAAAGATAGGTATTCCTGTGGTTTTTGCTCTTAGCTAGTACAATTTAAGCATTCTAGTGATATTAGAAATCATCTAGGACAATGACTGAATGTAGTTTTGTCAAAGCACAATCGGACAATCTACCGAAAATAGATTCATGATGACCATATATTTTGCATCAAATCAAGATTTTACGTCCGCTGAGGTTAAAGGAGTGAAAGCCGCAAGGTAATTATTATAATACTTGTTTTATTATAATCTAAAGGATAGGTAAGATATGTATAGTTAGTTATATTCACGAAGTTTTATTGGACTTTTGTTACCTAGTTTAAGTAGACGAGTAAGTTGCCTTCTGCTTGATATTTAAAACAAACATAAATTACTGCTGACTAATTCACACGATACTAACAATTAAATTGTAATATGCTTACATTAAAGTGATCTTCACAACAATATAAACCCGATATTGAAGATACTTCATCTCTTCTCATTAATGTACACCATTGTTTTAGTATTTTACATTATTATTTTGTACAGGAAAAAATACTGTATTGGGTGTACTTCTTATAGTGTTTTTACACTTAGGGACAAGGCAGTACCTATAAAATGGTTTTTAAACTTTATCCATCGTCTATTAATTACAATAAATAATAATTACAACTGGAAATCGGTATAAAATTACTGTAACACTTCAAGTAAGTTTATGAAACAAACACTAAGCGTGGAGCGTGACGTCATCCAAGGCCCGCGAAATATGGCGGCGTTGAAACAGTTCAAAAATTAATTTGAACATTGCCAAGGTTATTTATATTTTTTATTAGGGTAGAATGATGGAACAAGTCAATAAAAGATAAAAAAAAAATACATGCATATTCCCTATTTGGCCGCGGAAGTGTTAATTTTAATTTTTTAGTGTTAACGGCTTAGTAGAGTGCGCAAAGTTTGCAGAGGACTTGTTGAAGATAAAACTTACAGTAAGGGCATAATAGTGATGTAGGTAGTGGTACGGTCAACATATTTGGTATGATCGGTAGTGCACGTCCTCGACGGGGCTTCATTACTTGTAACACAGGTTTATTCCTAACACTGGAGTGATGAGTGAAGAGATTCCGGCGTGGTTGCGACTGCGGTTGACAATAAGTATAACCCTAATGATATGGTAGTAAACTATGTACACTTTTTATCACTTCTTAATGAAATAATGATTATTATTATTATTCACTTTATTCATTTAAATCTAATATATAAAATTCTCGTGTCGCGGTTTGTTACCAAACTCCTCCGAAACGGCTGGACCGATTTTTATAAAATTTTGTCGGGTAGATCTTAGAATCGGCCAACATTTATTTTTCATACCCATAAATGATAAGGGAAACTTTTGACAATTTTTTTTATTTTTATTTTAATATGATTTGACAATGAAAAATACATACAACTTAAAATTTTCACTCTTCTACATCAACCCCTGTTTTTTAATAGTGATATTAGTATTTTTAATTTCATCTACAGATGCGCAATAGGGTTGCAAGAAAGCAATTGATTAATCATTGTGGTACGTTTTTTTTCTGTATTTAACCCAGTTAATACAGAAAGTGTTATTGATTGTTATAATCGATTGCCGTCAAGTCGATATCAAACTTTTTTTTCATGGAATAGGGGCAAACAAGCAGACGGGTCACCTGATGGTAAGTGACTACCGCCGCCCATGGGCAGCTGCAACTCGAGAGTCACAAGTGCGTTGCCGGCCTTTAAGGTGGAAGTAGGAGAGGAGGGGAGATGGAAAGATGGGGGGAAAGATGGAGAGAAGGAAGGGTTAGGGCTACCGGTAACTGCACTCGCTCGGCGAAATACAACGAAGCATTGCTTCACTGCCGGTTTTCTGTGAGGCCGTGGTATCACTCCGATCAAGCCGGCCCATACTTGCCGAAGCATGACTCTCCCACTGATAAACTTTAAATATGTCAGTTAAGTTAATGAAGTACTTTGAATTAAGAAAATTAATAGTTGGTGTTTTGTTATTTTTATAGGCCGTCAATAGTCCACAACGCTTCGTTATTCTTTCAGTCATAGACCCCATCCCCACAATAAGTTAATATTTTTTTATTTGACTACCAAAATATTGATTAGAAATAATTAATATGGCACAACAACGAGTGCCGGGTCAGCTAGTTTACATATAAATTACATTTTTAAATAGACTCAGATTATATCCGTGGCTGGCGTGAACACATTGACATGTCGACTTGTACGAGTATGTTGTTTTTTTTATCGGCATACGTAATACTTACTACGCATTAGGAATCTATAAGAAAAAAAATACAGTTTCAAATATACATAAATGGAGCAATCGACTTTGGAAATATTATTATGTTGACATCTCGCATTTTACCATACCTAACTTGACAAAACCTCATGTCAAATCAACGATTCACACGATTTTGTGAATGAACATTAATATTTCTTTTTTTATATCAACTTATACTCAGACACCAAAATAATATTCGTTATTTGAAATCTCAATATGTATACAGATTACCGTCAAAACTTAGAAATAGCCACCCAGACAAATAGCAATTTTATATGTATGCAAGAAAATACATTAAATAATTTAACTATGCGTGCCGTATCGACTAGGACTGCCTTCTGCATCAGGTTTTTAATCCAGCTGCCTAACGTGAGCCTCTGAAGGTGCTGATCGAGGTTCTTAGCAATTAATCCATGAGCCGAAATGACTATCTAGTTAAAACCCATGACTGGGTAAAAAACCCTGTGATTGCCCATCTCTAGTGACACGGGAGGACTCAATAGGTCGGGGCTTAACAATTTTATTTGAACCCAAGATTTTAATTTTGGAAAAAAACTCTTCCGATTTTTCATGACACACTCCCAGATTTTAAATTTATTATCTTAATTCTTGGATTGCATACCTAAAATTTATTTCAGATCATGTGCTATTAAGAAAATGTACTTGCTAATGAGATCAAAGAGATCTAATTCAGTACAGGAAAGACTAAACAAAGTTTTCAGAGACCCGGTAAGTACGTTTATTATTTTGGAATAAATAAAGGATTTATAATCTACTAGTAGCGCCCTTCGGTTTCACTCGCGTAAGTCCCGATCCCGTTGGAATACCGGCATAAAAAGTAGCCTATGCGTTAATCCAGGTCTTCAGCTATCTACATACCAAGTTTCATCGCAATCAGTTCAGTTGTTTTTGCGTGAATGAGTAACAAACATCCATCTATTCAAACTTTCACATTTATAATATTAGTGGGATAACATAATTATGTATGTAGTATATGTGCTGCTCGCCACCGCGCCGCTGGCGAGCGCGCTACGCACCCTCAATTTCATCGCGGGGGAAATTGACCTATTTTCTTGTTCTCTGAGTGAATTCTCAAGTGTGTCACTGTATATAATAAGTTATATGTTATAAAATGGCTAATTCTATTGCATTAGGCTAAGGCTGTAATAATAGATGTAAGCGTTGGATGTAAATAAATAAATAAACATACTTTTGAATAATTGTTTGCAGCTGTTTATACTGATTTAATTAATTGAATTATTCAATTAAGATAAATTCATTTTTTATTTATTTAAGTTTCTTTGTTTCACCACATAAACAGGTATATGACAGTCTACGTAAGAAACAACCGCAGTTTACTGATAGAATAGTTCCTATGGAAGGAGATGTTTCTGACATCAGACTTGGACTGCGTGACAAAGATTGGATTACACTTTCAGAAGAGGTAAGAAATCATATTTATATTTATATAGCTGTAATAAATAAAACAACACTGTCACAACTCTGCAACAACAACAACAACAACAAATCGTCAAGTTCGAGAAGATTAATGAACAACATAAGTATTTATGTTTAAACGACTACTAACGTAAAATCCTTAATTTAAGAATTTTAATCTATTTTGGAATTTTAATACCATTCGTAATAATTAAATTGTTCGAGTTTTTATAATTTTTTTTAAGTATTTGTTATTTCATTAATGGTAGGCGCTGGCAGCTGTCATATAGTTTATACTACTACGGCTTTTTTTTATGTACTTACGTACGTACGGTAAGGTCTGCAGGGGTTCCCAGTCCTCTGGGACCTTAGTCAAGACCTTAGGAAAGACCTTAGTCGCCTTCAGCAGGCAGGGGGCCTTACCCCCCTCCAGATTAGAGAGGTGCGCGTTGAACACATCGCGCCACCGTCTTGGGCCTGCTTCTGCAGCGCTCATTGAGGCCGGAGATCATTTCGCGCTTTCCGGCGCCTGGTGCGTCTTCTGCGGGATGGGAGAGTGCATGTCCTCTCCGTTCCCGTTCCGCCGCCTCTTTAGCCAACATCACCTCCTCGCAAAACGAGACGGCGGAATCCCACGCACTCTCATTTTAGACCATGGACAGAAATGGTTCTGTCCATGGTCTAAAATGAGAGTGCGTGGGATTCGCGACAGCTATTGGGGTAGGAAGCCTCTCGCTAGAGACCATGGGGTCTAGCGAGAGGCTTCCTAACCCAATAGCTGTCGCGAGATCGTTTCGCTGCTACGTCCATGCTGAGCACTCCACCAAAGTGTGGAGTGCAGTGTCCTCGCGACAGCCTCTGCAGTGGTGGCACGCAGGCGATGGCTCCCGGCCTATGCGACACAGGTACTTACCGAAGCAGCCGTGTCCGGTGAGTACCTGCGTCAACCGGCGGAGAGGCTGCCATGTCACCTCACCAGCCAATCCTGCATGATGGGTCTTACCGCCACAATTGTGGCGTGCCCTGCGCTCGGTCGCTCCAGTCCTTCTTACCACTCGTCCATTAGGACCTGGCGAAGCTGAGACCGTTACGCCTCGATCTCACGAGGTGCGGGTATCAGGTCACGCTCTAGTGCCTTCTTGCACTATTGGTATAATAACGGAAGGGCTTTCGCCTCTAGGTCCCATAGGGCAGAAACGGCTAGGAGACTCGCCGCTTCGAAGGATATCGTGCGGTATCCTCTTATGACTCTGACGGCCATCGTCCGCGGTGGTCGCCGCACTATCGCAGCATTGCGGGCCGTCAGAGACTCGGCCCATATTGGGGCGCCGTATAGGGCCATAGACCGCACGATTCCGACATAGAGTCTCCTACAGGAGGCGTCGGGCCCTCCTAAGTTTGGCAGCAACCGCGAGAGTGCAGCCGCCGTCCTTATGAGCTTGGGGGCCAGATTCCGGAAATGATAACCGAAATCCCATCGACTGTCGAGTGTGAGCCCTAGGTATCTCAGCGAAGACTCGACGCCGATGCGAACACCTCCTACGATAATGCTGGATCCCGCTGGAGGCCTCTTCCGAGGCCCATGCAAACAAAGGGGCTCCGACTTATGACTTATACACCGCCAACATCACCTCACCCCTGGATACTGCTCCCTCCGCCAGGGCCCTTACGCGCATGATTGCATCCACGGTAGAGCGCCCCCGGCGGAAACCAAATTGATTTTCCGCCAGGTCCGGCCCCACTCTCGAAAGGTACTCGACGAGTCGCTCCACGATGATTCTCTCAAAGAGCTTACACACCTCGTCGAGCAACACTATGGGCCGATAGGCAGACGGTGAGTCTGCTGGACGCCCCTCCTTTCGAATAAGGACCAGTTTCCCCGTTTTCCACAATTTTGGAAACTGGCCCCTCGCTAAACATGCGCTAAAGAGCCCCATTAGGCGGGGCCCAAGAACCGTGAGGGCTAGAACCCACGCTCGGCCTGAGATGCCGTCAGGTCAAAAAAATAAGCCGTAAAAAGCTTGTTTTGATAAGTGTAAGAGATCCGAAGATATAGGGTTGGCTACGCTGGCTTAAGTATCAAGTCAGCAGGACCATTGTTTTTCGGAAAGGGCTAAAGCAAAAAAATCAATTCTTTGGCAAAAAAATAGCAAATAACTAGCAAAAAAATATAGTGTAAGTTTTATTACGGCCCTATGACTTGGCTACGCCAGCTTCATAGACACTTAATTATTGTTAATTTATAAACATTTTGGAAGTCTTAAAAATGATTTGTACCATATTGATTATGTGAACTATTTTTATTGTGTAACCTATGTCAATAAATAATTAAATTGGTGTATTGACTTTAAGTACTCTACAAGTTGGTTATTTTGTGAATAGGTCCACTATTAGGTATGGAAACATCTCACAAGGAGGCACTAGAGCGTGACCTGAAACCCGCACCTCGTGATATTAAGGCGCAACGGTCTCAGCTTTGCCAGGTCTTAATGGCCGAGTGGAAAGAACGACTTGAGTGATCGAACGCAGGTCACGCCACAATTGTGGCGGTAAGACCCATCATGAAGGATTGGCTGGAGACGTGACATGGCAGATGTTTTGGAGTCGCTCAAGTTTGTTCAGTTGGTCTTCGGGGCATTCTAAATAGCTGACATCAACATAGTCAAGGATAAAAGAAGAAGAGATTAATCAATTTTGAATGATGTTTAAGTCCAAATTCTCTACAACTGATATTATTATCTTTTCTGAAAATTAATTGTAAAGATATATTTTGTCATCAATTGATATTCCATTCCAGTTATCTTTTAAAGGACTATTTATTGTATTGTTCAGGTCAGTTTCATATTCCATGTTGCTGCAACAGTGAGGTTTGATGAACCACTTCGTAAAGCAACACTCACCAACATTCGGAGTACTCGAGAGGCACTTGAACTTGCCCGAAACTGCAAGAACCTGAAGTAAGTTAGGTTTCTGCCTTACGCATTTAGCATAGCTAGTGATATTTTGCAACTGGATGGTGAGTTTTAATCTGGGTCTTGAAGTGATACAGAACCCCCTGTACTGTCCAAATGGACCCTAAATGGAGGGGCGGGGGAGGCAAAACGTAAAATTTTCAACGGAGCAACCGGATGAAAATGCGGTTGCTTAAAAGTTTATTTAAGTCGGTCGTGATAATGCATGATCATATGTATGTATATAGAAATATATAAGTATGTTTATCAGCAGTCTGGTTACCATAGCCTAGGCTCTGCTTAGTTTGGGATTAGACGGCCGTGTGTGAGATGTGTAAAGTTAATATTATTATTGAATTTTTTTAATTTACGCTTGTATTTACTAAAGTAGTAAGTTCAGTATTTATCCCGGAGTCCACTACAGAAATTAAGAACGACAGAATGATGCATTTTGAATCTGTTTCAGAAAATTCATACATGTTTCTACAACGTTTGCAAATGCAACCAAAGACCGTATCGGTACAGAAGTATTTGAAAAGTTCTACACATGTCCAGTACCTCCTGCTACGATGATATCTCTTGCTGAGAATGCTGAGGAAAGTAGACTGGATAACATCACTAAGACGTATGTTTCAAATGAATTGAGGAATTAATCCACTAGGATTAATTGTTCAATAAAAGATCTCAAACTATTGAGATCTTATAAGTCGCAGATTCTGTATTAGCCACAAGGTTAACTCTGAACTTGAGTCTTTATATTATAAATATAAATATTAAAGTTTCGCCTTTGCAGGTACAAAGGCGAAACTTTAATATTTTTGACGATTATACGTACTCAAGGAAGGTACAGGTTGTTACAGAAAGGTGTTGTCTTTTTTTTTATATTATAGGGGGCAAACAAGCTGACGGGTCACCTGATGGTAAGTGACTACCTTCGCCCATGAACACCTGCAATTCAAGAGTCACAAGTGCGTTGCCGGCCTTTGAGATAGAAGTACGCTCTTTTCTTGAAGGTTTGAAAGTCGTATCGGTCCGGAAATACCGCAGGTGACAATGTGTTTCAAAGATTGGTTGTGCGAGGCAAAAAAATTCTGGAGAACCGCGTGGTGGATTTCCAATTATCCAGGTGATGGGGATGAAAGTTTTGTCGCGTTGAACGATGTCATGGTCATATTTTAGGGTTAGGTGTGAACCTTACTTAACACTCCTAAAATTTGACCGCACCTTTCTGTAACAGCCTGTGTAACTAAGGTTTTTCTGTGTAATGGATTATGTTTTACAGAACCTACTTTTCTTCAAGGGTATTTCAAAAGGGTAGGTACAAAAAGATTTTTACGGCTGCTATGGCTCTCAATGAGAAATTGATTTGTGGAGTGGTTATTTTGGTCTAATCGCCATTCAGTACATAAATACATATTTTCTACAAGTCAACTTTCTGTAGAAACAATGATCATGATCATGCAAATTTAAATAGACTCAAAGTATGGTAAAAATACTAATTGGGTGTTCAGCACTAAAATTTAGAATTTTACCAGCACTCAAATTTATTATCACGATGGACAAAATGAAAACTGTCAATGGCATAAATCAATCATAAAAGGTCTTAATACACATACGTTGCATATATAGCAAACGTATTGTACTTATCTTGGCACACAATACTTGAATTAAGTTAATTGCCTTCCAGACTGATAGAGGGTTGGCCGAATACTTACACCTTCACAAAGTGTATTGCTGAGGAGTTAATCAGGACGACTAGTGGAGACTTACCCATATGCATTGTGAGACCCGCAATTGGTAAGAACAGCATGTGAAAAAAATATAACAGTGGAAGTAATCAATCAATGATACGCATTTATTTATTATTATTACTAAAATTTAAAAAGTTTATGAAATCCCATTAAGTTATGATTCATTTGCAGTACTTCCAGCATACTACGAACCTGCACCTGGATGGTTAGATATTAGCACATTGTCTGGACCCAGCGGTGTAAGTATCTCTACTTTATAAATGTTTAGGGGAATCAAAAGCATTGTTAAGATCCCGTAAAACTAATCAACGATGATTTTTTCTTAAAACTAACTAAGACTGAGCTTTCTGAGTTTGCGCCTGAGCCACATCCATTACTAAAGCCACACCCAGTTCCTGTTACAGATATGCGAACCAAATCTGCTCGAGTTATTACATACACTCTTAACCCATCCGTAAAAGTAATATCCCTCTTACTTCCATTGCCTTCACTTCTTGTCTACATTTCCCGTTCAATATATTCTCAATTTTCCCATCTTTAATCCCAATGGGCTTGTTCCCTCTTACGTGAACGGGACTAAATTTTGAGTTTGCAAAATTTGGGGGCAAAATCAAAATTATTTATTTCAATTAAACCCATTGTAGGTATTTTAGAATTGTCAGGAGGAGTCAGTCAGTATAAGTCAGTCGTGAAGCTAGTTGCCTTTCCAAAACGTAGCCTAAATTTTGGTTGAACTAATTTATGTATATCTCTAGTAACATAATTATGTCTTTCACGCCGTTTTGTAAAGAGATGCAGTTTTTTTCTAACATACATGATGTTTTCATAAATATATTGACAAGGTACTGTTAGGATATTAATTTCCTTAAATAGATCCTTAAGGTTTTCGCGACTACGTAGATTATAAATGGCTCTGGCGGCTTTTTTGCAGAATAAATGTCGATTTTTAACCTAGTACTTCTGTTTAACAAGAAAAACTTGAAGAAATTGAGCATTGTATTGGGTGTTCTTGGTTGGTGCAATGCCTACATTCTACTTAAACGTTAGCCTTGGAGAGGCGATGACACGTCATTATCACTTTGATGGCACTTTAAGTGGCAGTTTTTTTTACAATAAAAATAATAACTTCACACATCTCACACACCACTGCCCCCTTGCGATAGGATCCCCAAACAACATATTCGAAAGGAGATACCGAATACAGCTATATGAGAACGACCAAGATCAATCTGGCATATATGAAGTCCGAATATACACGGACGGTTCTAAGATGGGGACAGGGACTGGAGCCGGAATTTTCTCACAAGACCTGAACGTAACAATATCACTGGCGTTAGGGCAGCACAGTTCCATATTTCAATGCGAGTGCGTTGCGATAATCTACGCCGCTACCGCGGTTATGTCAAGATGTATGTCATACAGTATGGCCGTCCTAAAAGCCCTGGAGGGTAACACCATGAGCTCGGGTCTTATTTACGAATGCCACCAGACACTGGAACATCTAGCCTCTGACAACAGGCTAATCCTCCAATGGATCAAGGGGCATAATGACCCACTCGGGAACTATGTCGCCGATGAGCTGGCAAGGAGGGGATCTGCAACGTCAGTAGCAGGTCCAACTATACTGTTGCCACTTCCCTTTAGTCAACTTCGCTCATGGGTAAGACAACGGACTCGGGAAACGCACAACAACCGCTGGGCCGACACACCTGGCTGTAGACTATCAAAACTGGTGCTGACGAAGGTCTCACCACGTTTGACTTGCAGACTGCTCAGTCTCAACCGACTTGACATCAGAATAGTGGTAGGAACTATTACGGGCCATCTGGCCCTAAATCGACACCTATTCACCATCAATGCGACAAACAGTCCTCTATGCAGAGGCTGTCTCAACGCGGAGGAAACGGCCGCCCACGTTGTCCTGGAGTGCGAGGGAGTGGCCACACAACGGGCAAGTATCCTCGCGGGAGCGAGGTCGCTCCTAGAAGCCTGTGAATGCCCCAGGAGGCTTCTGCGCTTCTGGAAGGAGCTAGGCTGGCTCAACTAGTCAGCCTACCTGTACGCATAATGAACCGCTTATGAGTCTAAATGCGGAAACAGAGCCCTATACCAATACCAATACCAATCTCACACACAGCCGTCTGATCCCAAACTAAGCAGAGCCTGTACAATGATAACAGGTCATATTTCATATTGCCCGGCCGTTATAAATAGTTAAATATTTAATTACTTAGTCCGTAACAAATATATAGATTTTGTCAAATGGTAACGTTTTCGGGATGAAAGTTGTATGTCCTTTGCCGTAACCTTGACAAGGCGTGAAAGCGTAACAAAGAAGTAAACTCACTTTCCACCATAGAAAAGCGGGAGGCCAAAGTTTCCAAGTGGGTGAAGACACGTGGAAACAGAAGGGACACCACACTTAATGGGTCCTAAGTAAGCTGTATTTAATTTCAAGAATGTGTATGACAAAAATACCTAATGCCATTTAAATTAACCCTAGGTAATACAAGATTCCCATAGTATTTAGGCGCAGAAAGAGGTTACACAATTTCATTGTCGAAATACCAAAACATCGAATAAAACGCTTTTACAGCTCTTTACGATTAGAGTCGCTGAAGTCTGGAATGAACTGCCTGCGTCTCTTTTTTCAGATATTTATAATCTTGGAATGTTCAAGAGTAAGTAGCAGTAGTAGTAAGAGTAGTAAGCAACTAAAGTTGAAAAACTAATACTTGTTTTTTATGATTTTTAAGTCAATAATATATTCATTCCCGTTTACCATATTGATTTTACAATAACAAATCATGATATCATTAAAACTATGGGGATTATGAATGTAACACATATGTACAAATAAAAAGTAAGCTTTTACAAAAATAACATTGACATGTGGGGGCCGTGGTTTTTTCAATGCCAGGACACTCCATAATAGCGAGGTATGCAATCTTTCAGATTACTTCTTCTCTGTAAACTTGGAAGTGCATCGGCATGTGGTGGCGGTGGACGACGGACTCACTCCGCTTACTCTAAGTAGAGAGTGGCGCAAACCAGCAGTACTTAAATATTACTGATCGCAGGGAGATATGGAAGAGCAAAGAGCTTCATGGACATTTTTATCGGGCCTTAAATGGAACCGAAGTATATTTATTATCATCTGTGCCCTAGCTAAGGTTCGGTAACCTCTTTGGAGAAAGTGAAGGTTTTATATATGCAATTACAGATGAGGTTGTTATGACGAACAATTATCGGAGACATATCTTGAAGGACGGTATAATTGACATTAAATTGGGCATATCATCGTCCCTAAGAAAGCCTCAGGCATGTAATTTCCGGTTTTCCTCGTCTTGCCAACAGTGAGTACTTGCATAGACATAACCAAGTGGCCAGGATAGTCCAGCAGCAACTTGCTCTTAAATATAACCTTGTGACTGTAGAATTACGGTACTACAGGTATATGCGTGACCCAGTTCCCAAAAATGGAAGTGCAACATTGTACTGGGATCGATCTATGATCACTGACAGGACTATTGATGCCATTAAGCCTGATATAGTGGTAATAGGCCGTATTGTTGACATCACCATTCTCCCTGATGATAACCCTTAAGGGCTGAAAAAGAAAAACAAATGAAGTATTCAGATTTGGCCCACGAAGTGGTCGATATGTGAATTGTGGATTTGACAATCACTGTGCCGATAGTCATACCAGCCCATGACTTGATTGCGACCACCAACACCTTTAAAGGCTCACGTTAGGCAGCTGTATTGTGAGGGGGTTTCTGTCTCTGGAACCCTAACGACCGGTCGACGCTTCGTCCCTGTACCCGATTCCGGTGGGACACTATTTTTATATTTTTAAATATATATAGGTATTTTTTTTTCAAAATATGTAGGTATTTAAAAATGTAATGCATATGTTTAAGAGAGAATAATACAAATAATATTTATTTCTTTCAAAAATATAGTAAACAACAGAACAAAGTACAGAAGTCAATCAAGTTATTACAGTACCTACTGTGTTGAACTCTGGTACCCAAGGTTAGTTTAACTTGTGTTAAAACTTACTAGCAGTAGTAGTACCAGTAATAGCACCAGTAGTAGCAGGGCACTCGCAGGTCTTTTTTTGTGTTTGAATAGGCAGATTAATGCTATTCATATAAATTATTTCTGTAAGTATATAACTGTAGGCAGCAGCATCCGGCTAACGAATAAGAAAACAAGGGTTGGTGTATCACTTGGGATAGGTGCAACGTAAGAAGCAAGCCCCAAATCTAAGAGTGCGCTGTGCAAGTTGGAATGTTAGAACGATGACTGGAAGAGAAAGAGAGCTAGCGGATGTGTTGCAAAGAAGAAAAATAAATGAGGCATGGAAAGAACAAAATGGAAGGGCACGAACTGGAGAGACTGTAGAGGGATACAAATGTAGGGGGTGATGGTCAGGTTCAAGTAGGAGTAGAGTTAGATAGTGTTCTTAAGAAAGGTGTGACAGATGTAAAGGGAGTAAATGGTAGAATCAATCAGGCTATCCTAAATCCTACACTACTTTTACAACTATAAGTTGTAAAAATAGTGTAGGATAGCCTGATTCTAAATACCATCAGCTTGTATATCAAGCTGAATGAAAGGACGAAGTGAAAAAATAAACTGGCAAGATTTGGATACGGTTATGATAGGTATTTCAGATAGTGCGGAAATTTTGAGAAGAGGATATTTTAATGCGCATAAGGGAGTAGAGCATGATGATTATGAAAAAGTGCATGGAGGATGGAGGCTCAGCAATCGAAACAATGAGAGTGAGGACCTACTGTAGTTTGCCTTATCGTTTGGCCTCGCGGTTGTTAATACCTGGTTCCGGAAAAGTTGCGAACATCATATCATCTATAAAAATGGTAACCACGCTACACATTGACTAACTGCCCGGGAAGCCATTACGGATGCAGCATAGATTACTGGTAACAGAATTCAAAACTAAAGTAATTGTTAGGTAAGAGAAAGAAGAACCGACCTCCTCCACAGATCAGGTGATGAATGTTAGAGAACGAACAGTATGCTTAGTACATTCAAAGAAAAAGTGCTGGAAAAAATCATAAAAAAGGATGAATGTTGGAATGAAATGGTAAACTATATAAGAAAGATAGCGAAAAAGTGTTTGTTTAAACGAAAGGGAAATGGCATTATTGACAGAGATACTAGGTGGTAGAGCAAAGAAGTAAAATAAGCTTTAATTTAATTAAACGAAGAATTGAAATGTTAGTTTTTATACATTTTCTCAATAACTGAGTGACAGAACACCCTGTATACAAACATCTACACGAACACAGAGGGCAAAAAGAACTCTACCGCATTACAAAAGCAGGAAAGAAAAAGTAATGGACATGAATCACGAGAGATGTATGAAAAATTAAGCAGAGAGGGTATTAATAAAAGATGAGGATATAAAAGATCGATAGAAGACTTATTTTGATAAACTTATGAATGAAGAGAATGAACTGAGCGGAGTGTTAAATGATGTGCATGGAAAAATCTAATTAGTGAATTATATTAGTATAAATAAAGCAATTAAGCAGTAGAAGTTTGGAGGTAAGGGGGGGAGGTAAGGGATCGGCTCTTAGTTCATTCTTCTTCTTATTAATAATGGATGCTCTGACATCGAACATACAGAAAGAGATACCTCGGTGCATGCTGTTTGCTGGCGAAATTTGGGTACGTTGGTAAAGAAGGTCCCAGGGTGGCGTTCCATGGCGCAGACTGGAAAATGGCAACAAAGACTGGGGAATGTTGGTTTGACAATCAGTAGAACCAAAACCTAATACATGTTTTGTGATTTCGGTGGTCTGGTCTCTCCAGTCCTGCAACTATTTCGCTGAATGAAATAGCGATAACAATCTGCACCGACTTCCTCAGTTCTTCTAAAGCGATGGTGAAACAGACTGTTTTTACAGTATTTAATCAATACAGGATGGATGAAGAGGCTGCAGGAAGCAGGAATAATATACAAATCTCAGGTTACCTATCAAACTGAAAGATGTTACGATGGATGTGTGGTGCGACTAGAATAGACAAGGTGAGGTGTTGAGTTGAGGAGCATCAGATTATCATGGTATGGATAATTATGCGGAGGGATGAACAAAATGTGGTGAAGAGAGTTTCATGTCTGGAAATTGAAGAATGAAATACTAGAGGACGACCAAAGAAAAGATGGATGGAGTGCGTGAAAGAGGATATGGCTAGAAAGGAAGTAACCGGTGGACTGACGAATGATAGAGGAGAACGAAAGAAGAAAACACATTGTGCCGAACAATAAATTTGAGAAAAGACCAAGATGATGATGACAATGATGTTGATAATCACTCGGTCGGAACACTACCTAACTTTCCTTAAGACTCACCGACCGTTATGCGCGGTATTTTCATAATTCATTTTTTATTATCATGGTGAACAAGAGTCATAGCAGTGAGTAATGTCGGTGGGCTTAGTGAATCAAATCAATAAGTAATAAAAGAGTAACAATCTGAACCTCCTGGCTTCATCATCAGATCACCTCCATAATGCAAAATTATAGTATTGTCATCCAAACTATATACTGATATAAGTTTCGTTTTGATACAACAATTTATTAGAAGATGGTTAAAATTGACTTCCAAGATTTTACATAGTTTCAAATAAAGCTAATAAACCTAAAAACCATGCTTTATAGACCCTCGTCACCATATTGATGTATTTACCTCGTTAAAACAGTCCAAATGAGCCCAAAACCGAGGGGTTTACTATTAACTATTGAAGAGTTTCCATTATCAGATCGCTTGATGGAATCTACTTGTTGTAGTGTCATCGATATTTCATGTATTTACAAAGTTTCAAATGGGTACGACTATTAGAAATTAATTAAATTTGACTTCTAAGATTGATTTACATATATAGTTAGATACAGGCTAAGCTAATAAAAGTGTGTTGATAAAAGGATCTAATATATGTTTCAGTTTTTTTTTAGATGGACCTAGTATTACTGATAGAAAAGACTAAAGGGGCCTAGCTTTCTAGTGGTAACTTTGAATCCAGAAAAATATTTTATCTATTTCTGATATGTATTGTTTCCTAGATATACCTTGGAGTAGGTATTGGTGTCATCCGAGTATTTTGCACAGACGTTAATTCTAATTTATCTGTGGCTCCTATTGATTACGTGAACAATGCTATAATAGCTGCAGCGTGGGACTCAACAGAGAGGCAAAAAAATGGTCAAACTGAAATCCCTGTCTACAATATGGCTAGAGATTTGCGATATGGTAAGTTATTTTGATTGTATAGCTCCGTTCATGGTCAGGCGCGCCTTGCGGATTTTTTGCCAAAGGTTGTAACTTGCTACAGTCGCCCACTTATCGCAATATTGTCTTAGGTTTTCTTGGTTTAGTAATATCTAGGGATCAAGTACGTTGTAGAGTATCGCCGCAATTGAGGATTATTATTTTAACTTTCTTGGATCGTTATTCAAATTCAAATTCAAAGTCCTTTCAGTGAATTTCACTATTTTAATAAAGAATTTCCTTTAAATTTTGATTAAAATCAAATGACAATCTGGTAATAGCGCTATTACAAAACTATTACAATTTCTGCATCGAAAAAAAAAAAAAAATATGCATCGATATGGAGAGACGACATCATTTGTGTTGAAATGTTAATATCTAAAATATGAGACTCGTACTGCCATCTAGTGTCTACAATTTATACTACTGTTTACTTTGGAAAATAAAAGTCAGTCGTTTAACCGCCATTGAAAGAACCGTTGTTTTATTATAGGTTATGGGCCTTACGCTCAAAATTTCGCGATAATCAATTGTGGACTATATAGTGACAGACTGTTATTATTTCGCCGTATTATCGCAGTGTACGAAAAAAGTGAATCGCAACAATGACCGCGAACTATCTTGTGAATGTGCCGAAGCTTACAGGGCGCGATAACTACAGCCAATGGTGTTTCGCAGCGGAGAATTACTTAATTCTTGAAGGCATGAAACATTGTGTGAAGCCACAATTAAATCAAGAGATTAAGGCCGCAGATGACGAAAAAACCAGGGCGAAATTGATTATGACGATCGACCCGTCATTATACGTCCATGTGAAAAATGTTAAATCAACCAAAGAATTATGGGACAAGCTAAAACAATTATTCGATGACAGTGGATTTTCGCGAAGGATAAGTCTATTAAGGAATTTGATTTCGATTCGCCGAGAGAATTGCAGTTCCATGACGTCGTATGTGACGCAGATTATTGATACAGCACAGAAACTCAGCGGAACAGGTGTTGAAATCAACGATTTATGGACAGGATCATTGCTATTAGCTGGATTGCCTGATCGTTTTTCCCCTATGATCATGGCAATAGAGCATTCCGGTATTCCTATAACGGCAGATTCCATCAAAACCAAATTGTTGGATATGGATTTGTCAAGTCATGACGAGAGTGAAGTTAGCGGTGCGTTCGCTATTCAATCAAAAAAGAAAAGCAACACTAGTTTGTCTATGGCCAGAAAAAGCAATGTCGATAGCACGTCAAATGTCAAACAGATAAAATGCTATCGCTGTAAACAAGTCGGTCACTACAAAAGTCAGTGTAAAATCGAAAATTACTCGTCAAATCAGAAAAATAAGGAGAGAATGCAGTCAAATGCTTTTAGCGCAATGTTTTTAAGTGGAAATTTCAACAAAGATGAATGGTATATCGACTCGGGCGCAAGTGTACACCTCACTGCTAAAGAAAGTTGGGTTATGAATGCACAGTATGAACAAAACAGAGAAATTGTGGTTGCTAACAATGAGACGGTGTCAGTTTTGTGTTCTGGAAATGTGAAAATTACAACTACAACAGAAAAACATGATTACGACATTGATGTACGCAACGTATTATGTGTACCAAGTCTGACAACAAACTTGTTATCAGTAAGCCAATTGATAATGAATGGCAACAGAATCTCTTTTAACAAAAGTGGTTGCTCAGTATACAATAAAAATAATGAATTGATAGCAACAGCAGCGTTGGTCAACGGTGTGTATAAGGTTAATCTGCAAAAACAAGTTGGTTTAGCAGCATCAGTTGTGTCAGGCGTAACATGGCATCGCAGATTAGGACACGTAAATAAAGATTATTTGAATCAGATGAAGAACGCCGTGCAAGGTATGTCACTTGATGAAAAAATTGACATTAGCAAATCTTCTTGTTCGACTTTTTGTGAAGGAAAACAGTGCCGGTTACCTTTCAAGAGCACAGGTCAGAGAAGCAGTAATTTACTAGATATTGTCCATACAGACATCTGTGGACCTATGGAGAATCAGTCTATAGGTGGATCCAGATATTTCTTGTTGTTTGTTGACGATCACTGTCGGATGACATTTGTTTATTTTCTGAAACACAAGAATGAGGCTTTGAAGTATTTCAAGATTTTTAAAGCTCAAGTGGAAAATGAAACAAAAAGAACAATCAAAGTATTAAGAAGTGACAATGGGCTGGAATATTGTAGTAAAGAATTTGAAGATTACCTGAATAGTTATGGTTTGAAACATCAGAAGACCAATCCGTACACCCCACAACAAAATGGATTGTGTGAACGATTCAACCGTACAATAGTAGAAAAGGCAAGATGTCTACTATTTGATGCAGGTTTAGGTAAAGAGTTCTGGGGTGAAGCCACAAATACGGCAGTATACCTGCAGAATCGAATTGTGGCAGCAGCATTAAACAATAGAACTCCATATGAGCTGTGGACTGGCTCAAAACCTGACATAAGTCATTTAAGAATCTTCGGCAGCACTATAATGGTCCATGTTGCAAAAGAAAAAAGAAAGAAATGGGACAAGAAGTCGACCAAATGTATTCTCATTGGATATCCAGAAAATATAAAAGGATACAGAGTATATAATCCAAAAACAAGGACTGTAACGACGAGTAGAGACGTGATCATCATAGAGAAGGAATCAAATCCTGAACGTCTCATTGAAGTGCAAGTTCAGAATGTTGATTCAGTGGGGGATAGAAAGGAATCCGATGATCCCGAACAACCAGAAGAATCAATATCTATCCAGAGTTCGCCCGAAAACAGTATGTCAACGTCCAGTCAAAATGATTCTGATAGTTTTTTAAACAGTTTTCAGTCTAATGATGAGACGTATGTTCAAAGCGACTACGAGGATGCAGACAGCACACTGGAAGAGGTTGAAGCGAATAGCCCACAAGAACGGCCTAGACGGACAAGGAAGGCACCAGAGAGATTTGGGTTTTCAAACCTGTGTGTAGATGGTGAGACATATGATGATGCAGCAGACTTGTCGGTGCATGATGCCTTGAATGGACCAGAGAGGGAGCAGTGGCAGTCCGCAATGCAAGAAGAGTTACAGTGTTTTAAAGACAATGATGCGTGGGAGTTGAGTGACGCTCCGAAAGATGTCAGAGTTGTACAGTGCAAGTGGGTACTCCGTAAGAAGTATGACAGTGAGAATAAAGTTCGTTTTCGTGCGCGATTAGTAGCTAAAGGTTTTTCGCAAATTGAAGGTGTGGACTTTACAGAGACTTTTTCTCCCGTAGTGAGACATACAACTTTGAGGTTACTTTTTGCACTGTCAGTAAAACTAGATTTGAATACTACGCATCTAGATGTAACAACTGCTTTCTTGAACGGTACTCTTGAGGAAACTATTTATATGCAGATACCAAAAGGTTTTTCCGAAAAAACCAAGAATGGTCAGGTACTTAAATTAAAAAAGGCCATTTATGGGCTAAAACAGTACTCAAGAGCATGGAATAAGAAAGTAGATGAGTGTTTATTAAATATGAATTATACTCGATCGAAAATAGAACCATGTATGTATACAAAAATGCAAGGCAAATTGAAAACCATTGTTACATTGTTTGTAGATGATTTCTTTATTTTTTCAAATGATATTGCTGAGACAAGTAATTTGAAGCAAATGTTAGCTAGTCAGTTCAAAATTAAAGACTTAGGAGAAATAAAGAAGTGTCTTGGTGTAAATGTAAATTTAAATAAATCAGAGCAAACCGTGACATTAAGTCAAAAAGATTATATTGATCAGCTGTTGTATAAATTTAATATGAGTGAATGCAAACCTATACAGACTCCAATGGAGGTGAAATTAAATATATCTAATAATGAACATTGTATAAATAAGTTTCCATATCAGCAAATCATAGGAAGTTTAATGTATTTGGCTGTATTGACAAGACCTGATATTGTGTTTACAGTAGCTTTTTTAAGTCAATTTAATAACTGCTATTCCAAAGAGCATTGTTCCTATGTAAAGCGATTATTGAGATATTTGAAGTGTACTAGAAGTTATGGTTTGAAGTATTCAGCTGAAGGAAATTCAATATTAGAAGGTTTTGTAGATGCTGATTGGGGAGGTAATGTAATTGATAGGAGATCATACACTGGAATTTGTTTTACATTATCAGGTTGTGTAATATCATGGGAAACAAAGAAACAGAAAACTGTTGCGCTGTCTAGTAGTGAAGCCGAGTATATGGCAATAACAGAAGCTTGCAAAGAAGCAATTTATTTAAGAAATTTGTTGTATGAAATAACACAAAAATTATATACTATTGATATTTTCAATGATAATCAAAGTGCGCAAAAGTTAACTATTAATCCAGTTTTCCACAAAAGAACCAAACACATAGATATCAGATACCATTTTAGTAGAGAATGTGTAACTAATAAAATTGTGAATGTTAAATATTTGCCAACGGCTGAAATGCCTGCAGATTTGTTCACCAAGGGTTTATGTTCTGTTAAACATTATAAATTATTATTTATTATAGATTAGGTGTGCAAATTGTTTAATTTATGTTTGGCCATATTATTAGATATAGTGGAGGTGTTGAAATGTTAATATCTAAAATATGAGACTCGTACTGCCATCTAGTGTCTACAATGTATACTACTGTTTACGCCATTGAAAGAACCGTTGTTTTATTATAATTTGATACGAGAAGAGATGATGAGAGCCGTCGGAATGTTGCAAGCTGATCCCAGGCAACGCACTGTGGCTGTCGCTCTAGGAAATAAAAGTTAGTTTGTCTTTCGGAAAGACCTGCAAAAATCTTTGAGAATTGATTCCCGAGATGAACATACTCTCTAAATATGCGGTAATATGTAAGCAGCGGTAGCGTAATGGCTAAGGCGTCGGACTTGCGATTAAGTGGTTGCGGGTTCGAACCCCACCCAGTACACTACCGACGTGAACCCACTCCTAACACAAGCATTTTAGCTTAGCTGGAGGGGTTAACAAGAATACTAGTAATGTGTGACCCACGTTGCTAGTATTCTTAAAAAAAAACAAAATACAAGTTTGTTTGCTTACGGAACCCTCGGCGCCCGTGTCAGACTCGCACTTTTCCGGTTCTTTTATGCCGATGACTTAAAGTTTGCTTAAAGAATAGATTCCCCAAGTGATAAATCGCTCCAGCAAGACGGTCTTAACCGACTTATCCAATATTGTAAACGTCAGGATACAGCGAAACTCAAATAAATGGTACTCTCTAAAAATATATACTACGAAATCTCACTCTATCACGTCAGAATAACCTATAAATAACCTAAAGCTTCAAGAAGTAAATCCTATTAACGATTTGGGAGTCCTTTTTGATAAAAAACATACACTTAGACCTCACATGGAACAAATAATTAAATAAAAGAGCAAATAGAATGTTAGGTTTCGTGATGCGAATAACCAAAGGCTTTGAAAGTAACCTAAAAATAAAATGTTATACAATAGTCTCGTGCGGAGTATCTTAGAATACTGTAGTGTGTATGGAGACCTCATTACGTGGCACACATATTACGTGTTATTATAACGCATACAAACTACAGACTACAGGTAAAAAAAAACTTTTGACCACGTAGGTATAGCAGCCGAGTGCAATACTTTAAGATGAGCACACTATAGACACGCAGAGATGTGGCTGAAGCGTTGTTTTTATTTAAAGTGGTTGGAAACAAGATTGATGCCCCAGATTCTGAGTTTCTTACTTAATGTTCTGTTCTCCCTCTAGATATCCTCGAAATAGTCTAACAGCATTATGCTCATCATTGAGAAGAACGGTCTCAGGTCTTAACTCGATTATACCTAGATCTTGCAAATTTTTTAAGTGATTTGATAGATTTGCACCTTGACAGTATCTGCTGTCAATCAACTACTACTAATATTATAAACGTGAAAGTTTGTGAGGATGTATGTATGTATGGATGTTTGTTACTATTTCGCACAAAAAAAAATGTAGATAGCTGGAGACCTGGATGAACACATAGGCTACTTTTTACCCCGATATTCGAACGGCATCGAGACTTACGCGGGTGAAACCGAATAATAATATAGTGGCAGCCTAAATTGATACGCGGGTACCGTCTGTTAACGAGTAGCGAGTGGTAACTAATAAATGGTTACAATCACCTAAATTGAGACAAAAAAATTATGTATTCATCGAATCACGAACCCCCGGCTCGTTACAATACATAATTTTAATCCTTATTATGAATTATTCTAATTTACTTATAATTATATTATGTTGTATTTGTTATTGTGTTATATTTTTGTAATTATTGGAGCAACGGGTGGAGGAACGTGGTTTTCGCTGTGTCTCAATGTCAACACATACTTAAAGTTATATTAATGCAAAAACGTGTTAAAATGTTAAAGACTAAACATTATATTTCTTCCAGGTTTTATAGGAGACACGACAAGTAAAGAATTAAAGAAATTGGCTTCTACAAAATCAGTATGGTGGAGCAAAGTGATAGAAGTGAAAAGTAAAATGCTATATATTATTCTCTCGTGGTTCTTGGAGTATATTCCAGCTTATTTATTAGATTTGATCTGTTTAGTCACTGGAAAAAAACCAAAGGAGATATCTTCGTAAGTAAAATAGGAATATTTATCTTAAGAGAGACAATCTTGGTGACCATTACAGTAACAACTAAATCTAAACATAAAATTAAAATGTAAATTTTACGTGTCTATACATTTCTGAAATTTTGTAAAACAAAAATACAAGAATCTCAAAAATTCAAATCATACACATTGCTATCATTTTTAGAAAAGTCTATCTATCTGTTTGTTTGAACACGCATCACTGCAAAATTATTAAGTTTATGTAAGAAATTAAGCAAGAAAATCGTAAAGCATATTCTTGATAATTAGAGACCCACAGCTTTGGTGTCAGTATTTTCAAAAATAATTGTAAAATATACCTGTGAGGCTCTTAATAACTAATTGGAAATGCAACCGATTTTAGTAAAAGAGCAAAAGGGAATTCAGGCGCAATAAGTCTATAAATATGCCAAAGTACGATTTTTTTTAATTTGTTATGTCTAATATGGACAAGCGTACACCGCACCGGTATGTGCAATATTCATGGATATGACCCAAGCATTTGACTATGTGGACCATGAAATACTGTTAACCAAGCTTGAGACGTACCGCATAAGAGGTAACATGCTGAAACTCTTTGAAACAAATCTTAAAAACCGTGTGCAATATACTAAACTGATAGAAGTTGACGTAAAAACAAAAAACGAAATTACATACGTCTCCAAACAACGGCGAACAATGTAAGGTGTACCACAGGGAAGTATCCTGGGTCAACTTCTATTTATTTTGTACATTAACGATCTACCAAAAGCTACATCAAATCCAATAACACTCTTTGCGAATGAGAGCACAGTCACAATAAAATGTACCAATACTGATACTTACGAGCAAGAAATAAATAATACACTAGAAGATATAATAAAATCTTTAGACGCAAATAATTTCATCAATATTGGTAAAACCACCCTTATGAACTTCAGTCAACGTCTGGAATGGACTAATCTAAATATCAATCACGGAAATCAACGGTACGTGAGACTGGGACTACAAAATTTCCTTGGCTAACAGTTGACAATAAACTCACATGGAAGCCACATATTGATGCACTCTGTAAAATAGTCGGTAAGTCCGTTTACGCGCTACATGAAATGGCACAAATAACCAACGTAAATTCTGTTGTGACTGCATATCATGGTCTGTTCGTCTTGGTATTAAGATACGGTATAATATTTTGAGGAAATTCAACAAATAAAGATAATAATAATATATCCCTTTATTGTACACCAAAATGATTTTGAAGAGTAGAAGCACAGCAATGTTTTGTGGTAGATACAATTGGCGGCCTTATCGCACTGAGGCAATCTCTTACAGGCAACCATGGGATGGACCGAACATAGGATATTGATTTTAGGGCAGTATGGTGTACGCTCAGTAGGTATATAATTTGAGTTAAATAAAGATGACGTATCTTACATATAGTGTAAGAATATACATACAAGAGAGCAACAAACAAATAAATACATAAGCAAACATAGGTATAAAGATTCACATATAAATCGAATAAAACATACAAATATAGGACTATACTACATTAAGTCAAATAAGAAGATAACTAGGCAATTATAATATGTTGATATTATATTATACAACAAAGTCCCCCACCGCATCCACCTGTCTTTTCACCAATACGGTTTTCACCAATAGACGGAGTGATTCATGAGGAAGGTTTATTTATAAAATTCATTAAGGTTTTGTAGAAAATTGTAATTTTCGGAAAGATGTCGGAAAACCAATATACGAGTATGCTTTGCTACCGGTACGAAGCCGTCACAGGTTGCTAGTATTAAAAAATAAAAGCAGTATCAACGACAGTATCATCTTGTTATATTACTGAGAAATAAATTACAAAAAAGCCTTTAAGTACAGTATAGTGCTTATATCCTTAAAAGTATTAACAGCAGTTATTACGTTTATATTCCTGACAAAATTACATTGAAATTAAATTATTTTCATTAAATTTAAATCGGACTGGGCTTATTTTGATTGGAATTCTTTAAACGTAGTCTTATTCCCACAATATTGCCAGCTTGTAATATAAACCAACATATGGTATTAAATAAAGTATTACATTGCACTTTAAAAGGAATTACTCGTATTACCTCAAAAGGATCAAATCTGTTTAATTTTTATAATTAAACGAGCTGTTTTAGACCTGAACCCAATCAGTGAGTTGAACAATAGGAGTGCCACTAGGCAGTAGTGTTAGACCTAACCCAGATGATGAAAAATTTAACACGTTTGCATTAAATAGATATTGACAAATTATCTGTAATAAAATGCATTTCATTTCTTTCAGATTTGTTGATCTATACCGAAAAATAGATAAACTGGCAGAATTCTATAATTATTTCACAAAAAACGCCTGGAACTTTAAAGATGACAATATAAAAGAAATGACTAATAGGATGAGTGACGCTGACAAAGCAATATTCAATTGCAACCTTGAATCCATAGATTTAAGAGAGTATGTAATGGTCTGGGGCATTGGCCTTAGAAAATATATCTTAAAAGACGGCCTTATAGGAACTAAGACAGGTTATAAAAAACAACAAATGTTTTTAGTATTACACTTTATTTCAATGGCTTTGTATGGATTCATTTTGTTTTGGATTTGTAAGTCAGTGTATTTACTTGGAAAATATATATTTATTAATTATTTGTTGAAGTTTTATTTTACTATAAAGATAAGTACCTACTGCGATATACCTACAACAAAACAAATGTGTGTAACGAATATTATTCAGCTTCATGAATAACAGCCCAACTGCATAGTAATTGCCGATCCTTCATCGCGCAACGAAAGTTCTGGATATATGAATGTAAATTTTATGTAAAAAGAATATTTTAATAAATACTACACTATAAACGTAAAATTTACGTTAATGTATTCAGAACTAAACGTCAATGTTAAAGGTATCAGTGTTGGTAGACAAATAAAAAGCAGACTGTATTTGACGCTCGTTTGTAATGTCGACAAGTAGGTACGTCGCACAGAGCAATGATCCCGATCAAGTTTAAAAGGCGAGTGCCATTCGCTAGTGGTTCAGCCGGTTGAAAACTCCGGCCTAAAGCGATGTCAAGGATCGAGGTTTGATTCTCGACATCGATACCTTTCGCAATAAATGACCACTGGGTCACCACGTTACTACTATAACAGAATACTCTTAGCATTTAATTTACTAGTTTTTGTAACTACGTTAAAGTCATTCGCTAGCAGACGAGATCGGCCGCATGACATGGCAAAATCAGTAATATCCTAGCTTATTTAATATTATAAATGCCCATGTGCGTTTGTTATACTTTCACACCTTAACCACAGATTACTAAGTAGGTACTGGACCGATGCGACTTTCAAATCTTCAAGAAAAGAGCGTGATCCCATCTCAAAGGCTGGCAATGCACTTGTGACTCTTGAGTTGCAGGTGTCATTGGTGACGGTAGTCAGTTTCCATCAGGTGACCCGTCTGCTCGTTTACCCCCTATACTATAAAAAAATATTAATACGATATCGAATTACTTTGTTTGTACTTTAAAAATAAAAACGTGTACACGCGATGCAGCTGGGGCAACCCACTGCACGAGACTGCGTATAAGGTCCGGCCGGCGGACCAGCGGCCGTTTGTTATTTAGAGCGCGCAATCGATCATCATGAAAGTTGGCATACACGTTGTCAAGCTAACACATCTAAGTGTATCCGGCGATACTGAGGTTCTACAAAATTAATTCTTGCACTACAAATTTACTACAAATTAGCTACAAATTCTCTATATGTTCTTATTTTGGGGTTCACGATTGGATGACTGTGCTATATTGATATTCGCGAAGAAAACGTGTCAGAAATTAAAAAATATTTAAGAGAATTGGCGATTCACGTATAAATAGCTTCACAAGATTTTACACGAGTATAGCCTTTGCGTGTGGAGCATAATTTCGCGCTTGGTACCACACAATCTCACCGATGATGCTCGAAAGCTAGCTAAGTTTAGTAAAATCTTGTCTCGTAGCGTTAGTGCCATTATGAGAGACGAAGAATCTTTGAATTATGAATACACAATCCACAGTCAACAGTTTGGCTGTATCAGAATGAGCCAAGACCTTACAAAGTGAAGCGATCGAAAACGCAGAAAAATTTTGATTGCTAGTTTTTTCACTAAAACATAATGGATATCTAGTGTCAATACCAAACTTTTCAACAGCAAGCAACCGTTTTCGGTCACTTATTTATTTATTTGCTCATAAACATGGTAACAATATATTAAGATCTTATGGTATGTAGGTACAAGGCACAACATGTTTAGCCGCAAGGTGTGGCATGCAAAATTTAATTAATATTACAGTGAACACTTAAGTAGTCACATGCAGCGTAAGAAACATTATTGAATTATATTAATAAATTGAATAACATTGAATTAAACTTATTTTTTGTTCTTTCTATGTGAGTGCTATATGTTCTTTTTTTTTAGTCTTCTATACTATATTCTTACTGCTTCGCCACAACTATCCGTGCTCAAAACGAGGGACTTCCTGAACAGCCCATAGGTTCTTTTGGTTTCGCCAATTTTTCTGAGTATCCCATGTATTTACTGTGTCTTTCAATGTATGGAAAGTCTATGACAAGTCAATAACAGTTCAGCCTTTGCTGGAAATGAAATATACATAGGTAAAAGAAATATAACACAACATTCAAAATTGTTAATCATGAACAGTGCGACCATTAGGCGTTTTTTAGTTAGTACTTATATTAATTATTTAATTAGTCGAAAAATAAAAACATGACCACACTATATCTTCAGTTAACAATATTTATTTATATTTATTAAGATCTCTAACGTAAGGAAGACACCTTACATGCTACATTAGGTTTACAAAAACAACGAGTTAATGTACTTCCTTACATACGGGAAACCACATCATACCAAAAATTACTTTATCCTTTTTTTAATATATATGTCGGAGGAGTTTGATGATTATCCTCAATAGGGCCCCTAATTCCTCACCTTTATCTAGATTGTTGCAAATAGACACACGACTATAGCTAGCTACGTATATCGCTGGGAACGCGTGACGGTTTCAATATTCAACCGCTCCGTCCGACTACCGCACAAGAAGTGTCGGGCACGCCGCTCGGCCTTTAAACATCGACTCCTTTTATTTACTAACACAATGTTTTAGTATGTATATTTAGATTAAGGTATTTATCTATGAACCTATGGAGCCTGAAATAAATGATTATTATTATTATAGCTTGACACTTATACTTACACAGCTTAAGACTATCTGTGGAAACTGTATAACCCAAAACAAACTTACACTTAGTTGCGTTAATGACAATTCCATACTCTTTAAAGCGCAAGAATAGTGTCCGCAGGTGTTCCAGCTGCTCCAGCTGCTCCTGCTTATTCCTGGAAGCAATAAGAACTAAGTGTAATGGTGAAGCCTATGGCCCACTAGAATGATGAGCTGTTCCATCTTTCAGTATTGCTTTGAATTCCAACTTTGCTATCTTAGATTTATCCGGTACTAATCTCCTAGATCTACCGAAAATAGGTGGACCTGGTGTGGTGTTTAAATAATTTACAGTGGAATGACGAACCTATCTTGGTATACCTGGTGGCAGAGTTATGAAAGCAAACTCACGTAATTGGTTATGGTACTCTGAAGAACCAGCAAGCGCCTCTGTACTCGGTGGACTTGTGTGAACTTTCGTTATAGACACAGAAAGATTAGTACTACTCTAACGTAGTGTTTGAATACTCTCTGAGTAAGACCATCTATTAATCTTTTGTAGCGACAGTCTACCAAAAGATGCTAAAAAAGAAAAAAAACATACTCAATTATCGGTTTTGATACGGTCGGTAGAGCGCCGAGATCAATATCTTTCAAACCCAATAATCCTAATCATCGGACGTCGTAGGTTCAAATCCTTCACGAGTTACCACTTGTGGAGGAACGGGTTTTATTACCCAAATCAATTGA
The DNA here is from genome assembly GCA_949752705.1 of Callimorpha dominula. Taxonomy (NCBI): domain Eukaryota; kingdom Metazoa; phylum Arthropoda; class Insecta; order Lepidoptera; family Erebidae; genus Callimorpha; species Callimorpha dominula. The sequence goes on along the minus strand of OX457019.1, from coordinate 2,088,046 downwards.
ACAGTATTTTTGAATTGTCAGGAGTAGGAGTCAGTCAGACTAAGTCAGTCGTGAAGCTAGTTTCCAGTTCCAATACGTAGATCCTATGGAGAAGAGCAGGCAAGAAACTCCAAGGACACTCTTTTTCAAAATGTTTTTTACAAATTTTTGGTAACATTGCTTATAAGCGTAAATGAAATGTGAGGACAATGTAACGTACCTATTATTCTAAAATACAAATAGACGCACTAATTACTACTATACATATTTAAGTAATAGCAGTCCGGAGATGACCAGCCCCGACCAACGGCACCCGTTCACGAGCATGGAGCACACGCCAGCCATCGTACAGATCAACCATATTGAAGGGAACCAAACGACCCGACATATACGCCACCATCGGCAGGACTTCTCGGCGAGCATGACATACTCACAACTGCTAATCAACCCTCTAACACAATTCTTCGACCAAGCTAGTTTTTCATGCCTGGCGGACAACGGCCTACCGGTTGATGTTGGGAAGTAGTATATATCGCGCTATTACAAGAGTGTATCAACTCAAAAAGAAGCTTTTTTCAGAAACGACAGAAAACTGATTACTCGCTTCCTGTTAAAGATAATAAAAAGTGAACACTGTATATAGATTATTGATAAAATTAAGGGATTTCTGATTTAATGAATTATTTAAATGATTGCAGGTTATCAAGTTATTTCCAATTTTTGAGTTAATATCTAAACAAATAAAAAAAAATATGAATTATTTTTAGTTGTTTTGTTGAAAAATTTGGCTTTTTACAATTTATTATTATTATTTTATATATATTGACGCGTAGGGAATTATTTATGAAAAATGAACTATCTCAAATTTACCCTATTTGAGTTGATACATCTCGTAATAACAGTGCGATATACTAATCCTCGTGGAAACTTTCATAGTGTGATGCTGGATTAGTAGTTACTCCGTACTCGAATAAAAACTTTAGTGAGTGGTATTCATATTAGTAAAGATAATATACGGTTTTACTCATTGGCTATTAAGAGATGGAAGACCACGACTGGTCTAAGACACTCAAAAGCCATAATAAAGGCTATGATAATACAGTATCCAAAGAACTTCTGGAGCTCAAAAGATACAAAACCTGTGCAGTAAAAAGAGTCCTCACCGTACACTGCAAACTGAACAAACATATGTTCAACCTAAAATTGGGTGAGAACACAATTTGCAGATTCTGTCAAGAAACAGAAGAGACTGCAATGCATATTTTATGCTCTTGTGGCCCACTAATGCGGCACCGAAGTATTCACATAGGGTTGCACATCATGCAACCGCAGGAAATACAAACAATCACTGCTGATAGGATCTGGAGGTTTCTCGAAGCCATAAGTCTGAGCAGTGAACTGTAAACCAGAAGTGCTCTACAAAAGACCAGAGATGGTCGAGGTAGCACCAGGCACTCAAAACAATAATAATAATACGGTTTTACTCACGTGTATATTTCAGGGATGCCCGACTAGTTTCGGACCCAACGGGGGCCCTTTATCAAGGGGTGAGGCGTCCTGCCGCGCCGGTTGCAGGTGCCAGACTGGATTGTTGTCTGTCCCACCGATTCATTTGTCGTAACGACCGCCGGGATGGGAACGCCTGCGCTTCCATTGCGTTGTGTGTTGCAAAGTCTTTTATCACAGGCACTGTGGTACACAATGAACCTATTGTGTCAGTGTTTGGAGCCGTATCTGTTTCGTGGGACATCAGTTTCAAGGACGATCGCCAGGCTGGAGGTAATGCCAACAAATTGTCTCTATTGAACTTCGGACGACGGCTTATTTCGATTGCCTCTCGAATTTTTCGCGGTACGAAATATTTTTCTCTCGCTAAAACGGAAGCCTTGTCGAAACGTATAAAATGAGCCGTGTCCGTCTTGCAAACATATTCAGCAACGGCCGATATGTTGCAGTCCATGTCCTTCACATCGCGTATATGTTCATGTGCCTATGCCTAGTTGCGACACTTCGACGAGTCTCACCCACATACCTCAAACAATCAACTCATCTGTCAAAGACGAAAGTCAGAAAGTCACCGGGACCTTGCGTTCACTCTATCGACTTAAAAACCTTCTCCCGACCAGCACTAAGTTGAAACTTGTACAGTCCTTGATCTTCCCCATCCTCGATTACGGTGATGTATGCTATCTCGACCTGAATGCAGATCTACTCAATAAACTTGACCGACTTCTCAATAATTGCATTCGGTTCATTTTCAATCTTCGTAAGTACGACCATGTGTCTACTTATCGTTCCCAACTGTCATGGTTACCTATACGTTAGCGTCGTAGCCTACGAGCTTTGACTTCTATTTATTCTTTATTTAATAACCCTACAGTTCCCACTTATCTCACAGATACAACTTCTATGTTCCAACCATGACAGAGATCTTCGCTCCTCAAATAATCTTCTACTCCTATGCCCTACACACACTTCTTCTCTTGTTCACTCTTCATTTGCTATCTATTCTATTTTACTATAAAATGCGCTCCCTCCTGAATCTAGGATGTCTACCAGCAGAGACACGTTTAAAGCTAAGGCTGAATTTTACAGCAGTAGGCAAAAATATCCTCATAACCTCACAACCATAGGTATATTTTGTGTCTATATATAGTATTTATTTGAATATATATTTATCTATAAGTATTTATGTATGTGTGTATTATGTTTAATCAATTGTATTTTTAATTGTATAATTTACATACAAATTTATGTAAATATTATTTACATACAATTAATTATTAAGTATAATTTACATACAAATGTATGTAAATTATAACTTTCTTTATGAAATTTCATTCTTATACACCTGCCATGTCCCTCGCTGAACCACCCAAAGGTTGACTGGTAGATAATGCCATGTGGCATTAAGTCCGCCTCGTGCAATGTAAACTACAGAAAGTTTTAAATAAATAAATAAAAACAAAAAAAAAATCTCTTAAGGTTGTATATCTCGCGGTTGCGTAGGGTCTTAGTGTGTAAGAGTCCACGACCCCCAAACTTTTGCGGGATATACAACCTCATTACCGATGAACGTGGGTGGTGCATTCGGAATGCAGTCAGCAGTGTACGGACTCTCCTATCTAGGGCATCTAATTCGGTCTGAGTCCATCTAAGTATACTAAAGGAATACATCAGAGTCGGCATGACCCAACCGTAGCAGGCACGCATTTTGTTACCCCCTGATAAAAGATTTTTAAGTACTTTTTTCTGGTGGCCAAAGAAGCGCTCCTGCAGCGCTTGTTTTATATGAGATTCAGGTATTCGCAATGACTGTGATATACCTAGATACTTGTAGCTTTCAGTGGCAGACAGAGATCTGAGTTTGAGAAAGTTCGACTCCCTCAGATTCTACTATCACGCCTTTCTTTACACACACTTGTCCACACCAAATTCCATCTTGATAGAGTTACTAAAGTTTTCAGTCACCTTCAGTAACGCTGTCAATTGCAAATTAGTGGATGCCATAAGTTTCAAATCATCCATGTACAGAAGGTGAGATATAACTCGATCGTCTTTCTGCAACCTATAGCCTAGCCCTGAACCCTCTAACAGCGTACTGAGAGGATTCAAAGCTAGGCAGAACCACAAGGGACTCAAACTATCACCTTGAAATATACCCCGCTCGATCTTTATTGGTACATCGTTTGGCGCAATCTGCCGACATCCTGGATAGCGAAGTGCCGTTCTCCACTGCCTCATACATATTATTATTATTATATTATTATAGTTTAGATTAATTACATCACAGTGTTAAGTAATGCTTCAATAGCGTCAGTTTGTATAACATTCAATGTAAATTTTCCAATTGAGCCGAAACAACAATTAAAGATTAAAATTTATTTCTAATTAATTATTCCAACAAACGTATAGGCTTATTAAAGGTCTTGTATCTAAATTATATCATTAGAATAGACTAATGCAGCGATCGAAAACATTTGAGTGACTTTTCAGTATATGGCTAAAAAGTCTGTCATTGAACCCTGGGTAAAAGCGACAACAAATCCTATTTTTTGGGAGAGAACTTGTGGCTTTTGGGTAATGCTTTGTCAAGGCAGTATTGGCTTACATTTATGGCTGTACCAACTCTGAAAATTACAGAAATTACAATTAAGGAACAGTGAGTATGGACGTGACCATACCTGACCTCTGATCACAGTTCAGCCCAAAACGAAACCATAATCGGCTAGGCATGAAAAGGGTGCTTTTACCTACTACGCGTGAAAAGGGTGCCTATACCTAGTAGTCCCCAGGGCGACTATCCGTAAAAACAAATAGGGCGACTATTCTTTTCGATACGGATACTTGCCTTCTATATTTGCGAAATAAATAAAAACGATTTACCAATAAAACGTAATATTCAGTGTAATTCAAACTCTAATGCATGCGAAGACATAAAAAGTTGACAAAAACCACATTTAATAATAAAAATATTCAATAAAAACAACTCACAAATATAATTTCGGCACTCGTTACAGTCCCGCCCCAGAAGATTTTTGCTCACATGGACAAAACGCGAGCGCCTAATCCTGCGGTTTATTTGACAGTAAAACCTTAAGGAATGGTACTTCTTATCATAGAAAAGTGCAAACGCCGACAACATCCCTAACATAGTGTATTCGAAACCGGGGCATGTATCCCACTGAGGCAACTATCCGGGTTTTATTTTTTTTACTTATTAAAACTTCATGCACATATTGTGCAAAGGCGAACTTAATGCCTTAGGCATTATCTGCCAGTCAACCTTGGGGTAAAGCAGAAATAAAAGTGGTAGGTGCAAAAATATTTTAAACAGTACGAATTTATAAATTTTTATAATAATAAGATTTATCAAATCTTTAACTAAATATACACATTACATGGAATACACACATAATACTGATACATAATATACGAATACTTATACATACACACATACATATATATACATACACACACATATATATATATGTATTTACTCATATATAAATATACTATGAGAGGGGCTCGTGGCTCAGTGGTAACCGAGTAGGTTAACACATTACAAAGTTAAGTAATTCTAGCCAGGTCAGTCTAGGATGGGTGACCATTCTTAACAAATTGAGACCCCTCCGTGCCTCGGAGAGCACGTTAAACCGTCGGTCCCGGGTGCCATACAAACATCTGTGGCATTGGTTACGGGTAGTTGGAGCCCTAAAAAAGAAGTCCGACAACCTGGTCTAACTACAGAACTTCGATATCGCCTAGTACTTGGGTTGTGGAGGTCTGATGGCAGTCGCTTCACGTAAAATATTAAAGTTCGGCCGTATCGTAGTTAGATTAAAAGCCGACCCCAACTTAGTTAGGAAAAGGCGCGGAGGATGATGATATAAATATACTATGAATATCGAGTCTAAGATACGTGTACTAGCATTGTGACAATTATGCTAACTTACTGTGGAGGAGATCACGTACCCTCCTTTTAAATCTAAAGCGGTTTGTGGACTTCCTGATTTCGAGAGGGAGCCCATTCAAGAGAAAAACTGATTGGACATAGAACGAAGAGTTCACGAAGTCGGAGTTATAAAGGGGCTTAAGAGAAGATTTTTGTTTGTAGAACGAAGATTTCTGTCATAGTTTGAGGAAAAAAATCGAAGGTAGGGAGCTAAATAAGATGGTGGAGATGGAGAGTTCAGAAAAGAGAAAAGAGCAGTTAGTGCTCACAGATTACGACGCTGGCGAATAGGACGCCATTTTAATTTGGAACGTTAAGCAGACACGTGGTAATACTTGCGAAGATTGAAAATAAATCGAATGCAGTTGTTGAGAAGGCGGTCCAGTTTGTTGAGAAGGTCTGCATTAAGGTCGAAATAACACACATCACCATAGTCGATTAGAGGAATAATTAGGGACTGCATAAGGAGAGTTTTGATTTTAGTAGGAAGGAAGTTTTTTAAATCGATATAAAGTTCGAAGTATTCCAGTCACTTTCTGGCTCACACGAGTCACCTGGGCACCCCAATCAAGGATTGAGTCAATATGCAAATCCAGGTCTTTAACCACTGAGCTCAGGGGTATGATTGAATCATTGAAAACTACAGGTGAGATGTAAGTAGTATAAATGCTGCTCATAATCCGTTTACTGCCTACGACGATCACCTGACATTTGGTAGGGTGTGGCGACTTCCACATACAGCAACAAGAAACATCTACAACCTACTAATCCTGCATCGCGCTATGAGAGTTCTCGCGCCGATTAGTATATATACAACTTTCCAACATCAACCGTTGGGCCACGGCCCGCCAGGCATGATCACCTCGCCTGGTCGGAGGATCCTCCCTTTGTGTAGGAGGGACGTGCCACCCGTTCCTCCACATAGGGTTTACGGACAGACCAAACCTCGTCAACCAGTATTTGATAAACTCCAAGTCGCTATTGATTTTATCAATGGCTTGGGATAAATCTTTAACGCTGGTCTGTGTATACAGGTGCAAGTCATCGGCGTATAGGTGATACGCACACAGAAGGTCTTGAGTTATGAGATTAATATACATTGAAAAGAATAGTGGAGATAGATTACCGCCATGAGGGACGCCAGTGTAAAAATCACACCAATTCGATGACAAATCATCAACGCGTACGCACTGTTATCATCTCTAAAGATAAGTGGAGAACCATTTTTTTTTTATGGTATAGGGGGCAAACGAGCAGACGGGTCACCTGATGGGAAATGACTACCGCCACCCATGAGCACCTGTAACTCAAGAGTCACAAGTGCGTTGCCGCACTTTAAGGTGGGAATAGGGGAAGAGGGGGAGAGGGGGGAAGAGCGGGAAGACGGAAGAGAGAGATTAGAGGGGTGGAGAGGGAAGAGAGGGGAAGGACGGTTGAGCTTAAATCCGAAAAAGTTAAATGAGAAAGTTGTAGGTATTAAAATTATCTTTTATTGATATGTTAAGAAATATTGATTGGAGAATGGAGAAATGCAAAAAACCGTAAAAAACGCGTTTTTCCTTTTTTTTTATTAAAGCAACCTAGAAACTTTTTACTTAGTAAAAATATTGCTTTTTGCTTTCTTAAAATTTACATTTTTTTTGGAGCGAAATTTCTAAATATACCCGGAAAATTTCGATTTTTATAAAGAAAAGCGTTTTCGTAAAATCGTTTGTGTACAGCTCTCCGATATGGTAGAGCTATCGAAGCTCTTTTTTTCGTTAAGAGTTATACTATTATGCACAATGATGTTAAATTTGAATTTTTAAATTTTAAATACAAAAACTGCCGCCGCAAACGAAACTGGTTTCCTAACACGGAAACCAGTTTATTTGCGGTGGCATTTTTTGGACTACAATAGTAGCACATGCATCACAACCTCGCTCATATATTGTGGAAGATGAAATCGGTAGATATTTTCGACGAACTCGAAGTCAGTTGGTAGTGCGCTCAAGTGAGCCTAGAGCCTGTGTTCCGATGTGTTCTAGACCAACGGTTAGTCCTCCGGCTACTGTCAACACTGAAAAATAGGTACGCACGAGTGCTCGTAGTAGTAAACAAAAATCAATGATTGGCGAGCCACCACCTGGAGTTTTGGGTTGTGAAATTGTTATTTCCTCGCTAAAGAGTTCCATAGCGGCTGACGTTGACAGTCACGGTGACAGACGCGGTCAGTCATTACCACTACACGACAGTGGCTCTTAAGTCCAGCTGGAGGCAGTAGTGGTCAAATAAATGCGCCACCCACGGTTCCTATTACTAGGTCTACCAAATGAAATACACGAATGCTTAAGGATTTGTTTTTTGGATATGAATAAATAAATCTACATAATTTTATATACCTACGTTAATGTCTGACCCCAATTTTTTACATATTATTATATTGATATAAGGCTATATAATTTAAAACAGAGAGTTATTAAACTTAAGAATGACATATTTTATAACAACCTTTGTAAAATAAATAACTAGTATTTAAATAAATCTACATGAAAAATAAATATTAAAAATAATAATATTGTCTCATGTTAATGTGCAGGATATGTTACGTATATGTATTACCTAATGTACTGTAATCAGTGTCACAGTATAAACAGTATTTTATCTTCAAACAAACGGTCGGATCGCGAGACATACCTACACGCCTTGCGTTCGGTTCGCAAACAGTCGCGATTACTCCGCAGTGACGAACGAACGGTGTGATCGTTTTTTAAGCAGTAAGCGTGGGATTTGTGTATTTCATTGAAATAAATACAAATACTTAAGGCAAATAGAAATTATAGACTATATTGTGCTGTTTTTGGTTGCTTGAATTCTTCAAAAACGCACCCAGAGATAACGTTTTTTAAATTACCTGGAAACTCTGAAAGGTAAGACTAAAAAATAATGTTTATGTACCTACTAGTACGTAATTTGTTTCTTTTTTAATAGGTAGGTATTTCGCTTTTTCCACCGAGTAAAATACCTGGATTAATAGGTAGATTGGGTGACAAAAGTGACACATGAGTCACTTACCCACGCTCGCTTTAAAAAAACTAGTAGGTAGTTCGATTTTTCTTTTTTTTTTTATCGTGTTGAAACCACCTCGAGTCATCACTTCACCGGGGCTGCCAGTGAACTGGTATGTCGGAATCGAACCGACTCAAACCTCACGGTGTTCCGTCACAAATGAGTCTATTACCAGGGACTCGGGTATACCCTAGAAAGGAAGTCCCCGAGAACCCCGGCAGACCTTGGCCACCTCTTGAACAAAAGACAGCCACGCCCTTGCATGCGGAGGGCCTTGCCCCCCTTCCGGTTTAGTAGGTAGTTCCTAGGCTAAGCTATTTACTTATGTATTTAGCTACATACATATATTATTGAATTAGACAAAATATCATTGTGAAATGATTATGAAAGGTAAATGAAAAAATGGTAGGTACCTACCTACTACTCATTTCATTTACAACGAATTTTCATATTTTTTAATAAAAAATGAATTATAATATTTACAATCACAAAACTAGAAAGAAACTCAAGTAGGTAGATGAAATTATGGGCAGCCCTATCGCGTGTTAACGTTCCGTCCGGCTGTAGGTAATTATTTCAAGGAAGGGGCCCGAGTCACAATACTGTATATACGTGTAGCTACTGTGTCACTGTACTATCATCTTCACTCAATACATGATGTACCTACTTACGTTAGTTGACTAATATGGTAATAGATATAATTAATTTTGTTTAAACTAATCAAACCAATACAATGTTAATTAAATCGAATTACTTATACATAAAAGCGTACTCATCTACATTAGAGTCGAAAACAAAATACTAATCAAATTAATTTAGTGATAGAATTGGCATATTCTCTTATCAATGGAGTGAGCTCGCTAAGGTGAGTTTTAATGTTATATGTTACAATAATTCACAGTTTGTAAGTATTTTTAATTTCTTTTTTAAGTTTAAGTAAGTGTAAAGTTTATTTTTAAGTTTAAATTTAAAAAAAATTAAACAGAGTCAAATGAATAAAATGAACTAAAAACAAAGCAAACTAAGCTTTGTTTTTATTTCATTTTATTCATTTGACTTTGTTTATTTTTTTAGTTGCTGTGAATGTAGTGGAAAAAGTCGCAGAATATTATGTAAATAAATAAATAAATTTACTATGACAATGATATTAAATATTCAATGTAAAGTTATTATAATTAGTTACGTACGATACAATATTACCGACGCATGTAACACCTTATATATAAAAATGTATTGTTGTTTGTTAGTCTCGCTAAAACTCAAATATGGCTGGACGGACTTCAATAAATTTTGTTTTGTTTCGTTCGCTCTACTACAGGGGTGGTTTTAATAGATAACGATACAAAAATAAAAGAACTGTGTTTTACACTTCATTGTGGGCAATTTTTGGTCCGCTGACGTCATATTTCATTGTAATTAGTTTATAGAAAATCAATAGAAATTACCTACCTACATTACCTACTACACGAAAACTTAAGTATGTAGGTTACCTATACTTATTTATTATATTATATTATGAGGCCTCGGTCACGAAGTCAGCGGGAGCGGAGCGGTGCCAGCGGCAGCGTGGGGCGGCGGCGGCGGCGCGGGAAGCGGTGCGTTCCAACACATACATTTATATGGAACTGGCGTCGAAGGCAGCGGCGCGGAGAGCGGGCGGCGAGCGGCGCGTACCAATCTAGCGGTGCCCGCGCGTCTGCATTGACATAGTGTTGACTTGTAGTATTCTTTTTTTTAATTTAACGACTGAAGTTTCAAAATGCCCGCCGACGTGTAGCAGCAAAATATTACAATGATGTTTAATAGAACACCAAAAACAAAATATACAAATTTCTCGTAACACAACACTACGCCGCTCTAGCGCCGCTCGGTCTACCCGCTGGCTTCGAGACCGGGTACAGCTGAGGGATACAGCGTTTCTGTGCCACTCCCCGCACCGCCGCCGCCTAGACGTGTGTAGTTCCGGAGCGTAATAGTTCCTGCAACTATGTCCGCAGGCGGAACTATGTTAGTTCTTTCCGAGTTGCTCAACCTAATAGTTCCACAGTTCCTCGGAACGATCACGCGGATTGGAGTTTTGAATGGTGGAACGACTAACGATTACTGTCCGCTCCGGGCCGTTCACCCGCTACTTCAGTTTCGTTCCGTTCCATGTATTTTGAAAAGCAGAACTTACTTTAACAGACAACGATTGAAGGAGAAAAAGGTGCTTGAGCTGCTTTTTGTTACCAATTATAAATAAATACCTAGTATATTATGTATGTACCATTAATGTAAATATTACTTAATTATGTATATATACTATCAATTGATTTTTAAAGACCCAATTTAAAATATTTTAAGCCTAGTTACGCTATTTTATTATTTGTACATTATTGGTTGACAGTCCTACGCCTGTGTCTGAACCGAAATAAAACTGTTAACTACAATGTCCGGATAAAACTAAGGAACTAGATAGTTCCTCGGACATGTTTCCTGGAACTAGTTCCGACAAGGAAAGGAACTGTTCCAGGTTCAATCCCATGTCGGACATGGTTTGCGCATGTCTACCGCCGCCACCACCCCGCTCCCGCTGACTTCGTGACCGAGGCCTAACACGCACTAGATTAGAAGACATCATTAACATAATGCCGTCCGTTTTACTTGCGCATGAAAGAGATAGCGTTATGTCTTCAAGGCCGTCGCAACGACATCAACGAGAGTGCAAGAGTGTGAGTTTGGTTTTAAACCGAATCAAATTTATTATTTATATCATTTGAAAACAATGAAAAAAATGTTTTTATTTACATACACAGAGTTTTTAACTTATCAATAGAGTTTTTATAACTTAGGTAGGTAATACCTACGCTTGGTCGTACGGACTAACTAAAACTAAACCGCTAAGTATATCAATATCAGTGGGTATATTGATTTTTGATTTTAGATTAATATTGAGACTGATATTAGGTTATTATGTATGTATTTATAATGATGATGTATGTCACTATATATTATAAAACAAAGTCTCCCGCCGCGTCTGTCTGTCTGTCTATTCGTGATAAACTGTAAAACTACTGAACGGATTTTCATGCTGTTTTCACTAATAGACAGAGTGATTCATGAGGAAGGTTTAGGTGTAATTTGTTAAGATTTCGAGTAAATTGATTGAAATATGATGATGATTGTTAAAGATGTCTCTGCTACCCGTGCCGGGGCGGGTTGCTTGTTTGTATGTATATAAAAATAAGTGTTTTATTTATATTGTATGTTTAAGTAAGTACATGTATTAATACTGCGTAATGAAAATGTACTTATTGTAGTAGTCTACATGTAGGTGTACATCTATATTTAGTTACCTATGTATGTTCTATATTTTTATCTCAATTATCTTTACGTACACACGACTTTGCCTCTTGCTTATCTTATTATCCTCTTTTCACTCCGAAGTTTTGCTTGAAGAGAAGTCAATGTTGGGTTAAGCTAGCCTTAAGCTTAACCCAACATTGAGTTAACCCATTTCCCTTATGTATAATATGTGATTGTCCAATAAATAATAATAAGTAAGTTAGGATTGGGAGATACTGAATCCTAATAAAGTACCAATTGGATCAAACTAAAATAATGACCAGGTAAAAGTAATGAAGATGTTAGTTTTTAGGTTATGTTCGATTTTATACCAAGTTTCATTAGTAAATAAAACTTTTTTGCGAGTGAGTATATAAATAATTGTAAATGATAAAATAATGTTGGTGTTAATGAAACTCAGTACAGGATTTTATACATTCATGTGCTTTCTCTATTTACATTGATTTTTCAATTGTTCCACTCAGACTTGCTTATAACTATCTGAAATAGACGTTTTCAGATATATTATTAACAAATAATAAGAAAATTTTGGTACACAATCGACCGATTTAGGGCAGTAACTAAATCACAAACGCCTTATACTTAAACAATTGATGGAACTGTCAAAATAATAGAGAAACGCTAGGAACTATCATCCCCATACATTTGACTCGCTGTTCGTTATTAGTTTCCCTCCCATCCGTAAGTAGCAACCCAACGGTAGCTTACCTAACGGAGCGATTTTATAGGAACGGTTTTTGCTTACAAAATAATATCAATGTTCTATAAAATTAACAATGTCAATAATAATAATCAAAATATCAATAAATTTATACGTCAGATAAGAAACAAGACAAGTACCTACTCATTGACAGTGTAAGTGTGGAGCAGGACGGGCATTTTGCCAAGCATTTTTATCATCTAAATAATGATCTAGTTTATAATATACTCGTGTACATAGCGTGCGTTTTATACAAGTTTTAAATTTCATTTAGTTCAAGAGTATTATGAGGTATTTTACTATAGAAATATAGTTTTGCCGTTAGCCATAGTTCTGTATGGTTGTGTAAAATTTAACAAAGTTGGGTTAGTAATACTCCAAAACACACCCAGTGTTATGGAGTAGAGACCACGGACAGGAAAGCGCAGCGGAGGACGTCCACCAACAAGGGAAACAGATGACCTTATGAAGATAGCAGGTGTTCGGCTGGTGCAAGCCGCTTGCAACTGTTCGCCTTGGAACTTGGAGCATATCTCTAGTAGTAGACGTCATATAGCTAAAATGACGAGTGTAACAATGATACGCAAATTATTTCGATTCGCTTCAATAAAGCAAAATAATACCTATCTGCCACATGAATATCATTCGGTTCAATGTAATTAAAATACTTATTGTAATTTAAATTTTTCACATTTATTAAACTTACTTAATTTAAATAATACAGGCTGTTACAGAATGGTGTAGTCATATTTTAGCTGATCTAGCTGTAATAAAACGGGAATGAGAAAAAAATGTTTGTCTGAAAATGCTTTTGTGGTATAAGTGAACATATTATGAATTTTCATGACAATTCCAAAGTTTTTTTTTCCAGACATTTTCTAAAAAATCCGGCCATTCCATCAACATCCTTGGTATTAAATACCCATAGTTTAATCCATGCCAGCCTTCTCTATTGCGTAATATTAGCTTTATCGATCAATTTTCAAATTAAGTTAGTCAGTTTTAATATAAGATTTCTGTAGCAAAAATCAAGAATTTAACAATAAAAATTAGCGCATTACGTTATGTATAGGGTCTACAATACGACCCTAATTTTTTTTTTAAATATAATAATGTTTATTTTCAAAAACAATGGTCAATCACACTTACATTAACACAACAAAAAATCGGTTGTCTGTAAAGTCGGTTTACTGACGATAGTTAAACGTGACAATGTATATCACTAAACATATATTAAATATCGAAAGAATCATTACCTTTATCGCCGCAATTATATCATATATATATATATATATATATTTTCACTGCACTTCATACTTGACGAAAACATGTAAATGTATTATTGTATAGCACTGTCCACGCGGACGCATCGCTCACTCAAGTAGGAGAGAGACAGATGTCGAACGCTGCCGAACGCGGAGGCCGATTGTGCCTCTTTGTCGCTCGTTCCGCGCTCTCGTTTGCACTTCAAGCCTTAAATGGAACGCCTCAGAGCGAGGTCACGCCGCATGAGTCATATTTTTTCGTGCGTGCAGCCGACTCCATCGAATTATAAGACGTTGTCACGTCAAAAATCTTACAGATAAATATTATCCTAAAATAATAATGTGCAGTGTCGCATTGAACTCTGGTACCCACGGTAAGATCTAACTTGTGTTATGGGTACCAGGGTTCTTTCAAATTAAATTGACTTATATTATGGATAACATTGGTTACCTACCATTTGAGATGGAGCATGCAGATAAAAAACGAGAAGGTATAACACTAAAATAAAAATAAATTAATACCTAATATACTAAAAATCCCAAAAGACAAATATTCATCTTATGTTAATAATAAACAATCAACACCAATATGACCACAACTTTTGTAACACGCTGTATATTTCAATTCACACAACACTTATTGATTCTAAGGTGGTACTAAGTTCACCAGGTCAGCTAGTAGTTTAATAAAATACTCTAGTACTGTAACCACTCAGTCTGTTTGTAACAGTACTTGAAAAACAACAAAATGGACCCTGCACAAGAAATCGAATTAATTACATTGGCTCGACAGATACCAATGAATAATGTAATAGACCTTGGTGACTCCCCTGTGCAGCAGTTTTACTCTGGCACCACGATCTTCGTGACTGGTGGATCAGGCTTCATCGGAAAACAGCTGATTGAGAAATTATTCAGGTATGACTAACTTCTTTGCAGTACTTAGCAAGATAATTATATATAATATAATAATAACTTTATATATTTTACACACGGCAGTCTGATCCCAAACTAGGCAGAGCCTTGTACTATGGTAATCAGACTGCTGATAAACATACTTATATATTTCTAAATACATACATATTATAGACTAGCTGTGCCCGCGGCTTCGCCCGCGTGAAAATCAGTTTGTGACTTTAAGTTTGATTGCGGGAAAAGACTGCCTATGAGGCGGTGAACCTGCCCTTCCGACCTTAAAAGTGGGCATGAAGTTACCTTCCTTAATTTCTTAACTTATTTTATTCCTAAACGAATGTCCATGAATAGATTTTGTATCTGTTGTGGTAGTTCCTATATATTGGGAAGAATCACACACCGCACCGCACATTTAGAATGTTCTAACCTTCTTCTAAGTATATTAGTAGGTATCTATTAAAACCATTAAATTAGGTAAAATCAAGTGGTAAAGCGTATACAGGTTATAGAAATACTAAAAGATAAGAATTGAATAGGTTCTGATGTAACTATAATTATAGTAATGACGTAATAAGAAAAGTAAAAATACTAATTCTGAGAAGAACTTTTTAACATAAATGTTTACAAAAAGATTTTTTCTAAGTATTTACAGCTCTCAAAAGAACTTTTTAATTTGAAGAAATGTGCAAGTTGTCGTTCTAAAAAGAACTCTTTAGCATAAATGTAGCTCTAAAAAGAACTTTTTCAGATAGTTTTAGCTCACAAAAGAACTTTTTCAATCGAATGTCCAATTTTTCTCACGAAAAATCACTATTTTGTTCGGGTGACCGCGTGAGTGAGCTGTGCGAATACCTTATACATAGACGTCAACTCCCCGGTGATCGTGGTACTGATCACGGCGCATGGACTCGGCAGCAGAACACGCGATCAAGCGTCACTCTGATTTTATATGTATCAACGACTATACAGGGTGTCAGTGACACTGTACCGCATCCTGAAATAGTGTATTCAGACCATCGTTATGAGTGGAAAATCATTGGAAATTTCTGCCGGAAATTCATAATTCTTCTTTTTTTTTTCTTCTTTTTACTTAAAAGTGATATCACAATGAGTAAACAGAACATTTTACCGAAAAAAAATCAGTAATCAGTAGATGCTTTGACGGCTCCGTGCGCTAAAGGTCATTCACTGTACTGCACAGTACGCGTGTTGCGTTACACTGCGTAGTTCAAAATCAAACTATTGACTGTGAAAATCCTTCATCTCTCAATTTTATGATGAACTGACTTTTGCATTGTGATAAGTATCCAAAGAAAGACGTTTTTGTAAGTTTGTATTGATTTTTCATATCTCTTCAACTACGCGTCCAAATAAGTTGCTGTAATAAGTTTATTTAAATAAGATTATCTTTACATTCTAACTTTTTGAAGTAAAAATTTCTTTATTCACGTTGTGCACTTTTGGGTTGGGGAAAAAGCACTGAACTCACATGACCGTCACGCTCAGATGCATATTTACAATAATAACAATAAATATATGTACAGACCACGTCGTTGTGCAATTGTGGGATGGGGGAAAAAGTATTGCACTCGCGTGACGGCGTGTTCGCTCAGATACACTTATAGTGATGTGAGTTTATAACACACGTCTGCCTCACTCGTGTTCTCTAGACGTAGAGTAGAGGTTCAGTGCAATAATATCGCACGTTTCTTTACAAAGGTGTGTTGTAGCTTCACATATGTTGTAGCTTCAACGTTGTATTTCGATAGCTTTATCGTGAGTAGTAAAATAAAATTCGTAGACTATATGAATTTGGTATAATATTATAAAACAAGATAGGTACAATGCTTATAACATCGACGCAGTAATTTCGTCGTGGTAAAAAGGTTTGAAGTGTCGAGCGCATCGCGGCGCGAGCTGTCTTATTGCCCGCCCGCGCGCCCCTCTCCGCCGCGAACTCCCGCGCGCCGCCTCAGCCCCCGCGCACCTCCAGTCCGGCGTCAGCCTGTCTGGTATAGACATGCTCCCGGGTTGAAGTGTACTTCAAAGAGGAAGCAGGCAGATGTTATTGAAGCCGCGCCGAATCGTCCCTCTCGTTGTCTTCAGCTCCGCGACCCTCGTGATGCCGTCACTGCCGGGGTACACCTGCACTACGCGCCCCAGCGACCAGCAAAGCGGCGGGAGCGCCTTGTCTTTAACAAGGACAAGCGATCCCAACGCTATATCGCCATTGGTAGACGCAGGCCATCTCGTTTTCTGCTGTAGATTTGAAATATATTCAAGATTAAACCTTTTCCAAAAGTGCTGCTTGATGCATTCCACACGTTGGTAGCGCTCCAACCGATTGATGCTGCCGTCAGTGACCTGCGGATTTGGAACAGACATTAGTGAGCGTCCAATAAGGAAATGAGAAGGAGTAAGGGCAGAGAAGTCAAGAGGATTACTGGATAGAGGAGTAAGAGGCCTTGAATTTAAAATTGCCTCTATTTGAGTTAAGCATGTAGCCATTTCCTCATAAGTAAAATGAGTAAGCTGCAAAAGTCTTTTTAAATGGTGTTTGGTTGAACGGACCGCAGCCTCAGCGAGGCCGTTAAAGTGTGGCGAATACGCCGGTGCAAACCTAAATTCTATTCCTTCCTGAGCTATTTCGCGTGCAACATCAGAACCCTGTAAAAATTTGCATAATTCATTACACGCTCCGACAAAGTTTGTACCATTATCGGACAATATCGTACGTGGCTTGCCACGACGAGCGACAAAGCGATTTAATGCAGCCCTGTAGGCCTCTTTGGAAAGGTCCGTGACAAGCTCAAGGTGCACAGCCTTTGTAGCCATGCATACAAAAATACACAGGTAGGACTTAACCAATCTAGATCCTCGACCTTTCCGGTCTGATATCAAAATAGGCCCAGCATAGTCGACACTACTATTAAAAAAGGGAAATTCTAAAGTGCTTCTTGTGTTGGGTAATTGCCCCATGATTGGCTGAACATTTTGAGCTTTAAATCTGAAACATTTTATGCATTTGTTTACAATTAATCTAGCAACATTTCTGCCTCTTAAGGGCCAATAAGTTTGACGAATGTTCGCTAAAAGTAATTGTGGACCTGCATGTAGTAGCTTTTTATGTTGCGTTTGAAATAACATTTTTGTTAGATGATGCTTACTACAGAGTAAAATTGGGTGTTTTACGTCATATTCGTACGGGGAATTATCTAGTCTGCCTCCTACACGAATGATGTTGTCACCGTCTAAAAAGGGAGTCAAAGAAATTAGCCTGTTTTTACGTGACAACGGCTGTCCGGATTTAAGGACAGCGTACTCATGTTTGAACATTTCAGATTGAGCTACACGTAATATAAGAGACAAGGCATTTTTAAATTCATCAACAGAAAGAGAACCTGTTATTTTAGAATTAGTATTCTTTAAGTTGTGAATATATCTTAGAATATAAGCTACGACACGTTGTAAATAATTAAAATCTGAATATTTGTAAATCACTTGTTGTATAATTGAACTACATGTTAGGTTAATACTAGAACTGTTACTATTGTGGCTATCGGCCAAATTAGAAATTACTTCTGGTAGATCCTGTTTCACGTATTTATTTGGCTGTAGCGGCCAAGTATTTTCATTATTAATTAAAAATGTAGGGCCTGACCACCAAAGTGCAGAATCGCTGATCAGATCAGCCTTCAGCCCACGAGAAACCAGATCTGCCGGATTTTCCTTAGACGGCACGTATCTCCACTTAAAACCCGAACTACCTTCTTGAATCTCGTTGACACGATTTCGAACGAAAGGCTTTAGTTGCTGAGCTGGTGTAGCTAACCATCCCAGCACTATTGTAGAATCACACCAATAATGAAATCGGTGGATTGGTAACGTGAGAGAATCTTTGACCTTTGTGCACAACCTGGAACCCAACAGAGCCCCACACAGTTCTAACCGTGGTATAGTAGTGGGCTTGACTGGTGCTACACGGCTTTTAGAAGTTAACAGGTGAACAGTGACCATACCTGAACTGGTTATAGAACGGATGTATAAACATGCGCCGTACGCCCTTTCAGACGCATCTGTAAATACATGAACTTCATGGGTTACGGAATTGTTACATAAAATCCATCGCGGAATTTTTATATTATTTAAACAAGGCAACGTATTCGCAAATAACAACCATGAGTCTGCAATCTCCTGTGACACTACGTCATCCCAATCACATTTGTTTATCCAGAGCCTCTGCATTAATATTTTTGCTTCGACAATGCAGGGACTTACCAAGCCCAGTGGGTCAAATATCTGACTAATTACAGACAAAATATGCCGTTTTGTTATCTTACTATTAGATTCAATATTAATAGAAAATCCTAATTTATCCGGATTACATAACCAATGTAACCCCAACGTTTTAGACGGAGTATTATTGTTGTTGTCTGAAAGATCTAATATTGTATGGCTTGATTTATTTAAACTACCTAACTCTTTTAAAATTTCTGAGCTGTTAGACTGCCACTTTCTCAGATTGAATTTAGCGGACGCCAGAATAGCCCTCGTTTCCCTGCACAAATCTAATGCGCCAGGAATTGTGTCTGAACCACTAAGATAGTCATCCACATAGAAATCATGCTGTATAGAACGCTTGACGAGAGGATTCGATGCTCTATCAGCTAGACTCACCAAACATTTCGTAGCCAAGTATGGCGCAGACGCTGTACCGTACGTTACCGTGTTTAACGTATAGGTTTTTAACGGTTCTGTAGAATTTTTACGAAAAATTATCTGTTGTAATGATCGTTGAATAGGACTGATTTCAATAGCGCGATACATTTTCTCTATATCTGCTGATATCACAAATTTATGCTGCCGAAAGCGCAACAAAATAGAAAGCAAATCGTCTTGAACGGTCGGGCCTACAACTTGCAAATCATTGAGGGATATTCCTGTCGTAGTTTTTGCAGATGCATCAAATACGGTGCGTAACTTAGTAGTGACACTAGACTCGCGCATGACCCCATGATGAGGCAAAAAGTAGTTCACTGTCCCTTCTGGCTGTGCGCTAGAATTTTCTGTCATATGCCCTAAACTTTCGTACTCTGACATGAATTCTAAAGACATTGATTTGAAATAAGAATCACGTTCGAATCTTTTCTCTAAAGATAGAAAACGGCGTTTTGCGATACCGTATGAATCTCCTAGTGCAGAAGGATCCGACTTAAAAGGTATTGTAACCACAAAACGACCGTCGTCCTTACGTTTTGTATTCTTATAAAAACTATCTTCGCATGCCCGTTCTTCTGAAGAAAGCGAATGCTTTTCAGGAACCGAGTCCAGTTCCCAGAATTTGGTTAAATCTGAACTGGGCTTGGTTTTGACGAAATTGCAAAAATGTGAATGAGACATACGTGAGTGACAGCCTGCTGTGCCTGAAACTAACCATCCTAGTTTACTTTCACATAACCTCGGTTGGTTCTTCCCTAGCTTTATATGATTGGCTGAAATGACGCTCCAAAAAACATCTACACCGACTAATATGTCTACAGTTGAGGGAGTATTAAATGTTGGATCCGCCAGTTGTAGACCCATAGGTATAGTTATGTGTTTTAAATCAATTGGAGATGATGGCAAAAGTTGTGTGATTTCTGGTAAAATTAAACAGTCAATGTTAACCGAATAATCACCGCTAATGGATTCAATTGTAAGGTTGCAGGTTTGCGCACTAGTGCTAGTTTGGTTGCTGATACCTGTTATCGTGGAGTCCGTATCGTTTCGGGACAAACGCAACTTATCACATAAGTCCTCGGTAATGAAATTGGCTGTACTACCGCTATCCAGTAGGATTCGTGCGTCGCACCTCTCCCCTTTGATATCCACCGCTTTCACCATCGCTGTGGAAAGCAAAACAAACGAGCGAGTACATGGTTGCATAGTGGTTGAAGCGTTAGCAGAAAGGGCAATACTTTCAGACATAGTGGGCATTGGACCTTGCCTGAGAGGGGTTTCTGTGCGTTCCATGTGCAATAGGGTGTTATGCCCAGCTGCACAGTACTTACAGCGCGTTATTCTACACCTTTTTTCATTATGACCCGATCTTAGGCAGTTCATACAAACTTTGAGGTCCTTGGCCTTTTTATGGCGTTCTTCTATCGTTAACCTTTTAAAGGACTCACAAATGTAAAGGAAGTGATCACCAGAACACATAGGACACTTGAATTTAATTTTATTTGAATTATAATTAGTATTACTTTTATTTGCGGCATTCTGTGAAACTATTGCAAAACTCTTTGAGTTATTATTGTTATTGTTTGTTTTATTGTACTTATTGTTGTCTTCTAATGTTTCCAGTAAATCAGCCTTGTTATTTATAAAGGTAGTGAATTGAGCAAGTGTAGGTTTTCCTGATAATGTATTGCGATATTCTTCCCAATATCTACTAGTGTTCGCATCTAATTTAACCGACATCATATATACAATAATAGTATCCCAATGCTCAGTGGGCTCATTCAGTGTCCTGAGCGCCCTTATATTTTTACTGGTCGTATCTATAAGACGACGCAAGGCAACACTAGATTCAGTAGTGACTGGTTCAACATCTAACAATGCCTGCATATGCTTGTCAATGAGAAGCCGACTGTTATTGTATCTTTCACACAATAAGTCCCATGCTACTTGGTAATGATCTGATTCAAAGTCAATATTTTCAATAACTTCGGCTGCCTTGCTTTTTAAAGAAGCGCGTAAATAGTGGAACTTATTTATATTGTCAATACACGAACTGTCGTGAATTAAAGAAATAAAAGTGTCTCTATACTCTAGCCAACCCTGATAACTGCCATCAAAGTGCGGTAGATCAATTTTAGGTAATCTAACAAAATTATGGTTAGGCCCACCCGATATTGTTGCCCCGGACCTTGCCTCAGAATCTGCGGAATCACGACGGCGACGCTTGCCATCCCATCCGGGCAGCAAACTTCGCGCCAAAGCTACCAGCGAGTAGTACTGCTGCTCAAACTGGCCCCTCGTCGCGTAAGCCTCGTCCGGCTTGTCCGAAGATACCTCGATCTCAGTCTGTAATTCGTCAAACTCGGTGTATAAGGCGTTAAATTTGTCGAAGCGGGTTTCTAGCTCGATTATTTGTAAATCGGAAAGATTATCACAGCTTTTAAGCACATTCAAATAAGCACTAAAGTTTGTAAGCTTAGCCTTCATTGAACTGCGTTTTTTCAACAACTTGTCAGCGATTTTGTTACAACAAAAATAATGACGTCGCAAAAAAAATATTTAAAATAACGGTTAAAAAAATTTAAAAGCAACACTGGAATCACGTAGGTAAATCAATAAAACGTAGTGCACTTAATAGCACAGAAGTGAACAGCTGTTTCCTCGTATTTGTGTCAAGGTCAAGCTTAGTGTTACGCTAGCGATGTAACAACCGTTATAAAATTTTAATATAAGTTGCACTCGAATTACGCTTAAAACAAATTAATAGAACACCGTTAATAATTTATAATAACTTACTATAAGCAATACGCGAATTATGCTTGAAACAAATTAATAGAACACCGTTAATAACTTATAATAACTTACTATAAGCAATACGGGAATTATGCTTGAAACAAATTAATAGAACACCGTTAATAACTTATAATAACTTATCACAAGCAACACGCGAATTACGCTTAAAGCAAATTAGTAGAACGTACTTAATGCACTTAGCAGCACATAAATGAACAGCTGTTTACTCTTAAACGTGTCAAGGTTAAGCTTTGTAATGCGCTAGGGATATAACAACCGTTATAAAAACTTAATACAAGTCACTCATTAACACAAAAGGAACCAAATACGGTTAAGAGAATGAAATTAGCTATTAACCAACTCAATAGGGCAATGAATCGGTAACTACCAGAAAAACAACAGCGTTATAAACACTATAACCTGTTTGAAAAGATAGGAAATACACTGATAAAAGGAATAACTGGAGCGATCTCACTAATATCCGAATCCTTATCTGCGAAGTACAGTTGCGACCTCAAATCTTCAACCGTAGGCGACGATGACACTGCTACTGCTTTTTTCACACGATGCGACGCGGGGTCAATGTCCGCCAACGTCTCGGCTTTGTGCTTGTTTACTTGCAAAACACCAAATCCCACCGCTGTATAGTTCTACTTGCGAAGGACCATATGTTGTAGCTTCAACGTTGTATTTCGATAGCTTTATCGTGAGTAGTAAAATAAAATTCGTAGACTATATGAATTTGGTATAATATTATAAAACAAGATAGGTACAATGCTTATAACATCGACGCAGTAATTTCGTCGTGGTAAAAAGGTTTGAAGTGTCGAGCGCATCGCGGCGCGAGCTGTCTTATTGCCCGCCCGCGCGCCCCTCTCCGCCGCGAACTCCCGCCGCCGGCACTCCACCCGCGCGCCGCCTCAGCCCCCGCGCACCTCCAGTCCGGCGTCAGCCTGTCTGGTATAGACAGGTGCTATAATCTTCGAATATTATGTATTTTAAAAACTGTAACCTAATTTGGTTAGCTATTATAGTTATCGTGCAATAAAGTCAATTTGATAATGTGCTAAAAGTAAAAAAATATTATAATAATAATAACTCCACACATCTCACACACGGCTGTCTGATCCCAAACTAGGCAGAGCCTGTACTATGGTAACTAGACTGCTGATAAACATACTTATATATTTCTAAATACATACATATTATAGATAAATTACACCCAGACACAGAACAAATTATCGTGCTCATCGCACAATTATTTGTCCTGGGTGGGAATCGAACCCACGACCTCTGGCTTAGCAGTCAGGGTCACTAACCACTAGACCAACAGGCCAGTCAATTATATAAGTACTGTTTCTCTCAGAAAAAAATTACCTTACGGAATTGAACACATTGAAATATAAAGTGTTGGAATAAATTCTTGCATATTACATTGAACTCTGCCTGTCTAATCATAAGGAGCATAATCCCAATTTTTTATTAAAATACATCGATACGACAGAAAACGTCAAATATTAAAATTGAGTTCCGAAGCATAACTATATATTTTATTATAAAATAATAGGTATACAAAAGTAATTTTGTTTATCTATTAAATGTAAACGTTTCTGATTGACAACTCACTATTATTATTTTTACTATAAACCTTTTTCATTTATTTTTATCTATGTACCCAAATTTTAAGGGGTAGTATTTAATCGTATAACTATAAATCCCTTTTTTCTTACAAAATATTCGAACGTAGCACCAAAAATACTTAATTGCACACAAATGAAATAAAATGTAGTATACTGTTTAATAGATGAAGCAAACCTAATTTACTATCTGTTATAATAATCATTAGGGTTCCGTACCTCGAAAGGAAAAACGGAACCCTTATAGGATCACTTTGTTGTCCGTCCGTCCGTCCGTCCGTCCGTCCGTCTGTCTGTCTGTCAAGACCCTTTTTCTCACAAACGCGTACCTACCGTACGCGATACCTCCATCAAGGTGATATGTACAATTATAATACTCAGCTTTACTGTCCCTTGAAGCTGTGAAAAAATAAAACCTGTAAGCCAACGCAATCAACAGATACAGCCGTTTCCGCAAATTTTCGACACTTGCAAGGGAATCAAAACTTACCGTACTTCCCGTGAACTCAGAATCTTGAAAATTGGTACGAAGCAACGTCTTACAGAACAGATAAAGGAAAAAAATTAAAACTGTAAATTTTTAGTTACATCATATAATAAAAATATTTTACGGAACCCTCGGTGCGCGAGTCCGACTCGTACTTGGCCGGTTTTATTTTTATTTTCGGACAACAAAAATCCATTGTGTTAGTATATTACATCGCACGCTTATATTATCTACGTACGTTTCAAATTCAAATTCAAATTCAAAAATCATTTATTAAATTAAGACACTAAGTGACATTTATGAACGTTAAATTGAAGCTAGAGTTAAAATCATAGATCGGCACAAACAGACGCCACAGCATGTACTGGATTATCAAGGTAAATTAGGTGAAAAACACCAAAATCTACTGCTTGTTTGTGTCGATCTATAACTTCCAGTTTCCAAAATGCGTAGGACCTTATGAGAAGAATACTGGCGAAGAAACTCATGGCCACTCTTTTTAAAAGTCAGATCTTCAGGTACAATAGTGTTAGTGTTACACGAGAGGTAAACAGGATGCAAGCTGATGCCACCTGAATTTCATTTTATTGAAATGCTCCAAAAGCTAACGTACTAAAAATAAAAATCACTCAGTGATGCCGTTGAAGGTTTGAACCTATTAAACATAGAAATCGTTCAAGGTGCACATCTACCTTCATTCAGTTGCAAAATCTACTGTTAAAAATAATTCGTGACTGGATTAAGAGGCTAGAGTTGCAGTTGCTCGAACCAAAATAATAGTAGTAGTAGTAATTAGTAGTAGTAATAGGCTAAAGCATCGCTGACTAGGCCGACCAGTCACCCCAAGCAGCACCCGTTCACGAGTATGACGCATGGACCAGCCATCATCTCCTTCGCCATATCAGAGGGAAAGAAATGACCCGCCCCATGACGACGCCGCAAGCAATGAAATTTTAGTGAGCATGACGAATCATAGTCGAGATACTGATAAAAATCACTAAAAGTCAAATTACCATAATAATCGTCACGCATTACTTTCAACTGACAATGGTTTGTTAGTAATTTAGCTTAATTATAAGACAAAGAAGTTTGTGTGTATATACCTAATGACACCTTAAGCCCAAGACTGTTTGTT
Source organism: Callimorpha dominula (assembly GCA_949752705.1). Lineage (NCBI taxonomy): Eukaryota > Metazoa > Arthropoda > Insecta > Lepidoptera > Erebidae > Callimorpha > Callimorpha dominula. The sequence continues at coordinate 2,062,568 of OX457019.1, read as the reverse complement.
GTTTAGATAATCGTTGATCGTATAGTAGGATTTCCTAATAAGGTGATTTTTTACCGTTCGCTTGAATTTATCTACAGGAAGGTCGATTACATGTATAGGAATTTTATTATAAAAACGTATACCTAGACCTTCGAACGAGTTGTGTACTTTATGTAAGCGATGATAGGTCCCAACGAGTTTAGACTTGTTCCTTGTATTAATATTGTGTATATCACTGTTTTTCTTATAATTATTAATGTTGTGCCTAACAAACATAATATTTGCAAATATATACTGTGATGCAACAGTTAAAATACCTATATCCTTAAACAACTCTCGAAGAGAGACTCTAACACCTAAATTGTATATGGAGCGGATGGCTCGTTTTTGGAGAATAAAAATCGTTTCAACATCAGCCGCCTTGCCCCAAAGTAGTATACCATAGGACATAACGCTGTGAAATTAGCTAAAATAAACTAGCCTAGCTGTGTCCGTGTCAGTGAGCTGACGTACCTTCCAAACTGCATAAGCTGCCGAACTAAGCCTACCTGCAAGGCTGTCTATCTGGGCTCCCCATTGTAGTTTACTGTCTAATGTAATTCCTAAGAATACTGTTGAGTCTACAATACTTAACATTTCATTATTTAGAGTTAAATTAGTACCTAGAGCTGTTTTACATTTGGCATAGTAAATCTCACACACTTTGTTTTATTTGAATTTAGTAGGAGATTGTTATAATATTATCTACGTATGAACGGGAATTAACGCGATCACGAAAAGGTATTACATACCTCTGAATTGCCTGACGTTTCGACCAGGTTGCACTGGCCGTGGTCACAGGCTGACTGGCTCAGCGGTGCACGCCCTCCGTCGCCGACATCGTGAGGTAGAAGGTTCTTCATCCACCTCCACTTTTTTGATATTTTTGATATTTTCGTTTCGCCATGTACCGTCACATACTATACTAACAGTGTCCCTATTCTGTAAGCAAACCGATGTGGCCCTATTCTGGTGTTCACCCGATTGCGCATAAAAGCGAGGTGGCATGTTTTTTATCACTGGATTCCACGCTGTAGATAATTTGAAACCATCTTCCCGATTGAAAGTTTTGTGTTTTTTAATTTCAATCGCTTCACGTACAACTCTTGAGTAAAAGTGACGTTCCGTGGAGAGGACTTGCGTACGGTGAAATTCAATCCAGTGATTGGTGCCCGCTTCGAGTTCATGTTCTGCAATCGCTGATTTGCTAATCTGTCGGTTCTTCACAGCAGCGATGTGTTCTTTGACCCTTTCAGCAATGGTCCGCTTTGTTTGGCCTATGTAGGAACTACCACAGCTGCAGTTTATTTTGTAGACACCTGGAGTTTGTAACGGCAAGACGTCCTTCGGTGTACCCACGATGTTTTGAACCTTTATGCCTGGTGTGTATACTGTCGGAATGGAGTATTTCTTTAATACGGAGCCGATCTTATCCGTTACTCCTTTCACATATGGCATGTAGGCTGGTTGTCTGTTCACCTCCGGATGCTTGCGTCTCATTGTCGGTTGCTTCCGTGTTCCATTCACCTGATATCCGTTACTTTTAAGTACCTCCTGAACATGATCCAGCTCTCGCTCCAAATGTTCAGGGTCACAAAGATCGTATGCTCTGTTCTTGAGTGAAGTCATAACAGACTGCAGGTGTCGGGGATGATGATGAGACGTGGCGTGTAGGTACCTATCCGTATGAGTAGGCTTGCGGTACACACAGTGCGACAAGGACCCATCTGACCTCGCGGTTACTTTGACATCTAAAAATGACAATGACCTATCCGCCTCCACCTCATATGTGAACCTTATCTTGGGGTGAATGGAGTTGAGGTGTTGTAAATATTGATCTACTTCCTGTTTATTTCCCTTGACGATACTAAAGATGTCATCCACGAATCGCTTCCAAAGCCTAACGGTCTTCGGGCCGAGACTCAACGCCTTCTCTTCAAAATGCTCCATCCAGATGTTGGCTAGTACAGGGGCTACAGGACTACCCATTGCGACACCATCAATCTGAAGGTAATGTTGACCTTGGAAAAGGAAATAGTTGCTCTCTAGACAATGTTCAAGTAGATCAATATAATTGAACGGCAACTCGTGGTCTCTCAGCAGGTCTTTTACGACGTCCATACATTCTTTTATTGGAACATTGGTGTAAAGTGATTCCACGTCAAAGCTCACCATGACGTCATCAGGTTCCAACTTGAGATCTTTTATAATTTGTATGAAGTGCCGCGAGTCTTTCACAAAAGACGGTGTTTTGCCTACAAGTGGTTGCAATACTGACGCAACATGCTTCGCGAGATCGTAAGTAGGAGAGGCAATTTGACTTACAATAGGCCGCAGCGGCACGTTGGGCTTGTGTATTTTGGGCAGACCATATAATTTCGGTGGCTGATGTGACTTTGGTGCATAAAGTCTGTTGTACTCGTCTTCTGAAAATAGGTCCTCGTTATCCTGGATAAGAGATCGTATTCTACGCGTTACTCTGGCCGTGGGGTTATATGATACCGGTTTATAAACCTTATCGTCATCCAAAAGTTCAAGTACTTTACGTTGGTAATCAGTTGTACTCATCACTACAGTGGCGTTTCCCTTGTCGGCCTTAAGCACTAAAATATCCCGGTTATCCCTAATGTTTTTCAATGCTTGACGCTCTCCCATAGTGATATTACTAGCCGGAAGCTTTGATTTTCGTAATATTACCGCGACGTCCTGTCTAAGGATATCGGCATCGCCGGGCGGTACCTTGTTACGTGCAATAGATTCCTCAACGCTACTGATTACTTTCTCGAACGGTATTTGTTTAGGTGTTGGAGCGAAATTCATACCTTTAGCCAAGATGTTTATGGAAGTATCATCTAAACTCACGGGTGATAAGTTAATGACGGTGTCCTTCGACCGATCGGGTACCACGAGTGACGTCTTATTTTTTGCATACCGTCGATTATATTCCTTCGAGAACTTACGCTCAAAGTTCTCACTACACAATTCGAAGGTACGTCTCGCTTGTAGAAACGTAACCCGATCACACAAATCATAGTCCGTTTGAGATAGATTAACACAACACTTCAAATGTAACGCATATAATTCTCTCTGTATACACTCCAAATCACTGTGTTTGTTGCGAATTAATTGTCTCAGGAGGCGTACACTCGCGTTTGTTAGAATTTTACGTGAAAATGCGATATCACTACGTGGTTTTATTCGAACACACGAAGGTAATAAGTCCCAATCGCGACACTTCACTAGCAACCTGGTCGAAACGTCAGGCAATTCAGAGGTATGTAATACCTTTTCGTGATCGCGTTAATTCCCGTTCATACGTAGATAATATTATATCATGGAACGCGAAAGTTTAAAAGTTAGGAGATTGTTAGTTGAAAACCAATATAATAAATACATCATTTAGTGCCCTATCCACATCGTCAAAAACTGTTTTCTTACGATAGACTTTAAAAATAAGTGACGTATCATCAGCAAATAGAACTATATCACAGAGATCTTTGAAATAATAAGGTAAATCGTTTATATATATGCGAAAAAGTAGAGGACCTAGTATAGAGCCCTGAGGAACGCCCATAGTAACCGGTAATCCAGAAGACCTCGCACCATTGACATCTACATGTTGAATTCTATCCTTCAAGTAGGAAACAATTAGTTCCAAAGCAATACCATTAACACCATATGTTTAAGTTTAAGAAAAAGCGTGTTATGTTCTACACAGTCAAAAGCTTTTGAGAGATCGCAAAATACACCTATCGCATCTTGCGAATTCTCCCATGCATTAAATATATGTCTCAATAGAGTTGCACCAGCATCAATTGTTGAACGACCCTTTGTAAAGCCAAATTGTTCTTTGTGAAATAGATTATTTAGATTAAAATGGCTTTCTAGTTGTTGCAAAATAACTTTTTCAAAAATTTTACTAATAGCCGGCAACATTGAGATTGGCCTAAAGTTACTTGGTTCAGTTGTACAACCCTTCTTGAATAAAGGTATTACTTTACTGTACTTCATGAGGTTAGGAAAAACACCAGAATCAACACATCGATTGAATGTTATAGCTAGAAATGGTGCTATATCAATTATAATAGTTTCTATTAATTTAACAGAAATTCCCCATAAATCCCCTGAATTCTTAGAATTAAGAGACTTAAACGTTTTTATAATGTCTGTGGGGTTTATGCATTCAAATTCAAATAAATTCTTACATATGTTTACATTGGCCCTTAACAACAATTCAGACCTTGACACACAAGAATTCAAGGTACTGGTTGTACTATTTGGTATATTTTTGAAAAAGGTATTAAAAGATTCAGCTATGTCTAAGTTGTTTGTTATAAACCTATTATTAATATTTAATTTTAAATCATTATCTCGAGGTTTACTACGTCCAGTTTCATTATTAATAATGTTCCATGTAGCTGTTATTTTATTATTTGAAGACTTAATCTTATTACTTATGTATAAAGACTTTGCCATAGTACATGTTTTCCTAAAAATCTTTGAGTAATTTTTGACATATTCATGAAATTTTGGGTCAAAATTACTTTGTTTCATAGTATTTAAATCATACAGCTTTTCTCTACTTTTGTATATTTCTGTTGTCGCCCAGTCACAGAATGTCGTTTTTGGCCTTTGCATTATTGTTTTTGACTTAAATATACTGTTAAATTCGATTTCTATCATATTGAATAAGTAGCCGTAAAGCTTATCCGGATCTCTTTGAGTCCAATCTAAATTGGAAACCTTATCACTAATGTTATTACTAAAATTCAATAATCGGTTACTAGTCATGGGCCTGCATATAGTTTTGTTTATTCTATTTTCTTTCATACAAGGAAATGTAGCAAATTGCCCACAGTGATCAGATGTTAAATCACTTAAAATTGACCTATTTAAATATTGACCATTGCTAAAGATGTTATCTAAGCAAGTTGCCGAGTGAGAAGTAATTCTTGTTGGCTCAGAAAATAAATAATTCAAGTCAAATGATTCAAATAGGCTCACTAATCTTATACTGATAGGACACTTTTCTAATATATTAATATTGAAATCTCCGCAAACTACCAAAACCTTACTACTGACACATAATGCTTCGAAACTTCTTCCATAACTATCTCAAATATGCTAAAGTCACTCTGTGGTGGCCTATACACACTAACTATAATATGGTGTTCCAGTTCTACGCAAGAAAGTTCTACAGTGCGCTCAGCAGACAAATTTACAACATCTTTCCGGTTTTTGCACTTAATACTATTACGAACAAAACTTAACGACCCTCCATGAATCGACTTCCTTCTTACATACACACTTCTAGCAGAATAAAGTTCATTATCAAGTATTAACTGGTGTGCCTGTAGCCAATGCTCTGTGATACAGTGCACATCAACATTATATTTATCAAAAAATAATTCTACTTCTAAGTCTTTCCTAGATAATCCTTGAATATTTTGATGAACTATGTTCATGGTCATTGACTTTTTTACTTTATTGCTACAGTTTTTATTTATTTTTTTATTTCTACTAACAATACCATTATTGTGTGAATGATTTGATATGCAAGAGACAGGCTCTATTGTCTTAGCAATTAATTTAAAGAATTTATGTCACAATGTGCAGCCAAGCTATTGCCTGAATTAATATTAATAACGTCATTGCTAATTAGCTCAGAAGGAGCACTATATAAAGCCAAATGTTTGGCTATAGTGTTCTTACATTCTAAGGGGTGCTCTATAGGAGCTGTCAAGTTAGCCAAAATCTTGGCTGTTATTCTAAAATAATATGATAGCGAAACAGCTATTTGTCTTTTAAAATAATACGGCAGATAATAACTATCTGTGGTTGAAAAAATATTATCATATACAATCCTATTGGTGTCAATTAAATGAAATTTATTATAAAATCTACCATTAATCTGGCTTTTTAAATTAAACATAGTCATATTTAAATTAATCCTAATATTTTTTTCATGTTGAGACAACCCTTTGCTAATTGGCAGTGTAAATAGTACTATTTTATTTGCATTGAGTTCCGATAATTGTTCAAAGTATTTTATGAATGTATTTTTATTTACAGGACCCCTATTGCCACTGAAAATTATAAGACTAGTATTTGTATCAAAATTTGCACTAATAGCCTTTTCTAGAATCATATTATATGTTAGGTTTGGCATACAAAAGTTCCTAAATGAATATTCCTTATTTGAGTTTGTCATTAACATACCTAAACCTAAACCTTTACCAATTTCATCGCTAAACATTAATATATTACTATTAGTACTGTACAATTGATTTTGACTAGTTGTTTTGCCATTCTGGAAGTTAACTACATTATTGTTATTTGATGTCAATATCCTAGGGGCACATGTTACAGGCAAACTGTCTAAAGAACTAGTGGTTTCAATGTGGTTATCAGAAAACAACAGTGAATCATTCCTACAATTGCATGAATTAACTAATTTACCTATTGCCAAAACTTGTTCCCTACTTTGTTTTTGTGAAATCTCATATTTACTACTAATAGTTCTCAGTTGCTCCTCAAGTTTCTTAATTTCTGTTTGAAGAGCTCCTGTGTCATCAAAATATTGTGAAGACATGTTATCTACCTCTATGGAGTACATATTAACCTGATCAATGAATTGCATTCTCTGCCTATTTAATGCTACACTATCTATAAAGAACTTATGTTTATAAATAAGTTTTTTTGTTTTTGTAATAAAATTTTTAACACGAATATACTTTTTCAATTTGTTCTTACTACATTTGATGACTTTTTGAGATTTATTAACTCTGAAGGAGTCATTGTCATTTGTAAGATCTATAATGATATGTATAGTTATGGTTGTTAACTACTGATGGTGAACTGGGAGCGACCAGCTCCTCATACAGACTCTGATTTGATGCTGCTACTATCCTGTCCTTGAAGTCTTCAAATGATGTTATGGTGTGTGTGCTTCATGTAGCTGGCGTTCTAAAACCTTGATGCGTTTCAGAGCTTGCTCATACTCATCCCTGCATGTGTCGAATGAGTCAATGAGGAGCTGTAGTCTGTCCCGAGCTTTGGTAACTTCAACATATTGTGAATGCAATGAAGACAGTTTAAGTCTAAAATTATCATTTTCATGTAAAGTATCCAAGAGTGTTTGTTCACTGTCATTTCTCTCTTTGATCAGCTGATCACACTTCTCCTTGGTAGCTTTTAATTCTCTTAATGTCATTTGGAGTTTAGCCTCCACCTGACGTGCCAATACTTTGCGAGTTTGAATCATTTTAAAATAGGTCTTTTAAGAATTTGGCAATATTTTATAACTTTAAAACTAGAAGAATTGCAATCAACTAATGGGAGGTAGTTTTAAACAGTATGAGGTTTAATAACTGTTAATATTTCTGTAAAACTATACTGGCACTGTGAATAATGTATGTTTATAACAATGATAAGATGATAAATACCTTGAAAGAGATGACAATAAATTCGCAGTGATCACTTAAAATATATTTTTTCACAAATTCCGTTGAAACGTAACTGTCACTTCAGTAGTATCCGTAAACTTACAATTATACTTATTATACTCTTAATAACTATGAGATTTATAATTATTCTTATAATTACTAGAATGTTTAGCGTGAAATTGGTTGTTCAATGTTATATTTATGCAAATAAATATATTTTTTAAATAAAAATTATCGGAACAAATTCTAATCAGCTGTTGACAGCTTGGGGTTGCCGATAAACTGTTTATTATTACCTAAAAGTAAATCTAATAATTATTTGAGTCAAAATAAAATATGATATCTATTTTATGGAAACTTATTATCTAATACATCAATAAAAATTTGTGATTTTACAATAGGATTCGGTTCTGGCACTCGCCGGCCGCTACCGCGGCACGCTCACTTCGCTCGCTCGGCTCATGCATTGTGGTCGTAGTTCTAACCTAACCTAAACCTAGCGGCTAGCCTAAATGTATGCTCTGTAGAATAAAATTTGGTCGTGCATACATAATTACATTATTGTAAAGCAAGTTAGAAATTCCATTGTAACTTTTGATAATTTAGTGTGCAAGTCAGTATTTTTGCCATACAATAAATATTTTTGTTTTAAAAGTAGTATCTGTTGTATAACCTATGTTACTCGCTGATAATATACCAAAGACTACAATAGTATATAGGATATAATATACCTTTCTATAGGTGAAAGAGTTTTTAAAATTGGTCCAGTAGTTACGGAGCCACACGGGACATAAATTTGTGTGATCTACAAATAGTTGTCCCGACCCTGGGTGTTTTTTGTGTCTGTTGTTTATACATTGGTGAAGCCCCTCGCGACACACAGGAATATTCCTAAGGCGGGTGTTGTCTTAAAAAAACATTATACATTTATTATAAACATTTTGCATTAAAAAGATAATAATCATTATTTTTGTGAAAATGTGAAAAATTTATTGCTAAATTAATAGGTACGTTGATAAAAATAATTTCTCTAATAAAATACTTCCTAAAGATAACAATCCAAAAATAATGTTTATTTTATCAAATCGGACTTGAACTTGAAACGGAATGTGACACGTCGTTTTAAGTTTCTTCTGTCGGCAATCCCTTGACTGCCTATCTTTTTGTAAAGGTTAATATGCTATGCCATTTATTGACGATGGAAATTCACGTTTTAATTTTTATATTATTTTCGACAGAAAATGCGTTATTGTGCCTTATTTATAGGAGATACGTATATGGTACCGCGGATTTTTTTTTAGACCTACTAAAAACCAACACTTTTGTAATACATATTTTTTATGTATGACTGACCACTTAGTCAGCGCACGCGGATAAAGCAGCTCGGAAGCGCTTTATCTCCTGGCTTGCATCACGAATGCCGTTATTTGAGGCTGAAATCTTATAATTACTTCAATAAAATATGTAAAAAAAATTGTGATAATGAAGCTTTCTATTAAAATCGGCCCAATAGTTTATTTCGGTAATGGAAAGACATTACAATTAAACAAATAGGAAATCAAATCTTTACTCTTTGTAATATTAGCGTAGATATTGCACTACACAATTCACTTAAACTATCTATCTATCAGTATCTATTATGTTTATATTATACACAGATGGCGCAATAGTTTAAGTGGTCACCTCGCCACTACATCTCATCATCAAAATATCTTCAATGTACAGAATTGGACCTGTAACAGTTTTATTATAAGTATACATGCGTGTGTTCTATGCTAATAATAAATATCTAAAAAAAGAAATGACCATTTATTTTAACATTGTAATTATTGTATAGTTAGTACTACTTTGGACCAATAGATGTCACTGTGCGGTGTTTATAACTTATAACTTTGCATTGTTTTTTCTATGGGTAGAGAGAACCAATTGTGATCAATCAAATACTAAATGTTACACCGAGTTACACACAATACTGGTGCATAATACGTTTCCTGAATGATTTTGTACTTTTTACGTGAAGCAACCAAACACAAACTCGATGTCTATAGATTTATTATACACATAGATATAGAAAAAAAAAGATTACGTGATAATCTACAAAAAAGAATGATTGGAATCGGACTACGCATCAATGAATTACAACGAAGTACACATTTTTACTTTGATCCCCGCTCTCAAGGAAACCGTTATGAATTTCGGGATAAAAAGTATCCTATATCCTACCTCGTAGTATGAACTCAAATCATGCCAAGTTTCATTTGAATCCGTTCAGTAGTTTCAGCGTGATGCGCGGCCATGATACAGACAGACTGGCAGACAGACAGAGAGACAGACAAAAATAAAAAAAAATATAGTTTTGGCTTCAGTATCGATCACAGAGTGCACCCAAAAAAAAATTTTCAAAATATCTTCAATGTACAGAATTGGACCTGTTACATTTTTATTATAAGTATAGATAAATTACACCCAGGCACAGAACAAATGATCATGATCATCACACAATTATTTGTCCTAGGTGGGAATCGAACCCACGACCTCTGACTCAGCAGTCAGGATCACTAACCACCAGACTAACAGGCCAGTCAACTATATATCTTTTTTTTAATTTATCAAATAACCGCTTTTTAATATCTAATATATTTAATAAGATATTAAAAACCGGTTATTTGAAAAATAGACGTAGTTTTATTTGCCGCGTAAAAAAAGGTACACCTACTTCTAAATATCCGTACAACATCGGTTAAAATCGATAATTCTTAAAAATTCCAACGGGCTCATCAACTTAGATGTTTTTTTTAATTTTCAAAGCTAGTTCGACTAGTTTCGGTAATTTAAAAATTTGCTGGCAACCCCAAGTGTGTTTACATCGTACTCGTATTTAATTTTGAATAATTTGATAAATCTAACTTTTATACATATAATAACAGTGAAAAATTAGTAGTAAAATTAAGAACCTCCTGTGATATCGTTGGTGATGACTTTTATCCAGTGTATCTATATACGGACTAGTATAATAACGAATAAGTAAGCAAATTGCGAAATAAAGTGACATCGAGACTTATAATATACACATGCTACAGAACATCAATCAACAATCTAACAATTACTTATAGGTGAACACCGCTTATGTTAAAATATATATATTTAGAATAATTATAAACTTCAACTGTGACCAAGCAGTTTACATTGAATTAAATTTATTGTGCCACCACATCTTGTAAACAAATGCGAGACTTCATTTTAGAAATTCGTAAAGAGTTTATGTCTATAACATTGCTGAAACTATTTATTATCTTAGACATTCTTGCATACAGAAAATTGGCGCCAAGAACTGTTCTTCTAAGGGGCGGACAAAGTGGTGTGATAGAGATACGTTCTCGCCTAGCAGGTACACGAAATTTAAAAAGGGCTAATAACGGGGAACTCTCAATTTTCTGGTTAAGAATTTTAAAGGCAAATGCATCATTTAGGTTGTTAGTCAAAGTGTGTTAGTCTACTATCGTAGGAGCATTTTGGTATTGATATCCCATTTGAGAAACCAAAATGCCACATAAAGCGTTTTTGGATACGTTCAAGTTGCAAGGAATGGACTGCATAATGGGGTCTCCAGACTACGCTGCAGTACTCTACTCTACTCTCTTGTTGTCGTAGTATGTACGTCAAGCTGTTGTAAAGTATAATTTTAGTTTTAATGTTACGAATAAATTTGCATTGTCTTAAAACAAAGCCCAACAGTTTTGAAGCTTTTTTAATAATGTTTTCTAAGTGTGGCTCAAACGTTAATTTATTATTAAATAAGACTCCTAGATCCCGAATTGTGTCCACTTCTTTAATCTTTTTACTAAATGTTAAATTAAAATATTTAAAATTGTGCTTACTCATAAATTTAATTTTATTAAAAATTAAATGCATTTTATTGTTTTTGCACCACAATATTAGTCTATCGAGATCGACCTGTAGACGTTCAGTATCTTCATTTGATGCAATTCTTTTCACGTGTCGTTAATGTCGTCAATGAAGAAATTGAATTAAATTGGACCCAAATGAGAGCCCTGTGGTACCGATAACCGTTCAAAACCACGAAAAATCCCTAAACCTATCTTGCAAATATGACATCATCCACTTTAGCAAAGTTCCAAAAATACCGTAAGTGCGTAATTTGGAAAATAAAATTGTATATGGCACTTTATCAAAGGCTGTGCTGAAGTCCGTGTATAATATATGACGTTGGCCTGATAGCCCGAGTCTATTGTTTTGAATAGCAATTCCGTAAATGGAACTAAATTTGTGCTAGTGGATCTAAGGCCAACAAATCCGTGCTGATGGTTACTCAGATACAGCTTTAAATGGTTTTGAACGTGTACACATATTAACGCTTTGATAATTTTGGCAAATGACGACAAGATTGAGATGGGTCTGTAGTTAGCGTCATTTTCAATATTATCTGATTCATATATAACTTTTGCTATTTTCCATTTCATAGGAAATATGCCAGTGGATAAAGATTTATTGTAAATGATCATAAGATATATATACATAAAATGAAATAAAGATAGGAGGTATTCCGTCAGCCCCATGTCTTTTATAGGTGTCTATATTCTTTAATTTTGTCAATAAGGTTTAAATATTAAACATATGTATTCTAAAGTGCATAATAAGTTGACATTGGTTTAATTTATGGTCGTGGGTCAGTTTTGACTCTGGCTTTGACTCTCGTGACCCTTTAGGTATAGATTAATCCGTGCACTTGCTTCAGCAATATGTGTGCAAGAACATAAGTATAAAATGGCTAAAGTTTACGAGATTATTAATAAAAAATCGAATCAAAGGACATACACTGAAAATCATGCAATCACCTGTAAATCAGAATATTACTCCGGAAAGAGAAGAAACCCCAGTAAAATTGAACTCTATTAACTTGGAAAATCTGCATAATAGTTACCAGAAAGTCTCAGTACAGTTTCCAGTAAAGCTCTCGCATACTGTTGGAGCGCCTACGTCTTTAGCGTTAGCAATAAGTTACGTCCTTTGCATTTAAAACTAGTTGTTTAAGTTAACTGTCTCATTTTATGTATTTTGCGTGACATCGTTCACTTCATTATAAAAGCTCACCGAATCAACTTAATCCACACAGTTGTTTTTTTCTTTTGTAAGTCCCGTATTCCTGTACACATACGAATGTCGAAAAAATCTACCACACCACTATACCGGTATATCTTATATGGTCAGGAGTAGTGATTGACATTGAAGACACGAGTTAAGTAAGTAAGTTTAAAAACATACCCAGAAAATCTGTCTGATGCTCCGTTTGCAATGAAAGCTCCATCATCTGGGCTTCAATTTCTGTATTTTGCTGAATATATTGTCAGTTAGTGCAACGGTGGTTTCAAATATACAAATGGTTATTCTACAGTTTACCACATGAGCGGTCAAGTCTTAAATATTACATAAAATTACAAAGAAATATTAAACATAATATTATTATGTATACTAATGTGCATAATTAGGATGCCATTTGTTTTAATTTATGTTCGTGGGTCAGTTTTGGGATGCCAGCTGTTGTTCCTGTCCTAGTGGCCTTTCCAGTTAAAGGAAATACAGGACATTCGAGTACGCGACCCCGGCCTTTGCGAGCTATTGCAGTTTAAATCCGTTTCCCCAGCCGAGACTTGCGGTATCCCTTACCCTAGGTTCCTCTCCCTACATATTTTTCCTTATACAAATTTACCTTCTGCCTTCTTTTCTATCTTAAAACAAATACATTCCCAAGGAGGGTTGGCGTCAGGCAGACGGCTACCATAAAAGAAACCATCCAAAACCCTTTGCAATGTTGTATATTGTGCCGACCCTAATGAAAATTGGGAAAGGGCAGGAAGATGATGATGCTGATGGTTCACTTTTGTTGGTCCTGGAATGCAGGAGTCACCGCAGTGGTGGCGTGGGTGTTGTTAATCTTATTTATTTTGCTTTTGGTGCGAGTGGATACCTTGAGTTTCTGCGTACATTAATGGTAAGGAGATGGACATGGAAAAGATGACGAAGGAACAACTAGCTTACAGTATTTAGATTATTTCCAGATCTGTGAGTCGAAGGCCAGCTATAAACATCCATGTTATCAATTCGTAACCTTGTCGGTTAATGTATAAATCTCTGCAGGGCTTCCAGGACTGCGAAGAAGCAATGTCTTTTTGACAAAATTCAAAAAAAATAGTTCTAATTTGACTATGCGATGACCTGTATCGGACTAGATCATCGCATGACATAATTCTAATCTTGACAATCAGTGACAAAAAGCGGAAATTTGTGTGGGATTAAGAAAAGTAAACTTTAAACCAAACAATAATGTTGAAACTTTCAGTGACCCAGAAATGGCAGTTTTCGAGGTTTCAAAAGACTTATTACAAGGTATTACAAACATAAGTCACTTTTGTTAAAAAAAAAAATGTTCTTCCAGGGAATAACTTGACACTCTTAAAAAGTTCCTAATTCAAATATTATTTGACCAAAACTTTACTATTTATGACAAAAAGATTTCAAGATTGCTATTTGTTTCAAAACCAATATTTGTTGCAGATCATGCACCATAGAAAAAATGTTTTTGCTGATGCGTCCAAAAAAATCGAGAACGATTCAAGAAAGGCTCAGTCACATGTTACAGAATCCGGTAAGTATGTGTAATTTGGAAAACTAGTGAGTATAAATCATTAAAAGGAAAAACTGTTCGCTTTGACATCGGACATACCGGAAGAGGTACCTTTGTGCATGTTGTTAGCAGACGACATAGTGTTGGTCGGTGAAGATCCAGCTCCGAGATACAGGGTAGACTAGAAAAATGGCTACAAAGATTGGAGAATTATGACTTAAAAATCGGCAGAACGGATCATCAGACCAGCCGTCCTGCATGGATCTGAATGTTGGCCAACAAAGAGAGCAGATGAGAGACGTTTGCATGTAGCGGAAATGCGAATATTAAGATGTAAGAATGGTGTGACTAGGATGGACAAGGTGAGGCATGAATACATTAGAGGGAGCCTGAACGTAGTGCCATTGGATGAAAAGTCAAGGACCAATAGGTTGTCGTGGTATAGATATGTGATGCGGAGGAATGAGCAAAATGTGGTAAAGAGAACGTTATATATGAAAATTCGCGCATCCAAGACTGGAGGACGACCAAAGAAAAGATGATTTGATGACTGCGAGAAAGAGGATTTGGCTAGAAAGGGAGTGTGAGCAGTGACCTACCAAATAATAGAGGAGAACGGAAGAAGAAAATATATTGCGTTCACCTTAAATAAATTTGGGAAGAAGACTAACAAAAGTGGTATGGAAGTGGCTTGGTTAGAATTGGACCAACTAAAACCACGCGGGTATAACCTAGAACGATATGGGACCCTAGACATTAAACAGTATGCATGATGAATAAAAATGATATAACAGTCCTCACGAAATGAAGTCTCTTTACATTACTTTTAGTTTTGCTGATGCCATGCTTCGGCTGGAAAAGAGTGATATGACGGCCTCACAGAAAACCGCCAGTGAAGCAATGCTGACATTGCTTTTCGCCGAGTAAGTGAGGTTACCGGAGGCCCTAACACTTTCCTTTCCCCCTCTTCCCCTCTCCTCTTCTTTCCCTCTCTTCCCCCTTACCCTACTTCCCACCTTAAAGGCCGGCAACGCACTTGTGACTCTTGAGTTGCAAGTGCCCATGGGCGGCGGTAGTCACTTACCATCAGGTGACCCGTCTGCTTGTTTGCCCCCTATAACATAAGGAAAAAAAGTTGTCGACGATTTGACAAGTGAAAATAATTGTCTCAAAACTGCCAAAAAACTACAAACTGACTTAATAAAACTATTACAACGCGGATTCATGAACCTAAGAAAATGGTTTAGTTATTGTGGCGCGCTACTAGAACAACTGAAGACCAAATTTCAAAAATCAACTTTGATTTTAAACATGAAGACTCTATGAAAGGTCTTGGCCTTGGCTGGAATCCTAATTCAAACACTTTTACGTTTAGCTGGAACTTCAAACAAAATTCTAAGAAAACACTAACGAAGCGATTACTATCATCGCAACTGTACGACCCCCCTGGCTGGTTCTCACTGGTTACTATACGAGCGAAGCTTATTTTCCAACGCGTCTGGACAGAGGAACTAGCAGGGGATGAGTCATTACCCACTGACATAGAGGAATAATAAGATAAAAAGAGGAATAATAAGAATAAAAGTCAACTCTAAGAACTTAAAACTATAAAAATAAGTCTCTGGATGATCCCATTCAAAACAACATTGAGCTATTAGCATTTAGCGATGCTAGTGAAAAAGCCTACTCGTGAGTAATTTATACACGTGCATTAAATGAATGTGGACAGCCTGTACTAAGTTTGCTGGTAGCGAGAACTAGGGTTGCCCCACTAGCACAAAAGCTATATCTGCCACGACTTAAACTAAGCGGTACCTTACTTTTGTCAGAACCGGTTGACAAGATGACTAAGTCTCTTATGGCACACAACGTAACTGTGTGGGCATGGTATGACTCGAAGGTGATTCTAGCCTGGCCTGGCCAGCCTATTTTTCGTATTTGGACGCGTCTCCATGTAAGACGCGTCCCCAAATACGAAAAATATGTGGAAAATCGCGTCATCAAAATCACACAAGTGGTAACAGCATCCCAATGGTTATACATCGAATCGAATCCAGCGGATTGTGCAACCAGAGGCTAATATCCGAAACAACTTGTAAACACGCAGTTATGGTGGGCTGGTCCAGAAATGTAAAAAAAATTCACGAGCAAATCCGAAGAACAACGTTGTCTATTTACAATAAAGGTTGACGAAAAACGTAAAGTGTCATCCCTAAACCAAACAGACAATATTATAAACGTTGTGCGGATTATCGCTTGGATGGCGAGGTTCAGTAGCAATGCACTTAATAGCGCTACAACACGAGATTAAGCGAAGGCGACGGTCTCTGCAAACTATGTTCAGGATATTGAATTTAATTTTTAGAAACTTAAACTTGTTTTGTGTTTTTACTTTTTATTTTTTAACTATTTTTTGCTTTGTACGGGTGATTCTTACCTGGTCATTTGGTCATATTAGTATTTTTGCTACTTTTCGCGGGTTGGGAATATGTACGGTTTACGTACACTTATGTATGATATTGTTTAGCTGATTTACATAACATATTATAATTGCAAGAAATAGCAGACAGATACAGTGGGCTGCACAACCTACAGCTAAAATCACCCACATGTAGTCGCAATCACATACATGTAGTCGCAGATTCACAGACACAGTAAAATAGGCTAGCCAATAAGAATTATTACATTGCCAACTTTTATCAAAGATGCATTTAAAAGCATTAAAAAGGTTAAAACAAGATACATAGATAGATAGATAGGTACTCTTTATTGCACACCAAAAAAGTATTATACAAACTAGAAATTGAATATAAAGTATCAGTACAATGGGTGGTCTTATCGCAGTCTGCGATCTCTTACAGACAACCTTAGAATGGACTATACTGTATGGAAGTAGGTAACTTGCGGTGCACAACAATTCAAAATAGTAAGAAAAATATACAATTTATAAATCATTCACAATCAGTCTATTTAAGTCTACTAATTTTTTATTATTATCTAAATAATACACATACATACATATACATAAAGAAATATACATACACACATATATTCGTACACTACACATACATATAATTATAATATATGGTTCTTACGAAGAAAGGTAATGATCCTTGATGAGTTTCTGAAAAACAACTTGTGAATGTGCTCGTCGGATAACTTCTGGCAATGCATTCCACAGGCGTGCGGCTTGCACTGCAAATTATTTGTCAGAAAATGTTGTGGTATGAGTTGGAATTTCCAACGTTAAATTTTCTGATGATCTCAAATATCTATTGTGTGTGTCGTACATAAAAGCGAAACCCTTTTTTAAATAGACAGGGGTAGTAGGGTTAAACAGGATATTATACAGTAAAGAGAGGATATGAGTATTCCGGCGAAGACGAATCGGAAGCCACTTGAGTTTAGTACGGAATTCGGAGATATGATCATATTTGCGTAAGCCAAAAATGAATCTTATACAGAAATTTTGAAGCCTCTCAAGTTTATCAAGTTGGTCCTCATTGAGATCGAGATAGCTGACGTCGGCATAGTCAAGAATGGGGAGAAGAATCGATTGCGCAAGTTCAATTTTAGTAGAAGTTGGAAGGAAATTACGTAATCTTCTTAGAGAAGCCGCAGAGGCAAATATCTTGCCACTGACATTTTTTAACTAGACATTCCATGAAAGAGTTGTGTCCATATGTATCCCTAGGTTCTTAACATTATTGCTTATAGGAATAGTAACCCCTTCAAAAGACACTTGTGGAAGTGCTGAACAGTCAATTTTAGCAATAAGTCTGGAGCTACCGACAATTATAGCTTGCGTCTTGCTAGGGTTAACCCTAAGCCCATACATAGTGGTCCATTTACTTATACTAGCCAGATCTTTATTGATAGTGTTAATACCTTGAGACAGTTCATTAAGGTTTGCTTGACTGTATATTTCCAAATCATCTGCGTAAAGGTGGTAGGAAGAGAGAAGTTCATTCGAGATTGAATTAATAAATATTGAAAAAAGTAAAGGAGATAAAACGCCACCCTGTGGCACACCAGCAGGTGTGTTGGACCAGGTAGAGTAGCTATCATCCAGTTGGATGTGCTGCCGGCGGCCGAATAGGTAATTACGAAACCAGTCAATAGCCGTTGGAGATATGTTGAGAGAATTAAGTATGGCAAGGAGAACGTCGAAGTCCACAGTGTTGAAAGCATTGCTGAAGTCTAGTAGACATAGAACTGTGAAGTTTCCATTCTCCATGCCTGTCCTTATATCATCTGTAATATTGACGAGAGTGGTGGTCGTGCTATGGCCGGGGTGGAAACCGGATTGGAACGGGTTAAGTAGGTTATTTCTGCAAAGGAATGTACTAAGCTGATAGTGGATATGGCGTTCCAGGACCTTTGACAGGAAAGGTAAAATTGAGATAGGACGATATTCGGAGTAGGATACAGGTTTGGGATTCTTGGGTAAAGGAATAATTTGGGCGTCTTTCCATGTCGATGGAAAAACACCGCTGACAATGGAAGTATTAAGGATGTGGGTAATAATAGGTAAAATTTCATCGAGGATGGGAATTACCATATTACGACTGATAGAATCAGTGCCAATTGCATTAGATGTAATGGACCGAATACTCTTCTCAACATCACAAGCAGACACTTGACTAAGAACAAATGGAGGATAATCAGGAGTCGGAATTGTTGAAAGATAATTTAATGTATTCATTTTAGTTGTCTAGAGTTTAGACGTTAGACGAAGTTAGACGAAGCATTGAAGTACTGGTTAAGCTGGTTAATATCCAGAAGCTTAGGAGATGATTCTTGACGCTGCTTTCCGACTCCTAGTGATCGCAGGAATTTCAAGACCTTAGCTGGGTAACCGTTTTCTACGGAGCTATGGATATGCTGGCGTTGTGCATTCCTACACACCTTGTTGCACAAGTTACGTAACTTTAAGTACTTTTCTTTATTGACATCGGTAGGTCTAGACTTATATTTTGACCTCGCTGCTGCTTTACGAACGATCATTTTTTTAATTTCGTCCGTCAGCCAGGGTGATGGTGAATGTTTTAATTTGATGGATCGAACCGGTGCGTGTGTGTCATAAAGCGCTATCAAGTTGGTATTAAAAAGGTTTACCTTTTCGTCAATGGACTCTGCTGTTAAAAGAGGGGTCCAATTGATCTCCTTTACGTCTTCTCTAAGAAGATCGACATCCATGCCACCAAAATTGCGCTGCAAGAGAACTCTTGACTTTGCCTTAGGAGGACGTATTTTGTAGGAGAGAAAGAGAAGATCATGATAAGAAAATTCGTCTGCTGCGCATTGACCATGTTTAGCGACGTGGTTCAGGGATGAAACAAGGATTAGGTCAAGAAGAGAGGGTGTACAGTTGGGAAAATGATGGGTTGCATTTAGAGGGAGAATAGAGAGATTGATAGATTCTGCTATGGAAAGAAGAGAAGACGAGCGGAAATCTTTTTTCAATAGGCATGTATTAAAATCACCCATTATAATGGTATGACTATAGGAAGGAGAAAGAGTTTGCAGGATATTCTCAAAGGACGTAAAGCAATTCACACGTAACGAGGGACAATAATAAACCCCTAAAAGAATTTTTAAATGATGCATCTCGACTTCCACAAACAAGTGTCCACCAGCGTTTGGCGGAGGCGGCTGTGAAGATACACAAACCACAGAGTGTGGAATGTAATTACGGAGATAGATGGCTTCACCACCACTACCGCCAACCGATCGGTCATTCCTAATGAGTGTGAAGGTAAGAAGTTGAGGGAAGACAAGGCTTAAGCCATGATTCTGAAACGAGAATAGCGTGAATATCCTTACAGTCAAGGTTTCCTCAGCATATCGGGGAGGTGGGCAGGAATACTCTGCGCATTTTTATGTACGACATTAAAGTTTCTTGGAACATCGACAAAGTGCATTTGCAGTGTGTCAGCCAAGGATGGAACACTAACAAAGCTATCATCATCATCACTACTGAGGGAATAAAATTCATCATCACTAATGTAAGCCATAAGATTAATTTGAATAAGAAAATAAAATTATATTCAGTGTATATATGTGACAGATGTATATATATATAAAAAATATTATATATGTTTATAATACCTTTATATAAAAAGTAAGATTCACTAATATGATTTAATACAGCAACTAGCAGTATAAGTCCACCTGCCAGTTGAGAGGTGTTCACATAATTATTAATTTAGAATCACTGTTAAAAGTCCAAAGTATGATGAAAATCCAGGTAAGGTAGCTGATTTATATATAAAAGTAAAAAAACAATAAAAAAACACGTAACACGTTACAAGAATCGTCTTCGATCAAGTCGGCTATGTGTTAATATAGTAATATGTAACTAACAAGCAGATATGATAACTAAAATCAGTAGTATATAATACGAGTACACATGCCCTAGTACAATTATAAAATGAAGAATTCTTTAACATTGTGTAAGTAAATAAATGTAATTGTAAAATATGAACTGGTGTAATTACATGAACAATAGCAGATAGGCAATCTAAAAAACTGTTATATACCAAATTGTTCTTAAAAACGCATACGCTTATTTATGATACTTATGATACTGATGATGATAATGTACTTATGATAATGTACATAATAGGCAAGTAAGATAAGTAAATGTAGCAGTATATAGCCCAATGCAATTATTGAATTATACGAACAAAAATAGTTAATTACTATGCGACTATTACATAATTGAAACCAGTTTACAAAATAAGTTGTATGAACAAACTAGTTACTATCCAAAAATTCGTGTAAGATCAGATTCTGTTTTAACATGCTGAATGGGCTGACCCTCCCCTTTACGGGTAAGTATACGCCCTACTCTGGTCCAAGTATACTTCCATCCCACTTGATTTGCAGCTTGACGCACCTTGAAGAATAATTGCCTGTTGTATTTAGTCAGGCGCTCATTAATATATATTCGGCGTGGTGGTCCCTGTATTTGTATGTCTGCAGTCGTAAGGCCGCGGCGGACTCGCGCGGCACTGATTACAACATCCCGTATAGCACGCCTTGCCAGCCTCACAATAATGGTGCGGGTACGGGATGCTTCTTCATTTTCATTGCGATTCCGTAGCACGCTGCCGACACGTTTAACATAAACTATGTCACGATCGTCAAGCTGCACGCCCAGTTTCACTGCGATAATATTAAACAGCTGGTTTAGACTTTCCTCGTGAGCATCCGTTACACCATATATCTGTATATCATTCAACAAGATTTCCTGCTCTCGCTCATGTAGCTGCTGTTTCAATACCTCGACTGTCGTTTCCAAACTAGCCAAGCGCGGCGATTCATCTAATGATAACTTATCCTCAAAAGCATCCACACGACTCTCTAGCATTTTCATATGCTTACCGTATACTTTGAAAGTAGCTTTCAGCTCCGATAACTCCTCTCGAAATACCTTGAACTCGGACCTGAAAGCACTTAATTCCAGACGAAAATTATATTCATCGCGACATTTGGAGAAAACTCAACCCGCTCGTCTGATTCTACCACTGATGAACGTGAGTCAGTTGCTATCTTGGGAGTATGGTGGATATCCTCACGGCACTGCTTGCTTTTACAACCTGGACACAGCCAGGATGAAGTGATTGATGCAGAGTTTGAAACAACAGCGCAAGCGCGGTGAAATACATTACAGCATTTTGAACATTTTGCACAATCATTTGCGGGCAGGAATTTACCGCATCCTACACACTTAGGCATTTTAAAGCAAAATGATAATAAATGTCCTTTTAAGCGAAACTAAAAATGAATGTCCGTAGGCAGTTACTTAACAAAAATAATCTTCGGGAACGCAAGAGATCGGAACCAGGTGTTATTTGTTTCTAACGTAGTGACGCTACGTTACGCACTCCACCACGGGCGCTATATATCTTGTTAGCAAATACAATTAATAGATTTTCAATGTACAGCTAAAACGGTGATGATGATAAGTAGTATGTATGTGGGCAACTCAAAATAAAAATTTTAAAGTTTAAATCACTGCACTGTATTGTACCGTCACTTGAATTGAAGTTTAACAAAATGTTTTGATGATTTTTCACTTTTATAGTGTTTATTTACACGTAAAGTTGGGTAAAAAATTAACACCTTTGTCACCCGTGTATATAAAAATTTGATTGAAAAAGTGTAGTTCTCTTTGCCGAAAGTTCACTATTTTGTCACTTTTGATTATTAATTGCAGAGTAGAGATAAAACACGTTTGTCACCGTTTCGAGCGTGTGTCATCGCTATGTAAATATGTATATTATACTGTGTTTACTAAACTAGTGAAAAATAAACTTTACAATACTATGAGAAGAGTTTTCTCTCACAAGCACACTCACAACTACATAACTTACAAACCAACAGTAGTTCACATTGTACAATAATATTATGATAAGTGTAATATAAATTTGTCAACTGAAGCCATCTTTGATCATCCATGACTAAGTAATTTTTTTATGGATTATATGTAATGTGCAACAGGTTTACGACATGCTAAGGAATAAAAAGCCGGAGTTCGCAGATAAAATCATCCCAGTGGAGGGAAATATCGCTGATATCAGGCTTGGGCTTAGTGACAAAGATTGGATAATGCTATCAAATGAGGTAAGGGAACTTTGAATGCATTTATTATGTCAACCATTTAAAACAAACGTGTTTCGTAATAAGTGTTTAGCTACGGCCAACCTATTACGTACAGTCCATATTCTTCACACAGCGTATATGTTCGTTCCTGCAGCCTTGTTATGACGCTCCGACAAGTTGCTCCTACATAGCTCAAGCTACAGTTCGTATGGATCAAGTAAATATAAAAAGATTTTTCGAAGACTACGGCATCTATACTTAGATATAATATTATTCTCTACAAGATATTTTAAGCAAAATCAATTCAATATATTGCTATTCCATCATTCAAAATCATTTGTTTCAATTAAACTAGTTACCTTTTCCAATACGTAGATCTTAGAGAGAAGAACAGGCAAGAAACTCCAAGGACACTATTTTTCGACATGTTTTGTTTTTTTTTTCATTTTTGTTACATGACATTGCTTATAAGTAGAAAATCTATGTGAAGACAATATAACAAAATGTTTAAAACATACAAAGAGTCCTGGCAATCAATCCCAAAAAATGTTGCAAACATGTTGAATACTATTTTATTTCATAAACATCATTGTACTACACCGTGTTTCAAGCAAAAGTTGATTTATTATATTATTATTATAATATAGTATGAGTGATAGTCCAGAGAAGTCCAGTTCCAACTCACGGCACCCGTCCACGAGCATGATGCACGCGCCAGCCATCGTCCTGGTCAACCATACACACGCTACCATTAGCAGGACTTAATAAGTAACTACACAGTTCTCACATGAATAATTCATTTACATTTACATCTTAAAAGTACTACAATTATTACTTTCTACTCTCTTCATTCCTCACGCCTTTTATAGGACCCATATGCCATTTCCCATATGAAACTGATTGGACGTAATAACTTATTAAATTCTTTTACTTTACATTCAGGCAAATATCATATTCCACGCTGCTGCTACTGTACGTTTTGATGAACCACTTCGTAAAGCCACACTTACCAATGTTCGGAGTACCCGAGAGGTACTTGAACTTGCCAGAAGTTGCAAAAACCTCAAGTAAGTTCTTATTTATTCATCATTTTATTAAGAGTTTTTTTCAGTTTTTAGATAAATAAAATACACAGAACGAACTAGGGTTAAATAACAATGGTGAGAGTGACATAACACTTTTGTATTGTTAACTTTTGATACACTGTGAAATGTATTGGGGTATACATGTTATAATTATAATAAACTCTTTACTGTACACCAAAAAAAACTATAAATTGTTCTAAGCACAAGTTTTAGCAAATACTTACGTTGTCTTGGTTTTCACAATATCACGACATAAGATAGTTTAGGAGTTACTGTACATTTATTCATTCTGCTCGCATCTCATCAAGCTTTAATATTTAATTAGGGTAATTCGTTCTCATGAGGCTGAGCAGAAGCGTTAACATTAAAAAACTTGAAACTCCAAGAATATGTTTTAATATTTTCTAAGTTTATTAAACGTTCTATTAAAAAACTAAATTATATTATGCCATATCCACTGTTTTCAGGAAACTCGTTCATGTATCGACAGCGTTTTCTTTTGCAACCAAAGACCGCATTGGTAAAGAAGTACTCGAACAGTTCTATCCATGTCCGCTACCTCCCGATACAATGATATCTCTAGCTGAAAATGTCGACGAGAAGAAACTGAATAATATGACAAATAAGTACGTATCAGTTATTAAGAAATAAGTTATTAAAGGAATTGTGGTTCCTTCTGTAGATCCAAATTATACTTTCAAAGACCTGAATCCAGTTTCACCAAACTAGTTTCTGACTGGTGTCAGACACCAACCCGAACCTTAACCTTCCTGACACAAGCCGCTACACCCCTTTATAAAGTCGTCAGTTAGTGCTGAAGGTAATCGGGTTTCTCCGAAATACACACAAAAGTAAAATATAATATATATATACTTATAGTAAAACTGGTAACAGGTCCAATTCTGTGCATTGAAGATATTTTGTTTTTTTTTGGGAGCACTCTTTAATCAAAACTGCATCCCACACAAAACCCATTAACAAAATTAAATCTAAGCTGAAATATTGATAGAAAGCCGGTGAAGTTTTCTTACATTTTCAGACCATTCATTTTGATTTCGGTTAGGTACATTAGTGTGAAATTTTATGTTACACCGTAACTAAACAAAGCTCAGAAACAAACATTTGAATTTTAGCATTGGATGGGAGTAACCTGTTAGGTATACTAATGACAGGTGTTTTATAGCGACCTTCTGCGAGGAGAATATCTCAAGCAAGGAGGTAGCAAAGTCACTTGCGGACCCTAAAAGTAGCAGCGGGTGAATGAGACAGGTTATATGTTTTTCACCCGAAGTAGAGTCTCCCTTAAAAGGTGTGACTAGACATCGTTCAGTTAGTAGACGGAGCCCGCTACCAGCCTGGGGCTGGCTTGGTACTGCGACGTTTTGCCTCTAATGACCCATCATTAGAGGCAAAACGTCGCAGTACCAACAGTCCACTCATAACAGGCACTGTAAGGCACACCGTATGGTTTAAGTCTGATTTGCGGCCTCACCAATAGCCAATCCAATAAAACAATCTATTTTGTACGCTTCAGATTGTTTCAGTATTAAAAATCTTGCCTGGATTTTTCCCTTTCAGGAAGAGGTGCAACGCCTATTGTAAACTATATATTACTGTTTTCCAACACAAAATATAAATATGACTACCACTCATGAAAGTTTTTATTCAGTTTCACCAAGTTTGGTCTATCATTAAAATAACAGTTTTTTCCTGCAGCTTGATCGAAGGCTGGCCGAATACATACACGTTCACGAAATGCATTGCTGAAGAGTTGGTCCGGACTAAAAGTGGAGATTTGCCTGTATGCGTTGTGAGACCTTCAATAGGTAAAATTTTTCAACATTCTAATTCTTTAAGGACCTTAAATCTAAATGTAGCCAAAAGTAAATCAACTTTAAAGGCGGTATCCAAATGGTCTGCATACTAGGCACTAAATTTTGCCATCCACCCTAATTAAATCGTGACCTGGAGGTTGGGTCACGACAAACTCGTAAAGAAACTTACATCTTTTCCGATGATGCGTATTATTACAGTGATATTTGGAACAGCTTTTAAACTGAAAAAAAATCTGAATACATGGTAGCAAAACTCTGTGGATAATATTGTGGGTATTATACAATTATGTTATGTGAGCATAACATTAAATATTAACTTTAAGAATGAAGGTCACCTCAAGTGCCCAGTCCATTTGAGGTCAGTTCACCAATCTAGCATAAACTGCCCTTAATTCTGCGTATAGTCTCATATCGTCCTCTGCACTGAGAACAGGTACATGGCAAAAATAGGTAAGTATTTATAAAGCTCAACCACAGGCACTTTTTATGTTATAGAAACAAGTGGAACTCTTTTTTTTGTGCAACTCCTGCATTAGTTATGATTTCTGTGTCCCGGAGGTTAAACAAAGAACACAAAGAACACCCAGACTCGGGGCAACTATTTGTGTATCATACAAATTTTTGTCCCGTATGACAATCAAACCCACAACACTTGGCGTGGCGTAGTGGCGTCGCGACCACAAAATTTATTGAACCACTCGTGGAGTCAGCTGTTGAACTTAAATTTAGAACAGATGTAAATGAGAATAACATTTTCCTTTCTTATATCTGGAAAACCCCAACATCCCTTCCAAATTTTTACATATGCTATGGACGTATGGATATTGAAATGTAGATGCTGCTCAACTAGACTGGACAAACGAAGCAGCGGTTACCAATGTGGATGATAAAGTCAACGTCTTTAAAAATACCGTTATAACCTTATATGACAACCATGCTCCTATTACTGTGTGACTGGCCTGTTGGCCTGGTGGTTAGTGACCCTGACTGCTATGCCATAGGTCGTGGGTTCGATTCCCACCCGAGTCTTTGTGTCCGTTCTTTGTATGTTTGTAAAGTCCCCCGCGACACAGGAGTAATTCCTAATGCAGGAGTTGTCTTATAAAACTAATTGAATTGAAATCATTGAAATTAGGAAGGTAAACTTGAAGCGCCCACCGGCACCGTGGATGATGGTACTGTGCCTCACGGTGTGTTCTATTGTATTGTTTAGGAGATATGCCTTTTCTCATTCTGGTGCATAAAGAGCCGGACATATCCGAAATACCGGACCGAACAATGCCTACACGTCAGATCATGTGACTTTTTTGTAGTGTTCATATCAAATTATAAAAATATATGGACTTTGATCAGTAATAAAACTTAATTCAATTTGCAGTAGTTCCAGCATACTACGAGCCAGCACCTGGTTGGTTAGACATCAATACTATAATGGGACCCAGTGGAGTAAGTACCTATTTCACATAACAGTTTAGATCTACTTAACGTATGCTCTTGAACATTGATAGGAAGATATTTAATTTCTTTTTTTTTAGTGAACTGTAAAGTTTTTTATAAGAAATAAAGTTATTTAAACCTGAGATATATTTTTCCATTGAAATAAAAAGATCAACAATTTCTTTGGCTATATCTGCAAAAAAGCGGCACCCCCGTACCATCCTTTTCTCGAAGCAGTTCAGACCATTTTCGACCCCCTATAACTTGGTTGTACAAAACTGTATAATAAAATCTAGGTGTCGTATTCTCCTTGGTGTATCGTTTTTAGACTGTATCTATATTAATAGGCTCGCTGGTGTATTTGGAAGCAGGAACAAATGTATGTTGAGCGGTGGACCGGTGCGTAGATGAGTGCCGGCGGTGGTGCTGTTGTCGCAGATGTACTCCTGCGCCCCTCCCACTTACAGCAGTAGGGATGCGACGCGACTTCAGTCGATTTGTGTTGGCGGCCGATGCGATATCGAGAGTTTAATCGATTCTCGACAAAATGAATAGTCTGATTATTGTTGAGAGAGAAAAAATCCTTGATTTTTTTCCTTAAAACACACGGAGAAGGGCTATCGTGGATAAAATGGGGAAGTGAATTCCACTGCCGTACCACAGCAACAGTGAAATAATTATCGTATCGCGGAGAATTATGAGAAGATTTCGAAGCAAAAGAGATGATGAGGAGCGACAAGGTTTGCTCCTGGGACCAAGGTACTCGAAGCGCTCACGCAGATATGAAGGCGAGTTAGGATTGTGAAGAACCGTATAGAGTAAAGATAGTATGTGAATATCTCGTCGCCGCCGAATATGTAGCCATTTCAGTTGCTTTCGGAATTCAGAAATGTGATCATATTTCTTTAAACCGAAAATAAAACGGATACATAGATTTTGCAACCGTTCCATTTTATTCCAAAAGTCTTCGTTAACATCGAGAAAGGAAATTTCAGCATAGTCAAGAAATAGAAGGGATTGAGAAAGACAGATTTTAGTCTGAAAGGGGAGATAGGTTTAGAAATGCTTAAGAGAATGACATAAATCAAAAACGTTCTTGCTCACTTCCGTAATGTGAATGTTCCATGATAAGTTACAATCAATAAAAACCCTAATATTTTAGATATTTGACATTGATGAATATAGTATAACAGTATCGTTGTATATTAGGTACTGGGGAAAAGGAAGATTGGTTAATATGACTATACATTTACCTGCCACCAATACTGAGAGCTTGAGATTTTGCGAGATTGACAAGTAGACGGATATTGTACCAGTTAGGCTGCCCTGTTAATACACAAAATGGATATGACCACTTTGTGTATTCCTTGTCATCATCATCATTTTCTTGTTATTTCCCAAATTTATTTGTGGTAGTCGCAATGTGTTTTCTTTTGCGTTTTTTTAGCCATATCTTCTTTTACGCAGTCCATTTGTCCTTTTTTTGGTGGTCCTCTACTCTCGTATCCATCCACTTTCATACATAAATCTTATAGACTTATCTTTATGAATTATTTAAAACAAATTACTTTTTTGGATGTTTACATGGAAGAAGACGCAAATAAGGCATACGATATTTTTTTTGATATGTTCAAACTTATCTATGACCTCTGTTTTTCTTTCAAAAGAATTAAATTATTCACAAATAGTTAATGTGATAAAGGAACAAAAGGGTAAAAATATGCAGTTCAAAAAACGAAAGATGTAGTGGCAGTATAGAAAATCACCAACAAAAATTAATAAAAAGAAGTACAAAGACTATGCTAGACGCTTAAAAAACATCATTAGGTTGACACGAAAATCAAAAAATGATTACTACATTTCCTCATCGGTAAATAAAACCAAAGCAATGTGGGATATAATGAATAGACCTAAATATATGATGTCTAAAGTGAGAGTATCGAAAATTAAAGTGGGTGATAGATTAATTACAAACCCTAACATAATATGCAATACATTTAATGATACTAACTTTGAAACTTTCGCGTTCCATGATATAATATTATTTACTTATTTACGTCAATTAACGCGATCACGAAAAGCTGTTACATACCTCTGAATTGCCTGACGTTTCGACCAGGTTGCACTGGCCGTGGTCATAGGCTGACTGGCTGGCTGACCCGTAAAACATTTAATGGAAAATAAAAAAATAAATTTACATTTAATTGACATGGTAGATGATAAGACCCAAAAATCATATATTTACAATAATCTAACTAGGACTTGTACATCTATACTTCTAGGACCAGTTAAACCACAAAATGTAGTTGAGTGATGGAGTTGTATAAGATTGATACAACTCTATGCACTTTTTTGGAGGTATGTATGCAGAATGGAAAATGATTCTTTGCTATCCAGGATGTCGACAATCTCAGGGTGACGGCGAGTATATAAAGATCAGGCGGGGTATATTTCAGGGTGACAGTTTGAGTCCCTTGTGGTTCTGCCTAGCTTTGAATCCTCTCAGCACTATGTTGGAGGGTTCAGGACTAGGCTATCGTTTGCGGAGAGGAGGTCAGGTTATATCCCACCTCCTTTTCATTGATGATTTGAAACTTTTTGCCTGCAACAATTTCCAACTGATAAAATGACTAGAGGTAACTGAAAACTTTAGTAACTATATCAGGATGGAATTTGGTGTGGATAAATGTGCAGTCATGTATGTAAAAAGAGGTAAGATTGTGGAGCTGAAGGTATGGAACCCTCAGATTTTACACACCTTAGATGCCTTTCCGTGAACGAAACTTACAAGTATCTAGGAATGTCACAGGCGTTAGGTTTAAATGAATTGACTATGAAGCAATCGTTACAGGAACGCTTCTTTGGCCGCCTGAAAAAAGTATTGAAAAGTCTTTTGTCAGGTGGTCATAAGGTGCGGGCCTATAACGATTGGGTCATACCAGTCCTAACCTACTCCTTTGGCATACTTAGATGGACTCAGACGGAACTTGATGCCCTGGATAGAAGAGTCCGTACATTGCTAACCGCGTAACGAATGCACCATCCACGTTCATCGGTTATGACATTGTACTCGTATATTCCGCGGAAATGTGGGGGTCGTGGTTTCTTAAATGCCAGGACACTAAATAACCGCGAGGTATGCAATCTTAGAGATTACTTACTCTCTGTTGACGTGGAGATGCATCGGGATGTTGTGGTAGTGGACAACGGACTCACTCCGCTTGCTCTAGGTAGAGAAAACTGGCGCAAACCTGCAGTACTCAATATTACAGATCGCAGGGAGATATGGAAGAGCAAAGAGCTGCATGGACGTTTTTATCGGGCCTTAAATGGGCCCGAAGTAGATCTATTATCATCTGTGTCCTGGCTACGTTTCGGTGATCTCTTTGGAGAAACTGAAGGTTTTATCTGTGCAATTACTGATGAAGTTGTTATGACGAACAACTATCGGAGACATATCCTGAAGGACGGCACAGTTGACATTTGTCGGGCATATCATCGTCCCGGAGAAAGCCTCAGGCATATAATTTCCGGTTGATTCTTGATACGGCACGTATTGTGAGGAGGTTTCTGTCTCTGGAACCCTAACCACCGGTAGCTTGGTCCCTGTACCCGATACCGATGGGGCACTATTTTTTATATGATATAATCTGAATGTATTTTAAAATGTAATTTATATGTATATTTAAATGAATAAAGAGAATAACAATAAAACACCTAAGTAAATAAAGGCTATTCAAATGCAATTATTGCATTTGAATTTTTTTCTCTTAGTATCGTATAGTTGACATTATATTAAATTGACATGGTTATTATCTTGAATTTGATGACATTTTATATACTTAATTTTTTTTACCTATTATATAATTATTAATAATGTAATTAATATAAATTACCTATGCAATTATTTTGCACACCGGCAACGGTTGAATATGGTATTGCGCTTTTACTATTTTAACTCTATATTCTATATTCTGCAAAAAATATATTTCATTTCATTTCATCATCCCTCCGCATCACATGCCAATACCACGATAATTTATTGCTTTTCAACTTTTCATTCACTGATGCTACTTTAAGGCTCCCTCTAATGTATTCATTCTGGAGGTACTTAAAATCGGTATAGACTGGTATCGCTATTCCATTCACCGAAATGGTCAGAGACCGCCAAAATCACAGAATATGTACGATGTACGTATTCTGTTTTGGTTCTGCTGATTTTCATGTTCACATTCTCCAGTCTTTATTGTAATTTTTCCAATCTGCAGTTTTGGTATACAATACAGTATATTTATATTCTACTCTTAAATCACTTAAATGTCTTTATTTCGAAATCAAGCTACAAATATGTTATAAATCTGGTATTACTGATAAAAAAGCTAACCGAAAAGTGTCTTAAAGTTAACTTTGGATCCACGAAAGGGTTTTGTCTATTTCTGACATCTGTTTTTAGATATACCTTGGAGCAGGTCTTGGTGTGCTCCGTCTCTTTTGCGCAGATGTAAATAGTAACGTGGCTATTGCTCCTGTTGATTATGTGAACAACACTATTATAGCTGCTGCTTGGGACTCGATTGAGAGGCAAAAAAATGGCGAAACTGAGATTCCTATTTACAATGTTGCTAAAGATATTCGCTATGGTGAGTAATTGTAAATCATAATAAGTAAATCCTACTTTAATATCATAATGTGAATGTGACATAGTTTTTTTGTTACGCTTTCACGCCTTGACTACTCAACCTCACCTAGGAAAAAGTACTATTCATGATGAATAGATAAAAAACTTGGGCAACCCGAATTGATAGACAAAATCAATGACGCGACCAAAGTCTAAAACTTGATAGATATATTATAACCAGTCTCCGACTTAAATAGATAAAGTTGCTTCTGTAGTCTCCACAGTGAAATAAAATTAACTATCGCTGTGTATAACATCACTAACCATGCTGACGTATTTGTACATGTTACGAAAAATGTCACTTAAAGGTGATGATGATGTTTGTTTTCTTAATAAATCCGATCCTGACCCGATGACCATGGAGACCACCTGGGAGGTATAACCCTTTCAAACAAAAGAAGAATTTTCCAAATCGGTCCAGGTGTCTTAGAGTAATGGGTGAACACACATACAAAAAATTCACCAATAGATAGGGCAATTATTGAGGAAGGTTTAGGTGTATAATTTGTTAAAGTTTTGTGTAAATTGGTTGAAATATGATGATGATTGTGGAAGATGTCTCTGCTACACGTGCGAAGCCAAGCAACATAGTTACATTCTCATTTCAAGTAGCAGGCGTCATCGGCCATCATCACTAACCACATCACCGACGTAAACCAACTCCTAACAGAAGCGTTTAGCTAAGCTTGTGGTGTTAACAAGAATACAAGTCATAAAATAAATATTTCACGAATGTACCAATGTAACTATCAGGCTTTTGAATTTTATCATCAAACCCTTCCTCTAAAGTTTATCTGTGAACTATGATGGTCTTATACATAAAGTGCTAGAAAATTATTTACTTTATTTCAGGTTTCATAGGAGAAACAATTCGGCAGGAAAAAAAGAAGCTTTCTACTCCAAAAAGTGTATGGAGAACTGAATTGCTGGAAGTAAAGAGTACACTGCTATATTGTATTCTATCATGGTTCTTGTTGTATATTCCAGCATATATCATGGACTTCATCTGTTTAATAAGCGGAAAGAGACCTAAAGAAATTTCTTCGTTAGTATTTTTTTATTTTTATAATCATGTTTTTTTTTTTGTAGAAAATACTTAGTTCGAGATTTCACAACTTTTTTTTTTATTGTATAGGGGGCAAATGAGCCAGTGGGTCACCTGATGGTAAATGCCGCCGCCTATAGGCACCTGTAACTCAAGAGTCGCAAGTGCGTTGCCGCCCTATAAAATGGGAGTAGGGGAAGAGGCGGAGAGGGGGGAAGAGCGGGAGAGAGGAAAGAGCAGGAAGATGGGAGAGGGGGATTAGAATATAGGAGAGGGGGGAGAGGGAAGGGTTAGGGCCTCCGGTAAAATCATTCACGCGGCGAAAAGCAATGCAAGCATTGTTTCACTGGCGGTTTTCTGTGAGGCCGTGGTATCGAGCGGAGTCGAGCCGGCCCATACATGCCGAAGCATGGCTCTCCAATTTGTACTGTCAATGACACTAATGACAGTACAAATGCTTAATTTGTACTGCTATTAGTATTATTACCACTTCACACTTGGCGAATTATCTTGTAGCTTATTTCGTTGATGTTGTCAATAGACATTCTACAGCGAAATTAACTTAAATTTACTTTATAAATAAATACTCCAAGTTTTAGATCCTAACTTAATGTTATAAACATGAAAGTGAGTTTGGTTGTAAGTTGCATTTCCACGCTCTAACCACTCAACTGATCATCTTTAAATTTTGCATACGTCTTGATGCCAGGGATATAGAGAAGGACATACACTACATTTTCATTCTGAAATAAGTGCTGTTTCCGAGGGATAGAAAAATAATTTTCGACGCAAGCGAAATCACAAGTAATATATAATTGAAGAGTAGGAGTGCCACTTGGCAGTTATTTTGGACCAGAACTTAATCGCGAATGTCGATCGCTTTAGTGTACATAAGTATACTAAAGTTAATAATGAATTATAAAATAACATGTATTTCATTTCTTTCAGATTCGTAGACATTTACCGAAAAATTGATAAATTATCTATTATTTATAATTATTTTACAAGAAACGCGTTTAGTTTTGGGACGGACAATGTTAAAGCTATGTTGAATAGAATGAGTGATGCTGACAGGGCGATTTACAACTGCAATGTTTCTGATATTGACCAAAAGGATTATGTAGTAGTGTGGGGTATTGGCATTCGAAAATATATCATGAAAGACGGCCTTATGGGAACCAATGCAGCTTATAGAAAACAATACATATTTCTAGTACTAGACTATATTGTAATGGCCTTGTATGCTTATGTTTTGTGGTGGATTTGTTCGTCGGTTTACTTATTTGGGAAATATATACTGATGTAGTATTGTTACATTTGTTTCATTTAAATCTTATATTAATGTACTGAGTATTCCTGATTGGCAGTAAGTAACGGCGTTTTCATGTCAGTAATAGTTTATATTTCAATATCTGAATTCGTCAAATCAAGAATATATCCTAAAATTGTAAGTTGAACTTATTGTGCGGATTGTGAAATTTATTAAAGATACAGGACTATAATTTGAAATCCGATCTATGAGGTTTATAACCTGGACTGAGGACGACAGAATCAGTTATTATAAATAACGGAGATGCAGCATGGAGGTGTTAAAAGATTGTAAGATATATGGTTAGTTCACAGTATGATTCAGTAAAAAGGCTAAATTTAATGTAATTGAGAAAAAAAAGACACCAAGCATCCATATCTCGCTGAGTGACTTTGAGTTTGTAAACCAACTTCACCAATAGTCTCCACGTCTCGGCACCGTAAGTTATCATAGGTAGGACACACTGGTTAAAGACTTTTGTCTTGAGGCACTGTGGTACTTGACTGGACGGGATGACGTGAATACTTGACGAAGCTTACCATATTAGTGTGCGTAGTACTTTTTTTCCTGAAGTTGACCATACCTATGTTTTATCGTATTTATTTACAATGATTTTTAGACAGTTAAGTGTGAACCGTATATGAAAGTGTTCTAAACTCATTAAATCTTTGGTTCAGGTTAATGAAGTAGCAGCTAAGCAGCAAGCTTTTAGTAAACACTATAGCATGCGTATAATTATAATAATCGAAAACAGTTATCTTTAAGTAGTGAAGCGATGTATTAACTAAACATTGATAAATACAATTAAAAATGTTGGACCCACCGTGGATCCTTGAGGACAGGTATTTTAATGTACAACATTTAAAATGTTTCTATACATTAGGATTAGAGTCACTTGATCATAGCTTTCAGGATTAATCTCATCAATTCATCTATTTTGTTTATATAAATAATTGTTAAGCTATACCCCCGATGTAAAAATGATCTAACTTCGTTATTAAGTTTCTAAAGCGGAACTGAAGACAAGGAAATCCCTGCAACTTTTGTTCTTGTAACTTAGTAACTATACTAACTTTTAAACTTTCGCGTTCCATGATATAATATTATCTACGTATGAACGGGAATTAACGCGATCACGAAAAGGTATTACATACCTCTGAATTGCCTGACGTTTCGACCAGGTTGCACTGGCCGTGGTCACAGGCTGACTGGCTCAGCG
This sequence comes from Callimorpha dominula, assembly GCA_949752705.1. Classification (NCBI taxonomy): domain Eukaryota; kingdom Metazoa; phylum Arthropoda; class Insecta; order Lepidoptera; family Erebidae; genus Callimorpha; species Callimorpha dominula. Next base: position 2,027,244 of record OX457019.1, on the reverse strand, counting down.
GTGCACGCCCTCCGTCGCCGACATCGTGAGGTAGAAGGTTCTTCATCCACCTCCACTTTTTTGATATTTTTGATATTTTTGTTTCGCCATGTACCGTCACATACTATACTAACAGTCACATACTATTCTGTAAGCAAACCGATGTGGCCCTATTCTGGTGTTCACCCGACTGCGCATAAAAGCGAGGTGGCATGTTTTTTATCACTGGATTCCACGCTGTAGATAATTTGAAACCATCTTCCCGATTGAAAGTTTTGTGTTTTTTAATTTCAATCGCTTCACGTACAACTCTTGAGTAAAAGTGACGTTCCGTGGAGAGGACTTGCGTACGGTGAAATTCAATCCAGTGATTGGTGCCCGCTTCGAGTGCATGTTCTGCAATCGCTGATTTGCTAATCTGTCGGTTCTTCACAGCAGCGATGTGTTCTTTGACCCTTTCAGCAATAGTCCGCTTTGTTTGGCCTATGTAGGAACTACCACAGCTGCAGTTTGTCGGGGGGTAAGTCGCCTCGAAGGGTCTAGTCGCACCCCATGTTCCACAGGAGTGGTCCAAGGACAGACCCCTGCGGAACACCGCACGGCAGTGGCCGACGACTCAAATTTCCTTCTCGGTCCTTATACATAACGGTACGATCCTCTAAATAGTCTGCCATTAGCCGCCTCAGGTACCGTGGCACCCCGTGATAATGGAGTGCTTCCCTGATGCAGCTGAGGCGATGTCCAACGACACCGCCACAGCTCACTACCTCTTCGGTCACGGCCCTCAGGCACAAAATAGCTCCGACCATCGAACGTCTCGCTCAGAAACCGAATTGGCGTTCGACAAATCGGGGCCGACCTCGCAAAGGTGCTGGACGATGCGGGCAGAGAGAATCCTCTCAAACAGTTTACCCGCCTCGTTCAGCAACACGATGGGTCTGTAGGCCGCGACCTAGTCGGTAGGCCGTCCCGGCTTCCTTAAAAAGACCAGTTTCCCGCTCTTCCAGCAATCAGGGAAGTGTCCAGACGCCAAGCTAGCATTGAACACCTCTCTGATGCGGTTAGACAGTTTTAGTTAGTCTCTCTCTCTCTCTCCCTCCCTCCCTAACTCCCTCCCTCCCTCCCTCCTCCCTCCTTACTCTTCATATTTTTTTTCATACCGGGCGCCTTATATGCAAATCGGTTCTTAAGGAGTAAACTCCAAAAAAAAAAGCTAAGGAATCCATGGATTGTGGAATTGATCATTGTGCAAGCCATCACAAATTTTGCTGAAACTTTCCTGCTATACGAGAGAGTATCTTAAAAAGATACTCTCTCGTATTATAGTCTATGACGTCAATCAAGAGATTTCAATATGACTTAGCATGCAGTATACTTAAGGGTTTTTACACAAATCGAAGTCATAAATTTGCCGAACACAATTTGTTGCGGTTTTCCCAGTTTAAATATGGGTTTGTTTACTTATATGTGATCTCCATTTGAAAATAGACTTTAAATAACTTGCATTACAATTTGTGATAAGCACTGAATTCTGTGGAAGAACATACCTATATAAGCCTTCATCTGTAATAGATGGCAGTGATCGGCAGGCTCTGTATTAGATAGATTTTTTGAAGAAAAGTCTACCTATTGATTTTGTACCAGTTGTCGAGTTTTCCAAAAATTTCTTCACAGGAGGTCTAATTATGATCGTTAGACCCCAAAACAACTGCCAGTCAAAAAAACTTTGTTCGAAATCTACCTAAAATAGCAATATGATGTTCCTTGTGTAAGTAAATAGTAATTTTATTACTTATTTTAAAAAATGGGAGTAATATAAATGGAGCGCAGTTCAAATACGCTGAAGCTCAAGGTGCTCCGGATGAGAGAGCGCAACAGTCGTGTGATAATGAAAGATAATTACCTGGGGTAAATGAATGAATTTCTTATTAATTAAAAGGTTTGCTGGCAATTGTATAATGAATTGTTTCAATTTTTGAAGTGAAAACTTCTTTAGGCACGTTTGTCCACTTTTGCTATGGGTAAAAAGCACTTAACTCGTGACCGTCACACTAACAATATATATATATAGATCCACTAGAGGGCGCTTATCTAAACATTGAGTTCTGTCAGCTCCTTATTAATTAATGTCACCAACCTGCTAATGTGACGTTTTAAGTTCGTCGTTTCGTTTAAGTTTTCACTTATGTCGGCAGTCCCATGACTGCTTATTTTTATTTCTATTAAGCTTAATATTGTTGACACATAGAAACAATTTCAGGGAAAATAATTTCAATAACAATGTCTGATTATATTTTGACATACGAGTTTGAGAAGGTTTGAGATGTCATGAACGTTGTCATAGTAACGATTTTTTTAAAATTATGACAGTATTTATGAAAACTTTTTAATGAGGATGAAAATTTAACGAATTATTTTTGATAAACATAAAGGAGGAATTGTATCCAGAATTTAAATTAATAGTTTACAATTGAATGATATTCAAGATGTCGAATTCGAATTTCATCTCTTTGAGATTAAAAGATAAACTTGTGTCATGATTTGTGTTAGTTATAGTACAGTGTAAAGACTGTTATATGTAGAATAAGTGTTAATCTGTATAAATGTTTCCATTCCATGTAAGCACGTGTATAAGACAAAATAAGAAATGTCATTCATTAGGAAGAGTGAAGTAGAATCCAAACACGCGGGTGTCAAGTTTTCGGTTAATGAACCCATAGTTTTATACTTGTTACTTACGGACAGTGGTGTAAACTTTTATTCGGGTTTTTGATAACTCAAAAGAGAAGCTGTTTTACCCAATAACCCAAAAGTCAAAGCAACTATTTCGTACTGGAATTATGGTCATGGGAATTATTTAACTAGCAGCACCTCGCGGTTCTACCGCTATCTATATACCAAGTTTCATCGCAATCGGTCCAGTAATTTTTGTGTGTAAACATTACAAACATACACACAAATGTTTCCTTTTTATAATATTAGTTTAGATAAGTGACCATACTAAATATATTCATAAATATGAAAGTTTTTAATATTTATTGAAAAAGTTAAATATAAACCATACAGAATGTACCTAAATGAAATGTGGTTATTTCAATGTTTTGGGTACTAACTTCGCCTTCCCACATTGTAGGCGGATGTCCAATGGAAAAAATTAAAATAGGCAGTCATAGGAGTGCCGACAGAAGTGAAAACTTAAAACGACGTATCACATTAGTATGACCGTGACGCGAAACCATAACTTTTGCCCCTACCAAAAAACGCTCAACGCGGCTAAAGAAGTTTACAATCACAATTCAGTATGAACTTCATAATTCTAATATTAGCACGATAAACCACTAACTAAAAATAATTGTTAAAATAATTATTACTACGAACCAATAATAACTATTAAATTAATAATGACAATTATAGCATATTAATTGACTATACTAAAGCCTTCCCTCTCCCCTATTTCCGTCCTCCCCCTCTCCCCCATCTTCCCCCCCTCCTCCTCTTCTACTCCAACCTTCAAGGGTGGCAACGCACTTGTGACTCTGGAGTTTGGAGTTACAGGTGCCCATGGGCGGCGGTAGTCATTTACCATCAGGTGACCCGTCTGCCCCCTATAATATAAAAAAAAAACAAAGCTCAACCATTTGGAAACGGGCGGCTATAGATCGACACAGGCAGATATTATGTTATCAAACACAATGTAAATAAAAATATAAATATATAGAGGTGTAAATGGTGTAACAATATGGTATCACCACGCCCATCACATGTGAGTTTTCACTAATCTGGAGTATGATAACAGGTTAATTCTCGACCCTGTTTCACTTGACCTCCACATCGCAAACAGTCGCGCACTTGTTAAAGCTTTGCTGTGACTAGGCTTACAGTCGGCGGCTGTCTTTAACTGCTGACACGTAAGAAAGAGACGCTAATAAATGTTTTTAATTGTTTATTTTTCTCAGATGAATGTTTCAAAATATTGTTTTTTATTTATATAAATACTGGTCTGAATATTGTTCGTAATTAAGTATAGTTTATATTTTAAATAAGCTTTTATAATGTTAGCCTTGATGATATTAATTTAAGCAATAAGGTACAAAAATCCAGCATATTTCATTCATTCAAATTCAATGTTATTGTTTCATAAAATTGGCCATTAATTATTCGAAATCATCAATCGGTTCAATCTTTAGAAATCAAAATACGTTATGTACCTAGATTTCTTCACTTCTTTATCTATGTAAATAGATAAAAAAGTGATGTTTTGAGAAACTAAGATTTTTTTTAAGAATGTTAAAAATGTAAAATATAAATAGATGCATAATAGTAATAAAATAATTTGAAATGATTGTCTATGAAAAGTAAAGCACAGAGGTTACTTTAGTTATTTTATGACAACACTAACTTGTATGTACCATGACAGGCGTTACATATCAGTAGTCTCTACATTTCATTCTACCCTCATTTTACATACTTTAAGTAAATCCTAATTTAAATTTAGTTAATATTATAGTCAGCTTATATGTTTGAGTTACGAGTAAGTAACTCATCTTCTTAAAACTCACACTTATGCATCCTATAACGATATTAATAAATTGTTTAGGTATTTAATTTTTCTCAATGTTTTCTTCTCTTACAGCATTGTATAAAATATCATGACATCATGTGAATTGTTTTAAAAAGACTTATAATCTAGTCTATCAAAAACCTTAAACGTACGAGTATATGTACAATAGTGCTTAAGAAATCACTTGTATATATTTTATGTTAATAAAGAATTTTTCAAAACAAAAAACAAACAAACAGTAGTATCTAAAACTTATGTTGACTCTATCTCTATCTCAAACACGGCAGTAGTTAAAGTATAAAGCTGTCAACTTGTGGTTTAGCATTCAGCAAGGTCCAAGATCGAGATAAAAAAAAATCGCGTCACAAACAATGACATTTCATATTAACTATAGACACGCCATACAGAGACATGAGTGAACTAATTAGAGGCAAAACTTTATTATAAAAAAACAACACACCACGTAAATAAGGTCCTTTCCGATACTTTTCCACAACTGTTCTTAGGTAACTAGTTATATCAAAAAGAAAGAAACTTGAAGAAATCTTATTATCTTTATCAAATATAATATAGGTACTTTATCTTGTACTTAAAAATTAGTTATGTCAATGACGGGCGGGAAAGACAACGTCATTCCATATTGCGTTTTGTTCACTTGACACAAAATGATGAAATTACTTTTATATTCATAGAAAATAAATACTTCAATAACAAAATCACCATATTATTGAAATTAGTAAATGCTGCATTTAAATGTATCTATAATAAATAAAACAAAATTAAATGTATATGTTTTTAATATATTCTACAAGTAACTCGTCTGCAATAACGAAACGCATTGAGTGCAGCCGGAGGGCTTCGGTTTCCGCGGGTTTCCGTGAAGTCGAGAACTATGCGTCAAAGGTGGCTGTCATAAATTTTTATTGGAACGTGTTTTACTTTTCGTAAGTCATACCTTGAAAACGAATGATTACGAATGTGCATTGACGACTACTTGAATATTGGAACCGGGCATAAATGTATTTTTTTTATTGTTGTCCATTAATGCCGCGTTCCAATTGCAATAAACAAGAAACGATTCATTTTGCTTACGGACGGTAAAATTTTCGTTGAAAATTTAACGAAATTTTACCGTCCGTAAGCAAAACAAATCGTTTCTAGTTTATTGGAACGCGGCATATAGCAACAAGTCTTCCAAATATTCTACAAATTCCTCTTCTCGCGATTTTTCTTCTATTTCTGGCACACCTAAGGGAACATAAACCAGAATTTTATTAATATAGCTTAGAATAGTAACACATTTTAGGGACTACGGCAAAAAGGGTTAACAACTTTTTAACCGACTTCCAAAAAAGGAGGAGGTTCTCAATTCGTTGGAATCTTTTTTTTAATGTATGTTCACCGATTACTCGAAGACACCTGAACCAATTTGGAAAATTCTTTTTTTGTTTCAAAGGGTATACTTCCCAGGTGGTCCCATTTAAATTTTATCGAAATCAGTTAAGCGGTTTTTGAAAAATCAACAAATATCAAAAAATTGTATACATCGATGATATTTTCGTTTACTCCGAAACCCCGCTGTCTCATTTAAAAAAAGAAAAAAGATTGGAGCGGTGCGTTTAATTGGCCTACCCATAATATATATTTAAACAAATTACATCTACTTTCCACTAAAAGGCACATTGAAGTCGGTGACGCTTTTTTTAAAGATAATTATTATGAGAAACAGAAGTGACACAGGGAAATTCAAACGGTCATAACTTTTGAAATGATGTTTTTTCAAAAATTCTTTTTGTAGCTGCAGGCTAGAGTTGTGCCTGGTCCCTGAGGGATACATACAGGCAGTGGCGGATTTACCAATAGGCTGAGTAGGCTGAAGCCTAGGGCGGCAGATTTTAGGGGCGGCAAATTTAGGAAAAAAAAAATTTTGTCTTACGAAAATTAAAAAGATTCATATTAACATATACCTAACTACCTAAATGTCAATAGGTACACAAACAATTCAACATGTAAAATGTTTCACCACCTATATAAATGTTTCTACAAATTGTGTTAGCGGGAACGAGTGACACGACCCTTCACTAGTGTGTCGGGCCAACACAGTTCGGATGAGAAAAGGTTTTCTAAGTTAAAACACAGTTGAAAAGTTATCTAAAAATCTCCATTAAGCCAAGAACTTTCATAATTTAGTCTAATTTAATTTCATCGTCATCATCAGGCGGATTGTTACCAGATAATTAAATATAATTTTTTAAACGCAATAGAAAATATTTTATTATGTTTAAGTCTCGAAAGCTGTTCCCCGGGAAACGCAAACGGCAACAGCATAAACTCTCTCCCAAGACTCTCGAAGTTATAGTCAGCCACTCAGCCGTCTGGTCAGATAGCAGAGCCTAAAACTGTTATGACGCGATCTCCCAATCTTCAACATTCACACAATAGAGAATGCAATTGAATGAAACATGGGGTTAAGTGTTCGTTCAGCACTTGGCCTCCCCATCTGACGAAACTCAAAACTGTGAACGGCAGTCAATTCAAATTGCCAGATTCTCGACGAGATCGAGAAGTTTTATAGCTGTACGCATCACGGATGATAGAACCAATGAGACCGAGTGATGATGATCACAGAGCGCCATTAGAGGGAGGACATACCTGAAATTGTCCACAGCAAGATAGAGATGGCTCTCGAGCAGCCAAAAAACGGATCTCCTGGGGATGACGGAATTACTACTGAGCTCTAAAGGTAGGCCAGATGCAACTCCTCAAAGAGCTAGAGAGTCTAAGTTAGGTAGCAATTAAAAAGCCGATGAACTCGCCAGAGCTGGTGCAGACAACCAACAGCATGGATCGGAACCGTTCTGCGGCGAGCTTATTCAATCATAAACGCCCAATACATATCAATGGCAATTAAGACATGGAAGACCACGACTGGTCTAAAACACTCGAAAACCTTAATAAATGGCTATGATAACAAAGTATCAAAAGAACTTCTAGAGCTCAAGAGATACGAAACCTGAGCTCCTTCTCAATCGTCACCGGACCTTGCAAACTGAACAAATATATGTTACAATCTAAATGTGGCGAGAACACAATATGCAGATTCTGTCGAGAGGCAGAAGAAACTGCAATGCATATTTTATGCTTTTGTGGCCGACTAATGCGGTATCGAAGTAGTAACCTAGGGTTGAACATTATACATCCGTGATATGATCTGGAGGTTTCTCAAAGCCATAAGTCTGGTCTGAGCAGTGATCTATAAAGCAAAAGTGCGTTACAAAAGACCAAAAATAGTTGAGGTAGCACTAGAGACTAAAAACAATAATAATAATAGGTAGTAGTTTAGTTCCGTTCTTTTTTTTATGTTCGTGTGGAAACCCTCTCGGGCCGTTACCCCACCGAGGTTTTCAGTGGGGCGGTGTGTCGAAATCGAAACGGTTAAAACCATACACACGGTCTGCCGTACTGCACTTTAAATAGGAGGGATCCGGGAACAGCTTTTATTAAGACATCTGGACCCCCCCTAGCGCCTGCCTGCAAAAGCGCGGCCACCACCTCTGGGTCAAAACCCTTAAAACCTCTCAATTAGGCCACTACAGCGCGTGAAGGGGAAAACCAGTCCCGTCCACCCGCCGCCACCCTCAGGGCGATATGACGATGACCGTACAGCTCCAAAACCAGAAGACAAATCAGATAAACTTGCAGCGTGGAGTTAGACAAGGGAATTTTATCTCCAAACTATTCACTAACACCCTTGGGAAATTGCGTGTCAATTGTTTTTATCACAAGTTGAAGTTCGTCGTAGCAAAAATGGAATTAACTCGGAAAGATTTTAGGGCGATGATTTTTTATGATTTTTAAATTTTTAAAGTTCATTGGCTCCACAAAACTGCACTGCTCGTCTTCAAAATACTTTTGGGAGGAAAGCACCTCATTTGAGCACCGTAAGGCGATTCTACACAGAATTTGATCGTGGCCGTGTTTCTCTCCATGATGAAATTCGTGAAGGTCGGCCCTCAACTGCGATCACTGAGGAAAATGTGGCTACTGTCAGGAAACTAATTGAAGAAAACGGGCGTATTCACCTATGAAGAGATTCGAGGGCATTGGTATGAGCTAAATTCAAAAAATTTTACATCAATATTTAAAAGTTAGAAAACTTTGTTGCCGCTGGATTTCTCATGAACTCACCTTAGAACAAAAACGGACTCGTGTCGATTGGTGTAAAAATGTTTTGTTAAAGTACTGACGTCGCTTGCCATGGTCGTTGGGCAAACGGGTCCTAGAGTTGAGACCGTGAACTGGTAAAAGGAAGGTAGGATGCCCCCCAGCCAGATGGACTGACGAACTGAGAAAGGTAGCTGGGATTGATTGTATTCGAAAGACTGAGAACCGAGTGCTTTGGCGCACGTTAGGAGAGCAGTGGACTGCTATAGGCTGACGTTTATTGAACGTTTATTGAATGTACATGTGTAAGTAGTATTAAGGCACACCTTACCTCATCTTAACAGTAGTACATAATTCGAGCTTTTTTATTAGTTCAGAAATAAAGGTACCATAAAAAAAACAATATTAGCTAAATCTTTAGGTTGTAAAAAAAATCTAGGAACTGAGACATCGATCTCCTAAATCACAATAATTATGGAAAAAATGATTTGAGTACTAATTACACCAGTAGTTAGTGCACAAATCATTGACAAAAAAAAGTTGTAATCGAAGAGGAGGCAGGGGCGGCAAAATTTAACTAGCCTACAGGCGGCAAATGTGTAAATCCGCCACTGCATACAGAATATAATATACATATATATATATACATACATAAACTCTAACGTAACGTTCTAAATAGTGATATCAACATTCATAACGTCAAGTAATAGTTTTTGACTTGCTTTTGGAGTGCAACTTGTTTAGAATCGTTGTGATTTGAAAATTCGATGAAACGAAAAACTCACACTAAAAAAGACAAACATATTCATAAATAGAATTTAGTTTGCGAGAGAATGAGATAGAATACATGTAGGTATACAGTTTTTCCTATAATCTTTGTCTTTGCGCCTGTGTACTACGAAGCCTTCAGAAAATGCGTCAACAATTAATTTTAGTTTAAGTGCGTCAATGTCAACGTGATAAATTCACATGTATAATTTTTGTGCATTTGCGTATTAAAATTCGTTGGTTAATTAATTTATGTTAATTATTTAACATATGTGTTCATTTGAAGTTTCACTTCTGCCTTGTGTGAATTGCACATACACATTTTTTTTATTATTATTTTTTTACAAAACACACACATATAAAAGGTGTTACAAAAAGGTGTCATATTTTAGGGTCGTATAGTAGACCCCGTGAATAACGTAAAGTGCCTAACAATTTCATGAAAATACGTGATTTTGAATACCGAAATCATTGTTTAAAACTGAAAAAATAAACTTTAAAAAAAAATAAAAATATATTATACGGTCGAATTGAGAACCTCTTTTTTTTTCGTGGGTTAAAAATTGTCCGATAAACCTAATATTTCGTATAAGAGCATGTCATGAATAATTGATTCATATAAACTTTAAGTATTTAATACCAAGGATGTTGATGGACTGTTCGGATTTTTCTAAAAATGTTTGCATAAAAAATAAAAAAAACTTGACACATCTTACACACGGCCGAGTGTAAGATGTGTCAAGTTATTATTATTATTAATATGTCTCACTGAATCATCCATTCAAAGATTCTCTGGTTGAGATTAACTGCTTTTAGTGATAAGACCGCCCATTGTACCTAGCATTGATATTACTTTTAAGATCCATTGTAAGTATAAAAGATGTACAATAGAGAATATTCTACTCTATTCTATTCTCTTTCTATAGCAAAATATTAATATTTCTGTGTTAATATTGTCGCGTTGTTCGAATGTAAATTGCGCATAAGGAAAACAGGTAATGCTTATAGGTTTATTCATAAACACACAAGAACATTATCATTTCAAATTGATTTTAAGATTGAATTGTTTTATTAACCGTTATTCAAGAAATTAAATTTTTTAGTACCCGTAATAAAATGTTATTATGTTCTCGTCCTTGAAATTATATATCCAACCTCAAATTAGGCAAAACCCATACTATGGTCAACATACTGATATAAAATGATACAAAATATCCTTCGCCGGAATACTCACATTCTTTCCCTTCTATACAATATACTGTTCAACCCTTCGCAACCTTCCTTTTTTTTTTTTTTGTGCGTGTGGAAACCCCCAGGGGGTTTCCACACGCACAAAACCCCGTCACCCCACCTGGGTTTTCGGTGGGGCGGTGTGTCGGAATCGAACCGACTAAAACCACACGGTGTGCCGCACTGCGCCTTAAGTAGGAGGGATCCGGGAACAGCTTTTATTAAGACATCCGGAACCCTCCTAGCGCCTGCCCGCAAAAGCGCGGGCACCATCTTCTGGTAAAAACCTCTCAATTAGGTGACGTCCAGGCACACGCGAACGACGCCTCCTCGCGGGGGCCACTACAGCGGGTGGAGGGGAAAACCCGTCCCGTCCACCCGCGGCCACACTCAGGGCGTCCACAAAGGGTCCCGTGTTGCCGCCCTGCCCACTCGACGATGACCGGCTGGAGCGCCTCCACGGCGGCAAAGCCAGCACGTGGAGCCTCCAGCCGGGACGACCAACGAGCCATGGTGGCTCGGCGAGCGGCCTCACGCCACTTGCGTACCTCTTCGGGCGGAGGCCGACTACCGCTTCCCGCCCGGGACTCAGCCGTTCGCCGATATACTTTGGCGAGCACTTCCGCCTCCAAATCGCACGGGGGAGTCCCGACCAACGCACACGCCGCCTCCGTCGACACGGTGCGGTAGCCGCGTATGGCTCTAACCACCATAACCCTCTGAGGGCGCCAGAGGTGCGCCCTATTCTGGGCGGTCAGAGCCTCCGCCCACACCGGTGCACCGTACAGTGCCATTGACCGGACAACCCCCGTGTACAGCCGTCTCGTAGCGACGTTGGGTCCGCCCAAATTGTTAAGTATAGGAGGCAAACGAGCAGACGGGTGCCCTTACGGGTCACAAGTGCGTTGCCGGCCCTTCAGGAGGCAGTAAGAGAAGGGGGACGAGGGGAAGAGGGAGTGAGGGAGTAACTCTGGTAACCTCACTCACTCGGTGAAAAGCAATAAAAGCACTGCTTCACTGCCGGTTTTCTGTAAGGCCGTGGTATCACTCCGGTCGAGCCGGCCCATACGTGCCGAAGCATGACTCTCCCATGTTAAGTAAGTACGTTCCTCTATCCAGCTCCTGGCTTGATCATCAGACCATCGGTACCAAGCTCAAACATGTTGGTCTCGTCAAAACGAATTATATGAACCCAAACTCGGGGGACTTACACTAGTAAGCCCCTCGAGCCAATGAACCGTTACTCTATCCACCTCTGCTCCACCGTGCCTTACACTAGTAAGCCCCTCGAGCCAATGAACCGTTACTCTATCCACCTCTGCTCCACCGTGCCTTACACTAGTAAGCCCCCCGAGCCAATGAACAGTTACTCTATCCATCTCTGCTCCACCGTGCCTTACGAGTACACTAGTAAGCCCCTCGAGCCAATGAACCGTTACTCTATCCACCTCTGCCCCAACGTGCCTTACACTAGTAAGCCCCTCGAGCCAATGAACCGTTACTCTATCCACCTCTGCTCCACCGTGCCTTACACTAGTAAGCCCCTCGAGCCAATGAACAGTTACTCTATCCACCTCTGCTCCACCGTGCCTTACACTGGTAAGCCCCTCGAGCCAATGAACAGTTACTCTATCCACCTCTGCTCCACCGTGCCTCCATCATCAGATCAGCTCCAAGATGCCAAATTATAGTGTTGTCATCCAAACTAGATATACTTTATACAAAGTTTCACTTCGATATGACAATTGAAATTAGTTTAAAATTGACTTCCAATATTTCTTCGCACTCTCAGAAAAACGGCGCATTTCATTTTTTTTACGATTTTTGTTTTCGACATTAAGCCCACTGAAAACATTACACTTTATCATAAAACATAACATTTTTCAAAGCTAAGCACACAGTAACATTTTCAGATTTGATTAACAGACACAGCCGTTTTTTAAATATTACGTACTAGCAGCGCCTCGCGGTTTTACCCTCGTAAGTCCCGATCCCGTGGGAATGTCGGGGTAAAATGTAGCCTATGCGTTAATCCAGGTTTCCAGCTATCTACATAGTAAGTTTCATCGCAATCGGTCCAGTAGTTTTTGTGTGAAAACATTACAAACATACATACAAAAACACATATGTTTCCTCTTTATAATATTAGTTTAGACAACATCATTTGAAAACTTTAAAGTGCTCTAGTGTAATTTTATTGTGCATGACAAAGGTTGCCTGGAAGATATTGCTTGTTGTGATAAGGCCGCCCATTGTGTATTTTATGTTTAATTTAGTTTTTTATATGTAAAAGTATGTATTTGGTGTACAATAAAGAGTACTTACTTACTTACTTAAAAAACCGGCCAAGCGAGAGTCGGACTCGCGCATGAAGGGTTCCGCACCATCGTACAAGATTTAATACTACAAGCCACAAAAAAATACGTTTCTAGTCGGGGAGCCCATTTAATTTTTAATTTTTTTTTTATTATTTTTTGTTATAGCGGCAACAGATATAAACATTCTGTGAAAATTTCAACTGTGTACCTATCACGGATCACAAGATACACGGACAGACGGATCAGCCTGATGACAGATGGACAGACAGACCGACGGACAGCGGAGTCTTAGTAATAGATCCCGTTTTACCCTTTGGGTACGAAATCATACGGAATGTCGGGTCGTTCGGTTCCCTTCAATATGTTTGATCTGTATGATGGCTGGCGTGTGCGTCATGCTCGTGAACGGGTGCCGTTGATCGGGGCTCGTCATCTCCGGACTGCTATTACTTAAATATATATGTTAATTAGTGCGTCTACTTATATTTTAGAATAATAGGTATCTTACATTTTCCCTACATTACATTTACTCTTATAAGCAATGTAACCAGAAATTTGTAAAAAACATTTTGAAAAAGAGTGTTCTTGGAGTTTCTTGCCTGTTCTTCTCTATATGATCTACGTATTGGAACAGGCAACTAGCTTCACGACTGACTTAGTTTGACTGACTGCTACTCCTGACAATTTAAAAATACCTATTATTGGTTTAATTGAAAAAAATGATTTTGTTTTTAAACCGTAAAAAATCAAATCAGTTGTTTACCTACGACTAAGACGATTTGTTTACATAGTTACAAGCGAAGCCTAATAAAATCGTGATAAAATGATCATAATTAACACTCGCCAAGTGATCCCCTACTCATATAGGCATGAAACTCGTGACCACGATCACACTCATTTCGTCACGGTCATTGTCACTACTACGACACGAACTGATACAAATATCTTGCGACAATCAGTGGTGATATAATGATGTAATTAATGTCTTACTGCGTGGACAATATGATGTCATGTACTTACCCAAGGATTTAAAGCTTAGTGTACACGTGAAAGGCTAAGTATCACTATAAAACAAAGTCCCCCGCCGCGTCTATATGTCTGTTCGCGATAAACTGAAAAACTACTGAACGGATTTTCATGCGGTTTTCACTAATAGACAGATTAATTCATGAGGAAGGTTTTGGTGTATAATTTGTACCCGCGCAAAGCAGGGGTGGGTTGCTAGTTATAGATAAATTACACTCCGACAGAGCATCTGCTCTGTTATCAAGCATGATCATATGATCATGCTCATTACACAATTATTTTTCCTGGATTTGAATCGAATCCACGATCTGACTCAGCAGTCAGGATCACTAACCGCTAGACTCACAGGTCAGTCAGAATAAAGGCGTGAAAGCGTAATTTATGATGATCGGTCGAGAAGTTAAGGAGTTAAAGCATAATGAATGATGATTAGTCAAGAAGTTAAGGAGTTAAAGCGTAATGAATGATGATCGGTCGATGAGCTAGGGCTTAAAACGTAATGAATGATGATCGGTCGATAAGTTAGGGAGTTAAAGCTTAATGAATGATGATTCGTCGATAAGTTAAGGAGTTAAAGCGTAATGCATGATGATCAGTCGAGAAGTTAAGTTAAGGCTGATTGGTTGCGAAGTTAAGGATTTAAAGCGTAATGAATGATGAATAATGATCAGTCGAGAAGTTAAGTTAAGGCTGATTGGTCGGGAAGTTAAGGAGTTAAAGCGTAATGAATGATGAATGATGATCCGTTGAGTAGTTAAGGCGTAAAAGCGTAACGAACAAAAAACCATATAACTTACATTAACATTTATTATGTTACTAGCTTTTGCCCGCTGCTTTACTCGCGTTAAAGTAGATTTTGTCAATTAATATACCTATTCGATTTTTGACAGATTGTTAACAGTTTCCAATTCATTCGTTTAAATAACCAACTTCATTTTAATTTTCTTTAATGTCTAAAGTGCCCGGTTGACGGCAACTTACAAACCTTATAAACGTCTCTGTTCAGCCCTTCAGAGATAATAATAATAATAAATTAACACATGACACACGGCCGTCTTATCCCAAACTAGGCAGAACCTGTACTATGGCAACCAGACTGCTAATAAATATACTTATATATTAAAAAATACATGCATAATATAGGTAAATTACACTCAGACACAGAACGAATGATCTTGCTCATCACACAATTATTTTTCCTGGGTGGGAATCGAATCCACGACCTCTGGCTCAGCTGTCATAATCGCTAACCACTAACCACTAGCCAGTCAGGATACAGTCAAGAGTGTATAGTATGTACCTACAGAATTATATAATGTTGTTTATTTAATACTTCATACATACATAAGACTGCACACTAATGGACTTATTGCTACATACATGTTGAACAACTTCATCTAGAAGTGCTGCAAGAACTAGTCGAGGCATGGAGCTCCAAAGATAGTGTTGACATTGAATTATAAATAAAACATTAAGTGAACGGCATAACATTTTAAACAATATACCTTATTTTTTGGAGTTTACTCCTTAAGAATCGATTTGCATATAAGGTATGAAAAAAATATGAAGAGTAAAATTTAGTGATCGGGCAGCGTAACGCTTTATTGTGCTTTTTATGCTTTATTGGAGTTTACTCCTTATTCTCGACGCATGTAAGTAGATATGTGTATACCTTTATGTTATATATATGTGTAAATATATACAGAATATATGGAGGGAGGGAGGGAGGGAGGGAGGGCGAGAGAGAGAGAGACTCCAGTAAATTGTAAACTCCAGTCGTGCGTCGGAGCTGACACACACATTTTTTATTTTCATTTTTATTTAGAAGAAAAAAAATATACATTATATACCTTATTACATAATTGAGGCTTGACGAACAATAAAAATACCTTTTTTTTTCTTCTCGTTTACATAACTTGACACCTCTCACACACGGCCGTCTGATCCCAAACTAGGCAGAGCCTGTACTATAGCACGGTAATATTATTTATCCAGTATTGTGACTCAGCGCTTTCCTTGAAATAATTACCTATCTACAGCCATGCGGTACGTAAACACGCGAAATAATTACCTATCTACAGCCATGCGGTACGTAAACACGCGAAAAGGCTGCCCCATGCCCGCCTACAGTATTTTAATTTCATCTACCTACTTGTGTTTCTTTCTAGTTTTGTGATTATAAATATTATAATACCTATATTTTTTATTTATAAAAATGAGATTTGTTGTGAATGAAATAGGAAGTGTTTAATAAAAATACATGTTGTGTTTATTTATTGTTGTTTGTATGAAATTAGAATACTGTATAGATAATATTAAGTAACACACACATATCTTTATGTATATATATATATGTATATATATATATATAAATTAATCCCTATTTCCCTTGGTCACGGCATCACGCGTGAACGGCTGGACCTATTTCTGACTTCCGCGTCCGCTAAACCGTCAGCTAATTACAGATAAATTACACCCAGACATAGAATATTTTATTGCACTTTCACAGAAAACCACAATCCTCTTTGGTTTTGACTTTTTCCAGATACAAAGTTTTAATTAAGCCACTGTAACCCATTTTTTTTTTTTTTTAATAAAGTTTTTTATCGCACTAAGACACTGCGCGAATGGGGAAACGAAAAATGCTGTATTCGCTATATATTTAACACATCATTCAACGTTCAACATCCAACTGAATCCACACCTCATGCATTTTTTTTAACCCTATGCTTACTAATAAGTAGTACTGCCTGCATTGTGAAGGTACTAGAAAAGTAGGGCATCCCCAATACGTCAAAACGCACCGTTCTGTAAAATCATGAATGAAATAACGTTGTGTAACGTCATATCTTGCTATTGTCAAATCATTTTCTTGCATAATAAAAAGCATCCCGCGCTGTTGTACAATAATTAGTTTTTTGTTAATCACACTATTCTTAATTTAAATTTATTGAAAATTATTTTTTACTTTTTTTATTTTGGTTATCTATTAAAAGGGTGTTTTTAGACATTTTACACAAAATCTTAACAAATTATACACCTAAATCTTCCTCACTGTCTATTAGTGATGACCACATGAAAATCCGTTCAGTAATTTTTCAGTTTATCGCGAACAGACAGACAGACAGACAGACGCGGCGGTCGACTTTGTTTTACAATATGTAGTGATGGGTTTTTAATTTTTTCAACGATAATTTATTAAGGTTGTAACTACCTCCCTGTGGTGGGAGTGGGTAATTATTGCATTGTCATCGGCCCTTGTACGTGTGCAAAGTTTTAAATTAGTCCAACGTTTTGAAGGGGGGAGATAATTACGTTCAAAGATTCTGTTACATCCACACATACTTCTGCGGGGATACAAATGTGAATGGCCGTTTTATAACTATATACCTAGTGAGATAGTAATGAATCGCTTTGGTATAACTATGTTACGGTATATAATTATATCCCTAGGGATATAACTACTATACTACGGCTTTATCTATCTTACTGCGACATATATACAACTTCCCAATATAAACCGTTGGGCCGCGGTCCGCCAGGCATGATCACCTCGCCTGGAGGAGGATGGTATCGGTGCGTGCCCCAAAAGACTCACAAAAATTATTGTCATCCTTCTCTCTCATGTAGACTCTACTCACTAGCCGTACTCACTATCAGTCGTAGGACTGCACGCCATAAGTGAAAACACATACACACACATATATATACACCTACATATAGGCAGTATATATATAGGAGTTCAGTACTTTTTCCACATACCAAACGTGTCCGACGTGCCTAAAACGTTTTCACTTCAAAAATCACACCTAGCTACACCTACATAATAGTACCAGTACAGAAGACTCACTCTGCAAAATCAATAAAATAATTGTTTTCATTTCTATAGCTATCGAAGTCCTTTGGAAGTGTGAATAATTCTTAAAAAAAAAACCGACTTAAAAAAAACTATTCCATAAAAGACTTATATGGTTTCCTC
The DNA here is from genome assembly GCA_949752705.1 of Callimorpha dominula. NCBI lineage: Eukaryota > Metazoa > Arthropoda > Insecta > Lepidoptera > Erebidae > Callimorpha > Callimorpha dominula. The sequence continues at coordinate 2,009,219 of OX457019.1, read as the reverse complement.
ATGGATGCCATAGTCAGAACTGGACTAAATTGAAATAGGATCACACGGGAACCACCAGCTTTCAATTAAAAAAAGAATCATCAAGATCGGAAAGAAATTGAGAACCACCTCCTTTTTTGAAGTCGGTTAAAAATATGAGTTTCGCATTTCTTGACATTATTTAAGCAGCTGAATACGATCACATTTGCCGACTTTTAAGGTAGGAGTAGGAGAAAGGTGGAAGAGGGGGAGAGGGGACGGAAAAGAATTAGGGCCTCCAGCCTCCAACATTGCTTCACTGTCGGTTTTCTGTGAGGTGACATATGTTTTTGTATTCATTATACCTAGTTAAGTAATATCTATCAGACGGCGCGGCGCGTGAGTGAGTATCGAGCTGTGCGGACACAGGTGCGACTGGGTCGGTGGCATACCACCTGACAAAAGACAAGCGAGCCTGGCTAGCCTATGTCTGTTGTAGTCGTGGGGCTCCCTAAGATGTGATTGAGTTCCGTGATTACCGAAATATTTATTCTAGTGGGTGCCGTGACTTCTCAGCTTAAAACTGAAATGACTTCATCATAATTGAAGACCATCCTGGGTGCCCACATAGCACTTGCACATTTCGAAGTTGTGTAGACTTGAATCCTTGAGTTTGTTTCGGCGTTTCTTCCCAAGGCTAGTCATAGGAAGCCCTATCAAGATTTACCAGAACTAATTGACATGCAAATGTGAAATCATCTATTTTAAAATGAATTATTAATTTTTCATTTATAACCGCTATGTTCAGTAAGATAGAGATATTTCGGCTCCCTTTGATATGCTTGAAGTGGACGACGTTGGTTGGGGCTGGTCATCTCCGAACTGTTATTACTTACATATGGTAGTAGTTTGCGCGACTGTTTATAGTTAATTGTCCTCACACTTAATTTGCGCATATAAGCAATGTAACCAGACTCGTGAAAAACATTTTGAAAAAGAGTGTACTTGGAGTTTCTTGCCTGTTCTTCTCCATAGGATCTACGAATTGGAACAGGCAAGCTTCACAACTGACTTAGTCTGACTGACCTATAATGGTTTAATTGAAATAAATGATTTTGATTTGATTTTATTTGATTGATATTTATCCCATTAAACTGGTATATCTATCTAATATATAAAATTCTCGTGTCGCGTTGTTTGTAATTAAACTCTTTCGAAACTGCTTGACCGATTCTCATGAAATTTTGCGTGCATATTGGGTAGGTCTGAGAATAGGACAACATCTATTTTTCATCCCCCTAAATGTTAAGGGTAGTCCACACCAATTAATTTTTTTATTTTTAGATAAATTATTGTTTTTTTTATTTTTTTATGATACAGCATTAGAAAATGAATGAATTTTCAACCCTCTACGATCAACCCCTGTTTTTTAATAGCGATATTAGTATTTTTAATTTCATTGTTACAATTTTTTTAAAGTATTTAACCCAGTGAAAATAGAAAGTGAGATTGTTATAATCGATTGTAATAATCGATTGCAGTCAAGTCGATGTCACACTTTTTTTTTTATTGAAAAAAAAAAGTTGGTAAGTGACTACCGCCGCCCATGGGCACCTGCAACTCGAGAGTCACAAGTGACTTGCCGGCCTTTAAGGTGGGAGTAGGGGAGGAGGGGAGATGGAGAGATGGGGGGAAAGATGAAGAGAAGGAAGGGTTAGGGCCACCGATAACCTCACTCGCTCGGCTCGCATCGGCATACGTGCCGAACCATTGCTCTCCCACTGTTAAACTTTAAATATGTCAGTTTAGTTAATGAAGTACTTTGAATTAAGAAAATGAATAGTTGGTGTTTTGTTATTTTTATAGTCATAGACCCCATCCCACAATAAGTTAGTTATTTTTTGACTACCAAAATATTCATTAGAAATAATTAATATGGCAAAACAACGTATACCGCGTCAGCTAGTACTAATATCAAAAGCTGAAGAGTTTGTTTGTTTGTTTGCTTGAACGCGCTAATCTCAGGAGCTACGGGTCCGATTTGAAAAATTATTTCAGTGTTGGATATCGAGGAAGGCTATAGGCTATATAACATCACGCTACGACCAATAGGAACTGAGCAGTGACTATAAACGGAGGTAAAACTGCGGGGACGGTATATTTCATAAATTTATACAAGTTTTCCTTAAAAAACATATAATATATATTAAACCATCATAAGTTCTATATCACGTCAGTCTAAAGTCAACGAAATTAAATTTTTATCATATTAATTTGACGTAAGTTGCACTGTGACGTCGGTGGTGAGTGTACACGCTGCCTAAGCACATCTCACATATACTCTTGCGAAATGTCCAGTCAGCATACAGTTTGAATAACGTTCGCGGGACAGTAACACGTGCGGACATTATATTAAATTTGAATTTATAATAAAATATATTTATTTACGAAGTGGTGTTCTATTTATGAAGTGATTTAAAAACACATAGTTATTTTTTTTAGTGTTGGAATCTTTTTTGTATTGTAAAGGTGAGTGTCTTTATTATTATTTTGTTTTATTTAATATTTTAAAAAGATAGGTTATTTTTTTATTTACGAATTATTGTTCCTTTTAAAAATATGGGATAAATTCTTCTGTTTACTGGTGCGTACATTTAATTGAACATTAAAGAATAATTACAATACAATTATTCGTAGTTATTGTTCACACTATTTATACAGTATCTATAATAAGTGCAATAAATGAGATAAAAATAGGAATCCTTCCATCATTTCTTTATCTCTACTATTAAAAAAAAAAAAGTAAAAAAAAAATATCTGCTTAAGAAAATATTTATGTTAATGTCTATATAATAATATGCAAGCGATTTCTTTGTATATTTTGACAGTGGAAGTACAAATTTATATATTACGTGAGAAGGGTTACATGAACCTAAACGCGGATAGTATATATGTTGGCCTGTCATTGTACGTAAGTCTACACATTGACAGTTCAAATTATACCGGCCAATGAAATAAACGAACTGAACTAAAAATAATTATGGTCGAAATTCGGCTACCATTCGACCAAGTTACTATAAATCTACCCCAGAAATCCATAGGCAGGCAGATTGCTTGTTTTTTTTTCTGTTTTCTTTTTTATAATATTTTTGATTTCTTAGTGGCATAAAATATGTTAAAAAATCTCTATTTAGTAGTTACAGTAAACGTACAGACAACCGATATATAATACCTACTCTCAGTTATACTTAGAGTCCACGTGAATGGTTATCTGAAGCGAGAATTGAACTAAATGCGGCGACATGCGGCATAATCACTTGACCACAGTCCCATCGTGAAAAGATATTTTTGTAAAAAAAAAAACACCTACAATTATATTTTGGAAAAAATTAATTAAGAATTATCATCATCATCATCAGCCTATCGCCGTCCATTGCTGGACGAAGGCAAATACATACTAAAATAATATTCGCTTTTTGCTTCAATTTTGACTACAATCTTACTAATATTATGAACGTGAAAGTTTTTAAGGATATGGATGTTTGTTACTCTCTCACGCAAAAACTACTAAACCGATTGAGATGAAACTTGGTATGTCGATAACTGTAGACCTGGATTAACACATAGGCTACTTTTTATCCGGATATTCAAACGGCATCGGGACTAACGCGGGTGAAACCGCTAGTAATTATAATATTAGTAATTAGTGAAGTATCACTTACTTTATAAAACGAAGTCACCCGCCGCGTCTATATGTCTATCTATCTGTCTGTTCGCTATAAACTAAAAACTACTGAACGGATTTTCATGCGGTTTTCATTTATAGACAGAGTGATTCATGATGAAGGTTTTGATGTATAATTTGTTAAGATTTTGTGTAAATTGATTGAAATATGTTGATGATTGTTTAAGATGTCTCTGCTACCCATGCGGGGCGGGTTACTAGTTCGTTATATTTCCCGACAATAGTAAGAACGAGTGCGATGAAAACATAACACTAATCAATAAACAAACGACTACTTTAAAACAGAAATTCATGTTTTTAAAATAAAATAAATTTGAAATTAGAATTCTTAACCAAAAAATAAATATTTTGATTTGAAATAGCCAGTAGCACAAGGGCAATTTCGTAGGTAAAGACCTATTATGATATAGATTAAAGGTATTACTGGCCTTAGTATGTTTACCAGCAGTCTGGTTACTATAGTACAGGCTCTGCCTAGTCTGGAATCAGACGGTCATGTGTGAGATGTGTCAAGTTTAAGTATTGTTATATAAAAACTTCTTTGTTTATTCGCGATGAACTCGTAAATGTGTGCAGTTTGGTCCAACTTGAGAGAAGATAGTTTTTTTTTTTTTTCTAAATTGCAAATTACCTCTAGCCTCAGCAACGCGTGGCCTGGTAGCTATTAATATATAAACTACAATAAAAAAATATATATATACCTAACATTTAGACCGCGCATTTTATAGAGTACTAGTTGACCAACGCAACTTCGTCCGCGTTTGTAAATTTTCCCCATTCTTGCAATATTTTTCATTGTTGCTCCGCTCCTATTGGTTATAGCGTGATGTTATATAGCCTATGGCCTTCCTCGATAAATGGGCAATCAATACTAAAAGATTTTTTTCAATTCGAACCAGTGGTTTCTGAGATTAGTGCGTTCAACCAAACAAACAATCTCTTCAGCTTTATAATATTAGTATAGATTGGCTTTGGCTTCGGCTTCGTGGTTATAATATATTTTATTAATCAATTTAGGTATCAAGAATAGCAACAGCTGTTTTTTATGATATGTATATAATACCTTGATCAGTTTAGTAGTTAGGACGTGAAAGCTTATCAAAGACACAAACAAACTTACATACGCATTTATATTTAATTAGCAGTTCCCACTCGGCTTCGTTCGCGTGTACATTTTTATATATTTTGTGTGGAACTCTAACTTTTTTTTCCAATTAAAAGTAGCCTTAGTTGCTCCTTATGCCCTAATACCAGCTATCTGCCAGTGAAAGTTCCGTTTAAATCGGTATACCCGTTCTTGAGATTAGCCGGCACAAACATACAGATAGGCGGACAAAAATTAAAAACAACAGATTTTTAGGCATAGGTATCGTGCTAATAACAGTATGAGTTTAAATAAACTATTATTTTTACATTACAAACAGACACTTAAATTTTATTTATTTCTACTGATATTAGTTTGGGCCCACGTCTGGGCACGGAATACCTATAAATGTTAGAGGGGTAAGACCATAGTCTGGCCTGTTGGTCTAGTGGCTAGTGATACTGACTGCTAAGCCAGATAATTGTGTGATGATCATTTGTTCCGTGTCTGGGTGTAATTTAACTAAACTACGTATGTATTTAGAAATTTATAAGTATGTTTATAAGCAGTATGTATACCATAGTACAGGCTCTGCCTAGTTTGGGATTAGACGACCGTGTGTGAGATGTGTGAAGTTATTATTATTAATTAAGAAATCGCCAACCTTACGCACTTTACTAAATAATTCTGAAGTTAGTGATAAACTACTTCCTAATACACTTGAACTTCGAAATGTCAGAGGTGTGTGGCCGGGTATCGAACTTGACCCGGAGCCGGAGACATTTACGGTTAGGTCACTGCTCTATCACACAATATACTTACTACTAGCTTTTATGTACATATTTTATTTTGCGCGCCACCCTAATTCTTTTTTTATAATAAAAATAGCCAAAGTTACTCCTTATAACACCTATCTGCCAGTGAAAGTCTAATGAAAATCGGACCATTCGTTCCTATCTATAATATGTATGTTTTTAGAAGTATATTTTATAAGTATGTTTATCAGCAGTCTGGTTACCATAGTACAGACTCTGCCTATTTTGTGATCAGACGGCCGTGTGTGAGATGTGTGAAGTTATTATTATTATTATTCAACGTGGCAATCCTGTCAGCCTTCTGGGAACGCTACTGCGGAGGCTTTTTAAGACGCATGCATGTTAATACTAATTTAAAAACAGAAAATACATTTTTATAATGAATCGGATTTAATTATATTAGCATTCAAATTAAAACTCGATTTCAAGTTATCGATATATATCGAATAAACCGGCCTAGAATAACTTAATGTAGTAGCTAAGCAGCAGTTGAATTTAAAATAGCGTTTACTAAAAACTTTTTAAGAAAAATGAAACCGACGAAAAATAACTAAAAAGCAAGAAATAAGTAAACGTTTTAAGTCTTGAGTATTGGGCTTATTTACCTAAACTATCATATTTTATATAAAAAAATTTAGAGTTCAATTCAATTCCATTCAAAAAAATCTTTATTTCATAAAATTGACCATCAATTATTCGAAATCGTCGATTTAATAAATAATTATTATAATTAAAAATTATAGATCAACACACACAGTCACCGCAACAATAGTTTGCTTCGTTAAATGTAAAATGATTAAAGAAAACAAAATGGATAACATAATATCACATCTGCCTGTTTCGATCTATAACCGCCCGTTTCCAAATGGTTGAGCCTTGTGAGAAGAAATCGGGCAAAAAAACTCACGGCCACTCTTTTAAAAAAGAAAAACCAGACAGTTTCAACAATATTTAGTAAATATCACATCATTTTGTTGTGTGCTATTATGTTTTTAAAATTAAAAGTGAATAAACTAGAAAAAGAATATGACACTAGGGAAACTGAAAATTAAGGAAAAATTAAAAAGAAGAAAAGAAAAACATGAGAGATGGAAAATAAGAAACATATTAGCTCACATTAGATTTCTATTACAATTGTGAGTGGGCGCCAAACAACAAACTAATTAATTATATAAACTTTATTAGTGAAAGAAATGGAGAAAGCTCTACTCAGGTACTTCATTCGTTTTATCAAATAGTTTTCTCCTCGCTGAAGTGACATATATATTTTTGATTTATAACGGATGAACCGATTTGAGTGCGGTTTTTTTTGTTTGAAAGGTGACTTGATTGAAAGTGTTCTTAGATATAATTCAAGAAAATCTGTTCAGCCGTTCTAAGATCATCAGCTCTTATCTAATCGTTGAAGGCATTTTCGAGTTTTTAATTTATGATTGTTTCTAATTGTATTTTGGGTCGGTGCAATATGTTTTCTTCCTCCATTCCACTCTATCATTCGTCTTTTCACTCCCTTTCTAGTCAGTTTCTCTTTCACACAGTCCATCCATTAGTTCTTTGGTCATTGTCTACTTTTGTACCCGCCAACATCCACACACAAAACTCTTTTCACCACATTTTGCTCATCCCTCCTCATCACATGTCCATACCACGATAACCTATTGCTTCTTAGCTTTTCATCCACTGGTGCTATTTTTAGGCTCCCTCTAATGTATTTATTTCTCACCTTGTCCATCCTAGTCATGCACACATCCATCACAATATTCACATTTCAGCTCCGTGCAGACGTTTTTCATCCATTCCCTTTGTGGGCCAACTATGAGATCTATATAGGAGGCCAGATCGTCTTAAAGTTATTTTCTTTTATTTAAAAAAAATAGTAGTATAGTTTAATAACATTTCCCATGGAAAAGCAGACGTGAAAGTGTTGTTGATTAAAATCAAACGGTGGCGGAGTTTACTGATCGCAGATGCACAGACATCCATTTTTAACGTCCGACTCAAAAAGTAGGGGTATGGATGAATATCAAGAGTGTTCTTATCTATATTTCAAGAAAACCTGTTCAGCTGTTTGAAGATCATTAGCTCTTTTTTAATCTTTTAAAGGATGTAAATAACTTCTACTGATCTGGTCATAGCACGCAGAACGGATGGTCGATGGGCCCGAAAAGTTCTAGAATGGAGACCACGGACCGGAAACCGCAGCGTAGGATGTCTATTATCGCGGAGGACAGACGACCTGGTAAAGATCGCAGGACGTCGGTGGAAGCAGGCCGCTTCCAACCGGCCTTTTTGGAAGTCATTAAGGAAGGCCTATGTCCAACAGTGGATGTCCTATGGCTGAAATGATGATGATGATGATGATCTGGTCTAAGTGATTTGAAATTGAATGTCCTGGGACTTCAATTATATTACAGTAACATGGTAACCGTGACCAGATGCTGCAATATCATCTGGAATTAGCAGAATACCCAACTCCTCACCAACTTGTAGCAGTGGTATGCTGTGTGGGTTAATTGGTATAGTCCCAATGATTAAACTATTGATAGATATCTTCTTTTTACTTTCCTGGGTTTGGTTTTTGATTCGCAGGTAATTGTTAATTATGCTTGTAGTTAAAGTGAAATTCTTTCCTAAATAATAATAACTTGACACATCTCACACACAGCTGTCGCATCTGATCCCAAACTAGGCAAAGCCTGTACTATGGTAAACAGACTGCTGATAAACATACTCATATATTACTAAATAATATTAAAGATAAATTACACCCAGACACAGAACAAAATAATGATCATGCTCATTACACAACTATTTGTTCTGTGTGGGAATCGAACCCACGACCGCCGGCTCAGTAGTCAGAATCACTAACCACGATATATTGTGCCATTGTCACCGATTCTATTTTTAGGTACAAAACTTTCTTAAGTTAATGATTTCTATTGCCACTTATTTTTGACTTATAACATTTTTTGAAATCCTTTTTTTTTTACTCTAGGTATACTTAAGTTGCTATTACTTATGTTTTAACGTACAAATAACTGACTTAAAAGATTAGTGCTTGCAAGGCCTATGAACCTTTTAAAATAAACTTTATAATAATATAAATAATATTTAAAGGTATATTTTCTTTGACCCATCTTTCACATTACTGAATTACTGAACAGCACTAGCCGATCCCCGCAGTTTAACCGCGTTTCTGGTCACTAATTCGCTCCTGAGGGTCATAGCGTGATGTTAAATAGACTATGACCTTCTTCAAGAACTGAGATATCGAATGCAAAAAGAATCCTCCAAATCCGACTGGTAGATTTTTATAACAAACAAACAAAAGGACTCGTATAAAGACGTTTAGTAGGGCATAAAACAAGTTATAAATAAAAATAATGGCTATAAAAAACACAAAGCAGATCTCAAGAAAAGTGTTGCTAATCCTGAATATGATTGTCATAGAAACCGCTTAATTATAAAAATAGAATCATTATTCTATTATGGTAAACAACATAGGAAACAATAAAACATACATTAATTGGTATTCAATTTTAATTTGAACAATTACATTTTTATGGTTCTGTTAATACTATCCAATCACGTTCATGGTCTAGGAAACGCCGCGCCGAGGGAAACCTGAGAAACAAAAGCGGTAATGTTTTTGAGGTGAAAACTTCTTTATGCACGTTGGGCACTTTTAGTATGGGGAAAAACAGGGAACTGGCGTGACCGTCACGCTCAGGTGACATATATGCAGATGTGTGTGTGTGTGTGTGTGTGTGTGTGTGTGTGTGTGTACATATATATATATATATTTGTGTGTGTGTATGTATTTTCACTTCTGACGTGCAGTGCAATCCTACGACTGACAGTTTATTTTTTTTATGGTTTAAAGAATACTAGAGCGTTGCCAGCCTTTAGGGGAAGGGAAAGGTGGATGAGGGGGAGAGGAAAGGATTAGGGTCTCCGGTAACCCCACTCACTTGGCGAAACACAACCATTGCTTCACTGCCGGTTTTCTGTGAGACCATGCCATGGTATCACTCCGGTTCAAACCGCAATTACATTGCTTTAATTAAAATAAGTTTAATGTCCGCTTAAACTAAGACCGCATACATTATTGTTTGATTCACTGGTTTATCATTCAAACACGTATTGCTCCACCGTGACCCAATTTAGGAAGCATTTACAAATATTGCTGAATTAACTCAACATAATAATATTTTATGTTTTGATTTGTTCTGATAAAAAGGTTAATGTTTTTTAACCGACTTCAAAAGTAGGGAGTTCTCAATTCGACTGTTTTTGAAGTGAAAACTTCTTTAGCGGCGTTGTGCACTTTTTGGGATGGGTAAAAAATGTTAAGTGTCAGGACACGTGACCCTGATCGAAAATGTGTGTTAATTTTTTTTAAATCCCTATTTTTTTTTTATGATATAGTGGGTAAACGAGCAGATCTGCACCTGATGGTAAATGACAACCCCATGGGCACCTGCAACTCAAAAGTCACAAACTCACAAGTGCGTTGCCTGCCTTTAAGAAAAAGGGCGGAAGAGAGGGTGAGGGAATGGTTAGGGCCCCCGGTAACATGCAATCATAGCTTCACTGCCGGTATTCTATGAGACCGTGGTATCACTCTGTCGTGCCGGCCCATACGTGCTTAAACATGGCTCTCAAACGAATACATAAATAAATGATTGATAAGTACAAGTTCAACTAAGTGTACAGGCTATACTTATTTTGCGTCCAGATAGCGAAACAAAATTATCATTAACAGAATATTATTATCATATTTCTTCAATATCCAATGTATTACAAATATACTTCAAGCACTATTTTCCTTGTAGTAGTGACATTCAAACGATAAGGTTCATGTCAAGGCAAATATGCAATACTGGAAGTTAACTTACATACTGTTATTAAGAAGTCCACAGTTCTCTCGCGTAACAGTAATACTTGTGAAGCAATACCTACTTCAGCGCCATCTATCGAAAACAAGCCGAACTACATCGGAACTGCTGATCCTGTATCGCGCAATGAAAGTATTTTAGTAATCATAACCATACCAGGTCTTTTTTAGCGACTGTAATGGAAGTTAGATCGGCGCACCGTCAAGACCAGCTACCATTACAGCAACGGAATCCCCAACTCAAACAACATACTAACATTAATCTTTGTTTCACGGTCTGTCAGGCATGATCACCTAGCGTGTTTGGAAGATCCTCACTAACAAACAAACTAGCAATCAGACATCTTCAACAATCATCATCATATTTCAACCAGTTTACACAAAACCTTAACAAATTATATACCTGAACCTTCCTCATGAATCGCTCTATCTAATGATGAAAACCGCATCAAAATCCGGTCAGTAGTTTCTGAGTTTATGGCGAACAGACAGACAGACAGACAGACGCGTCGGGGGACGTTTGTTGTGTAATATGTAGGGATATGTAGTGATAAATAATATATGTACTAAGTTGTAAATAAGTATCAGCATAGAAATGCATTCCTCAGCTGTAGGTGGACTTTCCTAAATGAGACCAAATTGGACTAACCCAGAAAAATTGTCCGAGGTCGTCTACCTGTTATTAATTCGCAACCTGGAATTTAGTTGTCTCAATATGAACTGACGACGTGGAAGTTAACCTTAACATTATACCTTGTCTACTTTCATCTAAGTATCGGTCTGAGACGTACAACCATTACTCATCAACATCATTTTCCTGCCCTCCTCCCAAGTGTATTCGGGGTCGGGGCAATTTGTTTTCTTCTTCCATTTTACTCTATCACTCGTCGTTCTACTGTTTACTCCTTTTTTAGCCATATCTTCTTTCATGGAGTCCTAAATTGTTTCCTAAGTCATTCTTCATCCAGTCCTTCAGAGTCCATTAATTTTTTTTAAGTCATCCTCTACTCTTCCGTACGTAAAACTCTCTGCACCAAATTTTGCTTATCTGCGGATCACATGTCCTTACTCCTTGTATGATAGTGCTATTGCTACTCAACTTGTGATCCACTGGCACCACTTTCGGACGCCCTCTATTGTTTTCATTCCTCATCTTGTCCATCGTAGTCACAACACACATCCATCTCAACATTCGCATTTCAGTTATTAAATAGTCCACGGGCGAGATGAATGCAGTCGGGGCCGGTGTGGGGCGGGAGCATCACCCTACGCTGTCACTACCCCCTCTTTCAATTAATAAATCTAATTATATATTTTATTACTATCATTTATCTATAAGCCTACGACTCACTTCGATGCAAAGCACTTACGTACTCCATTAAAGTACACCATTACCGTTCTTAAACGGACATATTACATATTGTCATACATTTATAGTAGTGTGACTGACTAATTGAATGAACATCTTTATCTATGGTCCTCAAGTTTAATTCATAACTAATATATCTACCTATAATTATCAGGATATACATATACGCGGATATCCGAAGGAGAAAAAAGATCTGTATCCGTACCTTTTTTTACGGATTTTTTACGTTATTTTATTTTACTAGCCGCAGGTTTCACCCGCGCAAGTCCCGATACCGTGTGAATATCGGAATAAAAAGTAGGCTATGTGTTAACCCAGGTGTCCACCAACTGTCAAACGACTGACAGTTATGTCAAAAGTGCTAAGGTTACATTAGAAAAGTCAATATGGTCGTTAAGTTTTCTAATTTCCGCTCAACTTTCTTAATTTGGCCTTTATAAGAACCTTCTCCTGACAATAAAGAGCACGAAAACAAGAATTAGCGAAATCGGTCCAGCCGTTCACCGTGATGCCGTGACCAAGGGAAATAAGGATTCCTTTTTATATTTATAGATTACGTATAATTAAATATCTGATTTAGTTACTCATATCATTGGCAGTTATAACTAAATATAGTCGAAATATAGTCGTTTTCGTAAGCATCACAATGAAAATGCTATTGGTAAATTTAATGTTCGTGAAAGAGCCATGCTTCGGCACGTATGGGCCAGCTCGACCGGAGTGATGACCACGGTCTCACAGAAAACCTGCAGTGAAGCAATTCAAGCATTGCTTCACTGCCGGTTTTCTGCCCCAAAAGTGCCCAACGTGCCTAAAGAAGTTTTCACTTCAAAAATTGTTGATGAGTAATTGTGAATTGCCTATCAGAAGTGTTCATTTTTGAAGACAGTGATGCCATCTACTAGTGACATCCATCAAACTGACGTACGTTCCGACGAAATTTTGAATAAAAGTTGTCGCTACTGAGCACTATAGGCGTTATAAATTTTCACCTTAATTACAATTATGGTTTTGTTTATTTTACCAAATAAATTGGGCACACAATAAGTACTTTATAGAATTAATTATATTTTTAAATAAGGAGCTGACAGAACTCCATGTTTAGATTAGCGCCCTCTAGTGAATTGATATATGTATTATTAGCGTGACGGTGCGAGTCCAGTTCTTTTTCCCTAAAACAAAAGTGCACAACGTGCCCAAAGAAGATTTCACTTCAAAATTTTTTTCTGGTGTAAGTACCTACTTAGTAATTTGTGGCAATAGCTCGACCATTTAACATATCTGTAACCCAAACCTTAGCCAAGAAGTCCAAGCCATAAAAATTACATTTCCCTTTTTAAATGCTCCCAATTTTTTTAATTCCCAAAGCGCTCGGTTAACGCCAATAATCTCCTCGATCTTAATAAAAGTCTCGACTGCATGTATAGTACAATGATTTAATTGGTTGCTGCGCCACTACGCCGCGCCGAATGTTGTGGTTTTAAATCCCACACACAAAAATTTCTGTGATTCACAAATAGTTGTCCCGAGTCTGGGTGTTTTCTGTGTCCGTTATTTTAATGTTTGTGAGCCCCCCGCAACACAGGAATATTCTTAATGCGGAAGTTGTTGAAATTCTGAAAATAATAATATTTAAACTAGATAGTTTTTCTTATATTTCGTAATAGAGAAAATTCTTATGAATGACATTTTTGAAAGAGTATCCTTCTGTTTATCCTCCTGAGTTTGCCTTTGTACGGAAATGGCACTAGGACCCCTAATATATAAGAATAATAACTTGAGACATCTCACACACGGCCGTCTGATCCCAAACTAGGCAGAGCATGTACTATGGTAACCAGACTGCTGATAAACATACCTATATATTTCTAAATACATACGTAGTTTAGATAAATTACACCCAGACACGGAACAATGGAAGGGTTTTCTTTGCTCTGCATCACCCAAAGGTCGACTGGTAGAGAATGCCTTAGGCATTAAGTCCGCCTATGGACTATTATATATATGTACTATTATATATTATAAATAAATAAATAATATAATGATCGTGCTCATAACCGTTTAAATAGTAGGTACCTTTATCATCATCATTATTATCTGCGCCTTTTCCCAATTAAGGGGGTCGGCATTCAGTCTAACTACAATACAGCCGAACTTCGATATTTTACTTGAAACGACTGCTATTAGGCCTCCACAACCTAAGTTTTGACGTTATCGAAATTATGTAGTTAAACCAGGTTGTCGGACTTTTTTTTAGGGCTTCAACTACCCATAATGAATGTCACAGATGTTCGTATGGGACCGACGGCTTAACGTGTTCTCCGAGGCACGGAATGGTCACCCATTCTAAAACTGACTTGGCTACAACGGTACTCGGTTACAACTTAGCCACGACCCTAAGATTTAAATAGTATACATATGCATATATTATTTTCGAACCACAGCTTTGCATAGTAATCCGCAGATACATGGTGACCCCAAAATGTAAAGAGGCCTGTCAAGGTTATCATTATAATAAACACATATGTATGTAATATTTATTTTGTACGCAACCAGTAAAAACAAAACGTACTAAAAGGTAAATATTATATCATATTTGTGCCCCTTTGTAATCGCGTACGTAGACTTAAGGTTACACGTGTTGTTTCTAATAGGTATGGTATATTATAAATGATCTGGGATATAAAGGGTCTGATTGTAAAACCAGCGCTAGGCACATGTCTGGCAAATGCTGAACCAGACGTTATTCGTCGGGCACGTGAGGTAGGTCTTTAGATGTAAGTTCATTTCACTATAGTTATTGTGTGTCTTAGGTGTCTACAAATAAAACTTTTTTTTTCTTTCTTTCTTTCTTAAATAAATAAATTATAATTTAGAAAGATTTAAAAATGATAGCGAACCGAATGAAATAGTAATAAAGAGTTCGACTATCAACTTCCTCGCTCTATCGTCAGATCAGCTCAAAGCTGGCAAATTATATTATTATCATCTGAACTATATATGCATACAAAATTCCATGTTATTTCTTTGTCGTGCGAGCGCCATGCTTCGGCACGCATGGAGTGATACTGTGGCCTCAAAGAAAACCGGTAGTGAACCGGCTTAACGTACTCTCCGAGGCAAGAAGGGGTCTCAATATGTTAAGAATGGTCACCCATCCCAAGACTGACCTGGCTAGTGTAGTGGACCTTGTAATGTGCTAACCTTCTCGAGTACCACTTAGCCACGAGTCTTTTCACAATCAACGGTAACTTATTGTAAATATTATTTACTACCAGCACCCCGTGGTTTCACCAGCGTAAGTCGTTAAGCGTAATATTGGGATAAAAAGTAGCCTATATGTTAATCCAGGTCTCCAGCTATCTACATACCAAGTTTTATCGCAATCAGTTCAGTAGTTTTGGCGTGAAAGGGTAACAAACATCCATACATGCATACATCCATACATTCTCACAAACTTTCACGACTATAATATTAGTAGAAGTTAGGTGCTGGCTATAAACTATCAAAATCACTAAACAACAGTAAGTGCTATGTTGTTCGTACCTCCATCAGCACTCAAGTGATTTTGACCAACTTATTATGCATTTTTTTTGTGCGTGTGGAAACCCCCTCGGGACGTCACCCCACCGGGGTTTTCGGTGGGGCGGTGTGTTGGAATCGAACCGACTAAAACCGCACAGTGGGCCGTACTGCACTTTAAATAGGAGGGATCCGGGAACAGCTTTTATTAAGACATCCGGAACACTCCTAGCGCCTGCCCGCAAAAGCGCGGGCACCACCTTCGGGTAAAAACCTCTCAATTAGGCAACGTCTATTAACATTCTAGGACTATTAACTCATTTTTGTTAAATAGTTAACTGTTTAATCATCTATTATAGTTTGTTCCCATTTTTTATAAAATACATAGGAGTTTTTGACGTGCGACTACACGAGATAGTGGCAAGAGACCTTAATTTTCATCTCATTGCGCCTATGACCTTAATTACTGCAAACAAAAAAGCGAAGAAGTTCTATTGACTATATTGGTATTGGTATAGTTATTAAAAAGAAATCATTATTCAATCAATATTGTCTATGATGAAATTAAGATGGCTGGCCGCTTTTTTTTTCTTTTTTTTCTGTTATGGCTCACGGTTCGTATTGGCTGGCAGCTATGTATGCTTATTGCATAGACATAAGAATAGACAACGGAAGAGGGCATGATATGGGATAGATGATTAGGGTGGATAGGCCTTTTCCCAACTAAGTTGGAGTCAGCTCTCAGTCTAACTGCGAAACGAACGAACTTCGATATTTTACGTGAAGCGACTGCCATCAGACCTCCACAACCCAAGTACTAGGCGATATCGAGGTTCTGCCTAATCGGTTCAAATTGACAGCTATGAGATCACAATATGGCGCAAAGTCATTCCTTTCATATTTGAATCGCATAGTCCCATAAGCGGAATTATCGCTAAGAGCGATCTCTTTTCAGGCAACCTTTGAATGAACAACATCGATAAAAATTAAATGAATAATGAGTAGTTTAAAATAGCTATTTGGCCACCAAAGAAAAATAGAATAATTAAAATCTGTTTTGTATAAAGGAATATGACCTTTGTTTGCCCAGCAATGTGGTAAATACCAAAAAAAAAATACTCTTTTTGTAACTAAATTATTGCTAATACTAAGAAGGTCGTAGAACGACGAAGTCTAAAGTCAATAAAAATAAAATCCTCAATCAGTCAATGCATTATTTGGCATTTCCGCTCGCCTAATGTGAACGAAAGTGAGGGTATTTCGCCCTAAAATTGATACACATAACCTCATAGGTTATGAAAATCTATTCTGGTCTTGGTGTCCTCTTGTTATCGTTATTTTATACAAAATTAACAATAAAAAAATAACGACTATTTATGAACTACCAGAATCTACATATATACGTAAAAAATAAACATTTCGATGTTTTAAATAAGCTAATGTTTCTAATACCGTCATCCTTACGTCTAAATGTTCAACCATGTCATTTCGCAATCGCATTTCATTTCTAGCTGCGCGCTTACGACTCGTTATCTTTTCTACATTATTTTTTAACTGAAATATATCGAACTATTTTGTTTACTGTAATGGACCCCGAAACCTCACCCGATAACGACCTTGGCTATACATTGGACCTAGCCACCTCACACGATTACACCGGCTTACTCATGGATGGTAATTTAGTGAAGGGTTTTCTTCACCAAATAACTGTTTTTTTATTAGAAGTCGAATCAAGAGCAGGCGTGCAGCTCGTAAAATGTATTTTGTATACATAATTTATTGTTAATAACAATAAAAGAGGTAGAGAGGCCATACGACAATACTGTTGTAACTGCTTAGCTAGTCACAGGACAGTAGGACATGTGCCAATGTCATGAGTTTATGACCATTGTTTGGTTCTTTGGCTGGGCAAGGTTTCAATCTAATATAAATCCCCCAGCCCAGTTTCTAGATGACGTGTTAATTATAAATTTAAATATGGACGAATAAAGAATCGAAAACTAAAAATGTTTTTTGGATTTCTCTTTTTTTAAGGTTGTTTTTTTGTTAATAATACACTCATATAACATAAAAAAAATAATATAACTTACAAAAATTCAGAAGAAATATTTGGGTTTGACCTTAGAACCTCTCATTTTCCAGTCAAGGGTCATAGCGCTTTGGCTATGAAAACAAATAGTTTTTAATTTTTTAATTATGTCCTATGATTTCAACCCTAATGCCTACAATTTATTTGATTCATGGGCGCCATTGTGCCAAAAGCTCTTTACCAAATGGGCATATCCCTTTGCACATCACTTGACACAAAAAATGTAGTCGTGTTAAGAACCTTATAACTTTATACAGGGTAAAAAACAAGGGTTAGCAGTATTGGTGTGAAAAGGTAGAAGAAATATTTAATTAAATAATCACTTTGTAATTCTGTTATTTTTCACGGCTATCAAATATCAACGAAGGTTATTTACTAATAACAAATTTGATTGCTGTTATTTTAACAACGACAATTAATTTTTCACTTAGAAAAAGGTTTTGGTTTTTTAGTAATGTTTTGTAAATCCGTCACAGTTTTTTTAACCCCCGACGCAAAAAAAGGCTGTCGGTCTGTGCAATCCCTGTGGCATGTTTAATTGAAAGGTGACTTGATCGAGAGTGTTCTTGGATATAATTCAAGAAAATCTGTTCAGCTGTTCGAAGATTATCAGCTCTTTTGTAATCGATGAAGGGGTTTTCGAGTCCGGGGTATTTTAATATATTTTTTTTGCTTTTTCCTGCAGCGAATTAATTCTATCTTTTCCTTAAATATACCATGTATAGAGTCAGACTATATGGAGTCATGACCTTTCAGGGATTTAGGTAAGTGTGCCTCTGGAACTAATATAAGTATATATAAAAGGTGTTATAGCAAGGTATAGACATACATTTATATACTTACATATAGCCTATTAAATTATATTTGTTCTTGAGAGATCCCGTGGGAATATCGGCATAAAAGTGGCCTATATGTTAATCCAGGTCCCCAGCTATCTACATGCCAAGTTTCATCGCAATTGGTTCAGTAGTTTGGGCGTGAAAGAGTAACAAACATCCATCCATTCATCCATCCAAACTTTCACATTTATAATATTAGTGGGATTAGTTGGATGTCGACGGAGGCGGCGTGCGCGTTGGCCGGGACACCGCTGTTTGATTTGGAGGCGGAAGTGCTCGTCGAAGTATATCGGCGAACGGCTGAGTTCCGGGCGGGAGGCGGCAGTCGGCTCCCGCCCGAAGAGGTACGCGAATGGCGTGAGGCCGCTCCCCGAGCCACCATGGCTCGTTGGTCGTCCCGGCTGGAGGCTCCACGTGCTAGCTTTGCCGCCGTGGAGGCGCTCCAGCCGGTCATCGTCGAGTGGGCAGGGGCGGCAGCACGGGACCCTTTCCTTCCGACTGACGCAAGTTCTTTCCGGGCACGGCTGCTTTGGGAAGTACCTGCACTCGGTCGCTAGAAGGGAACTGAGTCCCGCCTGTCACCACGGCGACTGCAGTGAGGACTCGGCTCAGCACACGCTGAGTACGTCATGCTGGCCTAGAAGTCCTGCCTATTACCACATTATCACATTTCATTTACGCTTATAAGCAATGTTACCAGAAATTTGTAAAAAACATTTTGAAAAAGAGTGTCCTTGGAGTTTCTTGTCTGTTCTTCTCCATAGGATCTACGTATTGGAACAGGCAACTAGCTTCACGACTGACTTAGTCTGACTGACTCCTACTCCTGACAATTTAAAATACCTATTATTGGTTTAATTGATTGATTGATTGAATGATTGATTTTGATTCTTGCGGTTTGCTCCGCTTGGGTGACGCAGCGTCGTCGGGCCCTCACTGCAGCCATCGGAGGGGATCTCTCGCTACCGGCCGTCATACGTTTCATGGCCGGTAGCGACAGGAATTTTACCGCGGTCGTGACCTTCTGTGAGGACGTCATCTCGCAGAAGGAGGCGGCGGAAAGGGTCCGGGAGGACGATCTCCACACGGACCTAATTCGCCGCCGGCGAACCGGGCGGTGGAGGCGCGTTTACCAGCGCCTCATGCCGCCCTGAGTGTGGCTGCAGGTGGACGGGACGGGTTTTCCTCTCCACCCGCTATAGTGGCCCCCCGCGAGGAGGCGGCGTCCGCGTGTGCCTGGACGTCGCCTAGTTGAGAGGTCTTTTACCCGGAGGTGGTGCCCGCGCTTTGCGGGCAGGCGCTAGGAGGGTTCCGGATGTCTTAATAAAAGTTGTTCTCGGATCCCTCCTACTTAAGGCGCAGTACGGCACACCGTGTGGTTTTAGTCGGTTCGATTCCGACACACCGCCCCACTGAAAATCTCGGTGGGGTGACGGCCCGAGGGGGTTCCACACGCACAAAAAAAAAACTACCCGTAACGAATGCCACAGATGTTCGTATTGCAAGCGGGACCGACGGCTTAACGTGCTCTCCGAGGCACTGAGCGGGCTCAATGTGTTAAGAATGGTCACTCATCCTAAGGCTGACCTGGCTAGTATTACTTAACCCAAATTGAGATTTTGCTCGACCAAGTCCCCTACCCCCACCGATAATGCCACGTGAGATTTTTGTAACAACAACAACAATTGTAAATCTAAACCATTCTCAAATCCACCTGAAGCCACACAAAATATTTAATTAAAATCGGTCCAGCCGTTTAGGAGGAGTTCAGTGACATACACACGAACAGAAGAAATATATATATGAAGATACTATTTGGGTGAGAAACATTTATTATTTAATTTAACCTACCTAGAAATGGACATGGCTCTACTTAGGTAATTAATCATTTGGCTTCGACTCAAAATAAGTTTATATAAAATTTGATAGTTTATGTAAATAAGCTCAATACTTAAGACTTAAGGTTTATTTTTTTTTGCTTTTTAGTTCTTTCGTCGGTTTAATTCTTTGTTAAAAAGATTTTTATTTTATGATTTTTATTCATCATCAGCTCAGCTACATGATGTGATGATTTCTAAACGCAAATACCTGATAAAGTAATAACAAAAAGTAAACAGAAACATCTTTCGTTCCTACAATTTACGAAGGTTTCTCTCAATTTTATGAGGATCACATAATCAGATCCTGACTTCCTTGACATGGGACCACCCTTGAGGTATACGGAACGGAGTGAGGGCTGAACATACATAAAAAAAAAAATATACATATATATTTTACGGTCGAATTGAGAACCTCCTTTTTTTTCATCTTGTAAAAATTATGGTTGTCTTTTTTTTTGACATTTCTAAAACAAAGACAAACAAATTGTTCTCATCTTAATTTATATTTATTTTAATTTTATATAAACCAATCTATACTCAAAGTTCGGCGGTATCGTAGTTAGATTGAAGGCCGACCCCAACTTAGTTGGGAAAAGGCGCGGAGGATGATGATAAACCACTCTATACGATATCGACCTCTTTGGTTTTTATAATCGGTAATTTAAATCATGTCAATCCACATTCCTATCAAATATTATCATAATCAGAAGCTACTTGTCTTAAAATAGATATTTGTATGGTATTGCAAATTAGCAAAAACATTGATCTACTTAATAATATCCCAGGACAAATAATTGTGTAATGAGCACGATCATTTGTTCTGTGTCTGGGTGTAATTTATAGATAGATAGATAGATAACACTTTATTTGTACACCAATCTTACAGTAGAAGTATCATACATTTGTCATACACATAATGTTAAAAGGGCGGCCTTATTGCAAAATGCAATCTCTTCCAGGCAAGCTTAGGATGGATCAATGTGTTTCGGAAAGACAGTTGTAGTTGGAGGTGCATTTCATTTCATTTACTATAACTTAATCAATATAAAAATATACAGATATCCATATATTTAGTCATATATTTAGATATATTTAGTCTACTTATGCATACTAATATAAAACATACATAAACATATAATATATGCTTAAGTCTACTATGATCATGACGCATGCATGTAAATAGCCCGTAGATATATATATTTTAATTAGTCTTATAATCACAGTAAATAATAATAATAGTCTATCATATAACATACATAATTATAAATATATAGATATTTTCATTTATACAGAACATACTTTAATAAGGAAATGATTAAACTAAAGTAATAAATAATATTCATGAACCATTTTCTTAAACATTGTTATTGATTACGCTCGCCTAATGGTGACTGGCAACGCATTTCACAAGCGTACAACTTCAACAGTAAAGGATTGGTAATAAAATTTTGTGGAATGTAGTGGCCATTATCAGTCTTAAATCCTCTCAGAGATCTATATATGTTATGTATGTATTTAGAAATATGTAGATATGTATATCAGAAGTCTGGTTAGTCTGGTTACTATATAGTACAGGATCTGCCTGGTTTGGGATCAGAAGGCCGTGTGTGGGGTGTGTCAAGTTATTATTATAATGACTTATACGAGATAACGCTTATTACGAAGCGTTTTCGCAGCCTCTAATCTCAATATTTGTACCTAGACTTAAAATAGAGATCATAAGTACATATCTAATTACACTTTTTTGTAGTTAATGTGTAAGTATGCGTTCGTACGTGCGACGTGCTTGCTTATTTGTGTATGGGTTGTGTGTGTGTGTGTGTATGTGTATGTGTGCCTGGGCGTGTGAAGTTCTGAAGTTATAACTACACAAACTGACTGAGCGACGTGCTGTTCTATATTTTAAAAGGAGGTAAATAAACAAATTCGTTGCAATTAATTGTGTGTTCATTCAATTCATTCAATTTCATATTGTTTTATAATAATTACAGTACATTTATAAAGTAATAAGCAAAAAGTAATTCCAAATATTTCTATGCATTTATATAATATCGATGTAGTGAGTCATTTGCAAAATTGTTACTTTACAGGAGAGCGCGACAAAGATTTTTGTTTGTATTTTTTTTTGCTTGTGTTTTGAAAACTGTAGTTCATTATCATCATAAACCTTTTTTTCGTGGCGTCGTCGGAATCGTGTAGTTGTCTCAGTGAACGAGGTACCGAAATTAGAAGCAGCTAACTTGAAAGAAAGAAAGAAAGAACCATTGCCTCACAATGCAACCGCGCAATGCGCAATCAAAATAAAACAACGAGGTTAATTCAAATTCAAATTCAAATTCAAATTATTTATTTCGGACTAAATCCATATTATGTTAATAACAGTGTGTCTTAAACTAGTGTTCGTATTGAATAAAATGATTTAACAAATTATTTACATTGTGTATGAATGGAAATCCACATGTGAATAAGGGGGGAGTCCCACCTATCTGAAAAAACCTTCAGGATGCTGTTGGAGGAGGAGCGCAAACGCGTGAGCATGGAAGTGCAACGTTTCCGCATTATAGCGGTGAACCCGTCGACCTGCGCCTCCGCGAACATGGCTGACGCACTACAACGCCACGGCAAACCCAAAAGCACCCTGAATGATACGCAGGTCGCTGTATGTCCGCTGCGCAAACTTAGCGTAATTTTAACGGTGTCAGTATAGCGTGCAAACCTGCGAGCCTACATATTGTCTTTTATGTCATCGGTGACCCAGCGGCCCAATATTAATACTCAGCTTAATGCTGGCTGTGACACAGGCCACAACACAGCGCTGTTCTTCCGTATTAACCCCAAGTGACGCACAGAACGAGAAGCTAAGGCTAAAACATAAAACTTAAATATATAAAAAAAATTGCATATGGCGTGGTGTGCATTTAAATAACTTATCAAGTTCAAGTTATCAAAACACAGATAAAAATAAACACACATAATTATTCTAAAACAACAATATGTCTATCTCCAAGAACATGCTTACATTCGCGTTAGTCATAAAATTATATAATAAAATAAAATACCTGCCGCTGCAACCACTTTAATTTATATTATTCTGTCCCTTTCCAGCATACACCGCGCTAGCACTTGTATTCGTTAGATTATCTTTGAATTTATTCGTGTATTTTAAAGTTTTTGTGACCTAGATCGATAAATAAGGTCTATTAATTATCGACTCCACAAAAAAGTCAAAATACCTCAACTCACTATACGTAGGAGCCATCGACATTCTTCTTCTTAGCCGTACACTCCTGGAGTGGCTGTTGCGCTGTGCGTAATCCTAAAAGTATCCTCGAGGGTGTGAGATCCTAGAAGCCTGCGAACGTCCCAGGAGGCTTCTGTGCATCTGGAAGGAGCTAGGCTGGCTCAACTAGTCAGCCTATCTGACGTTCGTTTATCTAAATAAAAGGGCATCAATCTTTTTACTACATTTTTGTTTGTTCGTCAATGTTTCAGCTGTGTACGAGTTCGCAAATGATTTGATGACTCTGTAGAGTTTTATAATAATACACACATTTTAAAGCCAGTCTGCAATATCGATCGCTGGACTAAACACACGTCGCGTAGTAGTATAAAATTGCTGACTAGGCAAACTTGTAAAGAGGTTTTACTTTAACTACAGCACAGTCTCATTTTATTAACTCCCGACGCAAAATGAGAGGTGTTATAAGTTTGACGTGTCTGTCTTTGGCATCATAGCAAACGAATGAATCGTTTTGAATGCGGTTTTTTTTTGTTTGAAAGGTGACTTGATCGAGAGTGTTCTTAGATATAATTCAAGAAAATCTGTTTAGCCGTTCGAAAATCATTAGCACTTTTGTAATCGTTCCAACGTGTCTTCCAACTCACCTGATGGCAAGTGACGATGAAGACGAAGATGGTACACGCCTATCCAAGAGAAACCTATTCTCTCTATACTTGAACGTTCCAGGATTATAATTGACTGGAGAAATAGACGGAGGCAGCTCATTCCACATCTTGGCGACTCGAACCAAACAGGAGCTGTCAAAGCGTTTAGTTCAACTTTTTGGTGTTTCGACAATGAAAGGATGGAACCTCCGGGACGGGTCACCTGATGTTAAGCGACTACCGCCGCCAATGAGGCACCTGCAACTCAAGAGTCACAAGTGCGTTGCCCACCTTTAAGGTGGGAGTAGGGGAAGGGGAGGAAGGGGGGTAGAGGGAGAGTGCGGGTAGGGGGAGAAGAGGGAAAGAGGGGGAGAAGGAAGGGTTAGGGCTTCCGGTAACCTCACTCACTCGGTGAAAAGCAATGCATTGCTTCATTGCCATTTTACTGTAAAGCCGTAATCCTATAAAAAACCGATAAGCAGGCGATTTTACGACGATGCTCAAGGCTATATAGTTCAAATGCTGTGTTTATGGAGGATGTGTATAATAATATATATAATAATAATAATAACTTCACACATCTCACACACGGCCGATTCCAAACTAGGCAGAGCCTGTACTATGGTAACCAGACTGCTGATAAACATACTTATATGTTTCTAAATAAATACATATTATAGATAAATTACACCCAGACACAACAAATGATCATGCTCATCACGCAATTATTTGTCCTGGGTGGGAACCGAACCCACCATCTCTGGCTTAGCAGTCAGGGCCACTAACCACTAGACCAACAAGCCAGTCAAATATATATTACAATAAACAAGCATACGGCCTGCCTGATGGTAAGCGGTCATCTTAGCCGTACGTCTAATTTGGCTCTAGATAATAATAATAACTTTTTATTGTTTTGTTCTCTCACACAGGCTGATACATAGGTATTATTTAAAATAGATGTACTAAGTAGTACAATTACAGATTATCTATGTGAGAGACTGGTATCTGTACTAAAAGACCTGTATGACAGATTACCAGTCTCTCCAGACTCTGGACAATTGGGTTTAGGTAAGTAACAATTTATTACTATGCATTAGATAAGTTATGAGGGGCTCGTGGATAAGTGGTAACCGAGTAGGTTAGCATATTACAAAGTTAAGTAATACTAGCCAGGTCAGTCTAGGATCGGTGACCATTCTTAACACATTGAGACCCCTCCGTGCCTCGGAGAGCACGTTAAACCGACGGTCCCGGGTGCCATACAAACATCTGTGGCATTCGGGTAGTTGGAGCCCTAAAAAGTCCGACAACCTGGTCTAACTACAGAACTTCGATATCGCCTAGTACTCGGGTTGTGGAGGTCTGATGGCAGTCGCTTCACGTAAAATATCAAAGCTCGGCCGTATCGTAGTTAGACTGAAACTTAGTTGGGAAAAGGCGCGGAGGATGAGGATGATGCATTAGATAAGTTATGAGGATGTGCATTAGATATGTGTGTGTGTGTGTAAATGTGCATTTAAATTTTGTTAGAGAGTGTAGAGATAACGCTGTGTTAGACATCGCAGAATATTATTAATAAATTTAATTATAACCGACAGCGACACCTAGTTTAGAAAATTCATCATTATTTATTATGCGCATTCTGTTTAGTTATTCAATTCAAGAAAAACCCTTAACTCACCTTGGCTTGACATTTTGACATTCAAATCATAATATTATGCAAAATATTAATTTATTTTGTCATTATCTAGCAATTTTTCTAATTAAAAATTAAAATTTATTAATTTTTATTTCTGTGCATTGCAATTACCATATTTGAATACTTATTTGAAATATGCATACTTATCTTTTAAAATAGAAATGCGCTCACTTGCGCACTGCGCACACTCGTATGGGGTAAGTAGGTTAATGGGTAAAGGTATTAATACTTTTGAAGTGAAAACTTCTTTAGGCACGTTTGTGCACTTTTGTTATGGGAAAAAAAACTCTTTACCGTCACGCTAATAATACATATATAGATCTGCTAGAGGGCGCTAATTTAAACATTAAGATTTGACAGTTCCTTATAAATTAATCTTCAAAAAATATATTTACTTCTGACCTGCAGTCTTACGACTGACACTTTTTTTTTACATTTTTTTTTAAATTATTAATCAAAATAAAAACATAATATTTAAAAAAATGGGTTCTTAATTGCAATGCCCCTTAAAACATATTTTTAACCGACAAAAAAAATTAGGAGGTTTTCAATTCGACCGTATACATATAGGTACGTAAGTAATATTATGATACCAATTAATAGCTGTCAGCTTGTTTATCGATTAATGACGTAAGAGTTCTGGTTGGTGGGTGATTCTTTTTACTTCAGAAATTTAATTAATTTCTTTTCACAACACAAAAATCTTCACAATTTAATTCATTTCTCAAAATAAACTGAAAATATTAAAATCTTGTAAATATGTCACGTATTTCAGGAAAATTACCAACTATGAAATCTGCAGACGAACAAAGACGCAGAATATTTAAGGATTAAAAAGAATAAATATTGATATTTGCAGTCACGTGATAATAGTGACTCTTCAAGTCTTTTTCATTAAATTTTTTACAGTTTTTTGAATAAAAAAAAAAAACATCACAATAAATCATTTAGTTACAACGTAAATAAATTTGTGATTAGTTTAAAAAATCCTGTTCATTCAAGGTAAAAATTCTAAATTCTCCGGCCCACAGAGATCCGGCATTGAATCCGCAAAGGTTACTCTCATCATTGTATTTTTTTTTAATCTTTAGGTGACACAGTAGGCGATGAACTTAAATTTTCGGCGTATCGTAAACTTTGAATTTTTTATCATAATATATCTTATAAATGTTCTATACTACTCAATTTACATTTTTTTTTGTGTATACAGTATGTTACAGAATGGGGTATTCAAATTAGCCGCTTTTTGCTATATTTTTATAATAACTCTGTTTTTATGAATACCACCAATGAACTATTTGTAATATTGAATTTCAAGCATCCCACACTTTTTACAATCAAATTACTGATTTTGTTAATAACTTAATTATTCACATAACATCTTGAAGTTGGTGAAAACTACATTGAAAAAATATTATATTATATTTAGATAGACACCTACATGTCGAGCTAAAGGAAGAAAAAAAGAAAAATATTTTATTTGTATCTGCTACAGTTATCATAATAACATACGTCTTAACACTAGGGTGGTACCGAAGATATTTTTAACAGTAGATTTTGCAACTGAATGAAGGTAGATGTGCACCTTGAATGATTTCTATGTTTAATAGGTTCAAACCTTCAACGGTATTACTGAGTGATTTTTATTTTTTAGTACGTTAGCTTTTGGAGCATTTCAATAAAATGAGCATTCAGGTGGCATCAGCTTGCATCCTGTTTACCTCTCGTGTAACACTAACACTATTGTACCTGAAGATCTGACTTTTAAAAAGAGTGGCCATGAGTTTCTTTGCCAGTACTCTTCTCATAAGGCCCTACGCATTTTGGAAACTGGAAGTTATAGATCGACACAAGCAGGCAGTAGATTTTGGTGTTTTCACCTAATTTACCTTGACAATCCAGTACATGCTGTATCGTCTGTTTGTGCCGATCTATGATTTTAACTCTAGCTTCAATTTAAGGTTCATAAATGTCACTTAGTGTCTTAATTGAATAAATGATTTTCTACAATATGCATACCATAAAGTAAGTAAAGTTGCCGCACATATTGATTAAGGTGATAATTTTTGTTGCATTAGTAAAATTTCCCTATAGTCACAGTGGAATGAACGAAATAATTTTAGATTACGCAGAGGCGGTGGCTAATATGAGCCACCGCCTTGTTATTTTTAAATTTAAAATTTAATTTATAATTTAAAAATTATTTTCAATTTCAAAATATTTTTTCTGTATTTTTTATACTGAACGACCCTAAAATAAGACCAGACCATTTTGTAACACCTTGTATAACAGGAATTTTCATTAGTAATAAAATTCACTATCATTATTTTTTTTTTAAGGGAAATTATATAAAACGAGTTTATATACATTTATATACTGGTTTTGAACATGTGCTTTACCAGACTTTACAAGGATCATCAGTTATCACGTGCAGAGTTTATCACACCCGATTTAAGTTATCCTAGTTTTTTTTTATAATGAGATGGAATAATAATAATAACTTGACACACACTGCCGTCTGATCCCAAACTAGGCAGATCCTGTACTATGGTAACCAGACTGCTGATAAACATACTTATATATTTCTAAATACATACATATTATAGATAAATTACACCCAGACACAGAACAAAATGATCATGCTCATCACACAATTATTTCATCAATCACCAACGAACATCCGTCAATCATGACTTTTGGTAATGACTGACGTTTGCATGAGCGTTGGACGCCTTATGTATTTCGGGGATGGGCGACTAGTTTCAGACCCAACGTTGGCCATTTTTCAAGGGGTATAGCGGCCCGGCCTTGCATCAAAATCTGATTACTCTGTAAGTCTCCGTTAACGACTTGTAGTTTAAGACAAAACAAGTGTATACAAGAGTGATCTCGTCAGCAATTCTAAGTTATTATTGTTTACGATTACGTGCACATATGAACGCAATTTGTGGTTAAATGACGGTTCTAAGAATTGTATAAGTACAGTAAGATACACCTTTTATAATTTATTATTAATCTGTGGTTTTTCTCGATATGTAGATAGAGGCAAATTATTTATAATCTGCATTGTAACTTAGGTACAGAATAGGCAATTTTTGTACTAAGCGTACAGAACTCTGACTCATAAAAAACATTTGAACAAATAACATCTTTCGTGGCTACGCAATTATGTGTAAATTAGCTTGAAGATAATATATTTAAACTTTTTACTTCTTTTTAACGGGTAGCACATTATTAGTATTGTTATTAACCCTACAGCTCCGCAGATACTTTTACAGTTAAGCGCAATACACACCAAAACCGCCGACCCGCCGATACAGCCCGCCGACACAACCTGGCGACCTGTTGGTGGCATATCAACGCAAGTGCTTAGTTGGCCGGCAACACTAAAACTTGCAATGAATGAAACCGCCAACTAGCCCACCGACAAAAAGTTGCTGACATAGGTCGGCGGGAAATAAGAAATATTTAAAAAATATATATTTCGATCGGATATCTAGTAATTTAAAAACATATTTTTTGTACAGTCAGCAGCAAAATTTGTTTGTAGGATTTATTATAAATACCAATCCATATAATTGTGACATCAAGATTTGAAAAATGAAAATTAAAACTGTTGAATAATTAAATAAACAAATATCATTATTTTCTTTAAATGCCATTAAGTCAAGTTAATACCTAGTAACAGACAAGGCAATTATAATTATATTATTTATTTATATGGGAATTAATGCGATCAATAGTAATTACATACATACCTTTGAATTGCCTGATGTTTCGACCAGGTTGCACTGGCTGTTGTTTACTTACCGTGGGTAGGCGTGAGTAAGCCTAACCACGGTAAGTAAACCACTAAGGCCATGGCCAATTTCCGTAGAGTTAAAGTTTAAAAGTTAGTACCAGTGTCCATGTTATTGTGATATATCTACAATCTACACATTAATTTAATGAAAAATTGTAATTTGTTTGTTTATTTTTAAGTAGAAATAAACGATTCTAAATTACATACCTACAATTTTTATTTTATTGGAATATTTTTTGTTATGTAATAGAAAAAACACTAAGTATTACACAGAAAGGTCTTATCATTTATGAGCGTTACATGCAACTGAAAAAGAATAGAGTTAACCCAAAAAAGCCGTTTTAATTTTGACTTGACTTTTGACTTATTTTTTACTTTGACTGTACTTATCTTGCAAAGAATGTTGAGGTAATCGTTCGGAATCACAAATTATGGTTGGAAATTAAATAATATTAATAATTAGAGGCCGATCCAATTTGTGAATCACACCGGAATAACTCAGATTCATATTAAGGGTTAGGAGACATGTCGCCATCTTGAAATCTCGCCCTCCGATCTCCGCCCTTTGGTCAGATGTTGAGGCCGCACTTGCCCGAATGTATTTTTACGACAGGGTCAGCTATACCCCTGAATAACTACTAGGAGTCAAGTGGCCCACTGAGGTAGATTCTTATACTGATCTTAATTGTGTAACTCGGGACTCGCGATAATATTTAAAAGATGCAATACCCTTTTTGGTTACCTAACGATTCGATCGATGGCACCGATCGTGGTCACTCAGATTTGTCTCCACCTAGCGTTAGGATGAGCTATAATAGATCATGCTATTATAAATAAATATCGAAATGCCCCAGCTATGTAATGTAAATGCTAATAACTCATCGGATAAATATATATGAATATGATAATTAGCTGTGAAGAGGTACTCAGTTCGAAGACCAATTAGTAAACTATCGACGAGAATCCACTAGTAGTGTGTAATTAAGTGTTTGACTTACTTGAGGAGCTATATTAGAATATTAAGTCTATGACCGACGTTACACATAATATATCTACTATGTACAGTCAGCATCAGAAAATCAATATATAGGATTTATTAAAAATACCAGTTTTTTTTATGATATATGGGGGCAAAAGCAGACGGGTCACCTGATGGTAAATGACTACCGCCATGGACACCTGCGACTTTAGAGTCAAAGTGCGTTACCGGCCTTTAAGGAGGGGAGAGAGGAGGAAAGAACAGGGCGATCATCGAAAAACCATCTACAACTCGCGCTATTTTTTTATTTTTTGAAGTGAAAATTTATTTAGGCACGTTGGGCATTTTTAGTAGGTAAAAAAAGCACTGAACTCGTGTGACCGTCACGCTCAGATGACAGATGTGTCAGTCATGTTACTGACGTGCTGTCCTACGACTGGCAGTTTTTTTCTATAATAGCTCGTCAGTATGACCTCAACCCGCCTCGTGGTAAGCTAGATTGAGGTTTAAAGGTTAAGTAAAGGCCATCAAGCTATAGTAGGGCAAAAATGCATACTTACTTCTCTGTATGAAGAGGTTCTTTTAAGGTTAATTTTTAGTTTGAAATTTTTTATAGTTGAAATACTATTTATGTGCTAAAAATGTATGTTTACCTACAAGTAGAAGAAATTCAAATTCAAATTCTATATCTTTATTTCATAAAATTGATCATCAATTATTCGAAATCATCAATTTAATAAATAATTATTATAATTAAAAACTATAGATCAACACACACAGAGTCACCGCAACAATAGTTTGCTTTGTCAAATGAAAAATTTTAAAGAAAAAAAAATTGATAACATAATATCACATCTGCCCGTATCATCAACCACCCGTTTCCAAATGATTGAGCCTTGTGAGAAGAATAGAATAGAATAATCGTTATTGTACACCAACAACATATTAATAATAATAATATAATAATAACATATTGAAAATGGTCGTGTAACATTGTACTGGGATCGGTCTATTATCACTGACAGGACTATTATTGCCAATAAGCCTGATATAGTGGTAATAGACCGATTAGAGCGCCGAGCAATGGTTATTGATATTACCATTCCCCATGACGACAACCTCTTAAGGGCTGAAAAAGAAAAAGAAATGAAATATTTGGATTTGGCCCACGAGGTGGTCGACATGTGGGATGTGAATTCAGCAATCATTGTACCGATAGTCATATCAGCCCATGGGTTGATGGCAAAGAGCGTCGACCAACACCTTCAGAGGCTCTCGTTAGGCAGCTGGACTAAGGGCCTGATGCAGAAGGCGGTCCTTCTTGATACGGCACGTATTGTGAGGAGGTTTCTGTCTCTGGAACCCTAACCACCGGTAGCTTGGTCCCTGTACCCGATACCGGTGAGGCACTATTTTTTAAATTTCTAAATGTATTTTTGATATTATCTGAATGTATTTAAAAATGTAATTTATATGTATATTTAAATGAATAAAGAGAATAATAATATAATAACTCCACACATCTCACACACTGCCGTCTGATCCCAAACTAGGCAAAGCCTGTACTATGGTAACCAGACTGCTGATAAACATACTTATATATTTCTAAATACATACATATTATAAATAAATTACACCCTGACACAGAACAAATGATCGTGCTCATCACACAATTATTTGTCCTGGGTGGGAATCGAACCCACGACCTCTGGCTTAGCAGTCAGGGTCACTAACCACTAGACCAACAGGCCAGTCGATATTATACGATATCGATATTAAACGTGGTCTATGATACATCAACACGCCACGTCAACAACTCACTCACATACCACAGATTATTTGTATCACCTGACCTCACTCTAGATTGAGTTTGAGAACTAGTCTTTTAGACATGTTATTTTATTGAAATAAGTTGTATATCTTGTTTTACTAAATAAATTCACTTTCTTTCGTTCTTTTTATTGCTAAAATAAATACACAAAGTGGATATGTACAATATGCGGCCTTACCGCTAAGAGCGACCTCTTACAGGCAATCTTTGGGTGGACAAAATCGATAATAAATAATATAATAATAGAATAACGGCTAGTTTTGGTGTAAGATAGAGGTAAAGAGAAAAAGGCATTTAGTTAAGAGGAATTATAACGTTATGTAGTACATCATTAGAATATTAAAACATCACGTAGTACAACCAAAAGTGTCACAGCATAGAGAGTGGTGTACGAGGCGTAATAATCTAGTGTAAAGGGCTCTTGTTAGTGCCACAGTATAACCTAAAACAGCAGAATAACCCGGTAATAAATGGTGCAAAAAAAAATCCAATACTAGACTTTGCCGAGGAGTGCGTGGTTGGAAGACTTCCTTGGCATGAAACCCTGGCTAATTTGACAATTCTCCTTGTTCTGTTTCCCGACTAAACTTCTGTGGTTAAGAAAGAGCACGGACGAGAAATATCGATGAGGTAGGCATCGCGATGACTTTGCTCGTTGTTTGGAGTTATAAACATTTAGATAGATAGATTACACTTTATTTGTACACCAGGGTTTTACAAAGAATGTGTAACAGAAGATGTATCTTATAAATAGTGTACAAGGGGCGGCCTTATCGCTTAAAGTAATCTCTTCCAGGCAACCTTGGGATGGACTGGAGTTATTTTATTGAACAGGTGGTAATCGTTGACGTTAAATTATGTGGTTAATGCTTATCATCTATTACATACATACAATACTCAATAATTATACCTATTTATACCTACTCAAGTACTCTCAACATTTAGTACATACAGATTTTCGCTCAGTAACCCTGAATGGCGACAGATTGAAACTAGAATCATCTTTGAGCAGGGCTTGATCGGTGGCTTGATTTTCTCTGAACTCATTGGTTAAACCCAGACCTTTACCCGGTCAATTCGCTTACCTAACCGAAAATAAACAACAACGGGTACTATTCGAAGAAACCAGGCATTTTACACATATATTTCTTAACCTGAAAAACATAATAATGGACCAATTAATATAATTTCCTTTTTAACAGCCGAATCAATATTTTCGACATTAATCATCGATATCATTTCACACTATAATAAATAGCCAATACAAAAATGCTTCTTGTGCTGTTCATGTTCACACCGTAGTGCGAACCGCTAGTGGTGTCAAACAACAAAGTACCCTAAATTTAAAAGCTAGTACCAAGTTGAAGTATTGTTGACATTTTACCTGCGCGCGTTATAAATAGCACATAATATTTTAGTAATAATTACACCACTGCGTGTTATGTAAGTTACGCAGAGTACTTAGGTTGTGTAAATAAGTACTTATTTAGCCCTTCTAAATGAAATCAAATCATTTATTTGTTTATATTATTATTTCATATATTATTATTTACATACCAGCAAATTTAAAGCGAGACTCACACTATATGCAAAGTGTTACATGACGTCAGATTTTAGGGACCTATAATATATAACATCCTACCCCGTGAATGACCTTAACTAAAACAATGAAAAAAAAATCGAAGCGGTATTTTGAAGCCATAAAATTTACCTTTTAAGCTAATTGAGCATGACCCCAGAGCCGCCTGCCTGTGTCATCTGTCATAATTATGTGTATTAGTAAAGACTCTGAAGGTAAGCAGGTACCAAGTGCTAAA
This sequence comes from Callimorpha dominula, assembly GCA_949752705.1. NCBI lineage: Eukaryota > Metazoa > Arthropoda > Insecta > Lepidoptera > Erebidae > Callimorpha > Callimorpha dominula. The sequence continues at coordinate 1,975,008 of OX457019.1, read as the reverse complement.
GTTACATAAAATCATTAATTTCTTAAATTTTGAGTGATGATATTTATAAACAGCGTGTTTTTTGTTAATTAAGACAACTCCCGCATTAGGAATTACTCCTGTGTCGCGGGGGGCTTTACAAACATACAAACAACGGACACAAAGAACACCCAGACTCGAGTGGGAATCGAACCCACGACCTATGGCATAGCAGTCAGGGTCACTAACCACTAGACCAACAGGCCACTTTTTGGCCGTATGGGGTATTTACTGATTTTTTCGTTAAAATGTTCTGTTTACTAGTGTGACATCACTTTTAAACAAAAAAATAAATACATTTTCGGGCAGAAATTTCCAATAATTTTCCACTCAGAATTATGGTCTGAATACACTATTTCAGGATTCGATACGGTGTCGCTTACACCCTCTACTAAGTATGTTAACAATATTATTATGAAGTTAAAGTTAACTACCCACTTCAAATGTCGCCTTGCGTATGAGCACGTCAATTTATCAGTTTCAAACAATTATTTTTTTTAATTGTTAGCGCTTTACTCGTCTACTAAGCGACCCTAAATTACCCTAAACTTTCTGTAACAAAAAAAAACTTTTCTAGTTTTAATAAATATACAGGATATTTATTAAAACTAGAAAAGTTTTTTTTTTAATATTGTAACTCAAGAGTCACGAGTGCGTTGCCGCCCTTTAAGGTGAGAATAGGGGAAGAGGGGGAGAGGAGAGAAGAGCGGGAAGACGGGAGAGGGGGATTAGAGGGGGGAGAGGGGGAGTAAGGGAATAGGAGAGAGGGAAGGGTTAGGGCTTCCGGTAACCTCACTCACGCGGCGAAAGGCAATGCATTGTTTCACTGCCGGATTTCTGTGAGGCCGTGATATCGAGCGGAGTCGAGCCGGCCCATACGTGCCGAAGCATGGCTCTTCGAAGTAAATACATAAAAAAAAAGATGGAAATTTGTGTTGTTATTTTGTATTTATTGTCATAATATTTGACGTAAATAATCAAAACAACTTTATGATATATAATGAACTGTGTAATTGAAAATTTACAGTTTTGCAGAAAACATGGTTTGGCTAAATTAATCGCATTTGCTACGGTTTTTTAAAGTATTCTTATGATATACAACTCAGATTGTCGCGTCGTGTTTAATAGTATAATTACGATAATCCTTTCCTGCTAAATGCGTCTTGACTTCATACAAGGATATAACGTCAAGTGTTTAATTATTTGTGTTATCATCTAATATATAAAATTCTCGTGTCGCGGTGTTTGTAGTTAAACTCCTCCGAAACGGCTTAACCGATTCCCATGAAATTTTGTGTGCATATTCGGTAGGTCTGAGAATCGGACATCTATGTTTCATACCCCTAAATGTTAAGGGTAGTCCACTCTTAATTTTTATTTTTATTTTTAGATATTCTTTTTTATGATACAGCATTAGAAAATACATACAACCCTGAATTTTCAACCCTCTACCATCAACCCCTGTTTTTTAATAGTGATATTAGTATTTTTACTTTCATTGGTACAATTTTTTTAAAGTATTTAACAAAGTGAAAATAGAAAGTGCGATTGTTCTAATCGATTGTAATAATCGATTGCCGTCAAGTCGATGTCAAACGTTTTTCTTTATGGAATAGGGGGTTAACGAGCAGACGGGTCACCTAATGGTAAGTGACTACCGCCGACCATGGGCACCTGCAACTCGAGAGTCACAAGTGCCTTGCCGGCTTTTAAGGTGGGAGTAGGAGAGGAGGGGAGATGGAGAGATAGGGGGGAAGATAGAGAGAGGGAAGGGTTAGGGCCACCGGTAACCTCACTCGCTTGGCGAAGTACAACGAAGCATTGCTTCACTGCCGGTTTTCTGTGAGGCCATGATATCACTCCTTTCGAGCCGGTCCATACGTGCCGAAGCATGGCTCTCACACTGTTATATTTAAATAAGTCAGTTAAGTTAATTAAGTACTTTGAATTAAGAAAATGAATGGTTGGTGTTTTGTTATTTTTATAGGCCGTCCATAGACCACAGCGCTCCAATTTTCTTTCAGTCATAGACCCCATCCTCACAATAAGTTAGTTATTTTTTATTTGACTACCAAAATATTCATTAGAAATAATTAATATGGCAAAACAACGTGTGCCGTTCAGCTAGTCTTAATATATATATATTTCTGCTGTACGTGTGTATGTCACTAAACTCCTCCTAAACAGCTTAACCAATTTCAATGTTTTTTTTTTGTGTGGCTTCAGGTGAATTCGAGAATGGTTTAGATTTACAATTGGACCCAGTAGATGGCGTTGCGATAGGGTTACAGGAATAATATTTTTTACGTTTCAGCAGGACAACGTCTGTCGGGTCCGCTAGTATGTTAATAATAGTAGATAAGAACTTTAAACTTTCGCGTTCCATGATATAATTATGTATTTACGGGAATGAACGCGATCACAAAAAGGTATTGCATACCTCTGAATTGCCTGACGTTTCAACCAGATTGCACTGGCCATGGTCACAGGCTGAGTGGCTCAGCGGTGCACATCCTCCGTCGCCGAGATCGTGAGGTAAAAGGTTCTTCATCCACCCCCACTTTTGAAGTCATAACTTCTTATGGGAAGGTAAAGCGCTTCGATACGTAACGAGCCACGGCGCCAGTCTGTCTGGTGTTATCACTTCTGTCGGGCGTCCCAAAACGAACACGTTGTGTTTTTCGATATTTTTAATATTTTCGTTTCGCCATGTACCGTCACATAATATACTAACAGTGTCGTTGAAATTTACTTGAAATTTTTGCAAGGTAAATCAAAAAAAATTGTCTACACATAATACTCCTAAAATTTGATGACACGTTTCTTTAACATCTTGTAAACTAGTAGTAAATATACATAGATTGTAATTTTTCTTACTACCCGTTCGGTGCGACGACCCTAGAATTATTTGTTGTTAATAGATTGTAAAGACCCCTTTTTTGCATTAATAGATAATAATAATAATATATGTTTTATATCCTTATAAAAAAACTACTTTAAAACGGCTAATAACTAATTGAGAAGTAACAACCTGTTTCGTGTTATGTTTTAAACAAGAACAACTTCAAGTTTTTAAATCAACCGAACTGTAAACATTTATACGTTCAACTTTGAATAACAAGCAAACGTTACTTTCGCTGTTCTGCGCTGTGCTGCGCTGGGCTGCGCTGTGCTGCGTTAATTTGGCATAATTTTTTTTTAAATACACAAAAAATCTGAAAAAATGGGTTGGAAAAGTCCCAAGACGTGCTTTAAGTCATCGGGCCCAAAATTATATTGTGGCGAGTACGCGAGTATACTATCTACGCCCACAATATCTTGAATTTATTTTAGAAAAAATCAAAATAAATGACAAATAAATAAAATGAAAGTGTCTGTTTGTAATGTCAAAATCATATTTTTTTTAAGCTTATACAGTTATTTACACGATACCTATGCCTAAAAAATTGTTTTTAAATTTTTTATCTATCAGGCAAATCTATAGACAAAATTATATTTGTCTGTTTGTTCTAGTTAATCTCCGGAATGGGTGGACCGATTTCCACAGAACTTTCACTGGCAGATAGCTGGTGTTATAGGGAGCAACTTATGCTACTTTTATTTTGTAAAATTAATTAGGGTTACCCGCAAAATATGTAAATATGTACACTGTACACGCGAGCGAAGCCGCGCGGGAACTGCTAGTTATAATTATATTTGGCAATAAACAATTTTTTTTTTATCATGTTTACATACATGATAAAAAAAATGGTTCATAGCCAAATATAATTATAACAATCATTGATTATTTCTAAACGATTAATATATACTATTTGCAGTCGGTATAAGATTAATTAAATTGTATTTTTAACTTAAAATCCTCCTCCAAGCCTTTTCCCAACTAAATTGGGTCCCTGAACTTCTATATTTTAAGTGAAGCGATTGCCATCAGACCTTAACAACCCAAGTACTAGGCGATATCAAAGTTCTGTAGTTAGACCAGGTTTTCGGACTTTTTAGGGCTCCAAGTACCCGTAACGAGTGCCACAGATGTTCGTATGGCAACCGGGACCGATGGCTTAACATTTGGTCTCAATGCGTTAAGAATAAACCCATCCTAAGACTCACCTGGCTAGTGTTACTTAACTTTGTAATGTACTAACCTACTCGGTTACCACTTAGCCACGAGCTCCTTAACTTAAAAATAGTCTATATGATACTTATTGCAGTGTCGATCAAACTCGCAACGAGGTGGTCACAAGTCTGAGCCCTTTAAAATTACGCCGCTTAATTTTCACGGACATCCTAATACCTTCTCTGTAGAAAACGATAATTCGTCTTCTCTGTTGCAGAACTCCAATCATGCCAGCAGAGATGATGACAAACACCCAGCTACTAGACTCGAAACAGGGGGGAGACATCACATATAAAGACATGATAGAAGAGAATCAACCGTTAGGAGAATCGCAAATAGAGAAGCTCTTCTCAGGGTCCACGGTACTCCTGACAGGAGGTACTGGATTCTTGGGGAAATTGGTGGTTGAGAAGCTGCTGAGGTAAGTTCCTACACTATTTAAGGCTTTATTTTTAGGCCTTCGTCGTTCCCAAAGGACCGGAAAACGCCAACGGAATCTATTACTAAACCGCCGCCGTCCGTCTGTCTGTCAGCATGCCGTATCTCATGTACAGTATATATATTATAAGATAGGTAGATATTTGACATTTCAATTTCAACATAGACGTAGCAACATAAAAACAGCAGCTGTCAAATTATATGAACTGTCATAACATTCGATTCGTTCCGTCCATCGATTGCACCTAGTTTTTTTACCAAACTGAAGAATTGTTACATTTACACTTCCACGCTCCATCATGATAATTTCATAATAAATAAATCAAAAACAGCTGACGCTCGATTCAAAGGACGTGCGGGCGCAGAAGGCCGCGTGAGTTCGGCGCCCACGCGTCCTTTGACCCGAGCGTCAGCTGCTTTTTATTTATTTTTTACTAAGCAACCCACCCTTAAACCTTTCTCATGAATCACTCTGTCTATTAGTGAAAACAGCATGAAAATCCGTTTAGTAGTTTTTCAGTTTATCGCGAACAGACAGACAGACGGACAGACAGACGTGTGTCTGTCTGCAGCGGGGGACTTTGTTTTATAATATGTAGTGATGAAGTTATCGTTTTATTTAGCTGTACTAACATTGTGGAGTCTAAAAAATGCAAAAAAGAAAAAACATTTTTTTTCATCGGGATTGATTTTTTCTGACCCATCATCACCAGTACTATCGTCTTATTGCCGGTTTTCTGTAAGGCCGGCTTGAGCGGAGTGATACCACATCAATCCGCTCGAGCCGGCCCATACGTGCCGAAACATGGCTCTCCCACAAAACCCTTACTAATATTATAAATGCGAAAGTAACTCTGTCGGTCTGTCTGTCGCCCTTTCACGCCAAAACTACTGAACTGATTTAAATGAAATTTGGTACACAGATAGTCTAGGGCCTGAGAGATGACATAGGCTACATTTTAATGCGAACAAAAGGGGTGTAAGTGGTTGAAAGGTGGGGATGAAAAGTTGTATGTAAGTATCGTCAATTCTACCCAAAGACACTATTCCACGCGAAGTAGCGGGCACAGCTAGTATTTCATAAGTAACAAACATCCATTCCTCATCATCATTCCACATCCTCATGTACCCATGATTACTAACCTAATATTTGGCGAAAGTTTTAATATATTATTATGTAGGCAAGTACACACAGTATTGCTGACCACATACTTCGTTACATCAATGTACTCTTACGGAATATTTTAAACTACTCTACGCGTTATGCAATTCACCTCATATTATGGTCTGATTATTATTATATTATCATCACGCATCTATCTTAGTCAAAGTAGATAGCTGAGATAACAAGAGTAATCTAAAATATAAACATTAATGATGTAACACACGGCACGTACGTTGGGGTTACAATTAGTAATGGTTTTCAATCGACTTCGAAGAATGGGGAAGTTCTGTTTTAAGTGTGTATGTTACAAGATAGATGGCTTTTACAATTTTGAGCAGAATGATAGGATAGATAAATATATAATATACTAGCAGCGCCCCGCGGTTTCACCCACATAAGTCCCGATTCCGTGGGAATATCGGGATAAAAAGTAGCCTATTCATTAATCCAGGTTTCCAGCTACCTACATACCAAGTTTCATCGCTATCGGTTCAGTGGTTTTTGCGTGAAAGAGTAACAAACATCTATCCATCCAAACTTTCACATTTATAATATTAGTGGGATATATGGTGTTACAGAAATGTGTGGTGATATTTTAAAAGGGTAATAAGTCGCTGAAAAATAGTTGAATGGCCTGGAAAAACATATTATTATGTATAATAACATATGCATATAAGACGGGCCTGTTGGTTTAATGGAAGTTGGTAGGTTGGTAGTGGTAATTGGTAGAAGCTATTGCATTGGCACATGGCATAACATAGTGGACACAACAAATCAATCCTCCGCGCCTTTTCCCAATTAAGTTGGGGTCGGCTTTCAGTCTAACTACGATACGGCCGAACTTTGATATTTTACGTGAAGCGACTGCCATCAGACCTCCACAACCCAACTACTAAGCGATATTTAGTAGCAACATACTAAGCGGCAAGTACAATGGGCGGTCTTATCGCTAAAAGCGATGTCTTCCAGACAACCTTTGTATGGAAACAACAGAGGAAGACAATCGGTAGCTGGTGGCAGTAACAAACGGAATCGTCGAGATAGTCATATATATCATTCAATTATAATAAGTATCATTAAATTTACGGCGATTAAGGCACTTGTGTTTGAAGTAATAAGATTTCCGAGGAGGAGGTGGAACACTAAACTATCAAATTTTATATAAACTTATTTTGAGTCGGCGCCAAACAACAAACTGATTAATTATCAAAATTTTATATGCACCTACGTAAGTAATTAATCATTTTATTATTTGGCGCTGACTCAAAATAAGTTTATATAAAATTTGATATTTTATGTAAAAAAGCTCAATACTTAAGACTTAAGGTTTATTTATTTTTTGCTTTTTAGTTCTTTTCGTCGGTTTAATTTTTTGTGAAAAAGATTTTTATTTTATGGTTTCTTTCATCATCAGCTCAGCTACACGATGTGATGATTTCTAAACGCAAATACCTTGAAAAGTAAACAGAAACACTATTCGTTCCTACAATTTTCGAGGGTTTCTCTCAATTTTTTCAGGATCCCATCATCAGATCATGACTTCCTTGACATGGGACCACCATGGAGGTATACCCTATCTAACAAAAAAAGAATAATCAAAATCGGTTCATAAATAACGGAGTGACGGCTGAACAGACATAAAAAAAAGAAATAAAAAATATATATATAATACGGTCGAATTGAGAACCTCCTTTTTTTTCGTCGGTTAAAAACACAGAAGGACAAAAAAAATTATATGTAAATTGTAAACATTCGGATGCGTTTAGTAAAATGCTAGTATGACATTACAAAGAGACACTTGAATTTTATATATTTTTATCAATGCGACTACACGTTTAAGTAAACCAGAACAAAGACAATTGCGTTTTCTAAGTAAAATGTCGTAAACATTTAAATTATAAGGATTAACGGATAATAAAACAGAATATATATGGGCATTTGTTAGTGGTTATGACAAGGACACAAACCAGTCTTTGAGGTGAGGCAGCCATGTTTGTTGAGCACGGTCGAGAGATTATTCACGCGTCATAATAATATTCTCCGCTTACATTCTACCCAAACCACAAAAATGCACATGGGTTTGTTAGAAACGACAAGACCCTCAATAGGAGTATTTCCTGTGTTGCAGGAAACGTTACATTCAAACAACAGACACAAAGAACACCTGGATTCAGAGCAACTATTTTTTGATCACACGAATTTTTGTTCCGTTTATGAATCGAAACCCTAACACTAGGCTCGGCCGGTGTAGCGACAAGGCGACTATTTTAACAATCTAAATATTTTTTTTTTTGTGCGTGTAGAAACCCTTTCGGGCAGGCACCCCACCAGGGTTTTCGGTGGGCTGTGTATCAGAATCAAACCGGCTAAAACCACACGGTGTGCCATACTGCGCCTAAAATAGGAGGTATATGGGGACAGCTTTTATTAAGGCATCTGGAAGACACAAACTAAGCATAACACAATTTTGTAACAACACTGCAACACAACACAACTGTCATCCGCACGTTCCGAAAGACAAAACGGTTTTCGCCAATCCAGTGTGACGTCTGACACCATAACGGCAGGATGCTTCATGCAAAATTAAACCAAAAATTGCAATTAACAAAAGACCTACAAAACAAATATGGCGGATCAAATATTTTGCAGGTATAATTACAGAAGTCGAATTGACTGGCCCGTTGGTCTAGTGGTAAGTGACCCTGACTGCTAAGCCAGAGGTCGTGGGTTCGATTCCCACCAGGGACAAATAACTGTGTGATAAGCACGATAATTTGTTCTGTGTCTGGGTGTAATTTATCTATAATATATGTATGTATTTAGTAATATACGAGTATAAGTATGTTTATCAGCAGTCTGGTTACAATAGTACAGGCTCTGCCTAGTTTGGGAACAGACGGCCGTGTGTGAGATGTATAAAAAATCAATCAATAACATAATAGTATATTACCCAAAAGCATATATTATCTTTATAAATATATATAAAAATCAATGTTTATTTATTTATTTTATCTATTTATTCTTTATTGTACACTAAAAGTCACTGACCTCTATTATACGCGTACTTGTATTATAGAGGTCAGAGACTAAAAGTAGATTACATATCTTAAAATCAAGGAAATAGTATGTACAAAGGCGAGCTTAACACAAACCTGACCTTTTTTTTTTCGGAGTGAGGATAACAGAAAACGTTAGAGGCAAAGTCATGTGTGCAAGTAATAGATATAACTTGGATAAAATAAATATCATGTCAACTCATTATGAAATATAAATACGTATATTTACACATATTTATAAAGTAATGTATATTAAACATATACATACATATAAACATATACTTATACAAATAATCCCTGGTTCTCCGCTTGAACACGCTTAGGGAAGGGCTATCGCGTATTCCATAGACGGACAGCAGAAACACTAAAATAGTTGTCGTAACGAGTAGACGTATGGGAAGGAGTTCGAAGGAGAAGAGAAGAAGAGGAGCGACAGGGATTGCTCCTCGGAACAAAGTGCTCGAAACGCTCACGCAGATTTGAAGGAAAATTAGGGTTGTGTAGAATTGAATAAATTGTTTGTTTGTTCGTCTTTATGCGCTGCCGTACCGTTCATCCAATCAACCATCCAATTTCCGAAGGATACCTGAATCAAGGGACAATATCTCTATCAACGCTAAGAAAATGAGAAGAAGCTTAACAAAAAGAACTGTCAGTCGTAGGACTGTACGCCAGAAGTGAAAACGTATACAAATACACTCACACATCTGTATATATCTATTTCAGCGTGACGGTCACGCGAGTTCAGTGCTTTTGCCCCATATCAAATTCACTTTAAAAAAGGACTATCAGTCAACAAACATAACTTACACTTACATATATATATATATACACATACACACATATACTTCTGTTACACTTACATATATATATATACACATACACACACATATACTTCTGTTACACTTACATATATATATATACATATACACACACATATACTTCTGTTACACTTACATATATATATACATATACACACACATATGTATCTGAGCGTGACGTTCACGCGAGTTCAGTGCTGTTTCCCCATAGGTACCGAGAGTGCCCAACGTGCCTAAAGAAGGTTTCAATTTAAACAAAATCCTTATTAATTTTATTACTTTTACGTTACAGCCGTAGTGTAGATACTATGTCAATTATGGTAAAACCCAGGAACAGTTTTATTGATATTTTAAAATTCATTAAACGCGTTTTGTAAATGATATATTAATGTAAATTGATGTACAATATAAATTCGTTAGTAACAGAAATAGTAGAGTATATATATACAGTGTGTTTTTATACCTGGGACAGTACAATTTAATAAAACTGACAATTCGACATATAATTATGTCAAAAAATTACAAAATTGTAGAATTGTCGCGCTTAGGCTGTTTAATACAAGTGAGAAACATGTCAAAAATCGACAGGTGACATATTTTCACATACTTGTCATATCATGAGATATTTGTCATTTAAAAACCCGTTTCATAAAACTCGACATATGTCAAAAAATCCCAGTCAAATTTATTTTTGACAATTTGTCGGATTGTCGTGACAATTATGTCGACTTGTTTATCGGATGTAACTGCTAGGTTTCTGCTTGTAACGTGACTCGATGACCAATTTTATCAATTAAATATTCTATGGTACTTTTGCCATTACATTACATACCCGAAAAATTTCTTGAAAGCAGAAATCTGTAATTGAGAAGGAGAAATTGATTCTGCTTTTAAACGATCGTCGTTAGTCGTTACCTCCTCGTTTGTATCTGTTCCAAGTATTCATCATCACTACTCTCACTGCTCGATGTCAGTACCATTTTTGTTATAAACACTTTTTACACCTTCAAAATTCAAAATATGATTTCGCGACAAAGGGTAGCGCTCCTGTCAGAATTGTCGGACAATTCTACAAATATGTCAATTTAATAAAGCAGATTTGACAAGTTTTTCACGACAAATTATCTATATATGTCTATTGTATTAACAAAAATATTGACGAATTGTCACTTATGTCATTACACAATTATTTGTCCTGGATGAGAATCGAACCCACGTCCTCTGGCTCAGCAGTCAGGATCACTAACCACCAGACCAACAGGCCAGTCTCTCGTACATGTTTTTATTTACAAGGCTCCATTTATACTCTGTCCGTTATTTCATATTTTTTTGACAGTTCGATTAGTAGTCAATTAGTGATGCCGTAACACGTCGTCGATTAAATTAAAAATATTAATCGAGTCTATTTAAGACGAAGCGATTTATAATCGGTTTAAAAACGTTTTTGATTAAAAATAATATACGTGTTTAATAAATTATTTTACTCTCGTTTAATATACTTAACATAAGAACGGATTGTTAATGTAAGTTAGGACTTAGGGCCGTGTTCACCAATATTGAAACCAATGGTTAAATATATAAACAGGCGATTAATAAAAAAATCATGTTCACCACAGCATAAACGTCGTTTAAAGACTTTAAACAGGCGATTATGTTAATCCAGGAAAAGGACCCCGGTTAACAGCCGTTTACCATAATTTGACAGATTTTGAAGGTTATGTTTGGTTGTTTTGCGTCAGGAGTTGAATTATTGCTAGAAAATATCTGCCTTTAATTTTGCTATGGAAGAAGATCACAATCTCAACTTTCTTTCTTGAGTAATTGGACAAAATAGTTACGATTACAAGACGACCCAGAGTTTTTCAGCGACGCCGTAATATGGTTGAAGAATATGATGAAGTTTCATTTAAGACTAGGTTCCGTCTAAACAAATGTAGTGCAGTTCACGTCTTAAACCTAATTGAAGATAAATTAGAGTTTCCTACTGACAAGTAAGTTCCTTTCACATGCCTAACTACATATAGTGACAAAGTGACAAATACTTATCTAAATAAATAAATTAATAATAATATATAGGATTTTTTAATTTTGTATAATATTACCAAGTATTTCAACTAATTTCAAGTGATCTCAACTCGGTTACTGCAATTGTTTGTATGTAAAACCAAAATAAAAACACCACGCGAAACTGACAACTGTCATGAAATGTCAATAAACCCTACCAAGTTATATAGAACTACAAAAGAACCAATAGAATCAATAAACAGCACCTTCCAGACTTGGTTGCATAACTGTATAAGAAGCCAAATCAAAACGCATGTTTTGTAAGTGCCGTTTCTTCATATTGAGCATCTGTCGTATTTGGTAGCATAAACATCGTTTATTCAATCATTCGTAAACGCTCGGTTTACTAACCGTAGTTAAAATCAAGCTGGTGAACAGCAAAAAAACGCATGGTGTTTAACTTATGTTTAAATATTTAACGGCCGTTTTCGAAATCAACGTTAAAACGAATGTCGATGAACTCGGGCCTCAAGCGATGAATCAAGTGTGTGTCATCTCTTATTGGAGTTTATTGGAGTTCACTCCTTAAGAATCGATTTGCATATAAGGCGCCCGGTATAAAAAAAAATATGAAAAGTAAAATTTAGTGATCGGAGGGCAGCGTAACGCGCTTTATTGTACTTTTTATGCTTTATTGGAGTTTACTCCTTAGTCTCGACGCATGTAAGTAGATATGTGTATACCTTTATGTTATATATATGTGTGTAAATATATACAGTATATATAGAGGGAGGGAGGGAGAGAGAGAGAGAGAGAGAGAGAGAGAGAGAGAGAGAGAGAGTCCAGTAAATTGTAAACTCCAGTCGTGCGTCGGAGCTGACACACACATTTTTTTGGGATAGTCTGGGATCAGGCGGCCGTGTGTGAAATGTGTGGAGTTATTATTATTATTCTCTTTATTAACAACTATAAAACATATAGATTACATTTTTAAATACATTATTATAAAAAAATATATTTAAAAACATAAAAAATAATATCCCAACGGTATCGGATTTTCATGCGGTTTTCACTAATAGACGAAGTGATTAATGAGGAAGGTTTAGGTGTATAATTTGTTAACGTTTTGTGTAAATTGGTTGAAATATGATGATGATTGTTGAAGATGTCTTTACTACCCGTGCGAAGCCGGGGCGGGTTGCTAGATATAGATAAATTACACCCAAACACAAAACAAATTATCGTGCTCATCACACAATTATTTGTCCTGGGTGGGAATCGAACCTACGACCTCTGGCTTAGCAGTCAGGGTCACTAACCACTAGACCAACAGGCCAGTCGAAATTTGATAGTAAATTGTGTGTTATAGTTATAGTGAAGACCCTCAATTGTAACTCATCGATAGCATGGTGAGATCGACTTTCAAAGGATTTCCCTGCAAATCCATACATATGGTTAACTTATAGGCTATTCATTTCTTTACAATTGAATGTTTACATATCAAATAAGATACCACGGCCTAACAGAAAAATGGACAGCCAAGCAATGCTTTTTTAGGCCCTAACCCTTCCCTCTGCCGCTCTTCCCCCCTTCAGCTATTCCCACCTTAAAGGCCGGCAATGCACTTGTGACTCTTGAATTGCAGGAGCCCATGGGCGGCGGTAGTCTCTTATTATCAGATGACCCGTCTGCTCGTTCGCAAACAAAAAAAAACAGTCGTAGGACTGCACGTCAGAAGAGAAAACATAACTTCACAATATATTTGCATATACATACACACACACATCTGTATATATATAATTAGGCTAAAAATAAAAAGTAGGTAAAAACATATCTAAATGTATAATGTTTAAATTTATGAAACTCGGCTCCGTCTTACGAATTTTCGATCAGAGTCGCGTGTCCTGACGCGAGTTTAACATTTTTTACCCATCCCAAAAAGTGCACAACGCCGCTAAAGAAGTTTTCACTTCAAACTTATTTTTTTAGAGAAATCATCAAAATTCGCGTAACAATGACTCCTCTTTCATTTTTTTTCTTCATAGAAAGGTGTATATTCTTTTGTCTGCCTTTGTCATCCTAGAAAAATTCATACATTTGGAGCACGGCTGGTCTCGTAATGGCGTTACGAGTGCGTTACACAACACGTAACCAAGGCTAGCAGCTACGTGCTGAGGACGTACACGCCTGCGTTACTAATTATATTAATCAGTTACCTAGATACGATGTGGAGTAATGATTTGCTACAGTATTTAGGTTGAGATGATAACTAACCATACATTATGCTAGATGACCCGCGCAACTTCGTCTACGTTTGTAAATTTTCACCAGTTTTGCAACATTTTTCGTTGACGCTCCGCTCCTATTGGTCGTAGCGTGATGTTATATAGCCTATAGCCTTCCTCGATAAATGGGCTATCCAATACTTATTTCTTTTAATTCGAACTAGTATTTCCTGATATTAGAGCGTTTAACCAACATACAAACTTCTTGACTCTTGTCGTAAAGTCGAAGTTCGATGCTAATTTATTTGTCACTATCACCATCACTAGCGCTATCACTATTCACTATATTATTTATTTTATTTTATTATAAAACAAAGTCCCCCGCCGCGTCTATCTGTGTGTTCGTGATAAACTGAAAAACTACAGAATGGATTTTCATGCGGTTGTAACTAATAGACAGAGTGATTCATGAGGAAGGTTTAGGTGTATAATTTGTTAAGATTTTGTGTAAATTGATTGAAATATGTTGATGAGTATTGAAGATGTCTCTGCTACCCGTGCGAAGCCGGGGCGAGTTTCTTGATATAAATAAAATAAAAAGGCTCTAGTCTTATTATTAACATGTTAATCATCATCCTCCGCGTCTTTTCCCAACTAACTTGGGGTCGGTTTTCAGTCTAACTACAATACGGCCGAACTTCGATATTTTACGTGAAGCGACTACCATCAGACCTCCACAATCCAAGGACTAGGCGATATCGAAGTTCTGTAGTTAGACCAGGTTTTCAGACTTTTTAGGGCTCCAACTACCCGTAACGAATGTCATAGATGTTTGTATGGCACCCGGGACAGACGGTTTAACGTCTCCGAGGCACGGAGGGGTCTCAATGAGTTAAGAATTGTCACCCATCCTAGACTGACCTGGATAGTATTTCTTAACTTTGTTTTTATTTTTATTTATTTTTTAAATTTTTTGTTTAAAGAATACTAGCAACGTGGGTCAGACATTACTAGTATTCTTGTTAACCCCTTCAGCTAAGCTAAATGCTTGTTGTTAGGGGTTCACGCCGGTATGCACTGGGTGGGGTTCGAACCCGCAACCACTTGATCGCAAGTCCGACGCCTTAGCCATTACGCTACCGCCACTTTATAACGTGTTAACCTACTCGGTCACCACTTAGCCACGAGCCCCGTAGAATTAACATGTTAATGTATACTAGAAATCGCCTGGCGGTCGAATTTCGACCATGGTTTATTTCTTAGCCAGAATGACTTGATTTGTCATTGTATAGACTAATTACCATGACAGGTGAACATATTCTTCGATTTGTAAATCGGTTCGTGTCCACCCGTGACCACGATCGGTGCAATTGAAACGTCGGGTCACCAAAAAATGTATTGTGCCTGGTAATTGCTAGCGTGATTTAGTCTTAATTTAAGCATCTAATAATATGCATAGTTGTCGAAAGTATAGTTGTCGAAAGTTTAAAAACAATTAACACATTTTGCTTGTAACTTGGTGTTGACGTTTTAAGGGATTACAAAAATTTGTAAGACATCGCCTCCTGCCAAAAAAAGTATCTTAATGCAAAAACAGATATTTCGAGAAGACACGACTTTTATGCCTGTGAATTGAACAAAACAGTTCAGTGAAAAAGGGGACTTTGTTACCTTTTTCACCTTTTTTGTTCCCTTTTTCACTTTTTTTGTTAATTGAAAAAGGGAACGAAGTTCTCCTTTTCAATGAGCTAATAACGATGTTTTTACATCTAACCAAATGCAACATTTGCTATTTAATGCTATAAAAATGTTAAACGTATCTAACATGTGATATGACACTATTTTGTGATAAGTATAACACTTTTTGTGATATGACACTCTTTTGTGATATAACACTTTTTGTGATATGACACTTTTTGGTGATATGACACTCTTTTGTGATATAACACTTTTTGTGATATGACACTCTTTTGTGATATGACACTTTTTTGTGCCGGGAGGCGATGTAGTTTAAAAACTGTACTGTTCTGCTCGTTTGCCCCCATAATAAATAAAAACTCAAAATGTCACGGACATGTAATTTTTGCCTCCGTTCTTCATAAAAGCAGGGTGAATGTGTAAAGTTAAAGATTTTAAATCGTATGTATTTTTCACTCCGTTACTAAGAAAATTCATAAAAAATAATTTATAATTTATAAGTTAGTTTTATGGATTTTCTCAATAACTGAGTAAATAGTTACGAAATAAATAATAAGTAGATTTACAATCTTTAACTTTTCCACGTTCCACCTGCTTTTATGAGCAACGGAGGTAAAAATACCTGGAAATTCAAAAGATCATAACTTGTAAACGCATAATTTTTTTTCAAAAATTCTTATTGTAACTGTATGCAGAGTCATGCAGTTACAGTAATTTAAGTAAGTGTTCCTTTTTTAAATACACCCTGTATGCTGTGCATTCGTTATACTTACATTGTTGTGATAATAACGCTAGAGGTAGGAAGCAATTTGGTCACATAACCACAGAATGAATAATAGTAGTTATATAGGTACATAAGTATGATTATATAGCACATAATCTATACACTTATTTGTAGATAAATAGCAACTCTCGGCTCTGAGCAATTAAGTACAAATTAGCTTGAATAAAAAATACAATTCATTATTCTTTTCCTCAAGTTTATCGTTTGCGTAAGCTATAATAATTTCTTTGGACTTATTACACACTTACACAGCTCTATAAAGACCCAAACTAAGCATGTACAAGTCACAGATTTAATATTGGCTCCAATGAGGTGCAATCATTAACGCCAAGTGACGACGGGTGCGCGTGCATTTAAAAAATAAAAAGGTGTGTGTTAGCTCCGACGCACGACTGGAGTTTACAATTTACTGGAGGCTCTCTCTCTCTTTCTATCTCTCTCTCCGTATCTCTCTCATGATTTGTAGACGCTTTACAGTATACATATATTCTATATATATATACATATATATAAAACACAAATCTAAAAAATATCTACTTATATGCGTCGAGGATAAGGAGTTAACTCCAATAAAGCACAAAAAGCACAATAAAGCGTTAAAGCGTAACGCTGCCCTCCGATCACTAAATTTTACTCTTCATATTTTTTTCATACCGGGCGCCTTATATGACAATCGATTCTTCAGGAGTAAGCTCCAAAAAAATCTAAGCATATCTTGTACGGTTCTAGAACAAAGATAAGCACACTTATTCTTTTTGTAAATACAAATGCTCCTGTATTAGTGGCTTCACCAGTCACTGGTAATACAGGACATTCGTGTACGCGACAGCCTCTCCGAGCTACAGCAGTCTCAATCCTGTTCCCCATCCGAGACTTGCGATAACCCTTACCCTATGTTGATTGCCCGTAATTAAACATATACTTAATTGTTGCATTTAAATCTGTTCTTAACATAAACTAGCGATAATAGGTGCATGTATGTTATTTTAGTTTTTGCAGAAAAATATCGGAACGTCTCGATTTTTTTTGATTCAGACCCACATGTTAATTAAGTTATCAACACAATTTCACACTTCCATCCAACACATTAGGTGTGAATTAAGTTATTTGCATAATCGTGTGCAGTAGATGAATATATTTACCAATATGCAATGTTGTGCTCTCACGATGAGATATTTAGATGATATATTTTTCATTGCACACAAGTACCTAGTGTTAACTAACCAGACAGACATTATTCCGTCAAAATTTCTATTTTGTTTTCAAAACAAGACAGCAGTTTTTGAAGTGATAACTTCTTAGGGCCCTAAAAAAACGTGTGCGTCTCGGGACATCCGACAGAAGTGATAACTTAAACGTCAGACTGGCGCCGTAACGCGTTACGTAACAAAGCGGTTTACCCTCCTATAAGGGCCCTATTTCATTAGAACACCACGGTGGCGCCACCGTGGTGGTACCAAGCGAGAAACGCCAAAACAAACACTAGGATTGTCACTTTCAAAATGGAGGTCGAAGAGTTTGTGGAGGAACGGGTGTCATGTTCCTCCAACACAAAGGGAGGATCCTCCGACCAGGCTAGGTGATCATGCCTGGCGGGCCGCGGCCCAACGGTTGATGTCGGGAAGTTGTATATATACTAATCGGCGCGAGAACTCTCATAGCACGATGCAGGATTAGTAGGTTGTAGATGATGTTGGAGTATGTTTCATTTTGCTGTATGTGGAAGTCGCCCCAAGTTAACAGTTCTTTTGCTATACGTACGACTAGTGGGAACGAGGGGCTTCCCTGGTAGCGCAACTGGTGGCAGAGTAAGTAAGATGGCAAAAAACGTGATACATATTAATGGTTGCGCCACCAGCGGGTGATTCGGTCGCAGGCAACAACTTTGTTTGCGCCACCAAGTTGATACCAGGTGAGATACCCTCCATACAACTATACACATTTTGTTGGTGGCGCGACCGGTGGTGCCACTATGGTATTCTAATAAAATAGGGCCCTTATAGGAGGGTAAACCGCTTTGTTACGTAACGCGTTACGGCGCCAGTCTGACGTTTAAGTTATCACTTCTGTCGGATGTCCCGAGACGCACACGTTTTTTTTTATGGGAAAATGGTCTAACGAGTAGCTGATGGTGACTACCATCACCCATAGACACCTGTAACTCAAAGTGCGTTGCCGGCTTTTTAGATGGGAGTAGGGAAAAGAGGGGCTTGGGGACTCGGCGAAACACTATGCGAACATTGCTTTTCGCCGGTTTTCTGTGTGAGTGGTATCACTCCGGTCGAGCCGGCCGTTACGTGCTGAAGCATGGCTCTCCCACGATAAAGAACTTCCTGTTTGAACCAAATTTTCCAATTTTCCTTGAAAGTTCCATAATAACATTATGCAGACTATTATCAACATATAAAAAAAAGAATTAGTGAAATCGGTCCAGCCGTTCTCAGCTTACTTGCCACCAAAAAGCATTTCATCTTTATTTTTCGTATATATATAGATTTCAACCGTTGAATACATTAATATTGAGGTGTCAAACTCATTAATTTATCCTCCACCAACTACGGCTATATAAAATTTATTCACATCGATTTGCAAACAAATAAGAAAATATACTTTATCATATTTCTTATACAATTAAATAAACTATTTAACAGTTTACACGAAAAGTATTTTATAAGTTCTAAAAAAATTTAAAGTGTGTCTAAGAAAACAATATTTTAGTACGAACCAGTTTAAATTATTGGTATGCGATGTGAGTTTGGATATTCGGGGTATCTCCGGTGCTACTGATCCGATTTAGAAAATTCTTTTAGTGTTGGATAGACTATTGGTCTAGGAAGGGTTATAGGCTATATAACATCACGCTACGATCAATGGGAGTGGAACATCAATGAAAAATGTTGCAAAAACGGGGAATATTTACAAATGCAGACGAAGTTGCGCGGGTCACCTAGTAATAATTAATAATAATAACTTCACACATCTCACACACGGCCGTCTGATTCCGAACTAGGTAGAGCCTGTACTATGGTAACCAGAGTGCTGATAAACATATTTATATATTTCTAAATACATACATATTATAGATAAATTACACCCAGACACAGAACAAACGATCATGCTCATCACCCAATTATTTGTCCTGGGTGGGAATCGAAACCGCAACCTCTGGCTCAGCAGTCAGGGTCACTAACCTTGGAAACTGGAAGTTATAGATCGACACAAGCAGGCAGTAGAATTTGGTGTATTCACCTAATTTACCTCGACAATCCAGTACATGCTGTGGCGTCTGTTTGCGCCGATCTATGATTTTAACTCTAGCTTCAATTTAACGTTCATAAATGTCACTTAGTGTCTTAATCATAAACTTAGTATATTAAGTTTATGGTCTTAATTGAATAAATGATTTTGAATTTGAATTTGAATTTGAATTAACCACTAGACCAACAGGTAATTTGGCACAATAAAGCTCAAATGAGACGTTTTATTGCAAAAACAAGGTTAACATAAAATTTCACAATTATTAAAATTATTAAAAACTAGCTGCGCCCGTGGTTTCACCCGCGTAAATCCCGATCCCGTGAGAATGTCGGGATAAAAAGTAGCCTATGCATTAATCCATTTCTCCAGCTATCTACATACCAAGTTTCATTGCAATCGGTCCAGTAGTTTTTGTGTGAAAACATTACAAACATACATACAAAAACACAAATGTTTCCTCTTTATAATATTAGTTTAGACAATTCAGTGAGTTTTATGGTGCTACTACCGAAGTACGTGAAGCCAATCTTTTCATAGACGAATATTATCATTAGCTTTAAATGCATTTTGAACATCTTACAATCAGAGTTGGTTGTATTATATGTTTTAACTGTAATGTAGAAAATAGCAATAATAATCAAGTAATTTTTATTTATTCAAAATAGACAACGCGGGCAGTAGGAATATTCCTGTGTCGCGGGGGGCTTCATAAACATTCAAACAACGGACACAAAAAACACCAAGCCTCGGGACAACTATTTGTGCATCACAAAAATTTTTGTCCCGTGTGGGGTTTTCTTTTTTTTAATAATAATAACTTCACTCATCTCACACACGGCCGTCGGATCCCAAACTAGGCAGAGCCTGTACTATGGTAACCAGACTGCTGATAAACATGCTTATATATTTCTAAATACATACATATTATAGATAAATTACACCCAGACACAGAACAAATTATCGTGCTCATCACACAATTATTTGTCATGGGTGGGAATCGAACCCACCACTAGACCACAGGCCAGTCGTCGATTTGAACCAACAACACTCGGCGCGGCGTAGTGGCGAGGTGTGGCGAGGAGTAGGTTATTGTGTTTATTCTGGATTATCTCAGGCTTGGAAGAATTTACGGACAATTTTCAGAATAAGCTACCTTTAGAAAGCCAGCCATTTTATTTTCAACATATCCAGAGCGATCCCATTAGACCACATCAATTAGGTATACTTATAAAGTTACCAACAACAAAAAATCACCAAAATCTTTCAAAGATATTGTACCTATTAAATACAATCAATAAACTATTTTATTTTTACAATTAATTAACTTTTCTCTTTCTAAAGTCGGGTCAAATTATCCTTGCCCAAGATAGAACGTATACTCTATGCGCATACGCAGCAGACGAAGTCAAGTTTACCTTATATAATGGCAAAGTCCCTCAACACAACCATTGAGGCCTACTTGGTCTAAATAACACTAATACTCATTCTAATTTAAACTCTAGTGGAAGTTCATAGGGTCGGTTATCAATTAAAAGTAAATACAAAGGATTTATTATTCCGAACATGACTTTACAATGTAGGGTGACAATGAGTTTTGTAATAAAATAATACACAGTCCTGTGACTATGATGTGTACAGTCTCTTTCAACTCAGTTTAGCTCGTAGAAAAGAGTATTGTAAAAGTATTAATATATCTCAACATTATTGCAGAAGTGGTTGACCTATTCTATTGCTCACTGAGTGGATTCACAATGATAGCGTTAAAAATAATTTGTTATTAAAAATAAGTAGACTGTGTAACATTATCGCGTTGGGAGCAAACCTGTAAAGAAATATGTTTTTTTTTTAAATAAATAAATAAAATAAATATTTTTTTAAACTACTTGGAAGAAAACCAAAGAACAGGACAGGTAGAAACAAACCTACTTAAATAAGGATAAAGGAACAGCAAATGTTGGCGGCGGAACGGGAGAGAGAGTGGAGTACGACTCTCTCTGCCCGCAGCAGACGCACCGTCGCCAGAGGGCGCTTAATTACCTCCAACCACCTTAGGAAGTGGCCTGCGGGCGGCGAACTTTCTGGGGAAGTCGTCGTCCAAACAGATACAGGCCCGAAATGCAGCACGCAATGTTCCGCGCGCGCTCGCAGACCGGGTGACGGGACACGTCTAGGGTGAGACGGGTCAATGCCTGTCGGGGGTTGCGGAAGAATGCAATAGCGATTCTCGCTCCCCTGATCATAGGCAAGTAGTGGAACACCGAGGTGGTTTTTAGTCGGTAAGAGTCCGACAGACCCCTTTGCCTCCCCAAGGTGGAGGACATCTATGTAGGATCTTCCACATCGTCAACAAAAAAAAACAGCAAATGTTAACAAATTTTATAACATATCTTAATACACTTATATCACAAGACATGCTATAGTTTATTTCTAAATATTCTTTGAAACATTTGTCGTAGACAACAGTCGAAAATTATTCTAAAACTACCAATATATTTAATTTTTTCATTTCATTTATTCACAAACAATTTACAATTGTGTTTGAATGTTAATACAATAAATTAAATAGATTAGTTACATCATATAATTTGAGCACCAATTTAAATAAAACTTACGTTAATAGTTATATAATAATAATCATTAGTAGTAACCATAAATAATAATAAAAATTATTAATTACCTATATTGGCATTTATAAATTCTGATACTGAATAATAAGTGTTGTCTAGCAGGAAGGCCTTAAGTTTTCTTTTGAATGTACACGTGTTATACACAAGATCTTTTAAGTCAAGCGGTAAACAATTAAAAAGCCTTATCATTTGGTGCTGAACACAGTGCTGAACAATATTTTAATTTAGGGCTGATTTTGTTTCAAATGTTTCTTTCTAGTACTTTCTCTTATTAATCTTTCATCTTCGCTATTATAAGTTGCTCAATTATTAAAGAAATATGACAAAGGTCTAGCTAATATTGTGATGTATTCTTTTATATCTGATATTTGTAATTCGTCATAACCACTAGAACTTTTATTAGGCATTTCTTTGACAATCTTGACAATTTCACCCGGAGTGACTGGAGGTAATATCATCTCAGTGGATATCCTATCTGTACTTTGTTCTAGATAGTACCTTGCTTGATTCTCGTTAGTATCATGTGAAGTGGGATAGTTAAAGTTAAATTGATTCGCAAAAACATTAGCCACGTTTCTAGGTGTCTCAATAATATTTCCACTACTGTCTTTTATTTTTATTTTTTAATTTTTTTATATCGCTGTTTCACCCGCGTAAGTCCCAATCCCGTGGGAATGTCGGGATAAAAAGTAGCCTATGCGTTAATCCAGGTCTCCAGCTATCTACATACCAAGTTTCATCGCAATCGGTCCAGTACTTTTTGAGCCAATTTGTTACAAACATACTTACATACAAATCTTTCCTCTTTACAATATTAGTATAGATAATGATAATTTACATATCAATTAATTAATTGACTAAAGTCGCATGTGTTAGAATGTTTAAAGATGTAAGATCTTTCTGTACCGAGTTTTCTACAAACAAAGCATTTGAATTTTAAATTTGAATGGATTACCTATCTATTACTTCACCTTTAAGACTTATCTCTCATTCCTCGAACTTTATGGTCACCCACAGGATCTGCTTAGTTTTCTGTTGGTGCACTTCTTTAGAATGCGTTTGTCCCAAGATTATATCAACCCATTTTCCTCTAACACTTTAAGCTAAACGCTCATTGTTTGAACACCGTAATAGCACAGCTTAGGCATAGTTTGGTACACACCTTTAATTCTCATGACAATACAATTATGTATATTCAGCATCATTGTTAATCCAAAATGGCCGCGCCACAAAATGTCACATTACATATTTTTCTAAGACCCCTTAATATGGATATCAAATGAGAGGACTTCACTAGTAGAATACAGTACAAGATGAAAAAGAAACTAAATAAAAAACTAAAATTTGAAATTAATATTTATTTTTAAGTTAAAAGGTTTTATTGTAAAGCACCAGGCTAATAGTCTTCTGTATCTTTGCTATCCTAAGTAATGTTAGAGATGTGAGCGTGGGTTTGTTTGTTTGTTTGTCACTCTTTCACGCATTAACTACTCGAAAGATCATCACGAAATTTTACATACACGTTGTGAGGTCTACAGGACATGGCAGGGGGTACCTTTTATCTAGAAAAAAAACGACTGTCCCCTAACTAACTTACCCAGTTCCTGAGCAAAGCCAACTTTCCCACTTCTGATACATATTTCACAGCGCTAACTAAACACAGTTCTAGAACATGGATAAACATTATTAAGACACATTACTTGCGTTAATACTTTAGTTTAAAATACAGAACTGTATATTTTTTGTATTTTTTAGCAATTACACCACTGTTCTGTTACAATGTTTACAACCCACTATGTACCACTGTCTTTCTGAATCATTTTGATCCAACCTAAGGTAGCCTAGAACAGATTGCATTTAGCTATCAAGCCACTCTTCAAACATAATCGTATATGTACATGTAATGATACTTCCACTGAAACAATGGTGTACAAATAAAGTGTTATCTATCTATCTATTATACATAGAAAACACCCAAGACAATGCAAATAGACGGCTATATGCATACACATCCTACTAACATTATGAACGTGAAAGTTTGTGAGGATGTATGGATGTGTGGATGTATAGATGTATGAATGTTTGTTACTCTTTCACGCAAAAACTACTGAACCGATTGTGATGAAACTTGATATGTAGATAGCGGGAGACCTGGATTAACACATAGGCTACTTTTTATTCCGATATTCCCATGGCACCGGGACTTACGCGGGTGAAACCGCGGGGCGCAGCTAGTACATACGTATTTGCACTGAGCTACAGAATACATAATAGTACAGGTACAAAAGTCTCACTCTGCCAAATCATTTAAATAAATAGCGACTCTTGTCCGCACACAATAAAGTCGCAATTCGGGTCACACAGCGCTCATTACCTTAGCTCATTAGTGATATGCACCTAGTAGTTGCCTGGTCTATAGCATATCTCTTATCTATAAACTAAAAAAAAACTTGTAAATCTAAATATTAAAACAAAAAGGTACTGATAACTCGATAGTCTAGATGCGAACGGATGACGCAACGAAAAGTGAGCATCAAACTAACGTGCGGCCCGCCCCGACCTGGCCGCCTAATGCATGCCTAACCTTTTTATCACCCCACAAATTTTAGGCCGACCAATGGCGTAGCGCTACCAGTATAACCAGTCTTAATAATGTCTCTCAACTCATTTTATTAAATAGTGAACTATTTTTGTGGCGACAACATGTAATTGATTTTTACAGAAATTTACGGGACTTGGAAAAAAATGTATCTATTTCTAGCGAACTGTTTCGAAATGAATAACTTTTTTACTACACAACATTAGTTCACAACATATAAATAAAGGTCCTTGTCCTTGAAAAGCGAGAGAAGTTAAACAAGAATAAACAACTTAACATTTTTGGTAAACTTGCCTTAGTATCGCACGTGATACGAAATTAAATGAGATCAAGAATTTATGTGTGAGATGGAGGCATAACAACATACCTAGTTATTTTTACAGTCGGGTAATTCCCACGAACGGCAATAACCGAGTTGTTTAACAAGTTTCTTAAAACCTTTTATTAGCTCCACTTGTAACAAACTCTGTACACACATCTTGGACGTCAATTTTAACCTACTTCTGATTGTCGGTCGAAATGAAACATTGTATGTGTGTAGTTTGGATGACAATACTTTAATTTGGCATCTTGGAGCTATTCTGATGATGGAGCCAGGAGGTGCATAGTGAAAATCTTTTGGAGTTTACTCTTATGAAGTGATTTTTCTTATAAGGCCCCCGGTATGGAATATTTCTGTCACTTTGTGTGTGTCAATGTAATTGTATTGTATATTCCAGTCGTAAAGACAGGGAGAAAGAGAGAGAGAGAGAGAGAGAGAGAGAAAGAGGGGGCTGAGAGAGGGAGAGAGAAAATCGGAGCTCATACAAACACACACGTTTCTTTTTTAATCTGGTTTGCTATTAAAGCTGCACGACTGCACGGATGATGCAGTGGTTTAAATTGGCACCCGCGCCGAATGTTTTCGGTGTCAATCCCACACGGGGCAAAAATTAGTGTGATCCACAAATAGTTGTTCCGAGTCTGGGTGTTCTTTGTGTCCGTTGTTTGAACGCTTGTGACCCCGCGACACAGGAATATTCCTAATGCGAGAGTTGTCTTTTGTTAACAAATAAAATGCACAGCCGAAAACTTATTGATTTAGCTAAAAAAATTTTTCAGCTAAAATATTTTCCTGGCGTAGGGTAGGTACATTTCTAAACAACATATAATGTCGTTGTTGTTAGCGCTTGACGTTATTTATTCTTTTTTTTCAAACAATACTAGCAACGTAAGTCACACATTACTAGTATTCTTGTGAACCCCTCCAGCTAAGCTAAATGCTTGTGCTACGACTGGGTTCACGTCGGTGGTGCACAGGGTGGGGTTCAAATCCGCAACCACTTGTCCGACGCCTTAGCAATTACGCTACCGCCGCTTCAATTCACGGGTTCTATTTTACGGCTCTTCGGCCGGACAGCCATGCTTCGGCACGTATGGGCCGGCTCGACTCCGCTCGATAAGACGGCCTCACAGAAAACCGGCAGTGAAGCAGTGCTTACATTGCATTTCACCGCGTGAGTGAGGTTACCGGAGGCCCTAACCCTTCCCTCTCCCGTATTCCCGTCCTTCCCCCCCCCCCCCCTCCCGGTCTTCTCCTACTCGCACCTTAAAGGGCGGCAACGCACTTGTGACTCTTGAGTCACAGGTGCCCATGGGCGGCGGTAGTCATATAGCATCCCGGTGAGGTGCCCCCTAAACCATAAAAAAATATATGGCCACACCTTTCTGTAACATTCTGTATAGAAGGAGTGTACCATTATATTTTGGTATTACGTAACAGGGGTCGAGGGGAGACTTCTGTGCGTCTGGAAGGAGCTAAGCTGGCCCAACTAGCCAGCTTTATCTGAACGCATAATTGACGTTTTTTAGTCTAAATGCGGACACTCAGCCCGATCGAGGTTGCCCGATTGATGATATCGAGGGATGAACCATTTTTTTTTAAAGAATACTAGCAACGTGGATCACAATAGTATTCCTGTTAACCCCTCCAGCTAAGTTAAATGTTTGTGTTAGGAGTGGGTTTACGTCGGCAGTGCACTGAGTGGGGTATGAACCCGCTACCGCCGCTTACAATCACTTTCTATTAACTGGACACGTTTCTAAACTCGTCCTACTACTAAAAACTTCTATACAGAAAAACCCTGAGGTCAACGCCCGTTTAAGACATTATATTATCACAATTTGGCCACAACGGGAATAGAAAAAGAAATTCACGAACTTACGCCACGCGACATAATAGGCTGACTGATTGTGTTCCTATAATATTCGTAGTAGAAAATTCAAAGCAAATCATTCCATTAGGAAGGATTCACACTGACTGACACGCATTCGGTCGAAAACTAAACGCATTGCTATGTGTTGTAGGAAAGAAATTGTGTGTTAATAGGAACTAGAGATTGTCTGGTGGTTGAAATTCGACCATAATCTATTTCCTGCTAATTTCAATGGCCAGTATAACCTGAACTGTCATTGTATAGACTCATGTACCAGGCCAGGTCAATATATATACTGGACACGTGTAGCCGATATACGATTTTTTTAAATCTGTTACACATTTTATTATTAACCTTTTAACTTTCCATGATATAATTGTGTGACTTGAATGTCCACTGAATTGTATGACGTTTCGGTCGTGGGCCAGTGCAACCTGGTCGAAACGTCATATCGCACTGCTATTACAAGAGTGTATCAACTCAAAATGAAGCTTTTTTCAGAAACAACAGAAAACTGATTACTCGCTTCTTGTTAAAGATTATAAAAAGTGAACACTGCATATAGATTATTGATAAAATTAAGGGATTTCTGTATTAATGAATTATTTAAGAGATTGCAGGTTATCAAGTTATTTACAATTTTTGACTCAATACTCTATTGTCTTAACAAATAAAAAAAAAAACGAATTATTTTTAGTTATTTTGTTGAAAAATTTGCCTTATTACAATTTATTATTATTATTTTATATTTATTGACGCGTAGGAAATTGATATTTACGTATGAAAAATGAATTATCTCAAATTTACCTTATTTTGAGTTGATACTGTCTCGTAATAGCAGTGTGATATGTACATAAACAATACATTATGTTGTTTAATTTTTTTATCTTTCTGTACTTTTTGTATTTATAAACTTCTAGTATTGAAAATTTAACATTCCTTTGTTCATGAATTTTTCTTATTACTATAACGTATATTAAAGATGCAAAAAGATACAGCTTGAAATCTCGCAGGCTCCACGCTTATTTCGCGACATAATGTTAAATGTATGTGTGTCGACATAATTAATTCCACCATATCAATATATTAAGAACGGCTTTTTGGCAAATATATTACTTGAAAATTCTAATGCCCGGTTCCCATAATCGAGAAACGATTCATTTTGCTTACGGACGGTAAAATTTTCGTTGAAAATTCAACGAAATTTCACCGTAAGCAAAACGAAACGTATCGAATAGTTGTAACGAAACGAATCGCAAAAAACGTCTCTGTGACAGAATTGTACCACCATTCAAGACTAACTTTGCTTTGACTTCGAATTTGCTTCTATAAATGAGACTTTTTTATATCTATAGGTAATCTTTTAAACATCCTTATTGTGTTATGGACTGTACTCTGTTTGACTATATACCGGTATATACCGGTTGCGCAAAATTCGGTTCCGTATCCGGCGTGTTCCGACACGTCCTGATATCATCCGTACGGTGTAAATCCTCCCTTATTCGTCAAGTAACACTCTGTATGTCACCACACAGTCTGTCAGCCAATCAGTGCTCTGTGATCAGAATAATAATTGTACCACGTAGATAATTGTAATATTGCATGGTACTAGCATAGTTTTACACTGATTCCGTTATAAACTCGTACAAGCAATAAATGTAATAACTGTGTTTAAAATAGATAATAAGATAAAGTACCGTTTTGTGGTGTACAATATTGATTTGTATCAAAATCAAAACCATTTATTCAAATTAAACCAATTTATAGGTATTTTTGAATTGTCAGGAGTAGGAGTCGGTCAGGAAGCTAGTTGCCTGTTCCAATACGTAGACCCTATGGAGAAAAATAGGCAAGAAACTCCAAGGGCACTCTTCTTCAACATATTTTTTACAATTTTCTGGTTACAGCGCAAATGAAAGATGAGGACAATGTAACATATTCTTCTAAAATATAAACAGTAGCGCAAATTACTACTATTTAGGTAATAGCAGTCCGGATATGGTATTCATTCCTTATTTTGTAAGCGTTATTTTATTTGAAAGATAAATTATTATGGAGTCTAAAACTCCGCGTGTGACACCGCCTGCTGGGAGACAGTCTTCTTCATAAACTAAAATATATAATACTGAAATAGACTGGCAACTTGTTTGTAGCTCAGCTCAGCGCCCCCTGTATGCGAAGCAAGGGAATTACGTTTAGTTCTCTACTTCACACGTAGAGGCACTAACTGTAGATGTAATGATTTATCTTTGCACCTACTTTATAGCAGTTCTACATCACCCCAAGGTTGACTGGCATAGAATGCCTTAGGCATTAAGTCGGCCTTTGTACAATATGTGCATGAAGTATTAATAAATAAATAAATGAGTCCACCTTTATGCAAATGTGCATAAAGCTTTTAAATAAATAAATAATGTATAGGTACAGCTATTATGTATAAGATAAATAAGAACGGGATAAATAATATGAACATGTAATTAAATAAGTTTAATAATAACATATTTTACCATCAATTTTTTATCATTTACTAGACTTTACAATGTTCTTAAGCCTAGAAGAACTGTCACTGTCACCACATTCATTTTTATAAAACTTAGAATTTGCTTTTGGCTGTGAAATCATTGTTGACTTAAAAGTTCATAACAAAAAATACACTAATATTACAACAAATAATAACACTTACTCATTACAAAAAATAACGAATAATATAAGTAAATTACTTATAACCTGGCAATTTTTTTTTTGACATTTGACATCTAGAGTTGCCTGAGGTTCCCCTTGGGCGGCGATAGTTACTTAATTACCATGAGGTGCTCCGTCTGCTCGTTTGCACCCTAACCCATAAAAAAGTGTATATTTCTGTCACATGTGACTACAACTTTAAGTGCATACCCACTAAGAGTGCAAAAAACAAATACCTTTATCTTATTTGGGAGACACGTTTGCACTAAGTAGGTACTACGCATATTAATATCTTATGCAACACTACCACGAGATTGAACACTGTGTGTGTATTCTAATGAGGAGTCTCCCATCTTTACTTACTTATAAATAGAGCTGGAAGAGTATGAGTTTGTTTCATAAAATTGCTCAAAAACTATTTGAAATCAATCAATCTTTTTCAACACACACAGAATGACCGCAACAATAGATTGCTTTGCTAAATGTAAAATAATTAAAAAGTGAAAAACAGATAGGTAGTACCGTATCCAAATGTGAGAGGAAATCGGGCAAACAAACTCACAGACACTCTTTTAAATCACCAGATAGTTAGTAAATTTAGTAAATTGTACTACAGCACTGTTTTGTTGTGCGCTAATTATGTTATTAAGATTTGATTTAGAGTTTCAGATTTAAACAATTTCTCTAACAATTTTTCCAACGTTTCATTTCAGCTACTAGGCAAAGATACAGTGTTTCTTGTTCCTTCCGAAATTTCTTATTAAAATCATTGACTGTAAGTTTTGTTCTATAATATATTTTTGATTTGTCATCTGTCAAAGTTATTTATATTTTCCTTGTTTGATGTTTTTTATTTGAAAATTATCTTACCTTGGCATAGTTGGCGGTATTTGTAATTACTTGGTGTAAATTTACAGGTTGGTATTCGGCTTGTACTCCAAAAATCTGCTGTAATGTTTGATTTTCCATCTGCTGTTAGTTTCACAGCAAAATCAAACCTCAACTTTTCCATATTGCTTTAAAATATTTAGCAGAAAATTTAGTTTTTCTTGAATTATCTAAGAACACTCAATCAAGTCAACTTTCAAACAAAAAAAAAGCACTAACAACCATTCGTTTGGGAGCTACGATGCCACAGACAGACACACAGACACGCAGACCCGTCAAACTTATAACACCCCTCTTTTTGCGTCGGGGGTTAACAAACGAACTCGTTTTCGCAATTATTATAATTTTATAGTTAGGATAATTTTAACTAAGCGGCGGTAGCGTAATGGCTATGGCGTCAGACTTGAGATCAAGTGGTTGCGGGTTTGAACCCCACCCAGTACTCTATCTTCGTGAACCCATTCCTAACACAAGCATTTCGCTTAATTGGGTTCACAAGAATAATGTAAAATAAGTAATGTGTGACCCACGTTACTAGTATTAAAAAAATAAAATAAATAATATTAATAACAAATTCTACTTGTTCCAGGTCATGTCCTGATCTTAAGAAAATCTACCTATTAGCGAGGCCAAAGAAGAATAAGGATATCGCCAAGAGACTGCAGGAACAGTTTGATGATGTGGTCAGTACAGAAAGTACCATACTGTTTTGTGCTTTTCAGGCAGATAAAATTCTGTAATAGCCTCACTGTCTGCCTTTTTTTTTGTGCTTGTATAAACCCCTTCGCGTGATGGAAATTAAAGTTTATATTTATTACTCCTAATTCATTTTAGCATGGCACTTCTTGCCGCCGCAATCAGTTGGCTCCACCCATTTGCGCTCACCTACCGAGGCCCGACACGACGCACTCCGGCGCGGCCCGTTCGGTGTGAATCATACTTTAGAGTAATAAACATATATACATGATATCTTAGAGTTGCAAAACTTTGCAAAACGTTTTTTTGCACCCTACCGGTGTAATAATGATATTAATCACCAGATCTTTGTTAACAAGCCCAATCGGTTTTATTTGTCAAAATGTATCATATGAGCCCAAACTTGAGGGGTTTTGTAGAAGCCACTGAAGAGGTCCGCTAACCACCTCCTAACTTGATCATGAGATCAGTTCCAAGATTTAAAGACACACTACACTAAATAAGGCAATGAATATTCACGGTTGTAGGCCTTATCCTTGAACGGTTTTAATCTAAATTTACTTAAATAGTCACTGTGGGATTTTTAATCATTATAATCTTGTGAATAAATGAGCTACTATTTACCTTCTTTTCCACCCGTAGGATTTGAACACATTACCACAAAGAACAAAGGGCACACAACGAAAAGAAAGCAAGTCTTCATGACTATGATCTCCTACAGTCTGAACCAAGGCGCATGCTACAGTTAACTTAGGTTAATTGCTTTACGCATGGTCCTCATTCATGTCGCTAACAAATACATTGACATTACCTTGATATCTAGCCATTGCAAAAAAAACTTTTGTGTTTGTTTAGCAACAATTTAAAAGCACAACAACAATCCAAGGTATCAAGACGCTTCATGTATAGTAAAATAAAAATACTTTGAATTCCTTTGCAAATGCATTGCATTACACAAGTGTCCTGTCATTCCAGGTCTGTTAATTGCATACAATCTTTAATATATTATATTAAAGCAATAATAATAATCCCACTAATATTATAAATGTGAAAGTTTGGATAGATGGATGGATGTTTGTTACCCTTTCACGCAAAAACCACTGAATCGATTGCGATGAAACTTGGTATGTAGGTAGCTGGAGACCTGGATTAACGCATAGGCTACTTTTTATCCCAATATTCCTACGAGATCTCTACGAGATCTTTATTTTCACCTTAGTGGTATAAATAGTAATTGGCTGTATTACTTCCAGCTTTACGAAAGGTTACGGAAAGAACATCCAGACTTCATGAAGAAGATCAGTATCGTAGAAGGTGATATAGGGCAACCAGATCTTGGCATCAGCCCTGAAGACAGGATCAAAATCGCCAACGAGGTATGTACTAAACAATATGATATTTCCATTACTAGTATTCTTGTTAACCCCTCCAGCTAGTCTAGGTGTTTTTTGTGTCCGTTGTTTGAATGTTTGTGGAGCCCACTGTGATACAGGAATATTCCTAGCGCGGAAATTTAAAAATAAAATACATCTGGTTTTGGAAACTGAAGTACAAAATATTCTATTTTTTTTTCTTACGTATAAATTAGAATTATATAATAGCCAGCATGTGCAAACTCATAAAATTCATGTACTATTTATGTTTTATGATGAAATCTTGGCTACTGTCAGGTACACAATAAAGATTTAATGGACTATAAATTCATGGTCACTCTTTTGTGTTATTAAGCATGCAAGTTGACGTAAACTCTAACTAGATAGGTAATAAATCAATAACGAGGAGTAACATTTAATCGTGGGAGAGCCATGCAGTGTCTTACAGATAATCGTGACCTTTGCAGCTACGGTAGTAATCAGACGTTAGAATTTAAATGCAAAAGGCCTTCCTTAGGTATCTGTGCAAGTGTGTCTACGGATACTGTCCATATATTACGTTTCAAACAAAATTTCTTCTCGGTTGTCTTGGCTATAATTCATTGGAAGTCAGACGGGAGATGCACCAACTTGCAATTATGTGTAAAATTTTCAGAGGGAAAATTGATGCCTGGTGCACGTTAAGTCACTTATCAAGTAAATTTGTTAAAATTTGCCTTTGAAAAGTATTAATGTTAAGTAAAAGAAAAGTTATTGGTTCTGTAAGAGACTGGAACTAGCGGAATACAGTTCCAACTGACTGGAACTTGCCGAATACAGTTCCAACTCACTGGAACTTGCCGAATATAGTTCCAACTCACTGGAACACTGGAAAATTGATGCCTGGTGCACGTTCATGATGAGTACACGCATGGGCTGACTCGACCAGAATGATACCACGGCCTCATAGAAAACTCACTTGTGTTTTCGCCAAGTGAGTGAGGTTACCGGAGGCCCTAACCCCACTCCCGCTCTTCCCCTACTCCCATCTTAAAGTCCAACAACGCACTTGTAAGTCTTGAGTTGCAGGTGTCCATGGGCGGAGATAGCCACTTACCATCGGGTGACTCGTGTGCTCGTTTGCTCTCTATCCCATAAAAAAGACTACAGACAGGCCTCTATCTAAAAACACTTGTCAAATATGGTAGTATTTGTGGAGGAATAGGTATTATGTCCCTCCAAGACAAGGGGAGGATCCTCACTCATCCTTGGGAAGTTGTATATATACTAATTGGTGCGAGAACTCTCATAGAGCGATGCGATGTTGAAGTACGTGTTTGCTGTATGTGGAAGGCGCCACATCACTCCTCTCCAATACCAGAGTTATATATCTTGATGAGTCCGCTGTTTATCCTCTCTTATGGAGCATGCCAGTGCCGGTTGAGAGTAATTCCAGTTAGTCGGAACTCGGAACTAAGTGCCGCAAGTTCCAGTGATTCGGAACTGTATTCGGCAAGTTCCAGTGAGTTGGAACTGTATTCGGCAAGTTCCAGTGAGTTGGAACTGTATTCGGCAAGTTCCAGTGAGTTGGAACTGTATTCCGCTAGTTCCAGTCTCTTACAGAACCAATAACTTTTCTTTTACTTAACATTAATACTTTTCAAAGGCAAATTTTAACAAATTTACTTGATAAGTGACTTAGCGCGCGCCACTATGCGACATGATGATACGGAAAACAACACCCGGTTGCGACGATAGTTATAAGGAACAAAAAATCAACACAACTCATCATGAACGTGCACCAATTTTCCCTCTGAAAATTTTACACATAATTGCAAGTTGGTGCATCTCCCGTCTGACTTCCAATGAATTATAGCCAAGACAACCGAGAAGAAATTTTGTTTGAAACATAATATATGGGCAGTATCCGTAGACACACTTGTACATATACCTAAGGAAGGCCTTTTGCATTTAAATTCTAACGTCTGATTACTACCGTAGCTGCAAAGGTCACGATTATCTGTAAGACACTTAATCTGCGGGGCTCTCAAATGACCGCGTCACTTTTCAACACGTGACTGCGCGAAGTTCCGTGTGTTCTGCAAACACGTACAAAAAACGGTGTGGCCATCATCTACACAAGTACTAATAAACATAGTGTGTAAAAGAATAATATCATTATATTAATACGTGATAAGAATTCTTTGTACCCCTTTTAAAGAAAATGTCGCGAACGTAGTAACGTGAATTTTGAAATATTTACAGTTTATATACAGAAGAAGTGCAGAAAGCTAATTTTTTTTAAACAATATGTCTTACAACTTCAAAAATTACGTCAAAACGGCTAACAAAATTACATGCGTCCAGTAAATGTGATTACCTGTCTTTTTATTTCTTTAATGAGCTTGCACTCTGTGTTCTAAAAACATATAAACATACTTAAAAACAATTTTGTTTATAAATACAATTAGTATGAAACATAGAAGGTAAAAAATAATAAACTTACTTTCTAAATATAATTATAATAAACTAGCTGTGACCTGCGGTTTCACCCTCGTAAGTCCAGTCGTTTATCCAGGTCTCCAGCTCTCTACATACCAAGCTTCATCGCAATCACTTCAGTAGTTGATGCGTGAAAGAGTAACAGACATCCATACATCCTCACTAACTTTCACGTTTATAATAGGTATTAGTAGGATGTAGTTATTTATACCTATCTAAAGAAACCAACAAATATCCGTTATGAATGTTAAGCCAAAAGTACCTCCAGGTTTTGTTACTGAAACAAAATCAATAGATATCAATCTATTGATTTTGTTTCAGTAACAAAACCTGGAGGTACTTTTGGCTGGAGGTACTTTATTTTATTTAATAGCCGTTACATTGCTTATAATATTCCTCGATAAATATTCTATCCAATAAAAAAATAATTATTCAAATCCGACTAATTATTCCAGAGATTATCGCGTTTAAACAAACAAACATAAAGCTCTTTAGCTTTATTTAATTTGTATAGATAATTTTAAACATGTTAATATTAAAAACATTAGATTCTTGTTGATTCAATCACTATTTGATAAGTATTTGTTCAAATAACATTTATTGTCAGAGAACTACTGTCAGGCAGCGTTGCCTTTCAACGTGGCAGCATTGCCACATTGAATAGCAACGCTAATTCTCTGTGCAACAGAAGAAGTATCGATCTGGTCACAAGAAGTATCGATCGTTTTAATTTTGCCTAAACGTACGCGACGTCCCTATAAGAGGGGCCATCTGAAAACCAGCGCTACACACGTTGTTAGGTGCAGCATTATGCTGAGATGGTGACCTTTTCAGGACTGCACAAATTTACGAAAATCCTTTTAGACTTATATTTTTTCTTTTTGTTATTTATGATATGTATATCGCGGGCTCTGAATAAATATTTTTTCTTCTTCTTCTTCTTCTCGTCAGTCGCTTAGTTAGTTTCTTATAAACGGAACGAGCACTCGGACCCTAGCGTTTCGACCCTAAACGGCTCTAAAACATAGTTACCGATTAAATTATTGCTATCCCATGGGCACCTGTAACTCAAAAGTCACAAATGCGTTGCCGCCATTCAAGGTGGGAACAGGGGATTAGAGGGGAAGAGAGGGGGAGAGGGGAAGGACGGGAATAGGGTAGAAGGGTTAGGGCCTCCGGTAACCTTACTCACTCGGCGAAAAGCAATGTAAGCATTGTTTCACTGCCGGTTTTCTTTGAGGTCAATTAGTTTTAATATACTTAATTATAAGGTTTGTATGTAGTATCAAAATTATAACTACGATTGCTGCTAATAAGGAAATATATTGCGATAGCAGTGGATGGTGATAGGCTGATGATGATTGCGATGTGTTGCTACATTTACGACAAACATACATCACTGTTGTTTTAGCATCTAGTGATAACTTCATTAGCAAACACGTTAAATAGCTGACTTTATTTGGGGTTGTAAATAAGAAATAGGATGTCATGTATATTTGCCTTTGAATACAGTCATGTCACCGTAAATAGCGAAATGATTAGTTTTCTAGATCTCAGTTTGAATAAAGAGGTTCAGAGTTCAGAGTTTGTGTTTGGTTGAACGCGTTAATCTCAGGAACTACTGGTTCGAATTGAAAAATTCTTTTAATGTTGGATGGCCCATTTATCGAGGAAGGTGTAGGTTATATAACGTCACGCTAGGACCAATAAGAGCGGAGTTGAAAAGAAAAATGTTGCAGAAACCCCTCACTCGTATGTGACGCAGAGGAAGTTGCTCGGGTTCGGTGGTCTATATATGTAACTAGCCGACCTACGCAACTTCGTCTGCGTTTGCAAATTTGCCCCCCTTTTGCAAAAAAATTCATTGATGCTTAGCGTGATGTTATATAGCGTCTAGCCTTTTTTGATTAATGGACTACCCAACACTAAGAAATTTTCAATTCTAACCAGTAGCTCCTGAGATTAGCGCGTTCAACCAAACAAACTCTTCAGCTTTATAATATTAGTATAGATTGACAATCATCTATAGTTTGCAGACAGGAGAAATAGTAACAGTTTTCTAAATTTTCAATGAAGAGGCGGCAGATAGAGAACGTCAGAGGACACTAGTCCTCTTTTACGAAACGGGACGGGAGTACTATCTCTCCCGTCTCGTATAAGACGCCCCTGGTCCCGGAGAGCCCAAAACGGAAAGCGAAGAATATGTGCGGTTGCCCGTCACCCCATCAGAAGTAGGCCTGAGACGGCGTGATGTTTTCCGAGAGCTTCTCTGAACCGGATGAGATCAAGGCTCTCAGTGCTGCTGTATGCCTTTCAAAAGTCGGCAAAGGTCTGCCGAGGTTCTCAGGGACTTCCTTTTTAGGTTATTCCTGGGTCCCTAGCAATATACTACCTTATGATGGACCACCATAAATGGTTTTAGTTGGTTCGATGCCGTCATATCACATCGCGGTTAGTCTTGTCGAGGTGATGGTGATGGTGATCTGTGGTCCACCAAGTTTAAATATGGTTTAACCGAGAAAAAATATATCAGTCCATATATAAAAACTGACGAAAAATTTACAAAAAAGGTAACCACATCTAAAGAGCTATCGGGCTGAGGAGGCAGAGGTAGACTAGCGGAGAGATGGCTCGATTATTAAAAGCTGCAGGAAAGGATAGGATGGAAAAGGCTAACGATAGGGATAAATGGACTAAAATGGAGGAGGCCTTCACTCGCTAGAGAGGTCCTTAATAATAAAGTGACATCAAACGAAAACTTTGCATGCAAATAATAAAGTGACATCAAACGAAAACTTTGCATGCAATAAACATACAATAACTATTTAAATATTCAATTATGAAGTTAATTAAAATATAAACAATTTAAATATCTAATTATGAAATTAATTAAAATATAAACAATTTAAATATCGATTTATGAAATTAATTAAAATTTAAACAATTTAAATATCATATTGTTGTCGCCACATCAAAAACTCTTATTTATTTTATTAAAAATAGGGACAAACCATAATAGATGATAACACAGTTCACTATTTAATAAAAATAAGTTAATAGACATTATTTTGACTGGTTATACCGGTAACGCAATACTATTGGTCGATTGGTAAATATTAACGAATAGTGAGATTATAAAAGGGTAGGAATAAGTGCAGAACGATTGGCTTGAGTGCGAACAGAGGTACGAACAACTTGGCAGTTACTGTTAGTTAGTGATTTTCATAGTTTATATCAGTGGTTGTGAGACTGTTTCTTACAATTTAATGAAAATTGTAATTATTATTGTAAGGCGTATTATCTAAAATGTACCTAATATATAATTTTATTTTATATAATAAATAAAGTTATATTGTCATATAACTTTATTTTTTATATAAAATAAAATGGCTGTATAGATTTATCAGTTTATTATCCTGCCACAGAGCAGCATTCATAGCAATCATTGCTACTATTTTTATGTTATCTATATCATCACTATTCTCTATTCTGTCTATGGGTAGTACTGAATAAAGAAATACAAAAAGAATTTGCAACAGAAAGTCTCAATTTCATTTGTAAAGCTTAAGATTCTTAAACCTCAATATTATTGTAAGCCGTATTAACTAAAATCTAATTAAAATTGCTGTAATACAATATATAAACATTTTCAATAGATTTTTTCATTAATTCTAAGTGAATTTCGAAGTCAATAGGAGGGGAGCTGAAATATCAAGATTGAAATAATATATTACGCATTTTCAAATGTCTAGTTATGTTTATTTTTCTTACTTGTCTCAATAATGTTTTGCGACAAACACGGATAAACGTTGTTAAATGATCTATACGGAGGTGTGTTTATAACCTATGTCAATACTAAAGGAGACAGGTTTAACGAGTGAGCAAATAAGCTTGGCACACTTGACCTTAGACGCCTTTGGTTGAACAAATTCAAGGTAGGTACCATCCGTACGTTAGGCATTTTACATACTATTCACAGTTTTAGGAGTATTGTGCAGGCTGGGGTTTATTAGCAGTTATGTAATTGTGAATAAATATGAACCCCTGACGCAAAATGGAGGGGTGTTTATAAGTTTATCGTGTGTTTCTGTGTGTCAGTCTGTGGCATCATAACTCGTCAGCGGTTAGATCGATTTTGATTTAGTTTTTTTTGTTTATAGAGAGAAGAACATAAGCTCTTTTCTAACAGTCAAAAGTTTTTTGTTTTTCATTATATGGATTACTATCAACCCGCCCTGGCTTCGCACGGTTAGCAGAGACATCTTCAACAATCATCATCATATTTCAACCAATTTACACGAAACCTTAACAAATTATATAC
Organism: Callimorpha dominula; assembly: GCA_949752705.1. Lineage (NCBI taxonomy): Eukaryota > Metazoa > Arthropoda > Insecta > Lepidoptera > Erebidae > Callimorpha > Callimorpha dominula. Next base: position 1,935,565 of record OX457019.1, on the reverse strand, counting down.
CTAAACCTCCCTCATAAAATGCTTTGTCTATTAGTGAAAACCGCATGAAAATCCGTTCAGTGGTTTTTTAGTTTATCGCGAACAGACAGACAGACGCAGCTTTTTAATAAATATGGTAGTAGACTGTCTAGGAAAATCTGTTCCTTAAACGTCAAAACGATACATTATTTGAACAATTGTATGAAATAAGGGTTTATGACGTCACACCGTACTTTCCAACATTTTTTACTTTGAATGTTTACTTTAAAATTAAGAAAAAATAAACAACTCTTGAGTTGCAGGTGTCCATGGGCAACGGTACTCACTTACCATCAAGTGACCCGTCTGCCCGTTTGCCCCCTATAATATAAAAAAAAAAAAAAAATTGAAAATAATAGCTGACGAATCATTCTATAAAATTCAATCTTTATTATATTATTATTAAAAATTAATAATTATTATTAAAAATTATAGATCAACTACCACAGAGTCACCGCAACAATAGACTGCTTTGTCAAAATAATGTAAAATTATTAAAGAAAAATATGGATAACTAGCTGGGCCCCGCGGTTTCACCCGCGTAAGTCCCGGTGCCATGGGAATATCGGGATAAAAAGTAGCCTATGTGTTAATCCAGGTCTCCAACTATCTATATATCAAGTTTCATCGTATTCGGTTCAGTAGTTTTTGCGTGAATGAGTAGCAAACATCCATACATCCATACATCCACACATCCATACATTCCACAAACTTTCACGTTTATAATATTAGTAGGACATAATATCTACCTGTGTCGATGTATAACTGTTTCCAAATGGTAGAGCCTTGTGAGAAGAAATCTAGTCTATATATAAATTTTACGACCTATCGTCATTCCGAATTTTTTTTACACATGCTCTAAGACGACATAATTAAACTTTAGACAAAAACTCCAAAATAATATAAAAAAATAATTGTTTTCTTTATTTTATTTTTTTAATGTGCTTTAGTTGCAAAATGACATAACTCGGTGGTTTTTAAATGAAAATAAACTAAATTTTATAGGCAGATAGGCAGCATCATAAGGAAGATTTTCAGTCTTGTTGAGATTGATTATCTTTAGCAGAATCAGAGTAATTGACTGATTAGAGTTTTGCAGTTTTTGAATTTTCAATTTCGATTCGTAAAAAAACGTAATTGTGCAGTCATGACCATCACATTTGCTCTACCGACTGCACTAATTATTATCACTTGCTATCAAGGGGACCGTAAGTATGGAAGGTAAATAAAAACTCAACTTGAAAGCTTGAAGTTTTAAGAGTTTCTCCTTCCTAATAACCTTTACAAGGACTTTAGCATAACACATATAAACATACATACATATACTCCCGCTTGTAACTCCTCGTCCAATATCGGATAGATAATAATAACGCTATCTATGTAGACACAATGATTGGCCTCTCGGTCTGGTAGTTAGTGATCCTGACTGCTAAGCGAGAGATTGTGTGTTCGATTCCCACCCAGGACAAATAATTGTGTGATGATCATGTTCATTTGTTCTGTGTCTGGGTGTAATATATCTATGATATGTATGTATTTAGAAATACTATCATTAAGTATATTTATCAGTAGTCAGGTTACCATAGTACAGGCTCTGCCTAAGTTTGGGATCAGACGGCTGTGTGTAAGATGTGTCAAATTATTCTAGTCTTCAAAAATATTTGATCAAACGTGCATACTTGTCTTGTGTATTCAAAAATTTTCCACATGCTATGTTTTGCGTACATTTTTAATTAGTTTACATAACTCTTGAATGTTGAGCACTCGTAAAATACCTCTAATCATCACCAATACTCTACAAAGGTCAATGATTTGATCACAAAAGCTAACCATGAAGTATCGGCTAATGAAAAATGTAAAAAAGGCAAATCTTAACATTTTAATAGCGACCTCTTAGTTGAAGAGAAAAATGCAAATAAATAGTAAGTAAGTAAGTACTCTTTATTGTACACTAAATACATAATATTTATACATATAAAAAAAAACAACTTAAACATAAAATACACAATGGGCGGCCTTATCTTAACAAGAAATATCTTCCAGGCAACCTATGGATGGACAGGACTGTAATGATTTAGTGTGGGTGGTACATGTACCTACTACTAGTAAATGCTCACATACATATTTACACAAACATAGATACATACAACTACATACGAATACACAAATACATACATATACACAAATACATATATATATATGTATATAAATATACACATACACCTAAATACATACATCTAGAAATATCATAGAAACTTTTCAACGATTTTTTTTCAGATCATTGCGAGAAATGTGTTTATAATAAAATTATATAATGATCAAGATCATGCGTGAGTTGCAACTATCACGTTTGCATCTATACATCTATACTCTATACTCTATACAAATAAATAAAATTGGAGTGTCGCTAACCAAAAAATAACCGCTTTTTACTAAGTGCATTTGGATGTATACACGGTACATATACCAAAACAACATATTTTTAAATTTTGTCTGTGTGTCTGTTTGTTTCGGATAATCTTCGGAACGGGTGGACCAATTCTCATGTGACTTTCACTGGCAGATGGCTGGTGTTATAAGGAGTAACTTAGGCTACTTTGATTTTGGAAAAATAATCAAGTACACGCCAGCGAAGCCGCACGGGAACTGCTAGTTATACATAAGACTGGCGTAATATGGCCTAGAAGTCTGTTAATGGTGGCGTATATGTCGAGTCGTTCGGTTCCCTTCAATATGGTTGATCTGTACGATGGCTGGCGTGTGCGTCATACTCGTGAACGGGTGCCGTTGGTCGGGGCTGGTCATCTCTGAACTGCTATTACTTAAATATGTATAGTAGTAATTAGCCCGTCTATTTATATTTTAGAATAATAGGTACGTTACATTGTCCTCACATTTCATTTACGCTTATAAGTAATGTAACCAGAAATTTGTAAAAAACATTTTGAAAAAGAGTGTTCTTGGAGTTGCTTGTCTGTTCTTCTCCATAGGATCTACGCATTGGAACAGGCAACTAGCTTCACGACTGACTCCTACTTCTGACTGACTCCTACTCCTGACAATTCAAAAATACCTATTATTGGTTTAATTGAAATAAATGGTTTTGATTTTGATTGATTTTGATTAATTATTGGTCTAGTGGTCAGTGGTCTGGACTTGCTAAGCTAGACATCGTCTCTTAGTTTAGTCCTAGTAGTCTTAGTCTGTAAACTGTAGGTACTGGAAGTCGTATAAACCAGATACTGAATACTTGGCTCCAGTTTCCCCCTGGAACACAGCCGCGTATCTCCTCAATAGCTCCTATAAGCTCCGTATCGCTCGAAAACTCCATCTCTTCAGTTGTTTTTTTTTATACGGGAATAGTGCAGAGTCACATGGCACTAAATCCGGGCTATAAGGAGGATGTTCCAGCAATTTGATTACAGCTTGATGCAAATAGTCCGTAGTTTTGCCGACTCGATATGCAGGGGAGTTATCTGCCATGTAATGCCATGTATCGAGTCTTGAGTTCAGTCCATAAATTTTTAAGACTTCTAATATTTGAGGTAAACATTCCTCTGTATACTATGCAGCAGTAACTGTCTTCCCTTTAGCCAATATTACACTTTCAGTAAAAAATACAGCAACCCTTCTTTTCTTTACGGATCGGGACATTTTCATAGACGTTGGCGGTGGTTTATATTCAAACACCCACACTTTCTTCTGGGATTAAGTAGGAACATTGAAATACGCCAGGTTTGATCACATGTAATAATCGAGTTCACGTAGTTATATCGGCCGTCTCCACATTATTTTACATATCACGATACCAAGTCACACACTGTTCCCTCAGCGCATCAGTCATCAAGTGTGGTACCGAGAGTCAACAAAATTTTCGTACTTTCAAATGGTCGTGAAAAATCGATGAACAGTTGGTGCACTTACCTTGATGGTTTCCTCGATCTGTTGATATGTCACACGTTTGTCTTCCCCTATTAATATTCATACTGTCTCAATGTTCAAACCGGTATTTCCTCGAAACATTAAGCTTCAAGTTATACAAAATAATTACACGGATTTCATAACGAGGGAATCTCACAAGATTTTTGATCCGTTTTTTTTATATTAGTTAGAATTTATTAATATGATTTCAAATAAAAATATTTAAGATATTTAGTTTGCATACGATAAAACTTATGTAGCGCCCTACGTTTTAGTTTGTTACATAAAATTTGATAAATAAAAATGAATTAATATTTATGTTCGACGAGAGTCAATTGATATAATAACTTAAAAACTAATTTCATATTATAGCTAATAATAATTGACACTATTTTAGAAATATAAAAAAAAAATCCCTCATTACTTGTTTTTGATGATTTAATGAAAAAGTTTTACCATTTTTCCTAAATAAACTTTAGATATTGTAACACAGGACTCACCCTCACACTTTCTTATAACTACAAAGAAGCTTTCTAATTATAAAAAAGTGTAATTTAACACACATACCTAAGTTACAAAAAGGTGTAGTAGAGTATGAATAGTTGAGACAATAAAAAATCAAGTGTTATTTGTTTATAACGCATACTTTGATCCGATTCCATTCATTCATCTATAACATTTTTAGCTTCATGTTTTCTATTACAGAATAATGTTTCTGTTTTAATCAAGAATTTATCTAGCATTTCCTATTTGACCACGCATTCCTGTACACGTCGTTGATTTTTAACTTTATAAGCCATTATACGCCGCATCACGTCGTATGAGAGCTACTTTTAGTTTGACAGGATTACGAAAGAAGGTTGTAATATATTTATTGCATGCAATTCCTGCAGTTCCTTCTTTGTTTTAAGGTAAATAGTGTATTAGAAAGAATCCGGGTCACTTCACCCGATTCTCTCTGGTAGAAGGGAACTTTGTAATTGTTTCTAACAAGGAAACATATTGTGCCCCCTAAAGTCGAAAATGTGTATCTGAAAAAAATATTTGACTATATTTTTAATCGACGAAAAAAAGGAGGTTCTCAATTCGACCGTATAATATATATAATTTTTTATGTATGTTCAGCCCTCACTCCGTTATTTATGAACCGATTTTGATTATTCTTTTTGTTAGATAGGGTATACCTATAGGGTGGTCCCATGTCAAGGAAGTCAGGATCTGTTGATGGGATCCTGATAAAATTGAGAGAAACCCTTAAAAATTATGGGTACGAATAGTGTTTCTGTTTACTTTTCATTACTTTATCAGGTATTTGCGTTTAGAAATCATCACATCATGTAGCTAAGCTGATGATGAAAAAAAATCATAAAATAAAAATCTTTTTTAACAAAAAATTTAACCGACGAAAAGAACTAAAAAGCAAAAAATTAAAATAAACCTTAAGTCTTAAGTATTGAGCTTATTTACATAAACTACCAAATTTTATATAAACTTATTTTGAGTCGGCGCCAAATAATAATAATAAAGTTTAAAAAAGAGGGCGGAAGTAGGCAGAACGTTTATCTTCAGAAATCGACTCACCATAGACTATATCTGTAGTTTATCAAGTAGAATTAATTTTGTCCCGGAAGTGCCCCACAGTTTTTTTATTTTTGTTTTAAGATGAGATTGGCTGTTTTATTACTCTCCGTAAATTTTTATGAACAAAATACAAAGTGACAAATAATTTTTATTACTTTCGTTAACGGAGTATTTAATTGTCTATTAAACACAATTTATTTTACTAAGTTAGCATCCTTAGCTCCCGAAATTTTCAGGTATCTTTTTGTGACCCGAATTCATTGCTCTCGAGTGTATTTATTCGGCAACTTTAATTCACTATCATTGAAAACAAGCAACTAAATTAATAAGTAACACTGCAAGTAGGTGTCATAACATAACTGTTAAAGTACCTATCATAAATCGTATTAAATTTAAGTACCACTTAAAAAAAGTCTTATGTCCATCCATTCAGCCAGTAAGGCGTCAGGCTTATGATCAAAAGCTGTGCGTTTGAACCCACACAGTACACTAACGCCGTGAGCCCACTCCTTTTTTTTTGTGGGTGAAGAAACCCTCTCGGGCTGTCACCCCACCGGGGTTTTCGTTGGGGTGGTATGTCGGAATCGAACCGACTAAAACCACACGGTATGCCGTACTGCGCCTTAAATAGAAGGGATCCGGGAACAGCTTTTATTAAGGCATCCGGACCCCCCCTGGCGCCTGCCCGCAAAAGCGCGGGCAACGTAAGCCCACTCCTAAGACAAGCATTTAGCTTAGCTAAAGGTATTCACAAGAATACTAGTAATGTGTGAGTGTGTTATATAGCGTTACGCTACTATTTATAAAAAGAAAAGTTTCCAACTTACCTGATGGAAAGTGACGATGAAGACAAAAAAGGTACACGCCTATCCAAGAGAAACTTATTCACTCTACTCCTGAAAGTTCCAAGATTAAATTATAATTGTCTGAAAAAAAGACACAGGCGGTTAATTCCAGACTTATTGGAGCTCGTGCTTCTTGGCACTTGTAACTATTTACCAACAGATTGGTCATCAGAAGAAATAGAATAGCTTAACAAACTTTAAATTTACAGGTAGAAATCATCTTCCACGGTGCAGCTACGGTCAGGTTCGATGAACCTCTAAAGACCGCAGTTGAGATCAACGTTAGAGGCACCAGGGAAATGTTCAAGTTGGCCAGGGGATGCGGCAAGTTGAAGGCTTTCGTTCATATATCCACTGCCTACAGGTAAGGATCACACTTATTCTCTATACTCGCGACACCGTCGCTGACGTCAAAAGCATATTACTGTATACTTACCTTACCTACTTTTCTATAAAACGTTTGCTCAATAAACATTTTATTTAAATAAAGTAAAATCATGTCAAATGATATTAGAACCCAAATGTTCATTTGGTAAATGAAACTTGGGCGATAAGTTTTTTGGGAAGTAAAATTTGACGAAAAATATTTTGCCCAAAGGGCAGTACACCGGTATCTACTTAAACTTGACTGATTATTGAGATTGATGACGATTACTGAGATTATGAAATTGAATCATGTTTACATATGAATAAATGAGGGTTTTCAAACTGTGATGTACTGATGATTTTTTTTTTACATTTAAATGTGTATTTTCTCAGATGTACAATGAGCGAATGTAAAAGAGTAGAAATATTCTTTTTTTAAAGAAAAATGAGAATGTTATTCTCAAATTTTCAATTAATATTATAGTCGAATTTCGACCTCTGAGTGTAATCGGGTAAATACCGAGATGTGCTTATAATACTTGGTTATGTACATAGTGATCAGGAGACATGATGCGGGCAAAGTTAATGGCAAATAGTGCAGCTTATACTCGATAGATACCGATAGGTGCGCCACCTATCGGTATCCATATACGGTACACGGTACGGTATCGGTATACCATATATATTGAATGGTTTTTGTATTCTTTCAGCAACTGCCCACAGAAAGCTATTGGAGAGAAGTTTTACGAGATGCCCTTAGCAGGAGATAAGCTGATTGATCTGGTTGAGAACATGGATGAAAAGATTATCAATAACATTACTCCTGGGTAAGTTTAAAAAGATTTTTTTGATATGATCAAAAGAGCAGACGGGTCACTTGATGCTAAATGACGACCGCCGCCCAGGAGTCACAAGTGCGTTGCTGGCCTTTAAGGTGGGAGTAGAAGAAGGGGGGAAGGGGGTTTTAGGGCCTCCGGTAATCTCACTCACTTCTGTGAGGCCGTGGTATCTGTATCTGACTCTCTCCTCTCAAACCAAGCTCTGATTCTAATGATTTAGAAGAGTATTTTATTTAAGTATATCTGATAAACGTGTGGTATTTTTATAGTTGGACACTGATAAGCAATACAGTGTCGAGCCACACATACTTTATTTAGAGAAAATGGCGTTCTAAGATGTCATACCAATTCCTAATCAATTTGTTTGAAAAATATCTAAAAATCTACCTAAAAGGTGAATAGATATTATTTTTACTGTATTGCTTATCAGCGTCCAGTTATGTTTAAACTAAAAAAATAAATGATTAGCAATATGCGTTTCCACGTGTACAAAACTTAGTCGTGTTCCTCCGACACACAGGGAGGACTCGTATAGGAGACCATGCCTGGCGGACCATATTCCAGCCCTGTATATATAGCTAAAAATAATATTTATTTTTCAGGCTATTAGGGGAATACCCGAACACTTACGCGTACACGAAAGCGGCTGCCGAAGACATTGTACAAACTTACTCCAAGGGCTTGCCCGTGGCTCTCTTCAGGCCTTCTATTAGTAAGTCAATTACAACTTTAATACATAATAACACATTTGAATACAGCCATCGTTACGGTAGCCCCTTGGAGAATGGAGCCGCCTGGTTGTGGAAAAACCTACAGTTATAGATAAAGACAGCTCTTTTTAAACTTTACGTGGGAGAGCCATGCTTCGGCACGTATGGGCCGGCGAGACTCCGCTCGATACCACGACCTCACAGAAAACACATTGCTTTTCGCCGCGTGAGTGAGGTTAACGGAGGCCGTAACCCTTCCCTCTCCCCTATTCCCGTCCCTACCCTCCCCTCCCCTCTAATCCCCCTCTCCCGTCTTCCCGCTCTTCCCTTCTCTCCGCCTCTTCCCCTATTCTCACCTTATAGGGCAATAAAAAAAATCAATTCGTTGTTTAGTAAGTCAGTCGTGTTTTTTAATATTTTTAATTAGTAACTTGTTTTAATTTACAGTCATTGCAACAGTCAAGGAGCCTGTAGCCGGCTGGATCGATAATGTATACGGACCTACAGGAGTAAGTGTTATTTTATGTGTAGAAGATTTTGTTAGTCTTTGCTGTTTAAGGTCATATAATAGAATATAAATAAACTTTATAGTAAACCAACAATATCCTACTAACATTATAAACGTGAAAGTTTGCGAGGATGTATGGATGTATTCATACATCCATACATCCTCACATGTAGATGTTTGTTACCCTTTCATGCCAAAACTACTGAACCGATTGCGATGAAACTTGGTATGTAGATAGCTGAAGACCTGGGTTAACATATAGGCTACTTTTTATCCCGATATTCCCAAACTTGGCAGAGCCTGTACTATGGTAGCGAATCTGCAGATAAACATATTTGTTTAAATACATCCTACTAATATTATAAACATGAAAGTTTGTGACGATGTATGGATGTATGTATGTATGGATGTTTGTTACTCTTTCACGCCAAAACTACTGAACCGATTGCTATAAAACTTGGTATGTAGATAGCTGGAGACCTGAATTAACATATAGGCTACTTTCTATCCCGATATTCCCACGGGATCGGGACTTACGCGGATGAAACCGCAGGGCGCTGCTAGTGTACAGTAATGGGCGGCCCCATCGCTACAAGCAATTTCTTACAGATGTGGCGAATCTTAATTTGTAATACACCCATTATCTAAGGTCACCACTATTTGAGTATATTGTCTATGTCATGTGCTAGATCGGTCTATGGACATGAGACCATATTGAAGTACTGAATATTGTTGTTTAACGCAAGCTTCTTATAATTCAGTTATCTATAATCTAAGCAATAACGTTAATGTTAACATATTTAAGAATTGTCGTAGATATACTTTGTATAAGCGTTAATTTGTATAATGAGCGTATAATTATACGAATTTAGATGAAATTCGTATAATTATACGCTCATTACATATTGGACCTAGTTTTATATAACACTATCTGACCCGCACAACTTCGTCCGCGTTTGTAAATTTTCCGCGTTTTTGCAACATTTTTCGTTGATTCTCCGCTCCTATTGGTTGTAGCGTGATGTTATAGCCTTCCTCGATAAATGGGCTATCCAACACTAAAATATTTTTAGAATTCGAACCACGAGTTTCAGAGATTAGTGCGTTCAACCAAACAAGCAAACTCTTCAGCTTTATCTGTATCACGTCGTACTGTAAGCACTTTAACGTCACTTAGAAATAAATATTTTTTCTTTCTTTCTTTCTTTATAAAATTAAGTAAAGATAGATAAGCCCAATCCCGCCCCACTTTGTGAGTGGTATTCGTATTAATTAGGGGTATACGATTTATTTATTATATTTCCGGCTTCGAAGCTTACGTTCAACGAGACAGGGTTTGTTCCAAATATTGTTACGGTTAATTCAGTGTGGACAATAGTGCCTGTGATAAACGACTCCGCAAAACACAACGCAACGTAAACACACCGTCTGCATCCCGGCGCGACAGATAAATCGGTTGGAGCGAAGCCAGTCCAGAGTGGCACCGGCAACCGACGCGGTAGGACGCCTCACCTCTTGAATAAACCCCGTCGGATCCAAAACTAGTTGGCCATCCCCGAAATTTATACCATACGTCCAAATAACCAAACAACAATATAAAAAGTTCTGAAATAGAATAGCAATTACAGCATATTCAGCCACAAGAGACATTCAAATATTAAAGTACTAAGATAGGATAAGGCTACAAAGATCTGTAGGCCCTTAAAACTAATTTTAAAGCTTAAAAGCATATCGTAGAGGAAGTTTCTTCTTCTTCTTCGTCGTCACACTCTTGGCAGAGTGGTCATGATGGTCATATCAGGGGTGGTGGCAAGGTTCACAATAAACCCATACTGTAGCTCTTCTTGTACATACGTGGAGGGGACCATTGAGTGCAGTTTTGATTTGTCAGTCCAACGCATTGGTGACCTTCCACTACACGTCGTTATAAGTCGTCGTACTAAATGTTTAGGAGGTAGTATTATCCTATTTAATCTTGCTAATATTATAAAGATGAAAGTTTGTGGATGGATGGATGAATGGTTGAATGTTTGTTATACTTTCACGCAAAAACGGCTGAACGGATCTGAATGAAATTTGGTACAGAGATGTATACTGGAATAGCACATAGGCTGCTTTTTATCCCGGAAAACTGTTTCTCATTCGATAGATTTCATCCATTCGAAGATCATTAGCTTTTTTTCTAATCGTTAAAGACACTTTAAGTTGCTGGCAATTTAAAATTTTAGTTTTTATGTACTTGGTAAAATAAAATACTTCCCATTTGAGAAGTCAGTATCTGAGGGTATATATAAATTAAGCTTCTCATATTTTCCTTTTATTACCATATTAACAAAATCTCTTCCTCATCAGGTGGTTGTTGGAGCAGCTGTTGGCCTTGTCCACGTATTGAACTGCAACCCAAAGGCAATAGCCGACTTAGTCCCAGGAGACATGGTGGTGAACGCATGCATAGCCACAGCGTGGAAGACTGCCAAGGAGTACCCAGCAAACTACGAGGACGCACCCCCTCCGGATCTACCCCCTCCAGTCTATAATTACGTGTCTTCAGAACAGAAACCATTGACTTGGGGTAAGTCGTAAAACTGATTTATTCTCGTTCACACCAAATCGATTGTTCTCCTTCTCTTGCTAAATGACGAGTAACTGTAAATTATAAATTCTCATTCCGAACATCATCAGCCTGACGAAAGCCACCCCCAAGGAGTGCTAACTATCCCGTTCTTGGGAAGTCCGCATCCATTCGCTGCCAGCCACCTTCTTCATTCTGATACTAAGAATTAATAAATAAATTTCTAGCATGAAATTTAACTTCTAACTTCTAACTGATTTTATTCCCAATAGTTTTTATTTTATTTAAAGCACGTCAGAATGACCTCAATCCGCCTTATGGAAAGCTAGATTGAGATCTAAACATTGAAGACTACGTCGTTAATTGGACGTCGCCACAACCTTTTTTTTACGGTATAGGGGGCAAACGAGCAGACGGATCATCTGATGATAAATGACTACCGCCGCCCATGGGTACCTGTAACTCAAGAGTCACAAGTGCGTTGCCGCCCTTTAAGGTGGGAGTAGGGGAAGAGGGGGAAGAGCGGGAAGACGGGAGAAAGAGATTAGAGGGGAGGAGAGGGGGGAGAGGGGAAGAACGCGAATAGGGGAAATGGAAGGGGTAGGGCCTCCGGTAACCTCACTCACGCGGCGAAAAGCAATGCAAGCAATTGTTTCACTGCCGGTTTTCTGTGAGGCCGTGTTAAGCGATATCCTGGTCATTTGTGAACCGAATTCAATAATCATTTTCAATTGAATTGGTTGTACTCAAGCTAAGTCATATTAAAATTTGAAGAAAATATTTTATCACGACTTAGGCCCATTGAAATCTGTAATACTTTTTTAAAGTTTATTATTGTTTTTTCCAGAGAAATTCATGGAATACAACGAGGGTTACGGCTTCCAAGTACCGACGGTCCAAGCGATATACTACTATCTGTTCTATCTGATCTCGTCTAAGTTTATGTACAGCTTGTACTGTTTCTTCTTGCACTGGGTGCCAGCTTACATCGCAGATGGGATCGCCATAATGATCGGGAAGAAACCAATGTGAGTTTGATTCATTGTTTTCTAGCGGCCATGACAGACGTTATTCTGTCCAAACGTAATTATAAATCAATCAATTATGGACTTTCTTTTTGTTGTCATAAGTGATTTCGACAGTAAAACCGCTGAAATTAAAACACTTAATTGATTATTGACTGGCCTGTGTGTCTAGTGGTTAGTGATCCTGACTGCTGAGCCAGAACAAAGTGTTATGTGATGAGCATGATTATTTGTTCTGTATCTGGGTGTAATTTATCTATAACATGTAAGTATTTAGAAATATATAAGTATGTTTATCAGCAGTCTGGTTACCATGGTACAGGCTCCGTCTAGTTTGGAATCGGCGGCCATCTGTGAGATGTGTCAAGTTATTATTAATTAAAAAAAAAACAGATTAATTACATTTTTAAATATGTACTTACATAAAAAATATATATAAAAATAGTAGACCACCTACATCGGGTATAGGGGCTAAGAGACCGGTGGTTATGGCTCCAAAGACAGGAACCTCCTCACAATACGGGCCGTGTCGAGGAGAACTACCTTCTGCATCAGGCGCTTGATCCAGCCGCCTAACACGAGCTCCTTAAGGTACTGATCGAGGCTCTTGGTTATCAAGCCATGAGCAAATATGACAATCGGAACAATCACCGAATCGACATTCTACATATTTTTTTTTTTAGGTTTAGGGGGCAAACGAGCAGACGGGTGACCTGATGGTAAATGACTACCACCGCCCATGGGCACCTGTAACTCGAAAGTCACAAGTGCGTTGCCGCCCTTTAAGGTGGGAGTAGGAGAAGAGGGGGAGGTGGGAAGAGTGAGAAGAGGGGAGAGGAGAAGGACTGGAATAGGGGAGAGGGAAGATTTAGGGCCTCCGGTAACCTCACTCACGCGGCAAAATGCAATGAAAGCATTGCTTCACTGCCGGTTTTCTATAAGGCCGTGGTATCGAGCGGAGTCTAGCCGGTCCATACGTGCCAAAGCATGGCTCTCCTACGTTAATAGATATCGACGATCTCGTGAGACAAATCCAAATTCTTGATTTCTTTATCTTTTTTAACTTTCAAGAGGTTCTCGTTATGAGGAACAGCGATATCGATGATCATTGCACGGCGCTCTAATCGGTCTATCACCATTATATTAGGTTTATTAAAAAAACTCAAAATCAAATTAAATCATATTTATAAGGTGTCTGAGAAGTATGTATGATTTACATTCGACGGATTCCTTGAAAACTATTTTTAGAAAAATGATATCTTACCATTACAAGTATTTATTTACTCGAATTGTGTTTGTTTGGGAGAGATAATTTTGAATTCTTTAAATTAAAATGTTGATCAAAAACCAATATTTGTAGGAAATACAAATATGATCTATGCCTTCCTCGTATCAACAATATGATTTACTATAAGAGTACCTACGTAACAGCAGTCCGCGTTTACAATCATATACCACATATAGACATCAAAAAATTGAATAAAAAGGCTTTTAAAACAATGCTTAAAAAAATCCTAATGCAAAATGTATTTTATAATATAAAGGAATTTCTTGAATATGAATGAAAATAATTTCATAATAAAAATTATAAATTAAATAATTTTTGTAATTTTTTTTTCTAACTTAAATGCTAATGTTTATGCAACGCCATCTAGCGGGGCCATCGTCGGGACGCTGCCATTAATATGCTCTACTTTAACTAAACCAGTATTTAATTTAATAATATGGGTTACTAGTGATTGAGTTATAGAGATAAATTATTAATAGCATTTAAATTCACCCGCAACCGTTGCGATGTGAAAATCTCTTTACTAATAAATATTATATTTTCACAGGTTACGAAAAGCGTACTCAAAAATAGCAAAATTCTCCGACGTGTTGGCGTATTTCGCGACCAGAGACTGGAAGTTTGACAATAGCAACGTCCAAAGTCTCTTCGAAGAACTTTGCGATGCTGATAAACAAATCTTTGACTTCAACCTGGGTAACTTGGTCTGGAGCGATTACTTCTACAGCTACGTCCGAGGAATAAGAGTTTACCTACTCAAGGACCCAGTAGAAACTGTACCAGAGGGTCTCAAAAAATTAAATAGACTTAAGATTCTCCACTACACTTTCTGTTCCATCTTGGTACTTTTATGCTTAAGGCTACTCTACGGAGTTCTTCATAGTATTTTTAATAAAATTTTGTATAGTGGTTTGTGAATAGTTTGGTGGATTAAATTTTAAGCTTAGGATCATATAATTTTAGCTTTAGTAAGATAGACAATCTTACTTAAAAAGATGTTTAAAACATAAACGCCTTAATACGCGCTGCTACATAATAGCTTAGTGAAGAGTTAATTAACGATATTAAATCTGTTAAGATGGGATTCATGGTCCTCGGCTATTGTTCTTTATGCTATAAAATTGTTCAGGTGTATGATTTTAGCCTTTATAATGTGTGAGTGTATAATGGGTGAGGACTCAGGTGTTTATTGCAAAAAAAACTCTCTACAAATAGCTTTAAATATGATTACTTTTAACCATAATTATAAGGAATCTTGTCTCAAGTCTTTCACGATTTTTATTAATTAAATTATGTATTTGAAACTTACCAATAGTTATAAGTTAACTATCGAATTTGGACCATAGTTAATTCTAGATTTGTTTCATTAGCCAGTATAATTTGAACTGTCATTTTAAAGACTTCCTTGCCATGTCAGTTGAACACATATACTGTACGCGTGTAGATAAATACAGCTGTTTTCACGCTTTTAATTTGTAACAAATATTGTTGAAAAATTTTACCCCCCTTCTTCTATACATACTTACAACTTAAGTGTTCAAAATTTCGCGTTCTTGCGTTTTTTCTTAAAAATACGTACCAAGAATTTTCTTCACGTATGTGTATAGATAGAAGATTTTGTAGAACTAGCTACCCGCCCCGGCTTAGCACGGGAGCAAAGTCGATACTAATATAGCGAACAATTATCGTCATATTTCAACAAATTAACTCAAAACAATATTAAACTATACATATTATAAACCTTCCTCTTGAATCACTCTATCTAGTGATAAAAACCGCATTAAAATCCGTTGAGTAGTTTAAAAGATCTAAGCGTACAGACGGAGGGAAGCTACTTTGTTTTATACTATGTATGTTATGTATACTTATATTATTTCACGATTCTGTTTACTAAAATATGAATTCGACCAAATATTTAATCCAACACCAATCTTCTCTGACATCGGTCTGAATACACACACCAAAAACCTAACCTTTGTTGATTTTACACAATAGTCAAAATTGTCGTAGAACCACAGAATACAAAGACAATATAATAGTATACGTACAGAAGATGCACTCATTAAAACCATTTAAATAAAAAGCGACTCTTGTCCGACACAATAAAGTCGCAACTCAGGGTGCACAGCATATTCACCTAGAAGTTGCCTCTCTTTCTAACGCGTCATCTGTTCTAAAGACATCACGACGTTAGTGTTGTTTTTTTAAAGAAATGTTTATTTACTAGTAAATTATATGCTTATTACTCTATTTTTAAAATAACTTTAGGCTATTTAATAATTAACTCAAAAGTCTAGATACGACCAGACGACGCGAAGCAGCACGTAAGTAGGAAGCATCAAACTAACGTGTGACCCATCCGAAGCGCTGCTGCTTACTGAGTTTTCGCCACGATTAGTCACCTAAACCTGGTCTGATGGAATACTAAACATGTAATATTACTATGATAAAAAACTAAAAGAGTAATCAAGACACACAATTCTAAATGGCGTGTTACTTATACACAAATATGATAGGAAATAGATATTAAGATACAATTAAGGTGATATACCCATTAGCTCATTACCTGCATCTGTTAAATCTACCCAAAATGGATCAATGCATATAATACACATATGTTTCTAAAACAAAAAAAAAATGTGTGTGCAATAAACACACACGACAGAAGTAGCCTACGAGAGAATGAGAAATAAAATATAAAAACGACACAAATAATTTACTAATGTTTATTTATTTAATTTAAGATAATTTACATAAAATTTATTGGTCCAATTAACACAGATGTGTTGAATAATTAACATAAATGAATTAATCAACGAATTTTAATACGCAAATGCATAAAAATTACTCCACGTTGACATTGACGCATTTTCTGAATGCTTGATAGTACGCAGGCGCAAAGACAAAGATTATAGAAAACACTGATACTTGTATTCTATCTCATTCTCTCGCAGGCTAAATCCTATTTATGAATATGTTTGTCTCTTTTCAAAGATTATAGGAAACACTGTAAACTTCTATTCTATCTCATTCTCTCGCAGGCTAAATCCTATTTATGAATATGTTTGTCTCTTTTTACTGTCGCTGTTTCGTTTCATCGACTTTCAAATCACAACAATTTAAGTTTCACTTAAAAAAAACGATTAACAAAGATAAAAATAGAGCATTTTTCACAATTATTTAAAACTATACGAAATTACGAATAATTTTCTGCCAGTATTAGATTGTTTTTTTTGTTTATAAATTGGTATAATATAATATGTTATAACAGTTTATTATAATAGCTATAGAAAAAAGAGCAAGTTTATGTTACCAATTTATAAACAAAAAAATCGGTTAACTGTAAAGTCGGTTAACTGTAAAGTCGGTTTACTGACGATAGTTGAACGTGACAACGTCATAGGAACGCCTTAGAGCGAGGTAACGCCGCATGAGTCATGGTTTTTCGTGCGTGCAGCCGGCTCCATCGAATTATAAGACGTTGTCACGTCAAAAAAAAACAATCTAATGCTGACAGAAAATGTACTTCATGCGCACGGTTCCTAAATGGAACCGTGCTTCATGCGTACTTGTTGAGATGTTGATTTGCTTTAAAGTTCAAGAAATTACTTTAATCCCATTGTACAAATAATTTAAAATACAGAGGATGCACATTCTCTCGAATTTTAATCAACACTGAAATTGAATAATAAAAGTTAAGTAAAATAAAATGCTGATAGATGTGGCGACATCCACGTACAGCAAAATATACTACAGTGCCATCTAGCGAAATCCTTGAACTACGTAGTAGCTACTGCTCTTGCATCGCGCATTAAAATTACTTTAACTTTTCAAAAGTAAAATATAATGCTGATAAAATCACAGATGGGTGTTGATATGTTGATGTGGCGACATCCACATTCACCAAAATATATATCACACTGCCATCTTTCGAAATCCTGGTGAACTACGTAGTATCTACTGCTCCTGCATCGCGCATTAAAATAACAATTGAACCAAGATCCGTCGCGCATGATCACCTAACCTTTTCGGAGGATGCTTTTTTTGTGTCGAAGGGACACACCATAGCATCAAACGGAGTATAACATTTCTCACCCAAGGTTACAACTTCTTTTTGTTGGCTTAATTAATAACTAGAGATATACCTCTTATTTATTACTGCTGGACACTGGAGGGATAACCTATGTTACATTATTATGTATAATAACTATTGTGATATATGAAATAATTGCTCAGTTATTAGTTTATAAGTTGGACTGTAACGGTTTGCGATTGTAAAATAAATGCCATTTTGATATAAGGTAATAAATGATTATAATAAAATGTGTTTGTGTTTGCTTTGGAAATATGTAGTCATAAGAATACCCAAGTCCAAAGCAATTATCACACATAAACGTTTTAAGAAGTGAGGTATGTGGGACACCTACGTTCCCACTGCTGTGATTCCCATACACCAAGATCAAAAGCAGTTTCTGTTAAATGGCCAAGTGAACTAAGAACTGCTAGAAGGATTGAGAACAAATTAATGAAACCACAACTGTGTTCTGATCAATGAGACAGATTCCTCTATCTCCTTTATCTCGTTTATTGAGGTCATTGAAAATTGGTATATAAGCATACCAATTTTGATACAGAAAACCAATACAACACCATCTATCGGATACCGTGTTAAACTTATGATCTAAGAAAGAACTTTTGATCTATGTAAATCTTTTTTGGTTCTTGAACAGTGGCATGCGCAAACATACATAATATACACATACTCACGCTCGTATCCCCGAAGGGGTAGACATTAGACAAAAGCATATTAAACAGCCACATTTTGCAAACAATGAGAACGAAAGAACCACCAAGTTCTATTTAAGGATTCAAAGTGGTCTAGATCTTCCAACCTGTCAATATATAATTACCTTCAGTGTTTGTATACTCTTTGGTTACCTTCTCAATGACCTCCACATCTGTGCATTATTAAATGTAATATGTCAAGAACAATGACAGATGATAAATGCTTCAGATGAATTTGTACAATATTTTTTTAATATTTAATATAGTTGTTAAGACAGTTTTTAGTAAAAATATAGATGTTAAGGCTGGTTTAGAAGAACCGATTCCTTTGTCGGTGGGCCTAAAGTTTGTCACTGAAATTAATAATTTAAATGACGAAGATTGCGCTGTGGATATTTATCCAGATGAGTGCTGCTTATACAGTAACGATGATAAATGTGATATCATCGAGATCATGGGAGTTGCTAGCGATGTCATTGCTGGAGGTAATTCCTTTAATCTTATACATGAATTAGCTTACTCAAAGTTAAATCGTAATATATGCCGTACTTCGCCAAAATAAGGCCCCCGATAGATATTTTAATGTGGTAAATTTGGCAACAATATTGAGTGGATACTTATTTGTCTGATCTAAATGTGTTGAAGACATAAATTACGATTTCAATCTTTGAGCTAAGCGGATACTCAAACCGCTAGACGCAGTTTAGTACAGTATTGTGCAAAGGCTGTTTAGTAACTTTAAAAACAACAGTGTTTGTATTATTTTGCTAGTATCGTACCTGGGCTCTCAGAGTTTGTTCTGTCATGCTATAAATTTACCAAAGAGCATAAGCGCTTACTGTTAAGCCAACTCCTACAATACTCGAAGAAATATTATGAAAAATCTTATCTCACTAGTTTAGGCGGTCCCAAATCTTGATCAGATTAATACATCATGCATTAGACTGGCTTTATACTGCACTCTATTGAACTATGCCAACGTCCTCATAGATTATACTTTTAGCTTTAATTTATTCCATAAGTCTACGAGTTAAATATCATTACTTAGTACACGTTTCTGATACTTTTAACCTCTCTACCGAAAATAGTATTTCGTTGAAACAGGAAGCAGAGGCATAAATTTAACAGTCTAGGTCTGTCTGTTGGTTAGGTTAGCAGCCGCAGCCGATGGACAATTGTTTTCTTCATTTAGAAGCAGCTATAATTAGAAGACGTGTTTGGTTTTGTTAGCTGAATTGGATGATAATCTGCTTCAATTAAGCGACTTACAATTTCCAAAGTTTATTTTTTTTCCTAATCATTCCCCTAAGTTTCATTCACTGGTCCTCTTTTAAGGGTCATAGCGCTTGTTACATAGACTTCCTTAATAAATACTCTATTCAATAGAAAACTAACTATACAAGTTTAAACTAACAGACAATCAAACAAAAACTCTTCAGCTTCTATATAAGAAAGTATAGATTAAGTGGCAATGGACGAATTTAGTTTTAAAATAGGTATTGTTTTTAGGGTTCCGTTCCTCAAAATGAAAAAAAGAAACCCTTATAGGGTCACTTTGTTATCCGTCTGTCTGTCAAGACCCTTTGTCTCCGGAACCCGTGGACGCATCAAGTTAAAATGAATACCACATGCTTATGTCTACGGTCCCTCAAAGCTGTAAAAAAAAATTAAGCTTCTAAGGCAACGCAATCAAGACCTTAGATTTGACCAAATTTGAAAAAAAATTGCAGATAAATCAAAATCCATTGACGTAGAATCATGTTATTTGGTAAGAAGTAAGGTCTCACAGCAAAAGTAAAGGAAAACATCTGAAAGTCGTTAATTTATTGTTATATCTGTCTGTCTGTCTGCGTGTCTGTCAACCCGTAGAGGTCCAGGACCCCGTAGAGGTATCTACGGGTTTATACTTGAAATTCACATCAAATACAACTTCAATCAACGCAATCAACAGATACGGCCATTAAGCCTTACATTTTAACAAATTTGAACATTTCGCAAGTAAATCAGAACCTATAAGGTACTTCCCACTGACCTAGAAGCTTGAAATTTGGTAAGAGCAAGATCTGACAGCACAAGAAAAGGAAAAAATCCAAAAGTCGTTAATTTGTTCATAAATCTAATAAAAAAAATACTTTTTGTTATATTTTGCGATTGGAAAGTTGACTTTGCCGTAAATCGATGTATGAGAGAGTATTTTGAATTTTTTTACCGCAAAGTTAAGTTTGTGTTTCGGAAAAGACGGGCTTAAATCTTAGAGAATTGATTCCCGAGATGGATATATTATGTACTAGTTTGTTTGCTTACGGAAACCTCGGTGCGCGAGTCAGGCTTGCACTTGTCCGGTCTTTATTTAATTTTAATTCCAATTAAAATTACAGAATCAGTAGACTTTGTATTCGAAAGCAAACTTTATTTGACGTTTTGTAAATGTATATATATATATCATATATATTTGCTTGCTATTCTAGTTTTCTAGATTTGGCGAAAACATTTTGAAAAAGAGTGTCCTTGGAGTTTCTTGCCTGGACTGGATCTACGAAAATGCTCCAAATGATGTTCCAAAACAGGCAACTAGCTTCACGACTGACTTAGTCTGACTGACTACTACTCCTGACAATTCAAAAATACCCATAATGGTTTAATTGAAATAAATGATTTTGATTTCGATTTTGATTTTGTACATAAATTTAAGTTCATAATCTACCAGTAATAGTAATGACACAGTAGAATTAAGTAAGCAGTATTGCGTCTTCATATAAACAGTCAAATGTATTTTCTGTTCACTAAAGCACGCGAACGGTATGAGATGCTATCCAATGATCAGCATTTCGTTACGTAATTATGGCACAAAGTTGTCGATTATATCGTGCAGTGTATGTAATCAAATCAGTTGCCAAGGTAAGACTATATAAATACCATTTTTTTTTTGTTTTTGTTTATTTCTGTGTAACAACGTCTGGCCTGTGAGATAGTAACAGGTGAGGCTTCTCTTATCGTTACATGAGCTGACCTGAGACAATGGTGCAATGTGCTTCGCCTCTAAGAATCTAATGTAAGAAGCAAGCCAGCCTCCCCCCCCCCCCCCTCGGACTCAATAATACGTACGCCTACAGTTAAAAGGGCGGCCAAGGTCTGCCAAGATGTTCGAGGGATTTCTTTCATAGATGATAATTTGTTTCAATATTCTAATAAAAAGTGCACAAAGTGTATTTTTATTAAACACATTTCCTTCATAATAGCTTTGAAATACTTTAAAACCCAAAAAAAAACAAATTAAAATTAAATTATCCCGAAGTTTTGCAATAAATTTGTAAGTAAAAAATAATCAAATACATTTGAAAGACAGTCTGGGGCACATATTGGGGTTTTCCCTACCGAGCGCATGTGGGTAATTATTTTAAGGCTACTCCCAAAACAAGATACTGCTTACTTAGCTCTACTGTGGCTAAATATTGATATTGTAATAAATAATGTACATAAATGTTTCCACATTTCACCAAACAAAAGAATTCGGTCTCAGCGGTGTAGTGGTATTTCTGAATTTAACCGAGATAAAACCATACGTTGTTCCATCACAGGGTCTTGATGCATGAGGCCCCGGGAGTGAACTAGGAAGGGAATCCCCAAGAGTCCTTGTCCGCCTATTTCTAATAAGCGCCTTCAATATAGAGTTTGGGAGATCTTATCCCTTCCAATACATCTAGGCGAGCGCGGTAGTTGTCTCACCATCATTCTAGGCCTGCTTCTGCTAGAGCATCTTGGAAATCCTACCCGTTACTCTCAGGTTCATGGAAACCCGAGATTGTTCTCCTCTCCTCACCTCTATTGTCCGGTGAGTCTCTCGTTTTCTATTTTTTAGCCGGTTATTTCTCACAGATAACAATATTATAACAAGGTGGATCGATCCTACAGCTCTTGCACTGGATGTGGACAGAACCAAGGACAACAGAGAGATGCTTTCTCAACCACACCTATGTCACCAATACCTGCTGCGATCAAAACCTTTTGCTAAAGCGTGGAGTGATTTGTCCTTGCAACCGTCCTTGTAGTAACAGCACCACCCTATGTCACACAGGTACTTCCCTAAGCAATCATGCCCGATAATTATCTGTGTCAGCCGGCAGGAGATACCGCCATGTTGCCTCTCTACCCAATTTTCGATAACGCTTCATCCCATGCGCTTGCTTAGTCAATCAGCCAGTCCCACGTTACAATAGTTTTGAAGGTAATCTTTTATTTACTGTTTTAAATTTCTCTCCAAGGTGCAACGAAAACTTTTACGATGGTTGCTCCCCTACTAGATGCCTACCAGAGAAGAGGATATTGCACTCTCTACATAGACTCTAGACCAGTGTCTAAGGCCAAGGCTACGATGAGAGATACAGTAAAAATTAAATTTGATACAAAACTCAAGAAAAACGCTCTGCCTTACAATGTTAAATTTTGCAAATGCGTTGATGAAGATCCTTTAAATGATTGCAATCCCGTTGACTGTGACACGTATTATAACGGTAAGAAATCTCACTTCAGTGTAAGAAAACAGCGATGTGTTGAAGTGCCTGCCTGCTTTTCTATTCAAAATAGTATTCCGAAAACAGTCTACAACCCTGTCTCTAATAAATGTAACGACAAGTCAGCTCTTGGTAAAGGCGATCTCGACTACATAAAAGAATTAACTATGAGTCCAACGAAAAGACTTGCAAAAGAGGTGTTGGTTCTGCAAGTTAAGCCTGATTTTGATCCAATGACTTTACCATCTAGTGTCAGTTATGAAGAATATGAAACAGAGCGTATCTTAAATACAATATTTGAAAACCGACCTACAGAACTGAGAATAACAGATATAAAGGCTTTAGCAAAGCAGCAAGAAGAAGTTGAGGCCAAAACTAAAGCTAATACTGCAGCCAAAGCAAAAGTTAAGGCTAAAGCTGTAACCAAAGCTAAGTCTACAGTTACAGCCAAAGCTAAGCCGAAGGCAGAAAATGCTACAACTAATGTGCTTAGTAACGTAAAAGCACAAGCATTAAAAATACAAAAACTAGGAAAAATACTTAAGTATTTAAAATACAATAAATATACTGCAATTGCATTATTTTGCGTTTCGTTAATGCAATGTTGTTTGATTTGCGCAATGGTGCACTGTATGACTAAACATTTTTTATGTGGGAAGAAAAAAAAAGTCATCCATAACTTTTTTAATGACAAACATGATGCATCTATCACTACTCCTTTGATAGGAACTGACAATATGGATACTGAAACTACCGAATGCCAATATATGAGTGAATCTTCTAACCACATTGAGAAAAGGATTAAGTGCTATAAGGCTTGCCAAAGGGACAGGAACCATAATATGAAGCCGAGTATGTCAGACGATATTATATCCAAATTAATTACACGACAAAACTGGCTTAGATTGCCTAGATCTGAAATATTTCCAGAAGCAAAAACTCATGAAGATTGTAAAATAACTAATAAAGTTGGAAGTGATTATCGGAGTATCGGAGATATGAAAGTTAATTTTCTAGATGATTGTCAAAGTAAAAAGTCTAATGTTAGAAGAATCATTGTCAAGAGAGATAATAATAACACTAAGAGCAATGAAAAACAGTTAAGTGATTCTTCAGAAAGACAGATTTGTCGTCATAACTACAATAATAAAAATAATTCAAGAGTCAGTACTAATCTTGTACAAAATATTTCTGTCTCGCGTATATCTGGCAATGATGACCAAAAGAAAAATAAAACTGATTCTATTGAAAAGAGTGTACAAGCTTCTTTCTCAAATGATTCTATTGATGAGTTTTTGTCTGAAAAAGGGATTCTGTGTATGGATGATATTGCCTCTAAATGTTCATGTACAAGTCTGTCAAGTATTGCCAAAAGTATAGCCATAATTGCTACAAGTCAATCTTCTAAAACATCAAAAAATAATATCGTGGAAAACATTATGAGTTTATTACCCAAAAAGGCGAAAGGTCCTTCCTCTGACCCTGGTGCCAAAACATCTTCAACTGATCTTGATTTAGAACTGCTATACATTTCCAGAGTCTCCTTGTGTTCTAGCTTCGAAACGGATGAGGGCAAAGACATTAAAACAATAAAAGCTTCAGCAAAATGATTATAGTGCAATGTTAGTTGTTAATATTTTCGTTTATAAATGTTTAGAGCTTGTTTGTTTTTTTATTAATGGCGTTATATTTTAAAATATTGAGGTCTACTCTGTTAGATAGTATTCAGTAAAAAACTGAAGGTAGTAAAATTAAATAGTGAATCAAGAAATAAGGTGCTCCACCTACCCACTGCCTTCGGGCTAATTGCATGATACACAACCCCTAATAACTTCACTACTCATTGACAGAGGTTCAATCTCTCTTTATTCCTAGTTGGTGTAAAATTATTTAAGTCACCCATGAATGAGTTTTTCATTGTACGAGAACATCACAATAAAACTTGCTCAAAAGAATATATTCCCAACATTTCCCAGGCTAAAGTAGCTCCTAGGTAGTACTGTAGTTTGCAAAGCCCTTTCACTCCAGGCAACGCAACCAGACAAGTTACTGTTCTACAGGCTACGCAGCTTACTGCACTTACTTGATTCAATCTGGTATCGTTAGCTGGTAACACTAGAAAGTTATTTCTTATATTACTGTGATATTCATATTGAAAAGAATTGTGACTTTTATATAAAATGGCCAATCTCATTCAACTGATTTAAGTAAGAATTGAGGTCACATAGATTGCATATTGATTGAATGGTGCAATTAACTTTTGTACAAATTTTAAATCTATAGTACAGTATTAGTAGTACTTATTAACAGCAGGTAGGTAAATAGTTGTTTTAAAATATACTTAAACGTTTCCGCTTACTAATAAATACAAAATCAATAAACAATACTCAATAAACATAAAATATTCACTTACTTATTTACCAATTAATAACAACATATTTTTTGGACTCTCCCTATTAATTTTGAAGGAAACAGTGTTAAATTACAATTTCCGATCTGATGACGCCCTTTCCAAAAGTACGGGAAACTTCTCCATCGGCAAAGACTATTCAACTTTAATTTATTACAATTGTTTTATTCACATAAAATTATACCGTAGAGTATTTAAAAATTGATTATATTACATTGACCTACCCTAACATTTAGGATGTTTTAACTTCATCTTGTCTATATTCCTTGCAGCAAGTCTTTTTGTGACGCATAGTTTTTTTTTTGACATTGTTTTAAAACAGCAGCCTTTAAAACTTATAAACCTAATTACTAAGATTTCAATGTGTTGTAATCAATGTATGGCTGTAGCTGAAGCTAAAAATAACTAGTTATGTACGGACGACAAAACTAGTAATACAAATGGTCACCTGCCACATATTTACTATTTTTATTTTCTCTTCAAGGTGCAACGAAAACTTTTACGATGGTTGCTCCCCTACTAGATCTATACCAAAGAAAAGGATATTGCATTCTCTACATAGACTCTCGATCAGTGACCAGACCAAGAACAGTAATGAGAGACACGGTCAAGATGAAATTCGATACCAAACTAAAGAAAGAGACAATTCCTGATAATGGTAAACTTTGCGAGCACGTTGATGAAGATCCATTTAATGATTGTAAGCCAGTAAACTGTGATATTTTTTACAATGGCAAGAGGTCTCATTTTTGTGAAATAAAAGAACGATGCATAGAGATACCTACCTGTTTAACTTACAAAACAAAAGTACTTAAAGCAGCATACGATCCCGTCTCAAACAAATGTATAGATAAACCGGCTATTAGTGAAAACGATCTTGAGTATATAAAAGAGTTAACAAAGAGTGAAAGTAAAAGAATGGCACATTTTTTGCCTAATCTGAATACAACTAAATTGTCTAATGATCGACTTAAGGGGGTAGGAGTTGGGACAGAGTCAAATTTTGGAACAGAACGGACAACACATTACGTTAAAAGGAAGTCTAAAACGCAAAAAGGAAAAATAGTAGTTCAAGATGCAGAGCAAGAAAAAAAAGAAATTTTGAAAACCGAATATTCTAAAAAGGAAGAACAGCCAAAAACGGGTACGATAACTAAATTAAAACATACTGGTCAGAAAGCTATAGAACATTTAAAAAATAAACCTAAAATTTTAGAAAAAAACGTAGCAAAAGCTAAAGCAAGAGCTGAAGCTGAAGCAAAAAAAAAGGCTGAAGCTTTAGCAAAAGAAAAAGCTGAAACAGAAGCAAAGCTAAAAGCTGAAGCCATGAAAAAAGCTCATGAACAGGCAATGGAATCAGCCAAATCTAGTAACAAACTGCGCAAAGCACTTTCTGATACTAAGAAAAAGATAAAAGGAAACCTACGAGTTCTAATTAGCTATATAGACTCCAAAAAATTTACGGCTATCATATTACCTTGTGTTGTAATGTTGCAATGCTGTCTAATATGTTTGATGTTATACTGCATGAATAAAAACCGCTGTCCTAAAAAGAAACCAGTTGTCAAAAAATATTTTAACTACAGGCAGGATGCTTCTATTACAACTCCCTTGATAGGAACTAGTAATATAGATACTGAAACTACTGAATATCAATATATGAGCGAATCTTCCAATTACATCGACAAGAAAATCAAATGCTATAAAGCCTGTCAAAAAGACAGGAGAAATAATATGAAACTAAGCATGTCTGACGATATTTTATCAAAGTGCATAACCCGAAGAGATTGGCTTAGATTACCTAGATCTGAAACAATACCAGAAGTAAAAACTGACGAAGAAATAAATTTAAAAAAAGAAATTCGCAGGGACCAAAATAAAATTACAGAAATAAAAGTGAATTTTCAAGAAGAATATCAAGGCAAAAACGTCAAGGCCAAAAGCATTGCTAAAAAGCCCAGTAAGACGAAAGGAAAACAAAATCAACTTACTGATTCTTCGGAGAGAGAAATCCGGTGCCACAACTACAATTGCGAAAACAATTCTAACGTTAATACTCACAATCTTCAAAATGGTTCTAATTGCAAAACATTTGGTATTTACAGACAACAGAAAAAAGAAACTGATTCAATAGAAAAAGGTGCTCAAGCTTATTTCTCAAACGATTCCATAGAAGAGTTTTTATCTGAGAGAGGTATTCTTTTCATTGGCGATAATGCCTCCAAGTATTCTTATACAAGTCTTTCAAGTGCAGCCAAAAGTACTGCTTCTAGTCAATCATCAAAAACATCAAAGAACAACATTGTAAAAAATGTTATTACTTTATTGTCGAAAAAGTTAAAAGGCCCATCGTCAGATCCTGGTATCAAAAAGTCTACAGCTGATCTTGATTTGGAATTATTACATCTTTCTAGAGCTTCTTTATCTTCAAGTTTTGAAACTGATGGAGGTAAAGGCATTAAAAGAACAAAAGATTCCACAAGTTCGTTATAGTCTTTAGTTTTTAATTTATATTATAACTATTATTATAGTTGCAGTTGCTTTCTATTTATATTAATATATTTTAGTCGAAATATTTCTCTTTTCACTTGTAATAGTGTATCTAATTTACCTTCCCTATTAATTTTATTTCATTATTGTGTGTGTTAAAACAAATCGTATAATATAAATTGTTGCTGTTCTAACCTTTATATGGTGCTAGCTGACCCGACAGACGTTGTCCTGTTTTAACTCTGAATATTGAATTCGAATTGGTATAGTTTACATCGCGCAATCTGTCAATCGCACCAACTGTCAAACAACTGACAGTTATGACAAAAGTGCTAAGGTTACATTAGAAAAGTCAATATGGTCGTTAAGTTTTCTTAAATTTTCTAATTTTTGCGCACATTTCTTAATTTTTTCTTTTTTAAGAACCTTCTCCTGACAATAAGAAAACAATTAGTGCGATCGTTCCAGCCGTTCACGCGTGATGCCGTGGCCAAGGGAAATCGGGATTCATTTATATATATATACGAGTAGACTAAGTGTCAAGGACAAGTCAACAGTAGAAATATTAAATTCTTTGCTCAAGGTCGCAATTAAATAGTTTTAATTTAAGTCGTTTTCAAGTAAATCATCAGATACCCTAACCTGACTACTATTCACTAATAACGTACCTACAAAATAAACTACTCTGTTGTCCTAAAATCTCTCATTTTATTCCCTTCAGGTTACTTTTTAAGTTACTCGAGAATAAAAGAGCAATAATATCCTAATATTTCTAAAAATAAACTGTGCATCCTTTTTTATCATTTGATCTTACCTTTGCATCCTTTATCAATTAGAGTTTCTTTAATTACAGCACTAAGAAAGGACTCTTTATAAATCATCCCTTATCTTTTATAAAACTAATTCTAGAAATCAACGTAATTATTAACCACTAACTCTTAAAGTAAGCCACAATGAAAGAATGTAAGGAGATAAATAAACATTCTCATATTGTAGTAACCTGGCCTACATGTCAAAGCAGACTGTTGACAACTTACTGTAAAACTTTTCATTATAAAGAAAGTAGTCTAATATATACCGGGATCTCTTTATATTATTTTTCAAGAAAATATTGCATAACCTGATCTCAAGAAATACACTGGAGAAATTAAATTCCACTTATCAAGAGGAAGAACACACGGACACCAATAATTTTTAACCTTTAGGCACCGAGAATTTGATATTTGGTATTTAAAAATACAAAGTGAGGTTATTAAAAAAAAAATGAATGTCTCTGTTATCTTATATTGGCTATTTTGAATTCCTTAAAACCTTGTAAGAAGACCTTTCTTTAGAATTCGATTATTTTATACAATTACCATAAAATCGAATTCGTCATATGGTCTAGTCACTATAAGAAGGACTCGAACTCTATCTCTGATATTCTGTATTTTAAAAGGCTAACAGTATGAATACTTTACTTGCTACCAATAATGTTTGTAATCTGCCAGGTCACCAACCAAATATATTTACCATTTATATTTTCTCTTCAAGGTGCAAAGAAAACTATAACGGTGGTTGCTCCCCTACTAGATCCTTACGAGAGAAAAGGTTATTGCACCCTCTACATAAACTCTCGTTCAGTATTTAGGCCAAGGAATATAGCGAGACACACAGTCAAGATCGAATTCAATACAATTCTTAAGGAGGGGAACCTTCCTGACAATACCAAATTATGTAAGCGCATTGATGAAGATCCATTAAACGATTGCAAACCAGTCAACTGTGATACTTATTACAATGGCAAGAAGTCTCACTTTAGCATTCTTAAACAACGATGCTTTGAGGTGCCTGCTTGTTGTGAAGTATGTAAATCAGCTTACAATCCTATCACGAATAAATGTTTTCACAAGCGGGATATTAGCGACAATGATCTTGACTATGTCAAAAAATTAACAGAACTTAAAACAAATACAAGGAGAAAAGAAGTGCCATTACTTAAAATCAAACCGGATGTATGTGTGAATGATTTACTTAGTCTCACAGACATTGAAACTAGTCTAAATACCGAACTGGACAAGACTGCAAAAGTCAGTTGCAATAAGGCGAAACAGGAAATTGAACTGGCAAAATCAAAACCTAAAGTAATTTCTGGGAAAATACATTCAGAGACCCAGAACAAGCCTTCAAAAGCCAGTGGTAAAGGGGATAAACAGGAAATTGAATTGGCAAATAATACGGCAAAATCAAAACCTAAAGTATTTTGGGGGAAAAAATATTTAGAAAGACGTAATCAAATAATGAACTTTTTAAATAATAATAGATATACAGTCATTTTATTATGTGTTGTCATTATTATACAGTCTGGTTTGATATGTGCAGTGATATATTGCATGACTAAAAATTGTGATTGTGCAAGAAAAAGGAAGGCTGTACATGATTATTTTGAGAACAGACATGACGTTTCTATTACCACTCCTCTAATAGGAATTAGCAATATGGGAACAAGCAATATTGACACTAGAACTACTGAATGTCAATATGTGAGCGAATCAAATAACTATATTGACAAAAAAATCAAATGCTACAAAGCATGTCAAAAAGGAGAGAGCGATAACATGAAACTGAGTGCGTCTGATGATATTTTATCTAAACGCATGACAAGACAAGACTGGCCTGCATTACCTAAATCGGAAACAACGCCAGAAATAAAACCTGAAGGAAAAAAAGAAATTCACGGTAATCAAAATAAACTCACAGGAATGAAAGTAAATTTCCAAGAGAAATATCATAGAAAAAATATTGGAAAACCTGTTTTCAAGAAAGATATCTTCAGCACAAGTAAAGATCAACTAAGCGAGTCTTCAGAAAAAGAAATTCGCTGCTATGATTACAATTCAAGTATCAGTTCTAATACCAAACTGAATAACTCGATATACAAGGGGTTTGGTGTTTACAGGATAAAGAAAAAGAGTGTCGATTCAACTAGAACACATTCTAATGCTTCGAATTGCTCTGTAACTGATTATCTATCTGAAAGGGAAGTTATATATAGTAGTAATAATAATTCATCGATGTGTACTTATACAAGTCTCTCAAGTGCCAATAGTCAATCGTCTAAAACATCCAAAGACAACATTGTTAAAAATGTCATGACTTTACTTTCAAATAAAACAAAGGGGCCGTTATCTGATCCTGGCGTCAAAAAAACTAACGATGAACGTGAAAGAATTTCTTGTAGCTTTAAAACTCCTCTAAACAATTATACGAAAAACGCAGAAAAATCAACTAGTTCACCTTAGTAACATTTTAGATTTTCAACATTAATTATAATGTTTTTGACCTCGGTTGTTTTTAATTTCCATATGTGTCTATATTCATTCATATTCATAATCTGTATTGTACACATAAACATACAAATCATATATTGGAAGGAAAATCGCATGTACAAAAGTTAGCTTAACAACTAGTTGAGTTTTCTTCCAGCAAACCTTGGGAGTTAAGAGAGGATAATAAAAAAAAAATATACGTTGAAGATAATTCAAAATACAAGTAGGACCTAATACCTAAACTAAAAATAGATGAGGTATACCTAATAGGTAGTACGTGAGCGAGTTGAATATAATTGCGGCCTGAGGTGAAAGGCGGAGCACCTCCCTCCGCCACCCGCTAGCAAACCTCGCCTCGTCCTGAGCTCCGCAACATACATAGATTAAGCAACTTATCTAAAGGAATCAACATAGCCTTATATTAGAAAGGGGCAATAGCTTAAAATGATGGACCAGATGAGAAATACTATGGGCCCAACGGCTACACCGTACTTATAATTAAGTTTAATAACTATTATTGCAAGAAACATAAGAATGAATCAGAAGTCGAACTGTTACGAGTCTCGTGGAACTTATCTTTTTACAAAATAAAAATACTACAATAGGGTTGAGACAACCGTCTGGCTTGGATAGCAGGATGAGACTGGTGATGCGTGGATGGGCCGCTAGGCTATTGATGGAGAAATTATGAGTGTGCAGGGTAGTAGTGTAGGGTGTGCAAGTAAGCTTGCATAAGGTGTCTCTAACACCTCTCTGGGATAGACTAAACATCGGAGTAGAAATTTCGATGTTTAGGGAGAGAGAATGAGTAGAACAGAAATCAAGAGGAGAAGGAGAGTGTGTCTCTACACGTTTCTCCTAATACTAGGAGATGGTAAGTTTTCTGATACCGGGAGATGCTTGGTGATCTTCACGGGTATAACAGGTTCGGGATTTGGAGTCTGCTCTAGAGGTGAGTCGCCTAGAGTTGGTTTGTGAAATATAGAAAAGTGACGGGACAGACGGATGTGCGATTTAAAATATAAAAACAGTTTAAAAATACAAAAATAGAAATTATACAAATAGTTATAATAACACCTTTTTGGTTCGAGTCGCCAAGGTCTGGAATGAACTGGCTGCGTCTATTTTTCCAGACGATTATAATCCTGGAACGTTCAAGAGCAGAGTGAATAGGTTACTCTTGGATAGGTGTGTACTATCTTCATCCTCATTATCATTTCCCAGCAGGTGAGTTGGAAGAGAAACGCCTATTCCATTACACAATAAGAAAACATATATTTTTTATTTTGTCGTTATATGAACCAAATTATTTAAATAACTATTACTAGGTAAAAAAATTTGTTCTAGGTGTGGGCGTTATTTCACGTCACTGGTTACAGTAACTGGCTACGTAATATGTAACCGCATAACTAGTCTCAAGCCAAATAATACACTAGTGATTTTTGTTACCACTTTATTTTTGCTACAACGCACACGATCCTAGTAACTATTAAGTACAAGTTGAGACGTCGTTTTATTGATGCGATTTATACGAGCCGAGTTTCAAGCTAAGGTACGTTACAATGAGCACTCGTTACGCATTCTGTTTCTTTGACAATCAGGTCATCATCATCTGCCTACCCTTGTCCCAATTTTATTTGGGGTTGGTGCAATATGTTTTATTCTTCCATTCTACTCTATCGTTCGTCATTTCACTGCTTACTCCATTTCTAGCCATATCTTCTCTCACACAGTCCATCCATCTTTTCTTTGGTCGTCCTCTTCTCTTGTACCGGTCAACATCCAAACATTAAACTCTTTTCACCACATTTTGCTCATCCCTCCACATTTCATGTACCACGATAACCTATTGCTCCTCAGCTTTTCCTCCACTGGTGCTACTTTCAGGCTCCCTCTAATATATTCATTTCTCACCTTGTCCATCCTAGTCACACCACACATCTATCTCAACATTCGCATTTCGGCTACGTGCAGGCGTCTCTCATCCGTTCTCTTTGTGTGCCAACTTTCAGAACCGTACAAGACGGCAGGTCTGATCATAGTTTTATACACCTGTCCTTGCAACTTAACAGGAAACTTGGGATCACAAATGGTTCCTGATACCTGCCGCCACTTCATCCACCCTGTATTGATTCGATGCTGTGCAGTCTATTTCGCCATCGCTTTGAAGAAGAGAACCGAGGTATTTGAAGTTGGAGCACACTGGGATCGCTGTTCCATCCAGCGAAATGGTTTCAGGACCGGAGAGACCGCCGAAATCACAGAACATGTATTCAGTTTTGGTTCTGCTGATTTTCAAGCCAACATTCTAAAGTCTATGTTGCCATTTCTCCAGTCTGCTCTGGACCTCGCACCCGTCTTCTCCGACCAACACAATGTCGACTGCAAATAGCATGCACCAAGGTGCCTCCTCCTGTATGTCCCATGTCAGAGCATCCATTACGAACAGGAAGAGGTATGGACTTAGAGCCGATCCCTGGTGCAAACCTACAGAGACACTAAACTGTTCAGTGTTTCCAGCTATCGATCTCACATGCGTGATAAACTCTCTGTACATAGCACGAATCAATTCAACATACTTAGCAGGCACTCCTTCTTCTTTCAAAGCCCACCACAAAACCTCTCTTGGTACCCTATCATACGCGTTCTCTAAGTCAACAAACACCATATGCAAGTTTTGTGCACGTGTCTGTACTTCTCGCATATTTGGCGTATTGTAAATATGGCATCTGTTGACCCGCGCCCTGGCATAAACCCAAATTGGTTTCTCAAATTGGTGTTATCGCACTTATATTTCTTATTCATCTTTCAATTACTTTCTCCATAACTTTCATACTATGAGACATGAGCTTTATTCCTCGATACTTGTTGCATTCCTGTACATCTCCTTTATTTTTAAAAATGGGCACGAGTGAACTTAGACACCATTCATCAGGGATTACTTCTTCATGCAACAACTTATTGAAGAATAAAGTCAGCCACTGATATCCGTCCTCTTCCAATAGCTTCCAAACTTCAACTGGTATACAGTCGGGCCCAACTGATTTACCATTTTTCATATTTCGTGCTGCCATTCTAACTTCGTTCATACTAATCTCATTCACTAATCCGATATTCACATACACATCGTTTAACACGCCGCTCCAATCATTCTCCTCATTCATAAGCTTTTCAAAATAAGTTTTCCATCTGTCTTTTATATGTTCATCTTTTATCAACACCCTTCCCTCTTCATCTTTCATACATCTCACATGCTTTATGTCTTTTGCCCTCTCTTCCCTGATCTTTGTAATGCGGTAGAGTTCTTTTTGTTCTCTAGGTTCTGATAGTTGCCTGTACATATTGTTTTGAGCTTGAGCTCTGGCCACTGCTACCACTTTCTTTGCTTTCTTCTTCCACTCTTTGTATTCACATTTTCTAACTTCCTTGATTATTTCACTCCCATTCTCATTTTTCCATGCTTTAAATGCATCCTTCTTATCTTTTAGAGCTTTCTGTACCTCTTCAGTCCACCACCAAGTATCTCTATTAATAATACCTTTCCCTTTAGTTTCTCTGAATACTTCCCGCGCTATCTCTCTTATATAATTTGCCATTTCATTCCAACTCTCTTTCTTTGACAATCAGGTATAATTATTATATGCATCAGCTTTACACACTCACACATGTGCCCCTCCCGGACAGATGCACGAGCTGAAAGAAAAACAGCGTAATTTTTACTACAATTTATGTACCTAATATTAATCCCAAGACAAGGATCCAAACCACTTATTTTTTACTGTAAATAAATGAATAAATCAATGTGTAATTACAAATCTTTACAATAATATAAGTTGGAACCAAAAATAATAGTATATTATTATTGTCTTTTAATTTTTTGCATACCTTACACACATCACTAATTAAGTTCCATTACGGAGCAACACAGCGTCTTGACCTTAGGTCTTGACTAGGAAATTTTATGTTTTCAATTTTTTCATAAATATTAAGTATCAAGACCTTTACTATCGAACTATAATGACGTTACAGTGTTGTCAACATAACAAAAAAAGAAAAAAGGTAATTTAACACCGCTGCGATGTCAAATCCTACGACTGTTCTCCTTCCGCACAGACTCTACCTTTTATCGAGAAAAAAGTACTCTTTCCGAGGAATAAAAAAATAAATAAGTTTTACGTTATCACAGCCACGGGCAGAAGCTAGTAAAAAATAAAATACTGATATGAATAAAATCTTTTATGAACTATTCCACTTTACAACTTCAACATATTTTCTCCTTGCGAGGAGTGGTTCTATCTCTCTCTGAAGTAAAGCAATCTTTGCAATCACAAGGAGGACAGATGGTTGACGTGCTTCCCGTAGTGGTCGACTTCGAGCTTAGTTTCTGAAATAAACAACAGGAATTGTAGCATTTAAGAAAATACATTATGAGAATACATTATGGGAGAGAGAGAGATACAGTGCGAGTGGATTGAGATACCTGATTGAGGTAATACCTCCGATGCTAAGTAGCGCTGGTAATCAATTTTATCTCATAATGACGTTAGGATCACCAGAGATTTATGGAAGTTTCGGATAGGATTGGCAGCGCACAACATACTTAAAGCATTGGAAGTTTATAAGCATGGTTAACCTTTTCATATTTGTCGACTAAGAGTCACCTCAAATCGAACGGTACTATGAACGAGTTATTACGCGCGACTGCTACATTCTTCCAATAACTGCCAAATCCCTATCCGACATTATGTTGGAGAGATAACTAATATCGTCTATATTATCTGCATAACCCACTGGCTTACCGCACGAGCGACAAGCACGCATCCAAATGTCAGCGACTATTTGAGGGTGTGAATTGCGACATAAAACATGGTCGTAACGCATGCCTATAATAGGCGAATATGTCGGGCTGCTTATTGATGTAATTACCTAATGTACCATATTCTTGGCGAATAAATATTTTATCTTATATTGACTGGTACGAAGAGGTGATTTAACGATTGAGGGCGATCCAGTACATCATAATCTCAAAATTCTCAAGCAGTAACAAACCTCGTTGCCTTAAAACTCAACGAGGTTTGTTTCTGTTCTAGAGCTGAAGAGAGAGATGTAGTTTCTGTAATGAGGAATGGTTCTAATATAGACAATATCTATAGCTAATCTTATCGCAAAAAAAAATGGGTTTTTTTCAGTCAGTATGACAAAGCTTGCCTGAGCCTATCCTGATGGTACGCTAGATTGAGGGCCAAAGATTGAAAACCAGCAATCCAACCAATCGTGGTTTTAAGATTGACGGCCACAAGAGATTTCTTTTCACGCCCCGCTTAAAGGACCCGGGCTTTTAGGTCGAAGGGAAAACGTGCTGGTAATGAATTCCAAAATTGAATTTTGCGGCAAAGAAGGTGCTGAACCGTTTTGTTCTTGTTGGAGTAACTTGCATGTGTATATTGTTTGTATGGCAATACTATAATTTGGCATCTTGGAGCTGGTCTGATGATGAAGCCAGGAGATGGATCGTGGAACTCTATTTAACTGTGGGAGAGCCACGCTTCGGTACGTATGGGCCTGCTCGACTAGAGTAATACCCCGTCCACATGCTTGCATTGTGTTTCGCCGAGAGTTTGAGGATACCGGAGGCCCTAACCCTTCCCTCTACCCTATTTCCGTCCTTCCCCTCTCCCCCCTCTCTTCCCCTCTAAGCCCCTATTCACACCTTAAATTGCGGCAACGCACTTCTGACTTTTGAGTTACAGATGCCCATGGGCGCCGGCAGTCTTACCATCAGATGCTCGTTTGACCCTTATCCCATAAAAAAAACTTCTAATTCGGTTCGCCATAAGCGCGTTTTTTTAGTTTTACTAAACTATGACGATATTAGGTATTTCTTACCCTAAGTCCCTTGAAGTGCAGATTACCACGTAACTTGAACAGCGATAGGGGTCCCCGGGTAAGGCACATGCACTAAAATATATTAAAAAAAAACATTCAGTAACGACAAGGATAAGGTTGTAGGAGCTACTTGTAACAAATGTCATAATTAGAGATCGGATATTCGGATGCATATTTACCTAAAGTTTAGATGTTGGCTATTATGGAAAGCACTTTTTTTATCGAAAGAATCCCGCGATTCTAGGAAATTCAAATTTAAGTGTACCTATACTCCGTGAGATGTAATAAACCCCAGTTTGACACAAATGACACTTGCTCTGTTACAACGTATAATTGTTGCTTTTCCCTACTTTTATTGTCAGTGATGTTTGACGAAGCAAAAACAACCTTATTACGTTGTAACAAGTGTCAAATCGGGCCTATTAAACCCCAGGAAATGTAAGCATTTTGTAAGAGTGCGAGTGAGACGGCAAATTATACTTGCTTGTGCGCAAGTAGCGACGTGACAATATAACTGCATTCGTAAATAAAAATATACTTAGAAGCCGCTTCCATAATTTGTTATCCAAAAAATAACTTTAGGTAAATATGCATCCGATTATCCGATCTCTAGTCATAAAACTCGAACACAATTTGTCGTTTCATTTTATTTAAGTAACGGCAAACAACGGCAACACACTTGTGACTCTTGAGTTGCAGGAGCCAAGGGCGACGGTAGTCACTTACCATCAGGTGACCCGTCTGCTCGTTTGCCCTCTATAATACTTATATAATTTTAGAAACTGGAAGTTATAGATCGACACAAGCAGGCAGTAGATTTTGGTGTTTTCACCTAATTTACCTCGACAATCCAGTACATGCTGTGGCGTCTGTTTGCGCCGATCTATGATTTTAACTCTAGCTTCAATTTAACGTTCATAAATGTCACTTAGTGTCTTAATTGAATAAATGATTTTGAATTTTGAATTTTGAAAATTTAATATATAAAAAAAGTAAAATATATATCTATTAAGGCGCCTTGATTTTACAGGGGGTTTTATATACTTCGTAGCATCCTATAATTATTTAAAAATAGTTATTAGAGCAACAGAAATACAACTTTCGGTATCAGCTATTTATTATGTAGTTTGGAAAGTGTGGTGTCATGAAAAAAATTAATAACATAGGTAGTAAAAAAAGACTTACATTAGGCTTTAAAACACAAGAATATCGTAAGTTATCAGTTATCAAGAATATTCACGTTCTATAAAAAAGTTATTATGACTTTCAAAACTTTTTTAGGTTACGTTCGCCATTAAAATGCTGAAAAAAAAACACTATCTTCCTTAGAATTTATTGCATATTTTTCCTGCCTTCATTTGTCTGAAAATTAACATTGTGGGTCCGTTGGGCTATTAGTTTAATAGTTTCCTCAGCACGACAAGGGATTATAAACGCAATATATACTTACTTTCTAAAAAAGAAATTAATATTAATTATTTTATAAAATATTACTGAAAGTGTGTTTAATATTACGAATTTATTTTTATATTAGAGCACACTCACCGTTGGTGGCTAAAATTAAAATAATGTGCAGAATTACAACATATTTAATATAAGTAAAATTTCCTGACGAAAAATAAAGATGCATCCACATTAAGTCGCTAATTCAATTGCAAAAATATAGTGTTTTAAAAATGTATAGAAAAAGAAAACTATTTTATCAGATAATGTACGAAGAAATGACACAAGGTTTTGGACACAATCCTGGGTATCTGTATAACCGACTATTAGATATCCTATATCTGCAAAAGCATGTTTTTAAAAAATATTTTTTTTTTATCATATTAATTATATTTTTATTTGTCAAATCAGCAAACAGCGAGCGGATTCAATCATAAACGCCCAATATACATCATTGGCACAATAAATCAGCAACATTTGTGAATGTGTTCTTAAACTGAGACTTACCACTGTCTGTAATAATAAAAAAGAACATATTATTTTATCAACATCCAAACCAAAAACAATGACGTAGGTCTGTCTTTAAGCATTTAATTTCTTCAATCATTTAATTTCTTCAATCATTTTTCATTATTTGTTCATTCTTCAGGGAGTTTTTTGAATTAGTCAATTGAGCAAAAATATCTACATTAATAATAATAATAATAATCTGGCTGTTTTCGTCTTGCCAACGGTGAATATTTGCACAGACACAACCAAGTGGCCAGGATTGAGCATCAACAACTTGCCCTTAGATACAATCTTGTGCATTCAGAGGTGCCATGTTACAGGTATGTGCCCGACCCAGTTCTCGAAAATGGTCGTGCCACATTGTATTGGGATCGATCTATCATCACTGACAGAACTATTGTTGCCAATTGTGGCCAACCTGACATTGTGGTGATAGATCGATTAGGGCGCCCTGCAATGATTATCGATATTGCTGTTCCTCATGACGACAACCTCGTGAAAGTTGAAAAAGAAAAACAAATCAAATATTTGGATTTGTCTCACGAGATTGTCGATATGTGGAATGTCGATTCGGCGATCATTGTTCCGATTGTCGTATCTGCTTATGGATTGATAGCCAAAAGCCTAGACCAAGACCTTAAGAGGCTCGCGTTAGACGGCTGGATCAAGGGACTGATGCAGAAGGCAGTTCTTCTCGACACGGCCCGTATAGTGAGGAGGTTCCTGTCTTTGGAGCCCTAACCACCGGTGTCTTGGTCCCTGTACCCGATGTCGGTGGTATACTATTTTTTATATTTTTAAATATATATTTTGTTTTATAGGTACGTATTTAAAAATATAATTAATAAGTTTTATGTTGAATAAAGAGAATAATAATAACAATAATAATAACTCCACACATCACACCACACACGGCCGTCTGATCCCAAACTAGGCAGAGCCTGTGCTATGGGAACCAAACTGCTGATAAACATACTTATATATTTCTAAATACATACATATTATAGATAAATTACACCCAGACACAGAACAAATTATCGTGCTCATCACACAATTATTTGTCCTGGGTAGGAATCGAATCCACAACCTCTGGCTTAGCAGTCAGTATCACTAACCACTAGACCAACAGGCCAGTCAATTACATACTTAATTATTATTATGTCCTATTGTCTTATTTATTAACAATTCAGACTTCCTGTGATTAAAAAGAAACTAATTAAGCTTTCACAGGCCTGACGGTACCCTGGTTGAAATGATATAAAATAATAGTTGTACTTACATAGCGCTACAAAATACAATAATAAATACATTATTATTTCTATTGAATATGAAATATAATTACAATTTTAGTAACTTATAAAAAATAACGTACCGTTACCTATTTTTGGTAAAAAAAGAATTTAAAAACCGTATTAGTTATGGGTACCAATAACAAATATAATTACAATTTTAGCTATTGCAGAATAATCTTAAATATTAAACATATGGGTTTATTTTTGATTTTACGAATTAAGGATAATATAGAATCTTAATATACAGTAGGAGTAGCTAAATAACATAAACAATTATATAAAAGCACTTTTAATTAAGAAAAATAATGTCTTTAAACAAGCTTACCCACATCTGTGAAACATGAAATAAATATATTGTTAACATTTACTTTAATGCAGTTTATATTCTATATTACAGTGTGTAAATCTTTGCTAAAATATATCACAATATTTTTACAATAAAATATAAAAATCCTACCTCGCTCTATAAATAAAAATATTGAAATTGTAATTAAATCATGTTTTTATTAATAAAAATAGCACACCGCCGAGGTTAGTCGACTAAATAACACCCTTCTTAGTAGGAATTAACACGCAACCCTCCCCATAAACACAAAATGATAAAATTTTATATTGTTTGGAATGAAATCGACCAAATTCCACAAACACACAATATTTTTTTTATTTTTTTTTGCAGTCTCTGATTAAATATATAAAAATATATCTATAGTAATGTAATAAAGCCATAGTTTTTTTGTTTGTTTGTTTAAACGCGCTTATCTCTAGAAATATCGTATGGATCCAAAAAATCTTCTTGTATTGGATTGAGTTTTCATTGAAGAAGGATATAAGCTATAAAACATTATGCTACGACCCTTAAAAGCTGAGCAGTGACTATAAACGCAGATGAAACTGCGGTAATGGGCTAGTTAAATATAAAAGATTACTTACGTATAGGCGCTGAAAATGATTTTATTTATGACATATTAGTTATTCTCCGTTCTTATTTATTGCTGAGGTATGAGCCAGGAGCAGCTGCTACCACACCGCTAGGGGAAGTAGGTGCCTCCCCAGAGCAATCAGCAGTGGACCATGAGCAAACCAATTTGTGGTCTAACAGGTATTCATCGTAGTCCACATACACTAGAACTGGCATATTTACATTAAACGATTGCCATCTTTTAATACGTTCGTGGCATCGACATAAACTGGTTCGAAACCCACCCAGTGCACTACCGACGTGCACCCACTGCTAACATAAGCATTTAGCTTAGCTGGAGGGGTTAACGAGAATACAAGTAATGTGTGACCCACGTTACTAGTATTCTTTATTAAAAAAAAAAAACAGAAAGAAAATGCATTCTAAAGGCGTGTTTCAACACAAGTTTTTATTGGCGAAATTTGTAGAATGCACTGGAATTTTCGGTTGAACTCAAGAACCTTATTAATGTGTAACATAGGAAAGTAAAACGTTCTTTGAGATAAGAGGGAGTGAGTGGATTGAACAAGATAGTATAAAGAGGAGAAAGAATATGAGCATTCCATCGAAGGCGAATCAGGAGCCACTTCGGATACGCGATTATATTTGCGGAAACCAAAAATGAACTTTATGCAAACATTTTGAAGCCGTTTAAGGTTATCGAGTCGCTCATCTGTGATATCAAGATAAAGATCAGTAACTCAAGATTCAGAAGTGCGCTGCCGGCTTTTTTGGTGGGAGTAGGGAAAGTGGTGAAAGGGGATCAGGGCTTTGCTTCACGTCGGTTTTCTGTGAGGTCACGGTATCACTTCGGTTGAGCCGGCCCATACGTGCCGAAGCATAAGTCGATGCGAGGCAACCAAGGTACACATAATCAAGGATTTCTCATTTAGCAAAATATGGCAAGGTCAACTGCATTAAGGCACGACCGCCTTTAACATAGAAAACTGTTTTCTCCTGATTAGAACCTGTCCGCTTTGGTTCAGATGGTTTACCAGGAATACCACTTCTATCGTGACACCACTATGTGGACTACGATGAATAAACCCATCTGACGGAGCAATAGCCGTGGCCGTAGATCTGAATGAACAAATTGGAACGGAGAAAAATGTTTTTAACCATCCCAATTTGATTACCGAGGGACATTCCACATGCTACTGTAACAGTGTATCCTAATATTCCCGGGATTATAATTGTAAAACATAATGTTTGTTTTATCTTATATCTCAGGATAGAATAACCACAATTATCGTGGAAAAAAAATCAGTTTAGAGCTACTTACAACTTTCTGTAAAAACAAAATTACAATTAATATTAAATATAATCAGATCTTTAAAAAACTTACTAAAATCGCAAAAACCTTATTTAAAAGTAAGTTAATTGGTTATTGTTGTTTATAAACAAATGAATGTGGCACCATCGTAATCATAATCATTTATTTATTTGCAAATATAGGTAAATACGTGGGTTACATTGAAAGTTTTTAGAATAGGCCAGTAATAAAAGCAGCCGTTGAAAAATGTATTTCAATTTCGAATTAGGAACACTTTGGGAACACTTTGACATATGAAATCATTAAACATCTACAGAAGATGTTTAATGATTTCATATGTCATTTGTTTTTACAAATTGGTAGCAATTTAAAAAGTGTCTGTCGTTCATGGAAATGGATTTGACTAGAGAAAATTTTCACTCAACCATTTATTACGACTTTCGTTGCAGGTCTTTCTCAACAAGAATATTACGAAAGACTTCGATTGCCTTTTCACTGCGAAGCTCCATCTCATGTCACTGGACGTCCTTCTACTGCGACTACTGAAGATAACGTTAGTGCCAAATGATAGAAGCTGATAGAAGGGGGCATATCAACAGATTCGGGTAGCTTTAGGCATTGGTATGAGTCAAGTACAAAAAGTCTTACATGAACATTTAGGTGTCAGAAAGCTTTGTACTCGATGGATACCTTATAATTTGACGGAAGATCAAAAACGCCGTCGTTTGGGTTGGTGAAGCTCAATGCTTGAAAAGCTAGGAGCGGGGGTGACTCGAATGACACCGTCACAGGTGATGAAAGCTGGATGTATTGTTCCGAAACCGAAACCAAAAGACTATCTGCGCAATGGATGTGCAAAGTAAAGAAGGGTAGAAGTCAAGGGGAGTCATTCTTTGGACGGATGGGTCATTTTGTAACAATCATTCTGCAAGATAAAAGGACTGTAGCTGCAGATTGGTATGTCAGTTATTGTCTACCAGTTGTTTTGGAAAATGTTAGATACCAGCGCCCAAGGAGCCTCCACCACGACAACGCTCCAGCTCACTCCGCCAGACGGACTATCGAATACTTGCCTATCGAAGGTGTGGAGCTAGTGAGTCATCCTCCTTACAGTCCCGCCTTGTGAATTTTATTTATTTCCAAAAATAAAAGATAAACTTAGAGCAATTCGGTTTATGAACCCTGAAGATGCCGTGGCTGCGTTTGAAATAGGCTTGGAAGAGAACCCTTAAGAAGAGTGGGCTCACTGCTTCAGTCAATGGTTCCATCGCATGCGACGGTACTTGGAAAGGAACGGAGACTACTTCGAAAAGGAATAAAAATATTGACTTCTATATAATTCCGTTTTTTATTTTCTAAAAACTTTCAGTGTGACCCCCGTACATTAAAATGTTACAGACTTATAATTATGAACAGCCACATGGTAGCTCAATATGTCTATTACAATTAGTTATTATTATAAGCGTTGCAAGGTTCAACAATATGTTTATTAAATATTCTATCCTAGAGGTATCTTTAAAAATGTAAACAAGTGATTCTAGTGAAAAAATTAAATAGTAAAATAACTAATTTCAGTCATGTTTGTGCAACAATAGTTCTATTAGTTATTGACCATGCTAAAGTGGAATTTTTATGATTTGCATCCGTAAGTAAATATATTTTACAATGCATTTCAAATAAGAATAGGAACGTCAATGACCTTAATCTGTCAACTGTCACTTGGAAAGTACGGTGTGCACACAACTAATTTTCGAAACACAAATGTAGCTGTAACGGAATCTATAGATTTCATGATTAAAAAAATAACTAGAGTTCACTTGTTGGACGATATTAGACTATAATTTATTTAGTTTTGAATGTATTGACTTACTTCATTGTCCAGTGTAACTTAAATAGTCACACTAGACACTTTGAAATATATCTGATCCAATTTTTCATGTTTTTATGTTAATAAATTGAGTATTTCAAAAATATTTGTTTTGCTCATCCTACCAATTTTTTTCGAATTGACAGCCATGACGTCACAATATGGCGCAAAGTCATTCCTATTCTTATTCAGAACGCATA
The DNA here is from genome assembly GCA_949752705.1 of Callimorpha dominula. NCBI lineage: Eukaryota > Metazoa > Arthropoda > Insecta > Lepidoptera > Erebidae > Callimorpha > Callimorpha dominula. Next base: position 1,890,959 of record OX457019.1, on the reverse strand, counting down.
GTATTAAAGATTTATTCTCCTGTTTCTTGTACGCCAAAAATACTTACAGAATCCTGAAAACAGAACAGAGCATATAATAATTTATAGCTTACATAACATTATTACAGTAAATATATATTTTTTTTAAATCACAAAGGCCATGAGAGGACGGTCAACTTTCGCTGAGTAAGATGGGATATCAGGGTCTGGTAGAGGAAACTGGAGCTGTGTGCTGAACTGTCTTGTTAGTTCTATCTACGCATCAACGGGAATTAACGCGATCACGAAAAGGTATTACATACCTCTGAATTGCCTGACGTCAAAAAGAGTAACGGATAAGATCGGCTCCGTATTAAAGAAATACTCCATTCCAACAGTATACACACCAGGCATAAACGTTCAAAACATCGTGGGTAGACCGAAGGATGTCTTGCCGTTACAAACTCCAGGTGTCTACAAAATAAACTGCACCTGTGCACCTACATAGGCCAAACAAAGCGGACTTTTGCTGAAAGGGTCAAAGAACACATCGCTGCTGTGAAGAACCGACAGATTAGCAAATCAGCGATTGCAGAACATGCACTCGAAGCGGGCACCAATCACTGGATTGAATTTCACCGTACGCAAGTCCTCTCCACGGAACGTCACTTTTACTCAAGAGTTGTACGTGAAGCGATTGAAATGAAAAAACACAAAACTTTCAATCCGGAAGATGGTTTCAAATTATCTACTGCGTGGAATCCAGTGATAAAAACCATGCCACCTCGCTTTAATGAGCAGTTGGGTGAACACCAGAATAGGGCCACATCGGTTTGCTTACATAATAGGGACACTGTTAGTATAGTATGTGACGGTACATGGCGAAACGAAAATATCAAAAATATCGAAAAAGTGGAGGTGGATGAAGAACCTTCTACCTCACGATGTCGACGACGGAGGGCGTGGACCGCTGAGCCAGTCAGCCTATGACCACGGCCAGTGCAACCTGGTCGAAACGTCAGGCAATTCAGAGGTAATACCTTTTCGTGATCGCGTTAATTCCCGTTGATGCGTAGATAGTATTATATCATGGAACGCGAAAGTTTAAAAGTTAGTATGTCTTGTTAGTTATTGCAAAAAATACAAAATGGATTAGCATGGTAAAGGTTAAAAAAACATATTAATTACACGGGATGTTACAGAAAAATATAGTTTAATTTTAGGATCGTATAGCAGACCTCACGAATGACGTAAAGCTGATATTTCGTCACGAATGACGTAAAGCTGATATTTCGTCACGAATGACGTAAAGCTGATATTTCGTCACGAATGACGTAAAGCTAATATATCGTCAGAGAGAGAGGACTGACATAAATGACACTATGGGTACTTAATACCAAGGATGTTGATAGATTGTCCGTACAAGGAACTTTATAATATGTTATATATAAATGTGCATCTATACCAGGAAAAGTATTTTCCGAAAAAAAAACAGAAACAAAATCAAAATATTTTTTTTCGAGCTAAATCAACCATTTATCGGCTACTCATAACGCTCCTAAAATTTGACTACGCCTTTCTATAGATATTTTGTGTGTAGACTTACTTTCAACTGTAAATAAATTATTAGAAATTAGTTACAAAAATTTAATAATTTAATTTAATAATATGATTTAAATATAGTAAAAACTTACCGGAATCTACAAAAAAAGGAGAGTTAAGTGTTAAGTTTTTAATTTTATCTCACGATTTATGCAATATCTTAAATGTAGATGTATTACAATTAAATACTTACATCCAGCTGCCAAAAATAAAATTTTCTTTTTATTGATTTTCAATTATACACATATATATACATATTTATTTAATATTAGAATGTGTATATGTATGTATTTATAGCTATTTTATATTTATTCGTGTTTGAACCTATAAAATGTATTTAAGGTATATATGATTATTATGTATCTATCTACTGAACTGAGTTTGTACACCTGCAAACTGCCCTATGCACTAGTCCATCACACTTGTCCATCCTAAGGTTGTCTGGAAGAAATCGCAACTAGCGATAAGACCGCCGATTGTACCATTATTCAATGTTTCTCATTTATGTTGTAACTTTTCTATGGTGTACAATAAAGAATATTGTATTGTATTGTTTTGTATTGTATACACAACATATCGCACTGCTATTACGAGACTGTATCAACTCAAAATAGGGTAAATTTGAGATAATTAATTTTTCATACGTAAATATCAATTCCCTAGCGTCAATAAATATAAAATAATAATAATAAATTGTAATAAGCCAAATTTTTCAACAAAACCACTAAAAATAATTCATATTTTTTTTTAAATTTGTTAAGACAATGGAGTATTGAGTTAAAAATTGGAAATAACTTGATAACCTGCAATCTCTTAAATAATTCATTAATACAGAAAACCCCTAATTTTATCAATAATCTATATACAGTGTTCACTTTTTATAATCTTTAACAGGAAGCGAGTAATCAGTTTTCTGTCGTTTCTGAAAAAAGCTTCATTTTGAGTTGATACACTCTTGTAATAGCAGTGCGATATGCTAAACACAATCAGACATTTTATGAAACTTGAATTTTTATTTTTTCATGTTTATATTATACGATGTCTGCTCGAACTGTGAACAGATATTATTCTTTCTCATTGAAAAGTTATGGTTCACAAACTTCCGTCGCCAAGAGTGACAAAACAAGTAAGGTTCAACTAGCGTGTTTTAGATCCCTGAGTGTGGCCGTGGGTAGTCGGGACGGGTTCCCCCTCCACCAGCTATAAAAACAGCACCCGCGATTTGCGGGTAGGTGCTAGAAGGAGTCCGGAGGTCTTAATAAAAGTTCCTGGATCCCTCGTTTTTTAAATGGTACACCGTGTGGTTTTAGTCGGATCGATTCCGACTTAACGCTCCACCGAAAATCTCGATGCCATTACCTTGGCCATTACTAAAAGTGAGTTTAAAATTACACAGGAATCACTTTATAATAAAAATAACAACACTCATTGTAACCGTAAACTCAATTACTATATGTTTTATTATGCTATAAAATCTACTTACGATAGCCTACAAACATAAAAAGAAAATAAAATTTTTATTATTTATTTACTGTCAAAATAACATTGTAAAAAAAAATTGTGTCAATATCGGCACTTACTTTGGTCTGAAAAGTACAGATACATTAAAGTTATTTTTAATACAAATTTATTTATAATATTATTATTGTACAATTTTCTTATTTTTTTAGTTAGAACTTTTAATATTATTTTTTAGTTATTATTTTATACTCACAGTTAACTGCAACCAGAATTGTTTATTAAAGAAAGGTGTTGTTTAAAGAAGTATTTAAAATAAATACCCATTATAAATGTGTTTATGTACTTACAGCCATCTGAAATTTGAATTTGAATTCGTGTTATTATATAAATAAAATTATCTTATGTCTAAAGCATTAATAAAGAAGAAAGTGTTTGAATGTGTAAATGAATACTTACACCCTGGTCCTAAAACAATAAAATAGTTTAATAATAATAATAAAAAGAAAAAGAAAGATGGTACGGTTGACATCTGTCGGGCGTGCCACCGCCCCGGTGAATCTATCAGGCATATTATTTCTGGTTGTTCTTGTCTTGCCAATGGTGAATATTTGCACAGACACAACCAAGTGGCCAGGATTGTACATCAACAGCTAGCCCTTAAAAACAACCTTGTGAATTCAGAGGTGCCATATTACAGGTATGTGCCCGACCCAGTTCTTGAAAATGGTCGAGCCACATTGTATTGGGATCGATCTATCATCACTGACAGAACTATTGTTGCGAATAAACCTGATATAGTGGTGATAGATCGATTAGAGCGCCGTGCAATGATCATCGATATCGCTGTTCCTCATGACGACAACCTCGTGAAAGTTGAAAAAGATAAACAAATCAAATATTTGGATTTGTCTCACGAGATTGTCGATATGTGGAATGTCGGAATCGGCGATCATTGTTCCGATTGTCATATCTGCTCATGGATTAATAGCCAAGAGCCTTGATCAACACCTTCAGAGGCTCGCGTTAGACGGTTGGATCAAGGGACTGATGCAGAAGGCAGTTCTTCTCGACACGGCCCGTATAGTGAGGAGGTTCCTGTCTTTGGAGCCCTAACCACCGGTATCTTGGTCCGATGACGGTGGTCTACTATTTTTTATATTTTTAAATATATATTTTTTTATGTACATATTTAAAAAAGTAATTTATATGATAAAAAATGAATAAAGAGAATAATAATAAACTGGCAACACTATAATATGGCAGTCGTAAAATTTTCACCTCTTATCCAATATTTTTATTTTTCTGTATTTACAAATCCAATTATATATATTTTCAATAGTATTTATAAAAATTAATACCATAAATAAATATTCATATGAAAAGGAAGTTTTAAATATGTAAAAAACCAAAAATATATGAGTACGACATGACGTTTATAACGTCATGTCTAATATAATTGAAATCATCGATAAACGATGGAGCCATTGAATTAAAATAAGAAGAATATGACTGCTAATGTTAACAAGATCCAGAGCAAGGACTGCACCCTTAACATCCCCGGAGTCGTCGCTCAGCTCCGCCGCCCGGCCCCCGGAAACGGCATCAAGCATACCGGCCGCTGTGGATGCGTCGAGCTCAACATCGAGTGACGAGTTTTTCTCTCCGTCGACGTCGCCAACACCTGTACGTCGGCAGGGGTGAGGCCGGCCACCAACCTGCTTGGGACCCCGAGGCCCACCGGCTTCGAATAGGGCCCCCGCTACCGGTGGTAATATGCATCGCATGAAATGGACATCCTCGATAAACGAGAACGTCATGCGAGCATATTTTGTGGTTACAGAGGGAGGAACTAACCTCACTGCGTATCGTAATCGTATGTTGTCTCTGTTTCAGTAACTTAAACCAGCTGTTAACGTTACGGCACAAAGGCTATCGGATCAAGTACGGGCTATTCAACGATGTCATTTGTTGGATAACTCCGTGCTTGATAGGCTACGCTTGGACTTGCAGAATAGCATTGTTACTTCTCCCCAGTGACACAATCAATTTCTGGTTTGCTACGACCTTACCCAGCTGAGGGTGGAGAGGACAGTGGTACTTCATCTGTAAGTACTCAGTACAATGAACAAATAAGGAACATTTTGGAAGATGCTATTCGAGAATATCGGACCATGAGTTATGACAACATACCTCGTTTACCGCGTTTGCCAATGCATAAACGAAATAAAGCGCTAGTGTGTGCCCTTGATTCTATATTAGGTATTTATTTAGAAGAAAGCACAGATCTCAGTAATACACACTCAATTCTGTACTGTGCGGCTGTTGCAGCATGTCGAGTAGCTGGTGTTAAATTTCCAGAAAATGATACCGCTACTCAGTCAAAGCCTGCTGCTCTGGCGTGGCAGTGCAGGATTGAACGTCGTATCGCTGAGGCGAGGGCACTCATTGGCAAGCTTATCTGTTTCAGATCGGGTAACACGCGCCCGAGAGTAATGCGTTTTGTGAACCGGGCTTTTTCGGGAACTGATATCAGTTCCTGTAATTATGCAGCGCGAGTCACAGAGTGCATTGACTTTCTGAAACAGAAAGTTTATGCATGGGCAAACCGTATACGAAGGTACAAAAAACGAGTGGACCGATATACTCAGAATCGTTCATTCCAGGTGGGAGCAGCCTGATTTAGTGAGTGACACACATTTCCCAGATGCTGAAATTACGAATACCTTTTGGCGTGACATCTGGGCGATGCCTGTCACTCACACAGAGGGTGATTGGATGCGAGATGTCGAACGTTCGTGTGAGTCGATTGATACCATGGAGCCAATAACAATATCGAATACTGATATAGCTTATGCAGTTCGTTCGCTGCCGAACTGGAAATCAGCGGGACCGGACGGACTGCATAACTTTTTGTTAAAGTGGCTCCGTAGCTCACACGTGCGATTGGCATCTCAATTGCAATCATGCTTAGAATCAGGTTCGCTTCCGACTTTTATGACCACAGGCGTAACTCACCTGCTCTTTAAGTCTGGTAGTGCCACGGATCCCAAAAATTATAGACCTATAACGTGTTTACCCACACTTTATAAATTACTTACGTCTATTCTGAGAGTGAAGATAACATCTCATATAACTAACAATACTATTATGGCTTACTCTCAGAATGGATGTAAAAGTGGGGCCCGTGGCACTAAAGAGCTCCTTATTATTGACACGACCATTAACCAACAAGTTCGTCGTAATCGAAAGGATTCGGCGACATGTTGGATAGATTACAAAAAAGCCTATGACTCATACGTGGCTCTTGAGAGTAATGGAGTTGTACAAGGTAGATACAACTCTATGCACTTTTTCTTACTACTCCTGCCAATTCAAAAATACCTATACTGGGTTTAATTGAAATAAATGATTTTGATTTGATTTAATGTAGAATAGAATAGAATAATCTTTATTGTACACCAGTACATATTGCTTAAGGTTACTTTACAATTTTGATATGTACAAAGGGCGACCTTATCGCTAAAAGCAATTTCTTCCAGGCAACCTTGGGATGGAAAAATAATGGCCAGTAATATCTACCACGAAAAACATCTCCTCCTTTTAAATTATTAGGGACTTATTAGGGAATTATTAGGGATCGGGACTTCGGGGCGCTCCTAGTATAGGAGCGCCCCGAAGTCCCGATCCCGTGAGAATATCGGGCTTTTACTTTTGATATATAAATATAAAAAGTAGCCTAAATGTTAATCCAGGTCTCCCTCTATTTACATACCAAGTTTCATCGCAATCAGTTCAGTAGTTTTGGCGTGAAAGAGTAACAAACATCCATCCCACTATACTTTAACATTTATAATATTAGTGGGATTTATAATATTAGTAGCCGATGTGGGCGCTCTGTTCACAATAGTCTGTTAAGTTACTCGAGAAAAGCCCCATTTTCACTATGGGTTTCTCTTGCGACCTTGTCACCCGACAAAAAATTAACGTGTCCCACGACGTTGCAAGTGATGTCACTCGACGTCGCCTCCGACATCTACCGGTCGCGGGACATGTCAAAAGTCGACCCTCTTTGAGTGTCGACATGCATGACTTTCGTGTCCCTCGACAGTCGCCCGAAAGCTTTTGATTAATGAGGACGCGTTTTGCTTTGTGTTCCGCGAAACACACAGCACTAACTGTTCGAGCGATATTTCAACGACAACTGGGTAGTGTGGACAAGGCAAATGTCGAGCGATAATGTCCCGAGAGACCCGTTGCAGAGTTATACCACGTGAAAGGCGGGCGCTGTCTCCGCGACAAGTCCCCTAGTGAATTGCTTGGCTTTTCTATGAAGTACGGACAGTGGTCTACTCACCATCTACTAAATCAAATAATTTCATAAGCTACTAGTTTCTGCCAGCGGTTTCGCTCGCGTAAAAGTTACTTGGGAACAGTGAAAACTTCTTTAGGCACGTTGGGCACTTTTTGGTATGGGGAAAAAGCAGTGAACTCGCGTGACTGTCACGCTCAGATACATATATATAGATGTGTGTGTATATGTATATATAACAGTGCAGGCCTACAACTGGCAGTTTTTTTCACTGGATGAAAGGAAAACGCCAACGTGTACCTATGCTAAATTTCACGATAATCTGTTAAGTAGTAAAAGCAAGAAAGCTGACAAACAAATTCATATTCCCATTTATAATATTAGATAGAAGTCCCTCAGAACTACCGCGGGAGATGCAAAGTAAATGCAAAAAATCACTTACCATTTAATCCATTTTCAGCATGAAAATAGAAACGAAAAAATTCAATAAGTAAACACGTAAACTACACACTGCACATACCTACTTTATTGATAACTAGCTGTGCTCCGCGGTTTCACGCGTGTCAGTCCCGATGCCGTTGGAATATCGGGATAAAAAGTAGCCTATGTATAAATCCAGATGTCCACCTATCTACATACTAAGTTTCATCGAAAGCGGTTCTGTAGTTTTTGCGTGAAAGAGCAACAAACATCCATTCATCCTCACAAACTTTCACGTTTATAATATTAGTAGGATTTTTAAGAACATGTTTCACTATTGTAAAGAGACGACCGTCTCGTTACTACAAATCGGTTGACCCATTTAAAAACCTAGTAAGGGCTTGAAACTAAATTTTACAGAAGAGTGCCATAAACCTAAAAGGTCTTCGAAAACTATTAATAATTATAAGTAAAAGAAACGTATTGGTTGTATTAAATACCATTATTTTAACATAATATGTGTTTATTACATATTTTAAGTTTTTAAATGGTCACGAGGCCGTGAACGGGGTACTTACTAAGTATTGATGCTTACATACGTGGGACACACAATTGTCAATTCGTTTTATGAACCCTGAAGATGCCGTGGCTGCGTTTTAAAAAGGCGTGGAAGAGATCCCTAAAGAAGAGTGGGCTCACTGCTTCAGTCAATGGTTCCATCGCATGCGACGGTGCTTAGAAAGGAACGGAAACTTTCAGTGTGACCCCCGTATATCCGTTTTCTAGTAAGCTTTCAACATTGGTGTTTATGTATTGAATAGGGACTGACTAGATTAGCGAAATTACTATAACATGCACATGTTATGCAACAACACTTTAAAACAGTTTTGTTTTAAAGTGTATCTAATATGTTTTTTTAATGGTATACGGGGCAAACGAGTAGACAAGTCACCTGATGACAAGTGACTACCGTCCGCCATGGACACTTGCAAGAGCCTTTGGGGTGGGAGTACGCACTTTTACGACTGTAATAAGGCGAGTATCATGGTATTTTTAGGTACATCATTGAAACAACGTCTGAAATGCTTGTATGTATTATGTGGACATCATACTGTTTAACTTCAATTCACAAATCTCATCTATCTACAAATCCTTATTGTTTTCTAATAAGTAGATATAAATGTGAAGACTTGAATGATCTATTTGTAGATTAGAATGATATTTAAGTCGGTTTCACGGATACCTGATAAGTACTCAGAAAACTTCAGTAACATTTTAGTGCGTTGCTATTCGGCTAAAAACAGGAGGACCGGGTATAGCGAACTTTGAGAGAGGCCTTTATTCAGGAATGGACTACAAAAAGGTGATTTATTAAATAACATAAAGAAATAAATCAAATACATCGATACTATTGATATAATTTATGTGAAAGTGCTTAAATGTGTTCTTGACAAAATAGATTTAACATTAAATGGAAAATATACCAAATAATCTATTAAATTACAATAAGAAATTATAAAAACCACTATCTTACGTCTCTATCCTGCAAAAAAATCAAAACATTTTTTTTATTTGAAAGAAAGAAAAGAAAGAAACAGTAGTCTATATTAGTCATAATTCCAAGTTGACGTTTATGCTAAGGAATATAAAGCTGATCGATATTAAACTTGAAAATGAAAAAGCTGAAACATAGGACTTGTGTAAATCTCTCTATTTTGGATTCTAGAGTTTAAAACTGTTTTTTTATTTTTTTTATGGAATAGGGGGCAAACGACGCCGCCCATGGGCACCTGCAACTCAAGAGTCACAAGTGCGTTACCGGCCTTTAAGGTGGGAGTCGTGGAAAGGGGCAAGAGGGGTAGATAAGGGGAGAGGGAAAAGTTAGGGCCTCCGGTAACCTCACTCACTCGGCGAAAAGCAATGCAAACATTGCTTCACTGCCGGTTTTCGGTAAGGCCGTGGTATCACTCCGGTTGAGCCGGCCCATACGTGCCGAAGCTTGGCTGAAAAACTATAATAGATGATAAACAGTTCACTATTTAATAAAAATAGTTGTAACGGTACCGCAAAGCTATTGGTCGGTTGACAATAGTGGGGCTATAAAAGGCTAGGCATGGATTACAAGATCTTAAGAACATAGCAGTTACTGTTATTTAGAGATTTTGATAGTTTATAACAATAGTGGTGAGAGTGTTCATAACAAGATATAAATAATCACTTACTGTTGCCTAAAATGCATAATAACGTGTTTTTTTTTTAATAAAATTATTCATAATAATAATAAACTATTAATCTTGAATTAATGTTGTTGACGTTATAATGGCAATGTACGTACCACGTGCTATTTATAAAATAAAAAAGAAGTTTTAACTGTGTTTAATATATAAAATAGCTAGTGTTATCAGTTAAAAAATTTGTATATTACCGGCGGCTAAAAGTACAAACACAAATATTTTTTATTATCCATGTAGTGCTCAGAGGGAAATTTATAATAGTTCACTATCAACTTGAAACACTTGTATTTTATTTAACTTCTTTATTAATCCTCAATAATTATTTTTAAGTTCCTCTCACTCGTCGTCCAGTCACGTCCGTCACCTCACTCCATCCTTGTATATCCCTTCTCATACACTCACTCACATTCAATTATCGTTCAGCAACGTTCCATTCCACTCAACTTTGATTCCCACATCCCTTAAAATTATTTATGTATAATAATTAGGAATTAATATAATTTTATTGAATACCTACCATTTCCTAAAATAAATTGTAAAACATATTAAATCGTGGCAAACAATTAGCTGATGTAATAAGTGTATGGCTTGTGTATGACTGTAGTTGCTGAAATTTCAAGAATTAAAATGTCAACTTTTGAACTCAATGTTCATTTAGGTAATTAAGATTATTTCCTTTGGTACCCAAAGTAAGATTTTAAAGTTGTATTCAAGTACCAGGCTCTCACATTTTGTTTTGACGTCAATTTCTTTAATCAATTTTTGTTTTACTGTCACATTCATAGGTATGAGTAATATAAAACATGCAATATAAAAAACCGGTGTGTGTGTGTGTGTGTGTGTGTGTGTGTGTGTGTGTGTGTGTGCGTGCGTCTGTCTGTGTGTGTGTGTTAGTTATAAGATACTTAGTTTAATTAAACTCTCAGTGTCATCATAGGGTTTAGATATGAGCCAAGCATAGTAAATACTTACCTCGCTAGCCTGGAAACATATATCATTTATTTAAATTTTTGGTTGGTTTGAAAAAAAATAGTAACTAGGCTACATGTACCTATAACTTGTGAACATAATATAAGTACATTAAAGTTAGAGGGCTCGGACAGCCAATTCGAGTTACAGGTATGTACACAATACTCCCCATTTTCCCAGTTTTTATTCCCAAAGTGCCCGGTTGACAGCAATGGGCTTTCCCCCTACTACGTGTGTGGTACCAAATTACAGTTGGTAAAATATGGGTGTTTAATACATCTCTGTCTACCAATTCGGGGATACAGACGTGAGATCTAGTATGTATGTGGGAATTTAATGTTTCTCTTTTTTTTTATTAAAGTAATGATTTTGATCGGTTTTCGACCAGACTTCCGAACACCAATTGCACCAATGGCAGGCCTAGTCTAGTGTCGAGTGTTGGTGATATTTTTTAATCTATTTTATTGGTCGGTAAGTATTGAGATAAGGAATTCGATGGTGTGCATAACTCATAAATTTAAGCTCCCATTAGATCTAAGTGTGCGAAACGTGTTTTATACTTACACGTAGCTAAAATAATTAAAACAAAAATTAATATCCTTATAGTACGCACAATTCATATCCTGGCTTAGATCAAATATACCATAGATACACGATATCCTACAAAATTCGCGTCAAATAGTGGCACTCAAATAGTTACACATACTTTACGTGCATGAACTTTTTTTTTTTTTTTATATTTGACCTGCCAAAATGACTCTGCCCCGCCTGATGGAAAGCACAAGCAGAATCCAAGAGTGGTGGTTACCATCCTCACTGCGAACAGGGACTTTGCAGCATGGTGACCAGCACTATGGCGGCCTAGTGAGATGCTTTTTCACGCCCCGCTTAAAGGACCCGGGATCATAGTGGGACGGAAACACGAACTTAATATGCCATCGTAATAATAAACCGACCATACAATATTTACAAGGTACAGGATTTTATTTGACATTTTAATAACCTAAAATTATACAAATACACATTATACTTACTATAAGCTGAAATTATACAGAAATATTAATGTTTGGATAGTCTTGTGCAATTCTCATTTAAACATCAAGGAGATCGTCTTTCCTAAGTGATGAGTAAAGGGTTTTGTACCACTGGTGACATGGGAAAAAAGTCTCAAATTTTGTCACACAATTTTTATTCTTTGAGAATTTAAGAGAATTTAAGGATGTTGCGGATGCAGAATGTTTGACATTCGGTGATGCGGATGCAAAAGCGGATTTTTTAAAGCTTGCATCCTCGGATGCGAATACAGATGCAGATGTCAAAATCGATGCGGAAACTCCGCAACTTGCGAAAACGGAAATATCTGCAACATCCCTGATATACAATAACAAACGCGTCGGATCTTGTCACTGAAATCTTCGCTCCTATTGGTCAATCAGCATGTGTATACGGCACACGCCAGTCGGCGGCCCCACTCATGTTCTTTCTTGTGCGACTTGCACTACATCTCCATCCGCATAAACATCCGCATTGATTATTGCGGATGCAAATACGGATGCAGAAGTCAAAATCGATGCGGAAGCTCCCTCGATTGCGGATGCGGATGTGTATATCCGTAACATCTCTGGTAAGGACTTGCTATAGTACCAACTTAGGTAAATAAGAAAAATAGTTGAAATATAAAAATCTTCTTAACAAAAAATTTAACCGACGAAAATAACTAAAAAGCAAAAAATAAATAAACCTTAGTCTTAAGTATTGAGCTTATTTACATGAACTATCAAATTTTATATAAACTTATTTTGTTATAAATAACGGAGTGAGGGCTGAACAGACATAAAAAAAGGAAATATACGGTCGAATTGGGAACCTCCGTTTTTTTCGTCGGTTAAAAAATGTTAGACAGTGTTTTTAATTATAATAGTCTATTAATTCCCGACTTTGGGCACAGAATACGTATCGTACACGTATTCTGTAACAAGGATGGTTGTTACATTGATTATAATTATTATTTAATATATATGGTCATACCCATGCAGTCTCACCCTGAAAATGAATTAGAATTTAAGACAACTTTATTACTGACCTAGCTGCCTTACGAGGTCCCTTTAACTCTTTAGCCAATTGCAGTAAGTTACAGTACAGTAAGTACACGTCCTAGACAAGGATAGAGGGACCACGTATAGCAGCGTTCTCTTTTTATGGAGCTATACCTTCAATACCTTCACACATCTCACACACGGCCGTCTGATCCCAAACTAGGCAGAGCCTGTGCTATGGTAACCAGACTGCTGATACACATATTTAAATATTTCTAAATACATACATAATCTAGATAAATTACACCCAGACACAGAACAAATTATCATGCTCATCACACAATTATTTGTCCTGGGTGGGAATCAAACCCATGACCTCTGGCTCAGCCGTCAGGGTCACTAACCACTAGACCAACAGGCCAGTCATCGCATCAACTTACACGATAGTCCCATTACTATCGCGATCTATTCTTATATGTCTATGAACATAGTAAATGAACAATGTATTTTTGTTCACACATAAATACATGATAAACCAATAATATAAAACCTGTTTAATAAAAAAATATATCACACCTCTACCGTTGTAGTCTGAAATAAAAAATACAATATTTTTTTAAATATTATTTTTTTTCTCTAAAACCGTCCAATGATGGGAAGTTGTCGTATTGAACTCTTAGAAAACGTAATTTACATGTGTGTGTGTGTGTGTGTGTGTGTATTTTCACAAAACATCCTCACAGAAAACCGGCAGTAAAGCAATGCCTGCATTGCTTTTCACCGCGTGAGTGAGATTACCGGAGGCCGTAACCCTTCCCTCTCCCCTACTCCCGCCCTTCCTCTCTCTCCCCCCTCTTCCCCTACTTCCACCTTAAAGGGCATCAACGGACTTATGACTAGAGATGGGTAATCAACCGGGTTTTTACCCAGTTGTAGGTTTTAACCCGGGTGATTACCCATCTCTACTTGTGACTCTTGAGTTGCAGGTGCCCATGGGCGGCGGTAGTCATTTACCATCAGGTGACCCGTCTGCCAACCATAAAAAAAAAATCATAAATAACTTAAAACCCCCTTTTTTGTCAATTGTTTCTAACCGAACAAAAAATGATCCCTCAGTCCTAATTTATTTTCTTTGTGTTAAAGAGTAGATGTATTTTTTTTTGTTTACTCGAAATATGGTCATTACATATCTTTTTAGTAAAATATTCTTCATAATATATTATTACCAACTGGTGTCGAGTGTTTTAAAGGCTTTTTAATAATTCAAAACTTGTCGACATTGCTTAAAGTTACTACTAACTTGTTTAGGTCCTTAATGTAGGAAAACAAAACTGTTCGTTTTAAACACTTCGTCATCCCACACCTAAATAAATAATCACGCGTTTGTATCGATCCCAAAGACAAAGAAAAGCAACAAACGCGCCTTCGTAGGGACAGTGAGTATTACTACCTCGTCGTTTGTAACGTAATTGTCTACAACATCTGTCTTGTTAGCAATTTCTATTTGTAAATCTTTCTTTTTTACAGCGTTATTGGTATCGGGGAAACTGAAACTTAATATCGATATTCTTAGTAGTTTTTTTGTTATTTTGCTACTCCCAACTTTAACTAAATTGAAAACGTGGATAAATTAACATTAAGAATAGTAATTATAGTACCTCGGCACTTCCAATCTCATTATTATTAGGGTCTGCGTTTTTCTCTGTTGGTTTATCTTCATTGCCCTGTAAATCACAGTAATTACTATTTATTTACTCTTATTAAGTATCTTAGTTCTACGAAACCCAAGTGGTCATCCAACAGTTTTTATACGCAATATTAATATTGAATATTGTGTACAAAATAATTGCATTGCAATATTTCTGATAGTAACACCCAACATAACATGTACCTACAAAATACGGGGCCAAAACTGTCGACAGCTTCAAGTACCTAGGCAGTGTACTAGAAAATGATGGCACTATTGAAACAGACGTCGAGCATCGCAGAAATACTGGCTGGCTTAAGTGGTGAGAGCTGACGGGCGTGCTATGCGATCCAAAAATGCCAATACCAATGAAAGGCAAAGTGTAGAAATCCGCAATAATACCCGCATTATTGTACGGAGCGGAATGTTTTCCGCTCAAGAAACAGCAAGCCGACAAACTACACGTTATCGAAATGAGAATGATCAGATGGTCTGCAAGACTCACCCTTATGGATAAAGTGCCAAACGTATATATCAGAAGAAGTTTAAAAGTACAATCAAAACAGCGCGCGAGATCCTGACTTACATGGATAGCTGTAGTTAGGAAAGAAATGGAAGATAATAATATCGACCCAAGAACGACCCAGAAAAGATATTCGTGGAGAAGAGTTGTTAGGAGAGCCGACCCCAAACAGAGATCGGATAAGGCCGGAAGAAGAAGGTGTACAAATAATTCATGTTTATTAAAAAAATATACCGTTTTACTCACGTTTGTATTTCGGGATGACTAATTTCAGACCCGACGGGGCCCTTTTTCAAGGAGTGAAGCTCCCTGCCACGACGGTATCAGGCGGTCTTTCATACGTGTGAAATACAATACAACTGATCTAATGATGAAGCGAGGAGGTGGATAATGGAACTCTTCAGTGGCTACTAGTAAACCCCTCGAGTTTGGGCTCATATGATTCGTTTTGACGAATCCATTAGACTGGGCTTGGTAATGATGACCTGATCATAAAGCCAGGAGGTGTATAGAGGAGCTATTTTTTCAATAATACTCGAATCGAAGTCGCAAAAGCGTGAAGTGTCTTTGGGATTTGGAATTGGGAATGTAAAACCTCGACCTCGAAGAATCCGCAGATGACCTAAATACAATAAATCAACTCGCGGTCAGCATTTTTTTTACGCTAACAAGTTACATAAGCGACGTGTAGTCTTTGCTATCTCTCAATCTCATACGGCACGGTATTTTAACACACATCTAGATCTTGTTTAACAACCACAAAAAAAAAATTCTAAGTACTTACACCAGGACTCTGTAAGGTATAGTTAATAAATTACTAACATTTAAAAGAATTAGTTCTCAACACACAAATAAAATAAAATGGAATTATTCACATATCGTCATTTCATTTATTGCTGAACACAGGTACATAACTACTAAATATGTAAGGTGTTACATGATGATGTCCAAGCCATGTTCTGCCTGTTTGGGCATGCAACATTAGTTAAGTAGGTTCTACATTATTTATGATAAATGTTAAATTCAAAATTACAGGAATTACATAATAACTTAGTTATACAAATCAAAATAAACTGGAAAGGGGGCCTTGCCCCCCTTTCCTACGGCGCGCTACCGTCTCAGGAAATCAAAATAAACTACAATGTCATAGAAATTTCACAATTATGTCATTATAATAAATAAAATTCAATGACGTGAAAATTAAATTACACAATATATTTAAAACAGGTTTTAAAATGTATTAAAATACTAAAATGTTATAATTCGATATCAATAATATTTATTCAAAATTATTAGGCACAATCTAAACAATAAACTTATCGGGCAATGATGTACAAAAATACAATTGTAGCCCCTTGACTATAGAAGAAATAAAGAAATGTATTCAGAACTTACGGCTGCCGTCTGTAAACACACATTTCAACGATTAGTTTGGGTTCATCGATCATCTGTTCTAACTCTAAGTGCTATGTGCCCTGCCCATCGCCACTTCAATTTGCTGACCCGTGCGGCTATGTCGGTAATCTTCGTTCGTCTGCGTTTCTTCTCCTCCCTGATTCGATCTCGCAGAGAAAGACTAAGAGCCCTCTTCATAGCTCGTTGAGTCTCTGGGCTCGCTTATCATGCCAATAGGGAGAGACCACGTTTCTGATCCATATGTAATCACTAGTGAAAACCCTTTTAGGCACTGATGCAGCGGAATTTCCCAAACGCAATTCAACGATTGACTTCTTTCACGAAGTAGGACTACCTAACTTAATTTACCTATTACTATACAGTATAGTCCATCAAAGGTTGTCTGTCAGAGATAAAACCGTCCATGTCACTGCTACCTAATGTTGTATTTCTCGTGTGAATCCTATTCTTGGTGTCCACTAGAGTGTATTCTATCTATCTATCAAGTCTAAAGACAGCGGATCACAAACCACTAGGCCAACAGGCAGTTATGATAGTCATTTGACTTTAGTACAAATAAAAAAATATATAACTCACCGATGCTGGCTGCAAAAATGTAAAATTGTGTTACTAATGAATATTTCAACATATTTACTTACCCAATAAATTACAAAAACAATTATAAGAAATAAAAATGTTATCATAATGAATAACTTTGAAGAACTTTTCGTAATATAATCAAAAGGTCCAATAAATTTTAATTAATTTCTAAATTAATTTAATTCAGGTTATTGCAGTGCCTTACACGGTAATTGAGAAGAAATCTTTGGCACTGTTTCTCATAATTTTATATATTTGTATGCAATATATAGCTATCATAATTAGGTATTAAACGAATAACATTTTAACACAACAAAATAAAAAAAAACAAGATACCCTTAAAATAATAATAAACTTAATACTAGAGTGTATTCTATCTATCTATCAAGTCTAAAGACAGCGGATCAGTCCCACGTCGTGTTAAATATCTGAGAGATTTTTTTCTTAACTCGATAGAGCCAACGTTTTCCATAATTGTCCGTCAGGTTATCTGTTCGGAGCAATCACTATTCGCATTACTCCAAACCATTGTAGTAGAAGAAAAACACTTATTTAAGACTTAGACTCTGGTGAAAGATATGTAAAAAGTTAGGTACTTACGTCCTGTAAGTGAAAAAATATATTGTTTACTATTAATATCAAATATTTATTCCATATACCATGTAAACATATTCAATTATAAAGTTGCTTTTTCAGATGTTTGGTTTTAACAATTAAATAAATTGCATCAAAATTATATTAATGGTCTCGACATTGGCTTTGTTGTAGAGATAGGTGTTTAAGTAGGATTTCGGGCCTATATGAAGGTGTCACGGTTGGCTCGAATAAAGGGTTATTCGGAAGACCAATTCCAAGTATGGTCACAGATGTAGCAAACATATTATATGGCTCCCTTTTTTTTTTTTTTGATGTCGAGGTGGAAGATCCTCATGGATGTCCTGCCCTTGGGGGGGGGGGGGGGGGCGAAGGGGTCTGTCGGACTCTTACCGACTAAAAACCACCCCGGTGTTCCACTGCTTGCCCATGATCGGGGTAGCGAGAATCTCCATTGCATTCTTCCGCAACTGCAATATATGGCTCCCTGACATTGTCTCTGCGCAGCAAATGCTGATGATCCGGCTGAGCGTCACCTAACCTCTTTATACCGCGAAGAGATTTTCGAATGGAGGGTAACCTACACTTCTCTCCAACGCATCCATTTGAATAATCTTATTATACATTCAAAGTACCAACAGCTGTTTGTTCGTGCCGGTCGTTTAAAAAAATTTTACTTACCGCCCCTGGCTGTAAAAATATTAAATTTTGTTAAATAAATTTATAACATTGATTTATTTCAAGCCTATTACTTTATAAACTTTAAATTCAAAAGGTTGAATACATTTTGTTCTGATACTTAACACAGATAATGTAGCTTTGACTAACTTAGTACAAACTCATCATAAACTCGAACGGAGCAAATTAAGAGAAACCTTTTGTACCGTTTTCTCGTTAAATAAGACAACTCCCGCATTAGGAGTTACTCCTGTGTCGCGGGGGACTTTACAAACATATAAACAACGGACACAAAGAACACCCAGACTCAGGTGGGAATCGAACCCACGACCTCCGGCTCAGCAGTCAGGGTCACTAACCACTAGACCAACAGGCCAGTCGTAAAATAAACGATATTAAATGAAATAACAATTTTTTTTTTTATTTCTGTAAATGCTCTAAACATCAAGGAAAAAGAAACCCGAAAGTTAATTCATCAAAACTAATGTATTTGTGTTTTTAGAAGGTTTTCAATGCGCATTATTATATTTTCCAAACATAATATGTATACATATAAAAGAGTAATACACTAGTAGATACACTACGAATATCGATGTACAGAATTGTGTACAAGCGCGTCGATGATAATAATAATAATACCTCGTCACACTCCACACCGGACGGCTGATAAACATACTTATATATTTCTAACACTCACAATTAAATTATAGTGCTCATCCTACAATTATTTATCCTGGATGGGAATCGAACCCACGACCTCTAACTCAGCAGTCAGGATCACAAACCACTAGGCCAACAGGCAGTTATGATAGTCATTTGACTTTAGTACAAATAAAAAAATATATAACTCACCGATGCTGGCTGCAAAAATGTAAAATTGTGTTACTAATGAATATTTCAACATATTTACTTACCCAATAAATTACAAAAACAATTATAAGAAATAAAAATGTTATCATAATGAATAACTTTGAAGAACTTTTCGTAATATAATCAAAAGGTCCAATAAATTTTAATTAATTTCTAAATTAATTTAATTCAGGTTATTGCAGTGCCTTACACGGTAATTGAGAAGAAATTTTTGGCACTGTTTCTCATAATTTTATATATTTGTATGCAATATATAGCTATCATAATTAGGTATTAAACGAATAACATTTTAACACAACAAAATAAAAAAAACAAGATACCCTTTGTACACTTTTAAAAACATATCGTAATAAAACTCTTAATTTTTTCATTTGTCTTTACTTTTAACAGCAACATCAAATATTACTCTTTCTCTTATTTTTTATTTCAATTATGATTTCCATTTCATCTCTTTAGAAAAGACATTTTGCATAATCCCTTTTAGACGTGTGATAAAAGACATTTGAAAGAATACTGCCCATTGTTCATGTAAGTCATAAAATCATTGATGAATTAGTCTGGACCAATCTATATAAATAGAAATTTCGTGTTAAGTTATTTGTTCACGATAAACCCATAAACGGATTTTAAAAAAAATTCACACTGTGTGCTGTTTGGTCCAACTTGAGAGATAGGATAGTTTTATCTCAATTTGTGGTCACAATATTTTTTTATTGCAAATTACTTAGCCACAGGAACGCGTAGCAGAGCTGCTAGTATTTTATAAATAAACACACCGCTTTATTTACATGAGGCAGTATGGAGAAATCCAAATATATAGAAGATGGTCCTGAGAAATTTCTAACGAACCATTAGATCGTGATCATCGTCATCAATTCAAGCACAGGACGTTTGACTGCTAGGACTGATTGGAAGCAATTTAGTTAGGAAAAGGCGCGGAGGATGATGAATTAAATGATTTAGTACATTGTGACTTACTAAGACATTTTCTTGAAAAACTTTTTCAATTTTTTTTGGTATATTATTAAACTTTAAGCAGTCCAAATCCTAGCGGACTGAGTGAAAAGTAATTTTATACAATAGGTATTTAGTAAAATAACAGTGTAAAAAAAATGAAAATTTTGTTATTTTTGTGCAAATGCTGTAAAAGTTGAGCAAACAAGTTAAGTTAATTGTATCCAAAATAAGTTACTTACGGTCTGCAAAATAAAATATTGGAATGTGTGAATAATATTTATGTAATATGTTTGTCTTGCCATTAAATACAAAATTTGCCAAAAGTATTTACTTAGACCATTACAAATGAGTTTCCTAAAACATTTTTATTAAAAAAAAAATTGGTATCTGACCCAGTTTACTCTTTTTATCAAAATGAGCATTTTTCTTAGCTACAGTGATGGTTCAAAGCTCATGGTCGATGCTACTTATTTATCCTACCACCAACTCTATTTATTTTCGTATAAATGCTGTAAAATAAAGAAAACAAAAGACCCTTTCAGTTACTTATAGCTATTTAAAATGAGTTACTTACGGTCTGTAAATAAAATAATACATTGTGTAAATATTATTTATGTTAGTATATTATATTTATTCGATATTTATAATCTGTGTTACAGAAAGGTGTAGTCAAATTTTAGGTGCGTTATATGTAGCCGACAAACAGTTGATTTAGCTTAAAAAAAGGATATAATTTTTTAATTTTTTTTTCGGCAGATTATTTTCGTAATGTAGGTGCACATTTCTAAACAACATAATATGAAGTACCTATACAGAATACAGGGTCGCGAAAGTTTAAAAACAAGTTTTTCAAGTTTCATTTTTCAGTTTCAAAATAATATTAATGTTTAAAAAATCACAATGGGAGAGTGATTTCATTGCTTTTCGCGGAGTGAGTGAGGTTACCGGAGGCCCTAACCCTTCCCTCTTCCTCTCTCACTTCCACGCCCCTTATTCCCCCTTCCTCTACTCCCACCTTAAAGGCCGGCAACGCACTTGTGACTTTGAGTTGCAGGTGCTAATGGGCGGCGGTAGTAATTTACCATCAGGTGATCCGTCAGCTTGTTTGCCCCCTATACCACAAAAAACAACTGTCAGCCGTAGGACTGCACGTCAGATTGGAAAATACACACACATCGGGTGTAATGTATCTAAGCGTGACGGTCACGCGAGCTGAGTGCTGTTTCCCCATACCAAAACTGCCCATCGTGCCTAAAGATTTCATTAAAAAAAAATTACGAATTATGATAAAATTGTTACGCTCAACGTTGTTCACAGGGTCTCCTATACGACCATAAAATATGACCACACCTGTCTGCAACAGCCTATATATGTGCAGGACTACTTGTTCAATAGCAATACTCAAAGCTTATCTATTTAGGACTGTAAATAGTTTACTAGTAGTAATAGGTTACCTACTTGATGTAACCTAAAAAGTTGCTTTCTGTGCGATTTTGGCGATTTAAAAAAAAAATAGGACTATCTCCTACGGTATACAAGTGCCAAAAATCAACTTTTAGTTGCATACTGCTTTACTGGGAGCAAAACACTAGCACTTGAAGGTTAAATGACCATTTTCTGTCACGTATTTTCTTCAAAATTGTCAAAAATCTGATAAATCTAAAAACTCTTAATGTATCTGTGTCTTTACTTCGAACTGTCCGAGTATCTTTGTCACATATTTTATTCAAAAATACTATTTTAAATTTTTTCACCCCTTTTCATCTCTTTATTGGCCCGGCTTTGATAACTCAGTCTAGTAAAATATTTTATAAATGTACAGTGTACATTTATTTTAGACAGGTACGGGAAATCCATATCTCATGAACATCTCAGGTTCACAAGCCATATCTCATGTTAGTTGAGAATCTTAAGAACTTTTTTAATAAAATATTAAAAAAGTTCTTAAGATTCTCAAAAAGGTTTTGGTATCTAGCCATCCATTTGATTATGAGTAATATTGTAAATATATTGCAAAATAAAATATTGGAATGCGTAAATATTATTTATGTAATAGCCTTGTCATGCCTTAAAATACAAAGTTTGCCAAAAAGTATTTACTTAGACCATGATAAATGAGTTTCCTAAAACATTTATTAAAAAAAAATTGGTATCTGACCCGGTTAACTCTTTACAAAATGAGCATTTCTCTTATGATGGTTCGAAGCTTATGGTCGATGCTACTTATTCATTCTACTACTAACTCTATTTATTTTTGTATAAAATTCTGTAAAATATTGATTGATTTTTCCCCTATTCCCGTCCTTCCCCTCTCCCGTCTTCCCGCTCTTCCCCCCTCTCCCGTCTTCCCGCTCACCTTTTCAAAGTCATTTATTCATATTTAAAAAAATAGCGGCAGAATAAGGTTAACATTATATATTTCCAAACTTTCAGGTACAATTCATTACAAATGCCAAACCTGATATGTTGTATTCTTATTCGGGTTTAGATTTAAATTTTCTCTTGATATAGGAACTATGTCATTAAATAAACCGCCAGGTTCCTACTGAGCGGAGTAACACACTCAAGACTTTGTACATGTAATTACATATAAAGAGAAATATAGAAATTGGTACGAGTTACTTACGTCCTGTAAATGAAATAATACATTGTGTAAGTATTGTTTATATCATACATTTATGTTATATACTACATAAAACACTTATTTAATTCAAATAATAAACGATTAAATAAATAACTATGGGTATTTTTAACTATTGGAAAATTTACGATTTAGTTTTTCTTTATATTTTAAAACCACTAAAAGACCGATAGCCGTTGAAGCAAACGGGTCCTAGAGTGGAAATCGTAAACCGGTATACGGAATTGAGGACGCTCCCAGCCATATGGACCGACGACCTGAGGAGGGTGGCTGGGATGGATTGGATGCGGAAGGCGGAGGACCGAGTGCTGTGGGGACCTAATATGCGCCACAGCACCCGGTCCTCCAAAAATAATAAAAATGGAGAGGCCTATTTCCTTCAGTGGACTGCAGTAGGGTAATTAATTGATAGATTGAAAACTTAAAGTAAGTCATTTCCAGACATCACTTTCATGCCTTTGTTTTTTACGTACATACTCGTATGTTACTGTAAAAACCTGTTTATTCTAAATTTTAATCTATCGCGTAATACCAATAACATTTTATGTTATTTTTTGAATGAATTCTGTAAAATCAGGAAAAAAAAGATCCTTCAAGGTTAATTGTAGGTATTTAAAATGAGTTACTTACAGTCTGTAAATGAAAAAATATTTTTTTTAAATATTATGCATATATTTTTATTTTTGTATAAATGCTGTACAATCAAGAAAACAAAAGATCCTTTAAGTTAATTGTATTTCAAACGAGTTACTTACGGACTGTAAATGAAAAAAAATACGTTTTTAAATATTATTTATGTATTTTAATTTTTGTATAAATGCTGTTAAATCAAGAAAACAAAGAATCGTTTAAGTTAATTGCATTTAAAATGAGTTACTTACGGCGGCCTGTAAATGAAAAAATGCTTTTTGTAAATATTTTTGTGTCTTTATTTTTTATGTTAGTATAAATGCTGTAAGATCAAGAGACAGACAAACAACAAAAGATCCTTTAAATCAATTGTATTTAAAATTAGTTACTTTCTATTCTATATAAATCTAATATACCTTTGGCATTGTTTGTTTGTTATAAATTGTAACTTTATGAAGTGGGTATCAGTAGAATAACAGTGTAGTGCAAATTTTCTTATTTTTGAGTAAATGCTGCAAACATCGAGCAAACAAAGACCCTTTCAATTAATTGTATCTAGAATGAGTTACTTACGGGCTGTAAATAAAATAACACCTTGTGTTAATATACATTATATTATAATATATTTAAATACATACTTATACAGTTTAGAACTATTTATTGATTAAAACTTGAAGCTTATTGACTAAGAACTGGTACTACGTTACCGGACGTCACACATTTAATAAAAGTTGCTTGACGCCCGGTTTTGACCTTTCCGAAAAATATGGAACTTATTTTAAGAACCAAAAGGCTGATTATACAACTGACACTGGACAAATTTTAAGAGCATAGGTAATGCTTTAGTCCCATGACTACTAAAAGGTCAAATGTCAATTTACTGTCACATTATGTTAGTTCAAAATTGTCAAAATTCCCTTATTACCCTTTAAGTATATCAGAATAAAATTCTTAATGGATCTTCGTCTATAGTTTCAACCGTAAGATCAATTTTGTTTTTCTCGTGTTTTTTCTTTAAAAAGACGAATTCATTTTTTGATCTCTTGTCAAGTTCTTGTCTTGTTTAAGAGGATACATTTAGCAAAATCCTTTATCAAAGAGTACTAAAGTGATGACAGAAACCTACTGTCCACTGTCTAAAGTTCATATAATGTATAAATTGTTACGAATTACTTACGTCCTGTAAATGAAATAATGCATTGTGTAAGTATGATATTTAGCGTATATACCTTATTTTGTTGATATGATGATAAGGAAGTGTAGTGATCTACATAGTATAAAACAAAGTCCCTCGTCTGTCTGTCTGTTCGCGATAAACTGAAAAACTACTGAACGGATTTTCATGCGGTTTTCACAAATACACCGAGTGATTAATGAGGAAGGTTTAGGTGTATAATTTGTTAAGATTTTGTGTAAATTAATTGAAATATGTTGACGATGTCCCTAAAAAGCCGGGGCGGGTTGCTAGTATTATAGAAATTCACTTAAATCAATTGAAATATTTAACGAAATATACATAACTATAGGTCCTTATAACATTTTTAAACGTCGCGATCTTTTTTTATGTCAAATGTCTTCTTTTGTTTATGTCCTAATTAGTAATATCAACACAGCATGTATCGTTTAGGGCATGGCGTCGAGGAAATCTCCCCGAGCATTGACAGCAACTCAACGCGTGATGACCGTTGGCCCACATCATGAACCCGCAGATGCATCGGTTGTGGTTGACAAACATCGCGGCCCAGGCGGAGAGCCACCGCCACACGCAAAGAGTCACTGTCAAGGAAAGTTCCAAAGTAAGAGGAAGGCAAAGCCTGCAACCATGCTCCCGATTCCACCCTCGACACCACTTTGAATCTGGTCAGAACCGCTCTCCCAGCCGCACTGACAAGTTGGTAGAGCTCAGACTTATACACCACGTCGTCCCAAGCACGCTGTCTTTCCGAAAATCCAGAAAGAGGTGCATTTGGAAAAAGCGTCTTCCAATCCGCTACTCCCTCAGCAGCAAAATGTATGATAGTCCTGCCTCCATCAGACGATAAAATTTAAGAGACCAGACTAATAACCCCATGTGCTGACGCGAGAAAGGCAGGCAGACACATATCTCTCACTCGTCGCACACCCAGACCACCAGACCGGACATATTCAAAATGCTTTCCACAGTACACTTCAAGGAGCTATCAAAGTAAGATACATCTTGAGGGAACGTCCAGACAGCAGCCGTCCTTAGGAAATAGGTAATCTTCTGAACCGCAAAACACATTCTTATCAGAACCAAGGCTACGTGCGCAGAGATGTTCTGTGCAAGTAAAACTGACTGGCCTGTTGGTCTAGTGGTTAGTGACCCTGACTGCTGAGCCAGAGGTCGTGGGTTCGATTCCCACCCTAGTCTGGGTGTTCTTTGTGTCCGTTGTTTGTATGTTTGTAAAGTCCCCCGCGACACAGGAGTAATTCCTAATGCGGGAGTTGTCTTTAAAAAAAAAAAAAATAGGAGACGACTCCCAACTTCAAAAGCCTCGGGAACTGCCTCAGGAAAAATAGGTGAACCCAAAAGTTTAAAAGTTTCACGAGACAGATCCTTGAGGCCAGGTCGAATGAAAGAGAAAAGAGAGAAGTTATTATAGGGGCAGAAAAAAGAACTCGCACTTATCTGAATTAATCTCCAAACCTAGGTCTTTAAAGAGGGACAGCAAAGTAAGGATATCTTGCCTCACATCTTCTGGATTTCCTCCGATAGTATCTCATCTAAGTACCATATATACTAAGAGGATATTTTAGAGACAAGATTGCCTTGTGAATTGCAAGGCAAAAAGTAAGTGGTCCAAACCCCAAGGATCAACCTGCTCTGTGCACCAATCTGGGAAAGTATTAAAGAATTATCTCAGAAGAGGTGAGAAGGGAACTGATAAACCGTTGTGTGTATTGCTGCTTCCCACCTTATTTGGGTTCCAAAACCCAACTGGTGTGGCTGGAGGCATTCGGCCATACCCCAGCTTAGCCACTAAACGAAGGAAGATACACCCCACTGCAATTGGTCTAATACCCCCATCTTTTTTTGACATGTATGAACAAACTTCCGAATTTGATTGCCCACTAAAAAGGAGTGATCAAATCAAATGAGACGACCTCTAAATGAAAAGATACTTTGTCTAAATATTATTTATGCATATGATATATTTATTCTATATAAATCTAATATACCTTTGGCATTGTTTGTTTGTTATAAATTGTAACTTTATTAAGTGGGTATCAGTAGAATAGCAGTGTACTGCAAATTTTCTTATTTTTGTGTAAATGCTGCAAAAATCGAACAGACAGAAAACCCTTTCAATTAGTTGTTTCTAGAATGAGTTACTTACGGTCTGTAAATAAAATAAAACCTTGTGTTAATATACATTACATTTATATACATACCCCTACGACTATATAAAAGTGTCACATTAAACTACTGACACTGGACATATTTGAGGAGCATACTTTAGTCCCATCACCACTGAAAGATCAAATGTCAATTTAATGTCACATATGTTCGTTCAAAATGGTCGATATTCCCTTATACCCTTATGGGAATAAAACTCTTTGTGTTAAGTTCAACCCGTAAGATCAATTTTGTTTTTCTCGACATTTTTCTTCAAAATGACGAAAGCTCCCATGCTTTTGTTTATATTTAAGTACAGAAATTTACTATATAACCCCGCTTATTGATAAATCTGAGGTTTCCACAGCATGCGCTGATTCATGTAAGGATTGTAAGGATTTTATAAAAAGGAAACAGCACGGTAGTAGACTGTTAAGTCAAATTAGTTCCTCTGTTCATTAAACGTCAAAACGATAGGTTCTGTCGAAACTTATATGAAATAATTGGCGCCGATGTCGTAACCCGCTATAGTCAAATTATTTACTTAATATTTTTAGAATAATACTTTTAGATTTCATTTATGGTGGTGTTCTAAACAATCCTATCAACATTGAGATAGGTGCGAATTTTTGTACCTTCACTCCTATTTTTTCGTCTAATTTGACCGGACTACCAATGATAGTCATGATTAAGTTCATAATATTTTTTTTTTGTAAAAATACTGTAAAATCAGAAAAAAAAGAAAGAGCCTTTAAATTTATTGTATTTAAAATGAGTAACTTACGGTCTGTAAATGAAAAAACAATTTTAAATATTATTTATAAATTTTAAATTTTGTATAAATGCTGTAAAATCAAGAAAACAAAAGATCCCTTAAGTTAATTGTATTTAAAAATTTGAATTAATGAATGAGTAACATAAATAACTATATCTATAGAACGACTATCTATCGTTACAACCAGTGGGGACGCGCCCTTAGATGTTCGATGATTCGCGCTGGATCGTTCTTATTGCGAGGTCCCAAGAAATGTACAGACAGAAGACCAGCCCACATCGCGTTGAATATCTCAGAGGTAGACTATCGCATTTTCCAGGTATCATAGCTGTGGGTTGGTACGTGCATGCTTTGAGTTAAACTAATTGTTAAAATATATTACATTAAAAAGGAATAGTAAACATAAAAACTTACGTCCTGTAAATAAAATAATATATTCTGTAAGTATTTTTCATATAATATGTTGTTACATACAATCATTTAAATTAAATAATGAAGTGAAATCAATACATAACTATGGGCCATTCGCGTCTTCATTCAATGCACCTATGCCACATAACAAACCAACAATATAGCTGGCCGGCCAATATATCAGTATTATCGATTCTTATGCAATCGTCCTGTATCATGGGCAATACATAAAAATTCGTCGGCTATACTAAAAATGTGTGGCTACATGGCCGACCAACACACAAAATACTGTCGTATAATACATAGTCTGCAATGTTGCCGACAACTGTATTGCAACCATATATTGTAGAAAAGGTTTTGACTGTTTAGACTTTAGACATTTTGACTTAATAAATGTTTTCAGAAGGGTCCCCTTCTGAAAACATTTCTTAAGTAAAAATGTGTCTTGATAAGCTATAAAATAAACATTAAATTTTAAACATAACGTACGTATATAAAAACGTAAAACACTGTCATCTGCATGTAATGGTTAGTAGACATTAACATTATGACGTCACGCGCGCTCGGGTTAAGTCGGTGTGTTTTCGGTACCGAGTTTAAAGTCTTTTTTTTCTAACACCCAATTTAGACTCTTAACATTAAGTTCATCAATCTAGAAAAATATTTTTGTATAAATGCTGTAAAATCAAGAAAACAAAAGAGCCTTTAAGTAAATTTTATAAAAAATTAGTTACTTACGGTCTGCAAATAAAAAACACATTTTTTTAAATATAATTTATAAATTTAAATTTTTGCATAAATGTTGTAAAATCAAGAAAACAAACTATTCCTTAAGTTATTGTATTTAAAATGAGCTACTTACCGTCTGTAAATAAATCAATACATTGTGTAAGTATTATTCATATCATATACTTAATTTTATTATACAAAATTACGTAAATAAATTCAAAATTAAATTAATTAACGAGTAACATACATAACTATATCTATAGTTATTTATGTTACAAGAACATAAAATGTATGGTGGGATTGGAAAGGCATCGTTCATTATGAGCTTTTACCGCCGGATAAAAAAAAACCATCTATTCGGATCTCTACTGCCAACAACTAATGAGACTCAAGCAAGAAATTAAGAAAAAACGGCTGGAATTGATCAACAGAAAAAGAGTGGTCTTTCATTATGATAACGCCAGACCACACACATCTTTGGCCACTCAGCAAAAATTTAGAGAACTTGGTTGGGAAGTGTTAATGCATCCACCATATAGTTCTAACCTTGCACCCTCAGATTTGCAGGTATCTTAGCTGTGGGTTGATACGTACATGCCTTAAGTTAAACTAATTGTTAAAATATATTACATCAAAAACTTATAGGAAACATAAAAACTTACGTCCTGTAAAAAAAATAATATATTGTATAAGAAAGTATTTTTCATAAAATATGTTGTTACATAAAATCATTTAATTCAAATAATAAAGTGAAATCAATACATAACTATGGGCCATTCGCGTTTTCATTTAATGCACCTACGCCACATAACGAAACAACAATATAGCTGGCCGGCAATATATCGGTATTATCGATTCTTAATAATTCTTAAGTTGTTTTTTTATGTATACTAGCAGGGCCTCGCGGTTTCACCCGCGTAAGTCCCGACCCCCTAGGAATGTTGGGATAAAAGGTAGCCTATGCGTTAATCCAGGTCTCTAGCCATCTACATACTAAGTTTCATGGCAATCGGTCCAGTAGTTTTTGTGTGAAAACATTACAAACATACACACAAATGTTTCCTCTATATAATAATATTTGTTTAGATATATATCATGTGTTTGGTGTACAATAAAGAGTACTATCTATCTATCTATCTTATGCAATCGTCCTGCATTGTGGGCAATAGATAAAAATTCATCGGCTATACTAAAAATGTGTGGCTACATGGCCGACCAACACACAAAATACTGTCGTATATTACATAGTCTGCAATGTTGCCGACAACTGTATTGCAACCATATATTGTAGAAAAGGTTTTGACTGTTTAGACTTTAGACATTTCTTAAGTTAAAATGTGTCTTGATAAGCTATAAAATAAACATTAAATTTTAAACATAACGTACGTATATAAAAACGTAAAACACTGTCATCTGCATGTAATGGTTAGTAGACATTAACATTATGACGTCACGCGCGCTCGGGTTAAGTCGGTGTGTTTTCGGTACCGAGTTTAAAGTCTTTTTTTTCTAACACCCAATTTAGACTCTTAACATTAAGTTCATCAATCTAGAAAAATATTTTTGTATAAATGCTGTAAAATCAAGAAAACAAAAGAGCCTTTAAGTAAATTTTATAAAAAATGAGTTACTTACGGTCTGCAAATGAAAAACACATTTTTTTAAATATTATTTATAAATTTAAATTTTTGCATAAATGTTGTAAAATCAAGAAAACAAACTATCCCTTAAGTTAATTGTATTTAAAATGAGCTACTTACCGTCTGTAAATAAATCAATACATTGTGTAAGTATTATTCATATCATATACTTAATTTTATTATACAAAATTACGTAAATAAATTCAAAATTAAATTAATTAACGAGTAACATACATAACTATATCTATAGTTATTTATGTTACAAGAACATAAAATGTATGGTGGGATTGGAAAGGCATCGTTCATTATGAGCTCTTACCGCCGGACAAAAAAAAACATCTATTCGGATCTCTACTGCCAACAACTAATGAGACTCAAGCAAGAAATTAAGAAAAAACGGCTGGAATTGATCAACAGAAAAAGAGTGGTCTTTCATTATGATAACGCCAGACCACACACATCTTTGGCCACTCAGCAAAAATTTAGAGAACTTGGTTGGGAAGTGTTAATGCATCCACCATATAGTTCTAACCTTGCACCCTCAGATTTGCAGGTATCTTAGCTGTGGGTTGATACGTACATGCCTTAAGTTAAACTAATTGTTAAAATATATTACATCAAAAACTTATAGGAAACATAAAAACTTACGTCCTGTAAAAAAAATAATATATTGTATAAGAAAGTATTTTTCATAAAATATGTTGTTACATAAAATCATTTAATTCAAATAATAAAGTGAAATCAATACATAACTATGGGCCATTCGCGTTTTCATTTAATGCACCTACGCCACATAACGAAACAACAATATAGCTGGCCGGCAATATATCGGTATTATCGATTCTTAATAATTCTTAAGTTGTTTTTTTATGTATACTAGCAGGGCCTCGCGGTTTCACCCGCGTAAGTCCCGACCCCCTAGGAATGTTGGGATAAAAGGTAGCCTAAGCGTTAATCCAGGTCTCTAGCCATCTACATACTAAGTTTCATGGCAATCGGTCCAGTAGTTTTTGTGTGAAATCATTACAAACATACACACAAATGTTTCCTCTATATAATAATATTAGTTTAGATATATATCATGTGTTTGGTGTACAATAAAGAGTACTATCTATCTATCTATCTTATGCAATCGTCCTGCATTGTGGGCAATAGATAAAAATTCATCGGCTATACTAAAAATGTGTGGTTACATGGCCGACCAACACACAAAATACTGTCGTATATTACATAGTCTGCAATATTGCCGACAACTGTATTGCAACCATATATTGTAGAAAAGGTTTTGACTGTTTAGACTTCAGACATTTCTTAAGTAAAAATGTGTCTTGATAAGCTATAAAATAAACATTACATTTTAAACATAACGTACGTATATAAAAACGTAAAACACTGTCATCTGCATGTAATGGTTAGTAGACATTAACATTATGACGTCACGCGCGCTCGGGTTAAGTCGGTGTGTTTTCGGTACCGAGTTTAAAGTCTTTTTTTTCTAACACCCAATTTAGACTCTTAACATTAAGTTCATCAATCTAGAAAAATATTTTTGTATAAATGCTGTAAAATCAAGAAAACAAAAGAGCCTTTAAGTAAATTTTATAAAAAATGAGTTACTTACGGTCTGCAAATGAAAAACACATTTTTTAAATATTATTTATAAATTTAAATTTTTGCATAAATGCTGTAAAATCAAAAAAACAAACTATCCCTTAAGTTAATTGTATTTAAAATGAGCTACTTACCGTCTGTAAATAAATCAATACATTGTGTAAGTATTATTCATATCATATACTTAATTTTATTATACAAAATTACGTAAATAAATTCAAAATTAAATTAATTAACGAGTAACATACATAACTATATCTATAGTTATTTATGTTACAAGAACATAAAATGTATGGTGGGATTGGAAAGGCATCGTTCATTATGAGCTCTTACCGCCGGACAAAAAAAAACATCTATTCGGATCTCTACTGCCAACAACTAATGAGACTCAAGCAAGAAATTAAGAAAAAACGGCTGGAATTGATCAACAGAAAAAGAGTGGTCTTTCATTATGATAACGTCAGACCACACACATCTTTGGCCACTCAGCAAAAATTTAGAGAACTTGGTTGGGAAGTGTTAATGCATCCACCATATAGTTCTAACCTTGCACCCTCAGATTTGCAGGTATCTTAGCTGTGGGTTGATACGTACATGCCTTAAGTTAAACTAATTGTTAAAATATATTACATCAAAAACTTATAGGAAACATAAAAACTTACGTCCTGTAAAAAAAATAATATATTGTATAAGAAAGTATTTTTCATAAAATATGTTGTTACATAAAATCATTTAATTCAAATAATAAAGTGAAATCAATACATAACTATGGGCCATTCGCGTTTTCATTTAATGCACCTACGCCACATAACGAAACAACAATATAGCTGGCCGGCAATATATCGGTATTATCGATTCTTAATAATTCTTAAGTTGTTTTTTTATGTATACTAGCAGGGCCTCGCGGTTTCACCCGCGTAAGTCCCGACCCCCTAGGAATGTTGGGATAAAAGGTAGCCTAAGCGTTAATCCAGGTCTCTAGCCATCTACATACTAAGTTTCATGGCAATCGGTCCAGTAGTTTTTGTGTGAAAACATTACAAACATACACACAAATGTTTCCTCTATATAATAATATTAGTTTAGATATATATCATGTGTTTGGTGTACAATAAAGAGTACTATCTATCTATCTATCTTATGCAATCGTCCTGCATTGTGGGCAATAGATAAAAATTCATCGGCTATACTAAAAATGTGTGGCTACATGGCCGACCAACACACAAAATACTGTCGTATATTACATAGTCTGCAATATTGCCGACAACTGTATTGCAACCATATATTGTAGAAAAGGATTTGACTGTTTAGACTTCAGACATTTCTTAAGTAAAAATGTGTCTTGATAAGCTATAAAATAAACATTACATTTTAAACATAACGTACGTATATAAAAACGTAAAACACTGTCATCTGCATGTAATGGTTAGTAGACATTAATATTATGACGTCACGCGCGCTCGGGTTAAGTCGGTGTGTTTTCGGTACCGAGTTTAAAGTCTTTTTTTTCTAACACCCAATTTAGACTCTTAACATTAAGTTCATCAATCTAGAAAAATATTTTTGTATAAATGCTGTAAAATCAAGAAAACAAAAGAGCCTTTAAGTAAATTTTATAAAAAATGAGTTACTTACGGTCTGCAAATGAAAAACACATTTTTTAAATATTATTTATAAATTTAAATTTTTGCATAAATGCTGTAAAATCAAAAAAACAAACTATCCCTTAAGTTAATTGTATTTAAAATGAGCTACTTACAGTCTGTAAATAAATCAATACATTGTGTAAGTATTATTCATATCATATACTTAATTTTATTATACAAAATTACGTAAATAAATTCAAAATTAAATTAATTAACGAGTAACATACATAACTATATCTATAGTTATTTATGTTACAAGAACATAAAATGTATGGTGGGATTGGAAAGGCATCGTTAATTATGAGCTTTTACCGCCGGACAAAAAAAAACATCTATTCGGATCTCTACTGCCAACAACTAATGAGACTCAAGCAAGAAATTAAGAAAAAACGGCTGGAATTGATCAACAGAAAAAGAGTGGTCTTTCATTATGATAACGCCAGACCACACACATCTTTGGCCACTCAGCAAAAATTTAGAGAACTTGGTTGGGAAGTGTTAATGCATCCACCATATAGTTCTAACCTTGCACCCTCAGATTTGCAGGTATCTTAGCTGTGGGTTGATACGTACATGCCTTAAGTTAAACTAATTGTTAAAATATATTACATCAAAAACTTATAGGAAACATAAAAACTTACGTCCTGTAAAAAAAATAATATATTGTATAAGAAAGTATTTTTCATATAATATGTTGTTACATAAAATCATTTAATTCAAATAATAAAGTGAAATCAATACATAACTATGGGCCATTCGCGTTTTCATTCAATGCACCTACGCCACATAACGAAACAACAATATAGCTGGCCGGCAATACGAGTATATCGGTATTATCGATTCTTAATAATTCTTAAGTTGTTTTTTTATGTATACTAGCAGGGCCTCGCGGTTTCACCCGCGTAAGTCCCGACCCCCTAGGAATGTTGGGATAAAAGGTAGCCTATGCGTTAATCCAGGTCTCTAGCCATCTACATACTAAGTTTCATGGCAATCGGTCCAGTAGTTTTTGTGTGAAAACATTACAAACATACACACAAATGTTTCCTCTATATAATAATATTAGTTTAGATATATATCATGTGTTTGGTGTACAATAAAGAGTACTATCTATCTATCTATTTTATGCAATCGTCCTGCATTGTGGGCAATAGATAAAAATTCATCGGCAATGCTAAAATTGTGTGGTTACATGGCCGACCAACACACAAAATATTGTCGTATATTATATAGTCTGCAATGTTCCCGACAACTGTTTTGCAAACATATATTGTAGAAAAAGTATTGACTGTTTAGACGCACCCTTATGAAAACATTTCTTATGTAAAAATGTCTCTTGCTAAAATATGTCATGAACATTAAATTTCAAACGTAATGTACGTATATGAAAACGTAAAACACTATCATCTGCATGTAATGGTTAGTAGACATTAACTCGGACATTAACGCGCTCGGGTTAGTTCGGGAACTGTCGGTGTGTTTCCGGTACTGAGTAATTTTTTTCTTTCAAATACCCAATTATACATCATTTTGGACTCTTAACATTAAGTTTATCAATAAAAAAATATATTTTTGTATAAATGCTGTAAAATCAAGAAAACAAAATATCCTTTAAGTTAATTGTATTTAAAGGAGCTACTTACCGTCTGTAAATGAATTAATACATTGTGTAAGTATTATTCATATCATATAATTAATTTTATTATACAAAATTACGTAAATCAATTCAAATTTAAATTAAGTAACGAGTAATATAAATAACTATATCTATAGTTATTTTTGTTACAAGAACTTAAAATGTATGGGCAAAACCATCGATTCGGATCTCTACTGCCAACACTAATAAGACTCAAGCAAGAAATTAAGAAAAAATGGCTGGAATTGATCAACAGAAAAAGAGTGGTCTTTCATTATGATAACGCCAGACCACACACATCTTTGGCCACTCAGCAAAAATTTAGAAAACTTGGTTGGGAAGTGTTAATGCATCCACCATATAGTTCTGGTTCGGTCTCTTCAGACTTCTTTGGGTAGTGCTAGGTTAACATTAGGAGAGGACTGTCAAAACTACTTGTCGCAGTTTTTTGGTCAAAAATTCCAAGATTTCTACAGCTACGGGATTATGTCACTATCTACAAAATAGCGCCAAGCTATCGAACAAAATGGCAGATATATTTACGATACAGTGGGAACGTGGATATATCTCAGAGGTAGATAATCGCATTTTGCAGGTATCTTAGGTGTGGGTTGTTAAAATATATTACATTAAAAACTTATAGGAAGCATAAAAACTTACGCTCTGTAAAAAAATATAAATATTGGATAAGACAGTATTTTTCATATAATATGTTGTTACATGAAATCATTTAATTCAAATAATAAAGTGAAATCAATACATAACTATGGGCCATTCGCGTCTTCATTCAATGCATCTATGCCTCATAATGAAACTACAATATTAGCTGGCTGGGCAATATATCAGTATTATCGATTCTTATCCAATCATCCTGCATCGTGGGCAATACATAAAAATTCATCGGCTATGCTAAAAATATGTGGCTACATGGCCGACCAACAAACAAAATATTGTCGTATATTACATAGTCGGCAATGTTGCCGACAACTGTATTGCAACCATATATTGTAGAAAAAGTATTGACTGTTTAGACGCACCCTTATGAAAACATTTCTTATGTAAAAATGTCTCTTGATAAACTATGTGATGAACATTAAATTTCAAACGTAATGTACGTATATGAAAACGTAAAACACTGTATCATCTGCATGTAATGGTTAGTAGACATTAACTCCGACATTAACGCGCCCGGGTTAGTTCAGGAACTGTCGGTGTGTTTTTGGTACTGAGTTTAAAAATATTTTTTTAATTTGATTTAACTTCTTAATAACAACAAAAAAAAACAATAGTTTTGTTATGAAATTAAATATCATATTTCGATTTATTTCAAGATGTTTTTCTCAAATACCCAAATACACAACATTTTAGACCCTTAAATGCTGTAAAATCAAGGAAACAAAATATCCTTTAAGTTAATTGTATTTAAAATGAGCTACTTACGGGCTGTAAATGAATTAATACATTGTGTAAGTATTATTCCTATCATATACTTACTTAATTTTATTATACAAAATTACGTAAATCAATTCAAACTTAAATTAATTAACGAGTAACATAAATAACTATATTTATAGTTATTTATGTTACTTGTTTGGGTAGTGTTAGGTTAACATCAAGAGAAAAACATAATATATTAAATAGAAAAACATAAAAACTTACGTCCTGTAAAACAAAAAAATTGTATATGACAGTGTTCTTCATATAATATGTTGTTACATAAAATCATTTAATTCAAATAATAAAGTGAAATCAATACATAACTATGGGCCATTCGCGTTTTCATTCAATGCACCTACGCCACATAACGAAACAACAATATAGCTGGCCGGGCAATATATCAGTATTATCGATTCTTATGTAATCGTCCTGCATCGTGGGTAATACATAAAAATTCATCGGCTACGCAAAAAATGTGTGGCTACATGGCCGGACAACACGCAAAATATTGTCGTATATTACATAGTCTGCAATGTTGCCGACAAATGTATTGCAAATACTGTAAAAAAAGTATTGACTGTTTAGACGCACCCTTATGAAAACATTTCTTGTGTAAAAATGTCTCTTGATAATCTATATCATGAACATTAAATTTTAAACAGCCAGATTCTAGCAGACGGAATAATAAAAATGGCTTACGATAATACGAGTATACCGGCTTTTTGGTTTAAGTAAGCCATAAAAAATGAGGTAATATTTCTACCGCAATGCAATTAAAGAAACAAAATGTGTCTGCCGTTCGGTAATGACTGACAATCAATGATTTGTGCTAGATCTTTCTTGTTGCATTGTCCGAACATGTCTATATAGATACACTGATACTCGTATCAGAGGTTATTTCTTCAAATTTTGCATGTAATATAGCTATGGATTAATACGCGCTTGTCTTAATTAAAACCAATTCTTAAGTATTTGTAAAACCGTTACTGACCTGTGGCTGTAACAAGACAATTCATATGTAAATAATAATCACCTGGTAGTAGAAGTTCGACCATAATTAATATTATAGGTAATTATTTCGTGAACTTTCTAGACCTATCATAAGCTGTTACCTGTTAGACAACAAAAACGCATTAAAGGTTAGAGGTTAGAGATCTGATTTTATTGACCTCGCTTCTATAAAGCATACAATAATTTACATTTTACATTAATTACTACTTATAAGTGCTTTGTATTTTTGTTCATTTTCTGGCGCTACTTTCAGGCCAGTCCATCCTAGTCACACTACACATCCATCTCAACATTTGGCTTCCGCTACGTGCAGGTCATACAGGCGTCTCTCATCCGTTCTCTTTGTGGGTCAACTTTCAAATCCGTACAGGGCGCAGCTCTGATGATCGTCTTATGGACCTATTCTTTTAGATTAATAGGAAACTATGGATCACAAATTGTTCCTGTTACCTGCCGCCACTTGATCCTGAAGATGTATTGATTCGATGCTATACAGTCCCCACTATTTCGTCATCGCTTAGGAGGAAGGAGCCGAGGTATTTGAAGTTGGAGCAGACTGGTATCGTTCTTCCATCCAGCGAAATTGTTTCAGTACTAGAGAGACCGCTAAAATCGCAGATTATCTATTCAGTTTCGATTCTGCTGATTTTCAAGCCAACATTTTCCAGTCTTTGTAGCCATTTTGCCAGTCTACTCTGGACCCGTTTACACTGACCAACACAATATCGTCTGTCTGACGACGAGAATCCATTCATTATCAACAGGAAGAGGTATGAACTTAGAACCTGGTGCAAGCCTACTGAGACACTTAATCGTTCGGTGTTTCCAGCAACCAACGACCTTATATGAGTACTAGACTCTCAGTACATAGCACGAATCAATCCTCCACTCCACTCCTTTTTTCAAAACCTACCACAAAACCTCTCGGGGTACCTTCTTCTTCTATCTGATATCAGACGCCTTTTCTAGGTCAACAAACACCCCATGTAAGTTTTTGTGTGCGCGTCTGCGCCTCTCGCATGGTTGGCGTCCTTGGCTGCTGCTTTACCATTTTTCATACTTCGTACTGCCATTTTAAATTCGATTATCCCAATCTCATTCACTATTCCGATAATCACATGCACATCGTTTAACACTCCGCTCCAATCATTCTCCTCATTTATCAGTTTTAAAAATAAGTATTACATCTGACTCTCATATCCTCATCTTTTATCAACACATTCCCTTCCTCACCTTGTAGACATCTCACATTTTTTATGTCGTATGCTTTCTTTTCCCTACTCTTTGTAATCCATTGTGTTAGTATATTACAAAAATAAACTTATAACTAATGTTAGTAGGTACATGGGAAATTATTAAACAATTTGGCGAAACGCACCAGAAATTTCAACATAGGAGAGTTGATGCTCTCTGCCACTGTTCCTAGAACGCTGTTGTCACTAGCGCGCACTCTGAGTATTAATGATGCCGTTTTCTTGCGAATGTAATGTGGTAGAGTTTTTTTTACCCTCTGAGTTCTGAGTTTTGAATTTGAGCTGTGGCTACTGCTACCGGTTCTTTTTGCCTTCTTCTCCCACTCTTTATATTCAATCTTTCTAACTTCGTTCATTCTTTCATTCTCATTCCCCTTCTCATTTTTCCATGTTTTAAATACATCCTTTTTTTCTTTCCTCTGTAGCATTTTACTCCACAACCAAGTATCAATAGTACCTTTTCCTTTCATTTCTACAAACACTTCCTGCGCTATCTCTGTTATAGAATTTGCCATTTGATTCGAACATTCATCCACTGACTAATCTTGCATTCTGAATGTAATTACATATTCTTTTCTCTTAACATTCGCCTTGGGGAGAGTCGGTACTGCTTGCTCTTTCACATAATTTTCATTTTGGTCTTCATTACTAGCAACCTATGTTGCGGTACTAAGTATTACTCGGGCACCACCTTTCAGTTTTTCAGACAGACCAACTTATTTTTTTATTTATTTATTAATCGTATTTCATGGAAAGCTAAAGTTTAAAAGTTATAACACTTATTATATTGTTTAGGCTATAATATACTTACGAATGGATACGATTCACTGACTCTCCATATTAGTAAAAATATGAAGAAAACCCTCATCGTGTAATCTGTAGGTATAATAATTTATAGATGTATTAATAAAGCTCCTTTACCCACGGTTTATCATAACTGTGTTGTATTTTAATACTACGTGACGTGACTCAAATAAGAATGTCAATTCAAATGTCATAGCTGTCAATTCAAGTCAATTAGGTAGGATGAGCAAAACAGATATTTTTGAAATATTCAATATAGGTATTTACAAAAAAAAACATGAAAAATAAGATCAGATATTTCTTTCTATTTAAATTATGTCAAAACAACTACAAAAAACTTGACCTTCGGATAGGATATACAATGACTATTCAAGTTAAACCAAAATGTTCGATAGTTCATAAATTATGGAATATCGACCAACACATCTTTAGTTATTTTTAAAACTATGTAATCGATAGATTCTGTAATACTAGACCTAAAAAAGTAATGTAAAAGTAATGTTAACGTTGTGCAAACTTGTTTTCTGTGTTCAAACCGTACCTGATACTTTTCAACTGACAGAACAGTTGACAGATTAAAGTCATTGACGTTCCTATTCTTATTTTGAGTCGCATTGTATCGTTTTTTAAAGAAATCACAATCGAAAAATCGCATGCAAATTTGTATAATAACACCAGTAACAACTATATTACCTTTCTAACATAAGGGGTTAGAATTTGACTGGCCTGTTGGTCTAGTTGTTAGTGACCCTAACTGCTAAGCCAGAGGTCGTGGGTTCGATTCCCACCCAGGGCAAATAATTGTGTGATGAGCACGATCATTTGTTCTGTGTCTGGGTGTTTGTATGTATTAATATGTATGTATTTAGAAATATATAATTTAGAAATATGTTTATCAGCAGTCTGGTTACCATAGTACAGGCTCTGCCTAGTTTGGGATCAGACGGCCGTGTGTGAGATGTGTGGAGTTATTATTATGTGGAGTTATTATTTTCTTTTTAAATTAATACAGAATCAATTCTGAGATTTTCAACAGCAGGGCATGGAGATGGCTGTCTAAAAGATTCTGTTGGTGATTAAGAGAGACCATGTGCTTTAGCTCTCCTACTTACAGTAATAAGAAACATCTATACAGCGGATAGGTTAGCAACGGTACTTAAAAACAGTATTTGAAAGCACTTGTAAGCATTTGCCATCAAGCGAGTTTTGTTTCGACGCCGTTTTCCATCGAATTTAATCAGTGGGGGAATGGTGCTCTGAGAGTCAAAATAACTCGCGTTGTCAACTTGTCAAACAAAATAAATGGTGTCATAAGGTTTAAATAGGAGATTTTTTTAAAGATTTTAGGGGTACCTATATAAAATTTTGCATCTCAGTCTTTGTTAGATTTTATGTTTACTTTTAGTTTAGGCCTTATTATTGAAGTCAATATAGACAGCCGTTTGAATGCCGCATTTTAGTCTGAGAAACATTGAGAATGTCATGTGAAATCATAAAGAATATTATTAACTTGTGGCCCTCGTTACTAGGGTTTTTACAAAAAAGCCTTAGCCTATGACTGGCCTGTTGGTCTAGTGGTTAGTGAAACTGACTGCTAAGCGTATGTGTCTGGATGTTATTTATCTATAATATGTATGTATTTAGAAATATATAAGTATGTTTATCAGCAGTCTGGTTACCATAGCACAGGATCTGCCTAGTTTGAGATCAGGCCGTGTGTGAGATGTGTGAAGTTATTATTATTATTATAAGTTAGTGTTAATACGCACCGGTGATAAGTTCTCAAGAAATTGAGGGTTAAATATGTAGATATAAGGCTGATATTTTGTTATTGTGAAACCAAACTAAATCTTAATGATTTGACGATAGCAAAGTATGCCGTCACAAGTTGTTATTTCATGCAAATTGTTCTACAGAACATATCGTTTTGATGTTCAATAAGTAGAAACTGATATTTTGAATTTACAATCTACTACCTTATTGCGCTTATTTTCAGGAGGGTTGTTTGTTTAGTTCACAATTTAGTCAGTTGTACTAAAGGTCGCATCATCGAATTGTGACCATAGTTTATTTCATTGGATATTATAACTTGAACTGTCACTGTATAGAGTTACATGCCATGACAGGCCAACATATACTGGACGCGTGTAACTTGATGTAGACGTTTTCACGTAATTATTAAATTTCTAAGACATATTGGTTAAAAATTGTATATAACTTTCTGCACTTCTTCTATAAATAAACTGTAATTATTTCAAACTACACTAGAATGCGTTCCCAAATTATCTTTTCTTTCTCTGCATAGAATTCTCTTTACATATTTAAAGTGTACTTATATTATAAAGCTGAAGAGTTTGTTTGTTTGTTTGGTAAAACGCGCTAATCTCAGGAACTACTGGTTCAAATTGAGAAAATCTTTTAGTGTTGGTTAGCCCATCTATCGAGGAAGGCTATGGGCTATATAACATAACTCTACAGCCAATAGGAGTGGAGCATCAATGAAAAATGTTGCAGAAACGGGGAAAATTTACAAACGCGGACGAGTATGGATGAAAAAACAGGCTTACTTAATATTAAGTGAAGGATACTGTACCTTGAAAACAATTTCAGCTACAATCTCTGTAAATGCGTTACTAATATTTATTACTAATAAAATACAAAATAAACTAATTTGATAATTACTACTAAGTACCTAATGTACAAAAGATCTTTTTTTTTTGGTTTGAATTACAATGCTTCTATTCGATAGAGATTTGCAAAACAAGACTAGTTATAAAATTGGAAATCGTAAGTTTTTGATTACCTTCAATAAAAATGAGTTTATTTTCCTTTGTAAATATTTAAATTGAAAAGTTATTGCCAATTGATTCGCAAACATACTAGATATTGCCCGCGGTATTACGCTATCCACGACACTGTGTGTGTTGATCTATAAATTTTAATATATGCACGGCATCCCAACATTCCTAGCCCACTGAATTGGCCCGACAAGTCGCCACATACTTGTAGCTTTGTGGAGAGTGTTATGTCACTCCAACATATAGGGATGATCCTCCAACAAGGCGAGGTAATCCAGGAAAGTCGTATGTATGTTATGTACCAAATGATTAATATAGGATTATTCATATTGTTCAGACAGTTTAAAAAACGTCTGATATGAGTAGTTACTATAATACAAACGATTGAAATAAGCAAATTGACGGGGCTGTATGAATAATGTGAGCCAATGGCATTTTTGGTTCGACGATTTTTTTTTATTTGCAATAAGTTTCTTTGTTATCTGTATATACGTAGATTTACATTTGAAAACATATGTGTAATATATAATATCTTAATATTATTTTCAATCAACTATACACTGCAACTCCTCTTGTCATACATAAATTCTCTTTCCATCCAATGGTAGCCTGGAAGAGATCGCAGAATGCGATAAGGCCGCCAATTGGAAAGGTTTATAGTTTGTAAGGTTATGTATGTCCAGTCTTGTATAATTTCGTATGTTTTGTTTATCTGTCTATCTATCTATCACATACACCACCATTACAACCACATCAACTGTATTTTAGACCTCTTTCTCCTGACGCCATTCTAACACACTTTCATAATGTTTCTTTCACCCACACCGAAGAACCAATGGCCGTTGGAGCAAACGGGTCCTAGAGTGCAGACCGCGAAGATAAACGGAAGATATATCGTGATTATTATTCTTCTTTATCCCTCTAGCCAGATGGACTGACCGGGTGTTACAGGCGTTATGGGTACATAATTTCGAAACGTTAATTGCACAGTCAGTGTACTGCAAGAAGTCACCGCGAACAGTAACATAGCTATCGGTACTTCCGTCGCGACCGGGTGCACTCACATAGGAAACATTAACATTTAAACAGTAACATTTAAACAATAACATTTAAACATTTTATAATATTTAACATAAGTTAAGGTGAACATTTTCATTTAACATTAACCTTTGTAATAGTGAATTAGTTTATTACTGAACAATACATTCTCTTATTGAATTTACACAACATTTCTATACACGAACCCCTGAACCTTAGGCAGTCTCGCTCGCATCCCGAATATCGGACTCGAACCGACTAAAACCACACATGTTCACAACACGTGTTCCGTCACAGTCCATATTACAAGGTAGCCTCACGTGTACCCTAAGAAGGAAATCCCTATGAACTATAATATATCCTAGTATCGTACTATATTTTGATCAATTGAACTATATTTATATTATAAAACAATAATATAGTACAAAAAATACAATATTTTTATTGCTAACTCAACTGTCGCCATTTTACCTATAACAGACTGGAACTGTTTGTAACGCATTGACGCCTTAACTATCTAAGTAGGTACTCAACCGAGCATTATGAAATTTTGGTTAGGTACACGTTGTCAATGGTATACCTACTGAACAGGACATAGGGTACCTACTATCCAGAAAAAAAAATCTGTTCCCGAGTGTTGGAAAAATATCTTTTAGACAACCATACGGTATGACAAAATCTAAAATAACGCGAGAAGGCTCGGGTAAAAGCTAGAAACGATAAATGTGTACCAACCTAGGTACTATTTTTTTTCCTGAATTTTCTTATATTTTTGGCAAGTTTAAAAAAACTATATTTTTATGTAGGTATATGTAGGTAGGTAAGGTACCTATAATTTTTAGTAAAATAAAATGTACAATATACATACAT
Organism: Callimorpha dominula; assembly: GCA_949752705.1. Taxonomy (NCBI): domain Eukaryota; kingdom Metazoa; phylum Arthropoda; class Insecta; order Lepidoptera; family Erebidae; genus Callimorpha; species Callimorpha dominula. The sequence continues at coordinate 1,846,378 of OX457019.1, read as the reverse complement.
ACCAGCTTCCTAACTGTCCTCTGTCGTAATGTTTTGCTTGTTCTTCATTAGAAACTGCCGTAGGTACAGTGACCTAAACTTGAAATAACAATACTACCAGAAACTTAGCAATAGATACCTACAAGGTACCTACTATTTTCTCTAAAAAATACCTACAGTAAACAGTATTTCGAAAAACACTGCGTTAGTTACACCACATCAATAACAAACTATCTTCCAGATAACCTTATTTCAACTAAGAATGTATAAGGTGCAAAAAAAAAACAATTGACAAGCGAAGCGATTCCCCGCCAAAAATAATTTTTAAAAAGCAGTCTATTCCTTTTATGATCAGCCAGCGAGTTCAAAATAATTAAGGAGGTATTTAATTAAGGTACATAGGTTATACTAAAAAAAAATAAAAAGTAGAATGTAACCCATAAATTTATTTTAAGCCTTCATTTTTAAATATTTACCCTCACACAATTGGGCAAAAAAAAATTGATGATAATATTAGAATTATTTTTCTCGGAAACATTTATCTTGTATTACTTTCTGGACAATTTAATTTATTAATGCAGTAAGTATGTTCAAACCAAAATTGTTAGATTGGATATATAAATACTATTGGTGGCTAAATAATTTGTAACGAAAAAATATTGTATAGGTATAAATTGAGTTTAAAATTATCCTATATCTCAAGTTGGAACAAGCGCACAGTTTGCTAAATTTCATTAAAATCGCTTCATTACAGACCTACTTTAAGCCGAATCCGCACGTTTGCACTTGCCACAAACTACAAAACTCTACAAATGTTTGGCTTGATTTTGGGAATCAAACATCGCCATCCGCACGCTTGCGAGCGCGTTAGTGTATTCTGAAGAGGTAAGCATGACGGACATCGAACTTGTGTCGACCATAACATTTGGCTTAAGTTATTTTTATTATAAAAACAAGAAAATAAGTTAAAGAATAAGAAAAATACGGCAAAGAAGATGGTGGATGTTAAAAATTCATCAAAACCGTACACATTCGTGGATGGACCAATTACTCATTTTTTTAATTATTGCGTATCAGAAACAATCGGTATTCGGTACGGACGCACAAGTCTGGTCGTCGCCAGCGTACAAGGCATACTAACAACACACAAACATGCGAATGCATCGCAAGCGCTTGCCGCAAGCTTCCTTTGATTTGGGCGTCAAAAACCGACAGACTTCGGATCGGCGGCAAGCCAAGCCAAACGTTTGGTAAATAAGGCAAACATACTATCCACACGTTTGAATTTGTGACTGCTTGTTGAGGTTTGGCAAGCGTCTGGACGCGGCATGAGTTCATCGCGGACAAACAATGTGAGACGAAAATGTTTATATAATACTAGCAACCCGCCCCGGCTTCGCACGGGTAGCAGAGACATCTTCAACAATCATGATCATATTTCAACCAATTTACACAAAACCTTAACAAATTATACACCTCCTTCCTCGTGAATCATTGTCTATTGGTGAAAACCGCATGAAACTCTGATCAGTAGTTTTTTATTTTATCGCAACCAGACAGACAGACGCAGCGGGGGATTTTGTTTTCTAATATGTAGTGATGAAGATTTAACATTGAAAGGTTGGAATGAATTATGTATATACCTAATCTAAGTTCAAATATAAATATTCAGCACCCCGGGGTTTCACCCCCGTAAGTCCTGTTCCCGTGGGAATATCAGGATGACAAGTAGCCTATATGTTAATCCAGGTGTATGGCTATCAACATACCAAGTATGATCGGAATCGGTTCAGTAGTTTTGGCGTGAAAGACGTAACAAACATCCATACATCCTCACAAACTTTCACGTTTATAATATAAGTAGGATTTCAATGTAACCCGCTTAGATTATGTAACGTTATATACTCGCTTGAATTTTTTTATGGTATAGAGGGCCAACGAGCACACGGGTCACCTGATGGTAAGTGACTACTGCCACCCATGGACACCTGCAACTCAAGAGTCACAAGTGCGTTGCCGGCCTTTGAGGTGGGCGTACACCCTTGACGTCTAGATTTTAATGTATAAACACAAATGAAATATTATATACAAAAGCATATATATATATATATATATATTTTATATTATATTACATTGTATGTACAAATTTTATATTGTTTCCTCATTTTGCTTCTTCAGATTTCTCTTGATAAGTTATAACACCTCTCTCTATTAATTCTGGAATTTCCACAGCTAACCAAGGACCAAGCTGTAAAAAAATATAATTTTGTAATTCTTTATCAAATATACGAGCGGGGAGGAAAGGAATGTCTCTTGAGTATATTTAAAGATTCAGAAAATATAGTAATTTTATATTCATATAAATTATCATAAAATGGCCCTTCACTGCAAACTAAAATAGTCCTTCAAATATAATAGAAATCAAACTTAATAATATCAATCATTAATTTTAAGCTCATACAGTTATTTGCACAACATCATGCCTAAAAATCAGTTTTTAAAATTTTTGATTGTCTGTTTGTTTCGGCTAATCTCCGGAACGTGTAAACCGATTTCCGTGGGACTTGCACTGGCAGATAGCTGGTGTTATAAGGAGTAACTCTGGCTATTTTTATAAAAAAAAAAGGAATTAGGTTTCCGCGCAATAAATATGTACAGTCGAGCGAAGCCGCGCGGGAACCACTAGTATACTAAAATTCTTGCAGTTAGTTGAATTTGCAATAGGGAGGCCAAAAAGTCATTCTAGTGAACTAAAAACAGCTGAGTTTTATAGAAACTTTGAAATCAAAAGCGAACTGTGGGACATCTGCATAGATGGGCCAATGACCTGGACAAAGATGCAAGGAGCTGTTAAATTTTTTTGTTAAAATATACATAATGTTAGCTTTAGACAAGTGATATCTACTTACACCTAGAGCCATAGCGTGGGCTATACCAAACCTGGGCACGTTTCTGGCCCACAGCGGCTTGAAATGGTCGGTCAAACAGATCTTTCCACCTCTATACATCTTAGCAGTCTTCCCATCCAGACCTGGTAAAGCTAATTCAGGAGCTGTAGTGGGGTATGTTACTGGAATCTGAAACATTTTTCAAACATACTTAAAAATACTCAGACCAATGCAATTAGACATATTGATGCTTACAAATATTTGAACTGAACCTGTAATTCAACAACTAGTGAACAAAATGTATTTTTCATTTACTTTTAACTTGGCACATCTCACACAGGCACATCTGATCCCAAACTAGGCAGAGTCTGTACTATAGTAGCCAGACTGCTGATAAACATACTCTCTAAATCCAACTAATATTTTAAATGTGAAAGTTTCAATGGATGGATGGATGGATGGATGGATGGATGGATGGATGGATGGAAGGGTGGATGGATGGATGGATGGGTGGATGGATGGGTGGATGGATGGGTGGATGGATGGGTGGATGGATGGGTGGATGGATGGATGGGTGGATGGATGGGCGAATGGATGTTTGTTACTTTTTCATGCAAAAACCACTGGACTGCTTGTGATGAAACTTGGTATGTAGATAGCTGGAGATCTGAATTAACGCATAGGCTACTTTTTATCCTGATATGCCCACGGGATCGGGAATTACGCGGATGAAACCGCGTGGCACTGCTAGTACATACATATTATAGATAAATTACACCCAGACACAACATTATGAATTATTTGTCCTGTGTGGGAATCTAACCCACGACCTCTAGCTTAGCAGTCAGGATCACTAACCACTACACCAACAGGTCAGTTACTTTATTATATATACCTAAATAATAGCAGATAGTACAAAATCACATTAAACGGTATAAATATGAAAATTATATCTGAACTGTGCTGTGTTTGGAATGTAGCATGATATTATTTATTAATTACTAATATTCTTCAATATCAAGAAAATCAAGAATGTTCATTTCAATCAATCAAGCAATTTTGACCAATAGGTGATAAGTCACCACAGAATACATAATAGTACAGGTACAGAAAGAAGTCTCACTCCGTCAAATCACTTAAATAAATAGCGACTCTTGTTTCGACACAATAAAGTCGCAGTTCAGGTTGCACGCCTACAGTTATGTTCACCCAGAAGTTGCCTCTCTTTCTATCGAGTAACTCTTATTTGTTCTGACGATGCCACGACTTTAGGGTTGTCTCGTTTAAAGAATTAATTAATCTGAATATTTAATTACAAGTAAGTTATGTGCCTATTACACTATTTTTTTAACAAATAAATCTAGGCAGGTACTATAAAACCCTATAGTCTAGATACGAACGGACGACGCGACGCAGCGCGTGAGTGAGCATTGAAATAACGTGCGGCCCAGCAGGGGCGCGGCTGTCCACTGAATTTTGCCATGATTAGTCAACTAAGCTGAGTACTTATAGCTTCATGCCTACACTGCGGAGTGGACCTGGCCTCAAATTCTTCTAGTACCTTCAAGTGTTATCAGTAGAAGTTGATGATGAGATAGGTACATCACATCAAATGATTGCAGTACCTGCAAATTTAAAGTAAGTAATAGAATAGTGAAAACTTACATCAAATTCTAGGTCAAATTCATACTTCAACAGGTTGTGGACATACCAGCATTTACCAAACCATTTGGTGCCAGTTTTGTCTGATTCTAAACGAAACCAGTCATTGTCAGCTGTTTTGTTGTTTTGCACATACTGGAATAGTAAAAAGACAAACCATGTAATATATAAAAGAACAACCAGTCTGGAAAACCAGAGTGAGTATATTTAAAACTGATGAAATGGAATTAATTAAAAAACTATATTTATCACTTAAAACATTGGTATATTAGTTGTTTATGATCAATTTCAAAGTTTCTTTCATTACCATTACTCTACAAGGGGTAGCACCACAAGTGATGCCATTGTTGAGCTTGTAAAACATGTCTTTGATGTCTGGGAGGATGCCTAGGCATCTTTTGCGATTTATCCAAGGCTTTTGATTGTGTTGTTCATGAAACTCTGATCAGGAAATTATATCACTACAGTATTAAAGACATGGCGCTGGATCTTCTTACTTCTTATTTGAGTGGCAGGATTCAGAAAGTTGATATTATGGGAAGCTATCTCCAGGGTCTGTGGTAAACACGAGAGTTCCACAGGGTTCTATGTATAAATGGGTCAATGTGATTGAATTTTTTTTAGATTCACATGTTATTTCATATACTTAATAGAAGTGTAATGTGAGCTAATATGTTTCTTATTTCCCATTTCCATTCTTATGGTTTTCTTTTTTTCCTCTTTTTGAAATTATTTCTTCGTAAATTTTTAGTTTACTTACTTTTAATAATGATATGATGAAATACAAGTGACTAAATATTTATAAAACTATCTGGCGATTTAAAATAATGGCTGTGAGTTTGTTTGCCCAATTTCTCCCAAGGCTCAACCATTTAGAAACGGATGGCTATAGATAGACGGTACAGTACGGTATTATCTGTTATACATTTTATTTATAATTTTACATTTATACAACACAAAAAGAGTTTTTCAATTCGAACCGGTAGTTAATGAGATTAGTGCATTCAAACAAACTCTTCAGCTTTATAATATTAGGGTAAATGTGAGGCTATTGTAAACATACCTAATATGGAGTTTTTTTAAACCAAACCAGAACTACTATAGCATAGCTGGTACCAAACTAAACAAGATACATTTAATTTTGTAGTATGATTTCTACAACACAGTACATAACCCTCAACTAGGATGCTGCTAGGGCTGCCACATTATCGCAGTGCATCAGGAATGTTTGCCGAGGCCAGCATTGACTGCTTCAAAACAATAATCAGAAAAAGAGCGGCCTCCCTGATGCGTCAAATACGGGACGGCACTAACAGCCTCCTAAATACCCTTTTTGAAAAAGTATTTGTCCATTAGTAAGACATTGAAATACAATTCACCTGGGAAAGTTCAGCTTTAATGTAAAAAAAGTATAAATTACGAACATACGTTATAAGATTTACTAACAAACTATGGAGAAAATTCTAAAATAAAAACCCTTTTATTAAGTATTAATATAAACATACTTGCGATACAATTTGCTTTTTTCAAACACAACATACAATCACCAGACCAATGCAAATATGCAGCGAAAAAAGAAAGTACATACAACAATTTACCTTGATCAATGCTTGATATTCTTCTTTCAACCTATTTACCCACAACTCTTTGTCTCGAGGCCCTGCCTTGGTTTGCAGCAGGGGTATACTGCTTAGGGTTTTCCTAGTGCCTTCGTCAACCATTTTAACAGTATTTCATTTATTTCATTATAAGATTAAATTGTAACAAAACTACATAAACTTTGTTCTTGTATCCGCATACGTGTGTATGCATGTGTTTGACAAAACGTCAGTGTCAAACGTCATGATGACCATTGATGACGTCGACTAGTTGATTCTTAGACTAAGATTATGAGTTGATTATACTCAACGTCATTTATATCCATCACTTGTTTTGATTGTAATGTTTGTGTGCTCTTTGTTGATCACAAAATGTATGATATCGAATAATAGAGGACATAATCTATATATTACATAATTGCGTTCAGCCTCACTTGATTTACATAATATTCTATAATTAAAATATCTTATATAATTTTATTTCTAAACAAAGAAATTAAATATTTAAAATATAGGATCTTTTTAGTTTTGGAATATCTATTACCTAGATTGGAACCTAAACTTTGCATTAAATTTTGCATAATACCTACCAATAATATTTAATATCTATACTTCTATTTCCCAGATTTATAGTTTGTCCATATTTTTGATTAATTGTTTTATTATTTATTACCCTGCAATCCGAAATGTTTTATTGGATAACACCATAGATGAAGGAAATGTTTCTCTGAAGCCAAATGTTTCTCAAATATGGCGGCAACTACGTTCATAACAAATAGTGTTGTACTTATATTATTGAAAACACCCATATCGATCTACCTGGCCTGTTGGTCTAGTGGTTAGTGACCCTGACTACTAAGCCAGAGGTCGTGGGTTCGATTCATACCCAGGACAAATAATTGTGTGATGAGCACGATAATTTGTTCTCTTTCTGGGTGTCATTTAAATATAATATGTTGAAATATGTAAGTATGTTTATCAGCAATCTGGTTACCATAATACAGGCAGTGCCTAGTTTGGGATCAGACGGCCGTGTGTGAGTTGTGTGGAGTTATAATTATTATTACTATATTATCTATAATAACAATATGTTTTCGACGGGAAGCAGTCACATGGTCGATCACCTACGCGCTGGACACTTTGGAACTCTGGACAGACATGATGAAAGCTGCAACACAAACCTGCCATCGCAAGGGATGCATTATCCAAAGCAGAACTGATGTTCTGCTTTGGATAGAGGGGTCCACGACCACTCTGTCAAGAGAGTGAAAAACTGAGTGAAAACAAATATTTTTAACCTACTTAAAAAAAGGAGGAGGTTCTATGTTCCACTGTATAATATATATAATTTTTTTTTTTATGTATGTTTACCGATTACTCAAAGATGCCTTAGACCAATTTAAAAAATTATTCTTTTGTTTGAAAGGTTTCCAGGAGCTCCCATGGTCATCAGGTCAGGACCTAAGGGATCGTGGAGAGCTCGAGGGAACTCTTAAAATTTTATAAGCACACTTAAAGCGGTTTGAGTATTTTGAGGCGCATCGAAGTCGGTGATACTTTTTTTAAAAGATAATGATTAAAAGTACATCTTTTAATTATCTTTGAAAAAGCTTAAAATATCGTGAAAACTGTAATTTTTTTTATGGAAATATAAATAATTTTACTAATATCAATCGCTGCAATTTTGGCATGCTTTTACTGTGGTGTCAAGCATCATGACATGTTTGATTCTATAGACTTTATTGAGTTATGAAAACAAAAGTCATAAAACCTACCTATTATTAATTAAAAGGACAGAAAAACTTATTAACCGACGAAAAAAAGGAGGATCTCAATTCGACCGTATATATATATATATATATATATATATATATTATATTTGTTTAGCCCTCTCTCCGTTATTTCTGAACCGATTTTGTTTATTCTTTTTTGTTGGAGAGCGTATACCTTGACATGGGACCACCCATGTCAAGGAAGTCAGGATCTGATGATGGCATCTGATAAAATTGAGAGAAACCCTCGAAAATTGTAGGAACGAATGGTGTTTCTGTTTACTTTTCATTACTTTATCAGGTATTTGCGTTTAGAAATCATCACATCATGTACATGCTGAGCTGATGATGAAAAAAAACATAAAATAAAAATCTTTTGAACAAAAAATTAAACCGACGAAAAGAACTAAAAAGCATAAAATAACTACTAAAGACTTAAGGTTCATTTATTTTATTTTGTTTTATTTTATGGTTTTTAGTTCTTTTCGTCGGTTTAATTTTTTATTAAAAATATTTTTTTTCAGTTGATGACAAACACATTTCAGAATGCTGCTTAATTTTACAAATTTTTGCACCACTTGAGTTTGAAAGAAACTCATAGGCAAAGAGTATACAAACACTACGTCTCATAATAATAATAATAAAGCCCATTTATTTCCAATCCAATTATTACATGCATTACAATATATTAAATAAAAAAATTAAAAATTCCATCTTATCTTTAAAATATCACTAATTGTATTGTATATATAATTTTATTTATTCTGATCAGATGAATTTCATTTTAATAATCACTATTATTGCTGTCCTCTTTTTCATTGATTGGAACCCCTTCTCGGGTATAGGCCTCCTCCAGCTTGTTCCAGACCTCCCTGTCCTTTGCTTTTATTCTCCAGTTTGTTCCTGCTACAGCTTTTATGTCTTCTATCCACTTTTTTGTAGGCCGCTCTCTTCTTCTTTTTCCTGTCGGTGAATCCCATACCGTTGTCTCTGAAGTCCATCTTTTGTCTGTATATCTTGCTATATGTCCTGTCCACCGCCATTTCAGTTTTAGAGCATAATGTAAGGCGTCTATAACTTTCGTGTTCTGTCTTATGTATTCACTTCTTATTTTATGTGATCTTCGTATTTTCAATATGCTCCTTTCCATTGCCTTTTGACATTTTACTAGTTTGGTTTTTATTTTTGTATTGTACATCCATGTCTGGCATCCATATGTGATTGTAGGCAGAATGCAGGTATCTAGAACGGTCTTTTTTAGGTGGAGAGGGAATTGGCCTTTCAGAATTTCTTTCAGGGACCAGAACCTTTTCCAGCCTACGTTAATGCAGCGTTCGACCTCTTGTTCTTCGTTTTTGTTGTCGAATGATATTTGTTTTCCCAGGTATATATAACTTTCCACATATTCAAGCGGTTTTCCGTTTAGTTTTATCATGTTTCTGCGGCTGTTTGTCATTATTTTAGTTTTATTTTCGTTCATTTTGAGACCTGTTTTTCCACTTTCTTCATTTAAAGCGTTTATCATTTCTTCTAACTTTCCACTAGTTTCAGAGAATAGAACAATATCGTCTGCGAATCTAAGGTGAGTAAGTCGATCTCTGTTGACCCTAATCCCTTCTGACTGCCTGTCGAGTTTATCAAAGATGTGTTGTAATACTGTTATGAACAGTTTAGGTGAGAGGGGATCTCCTTGTCTCAATCCTCTGCCGATTGGGATGTCAGGGCCTCGTTTCTCTAGTCTGACTTGGTTTACTCTACCATTATAAATGTTTTCAGTACCCTGACGTATTTTTCATTTATATGACATTTTGTCAAAGCTTCCCAAATAGCATCGTGAGAAATCGTGTCAAACGCTTTGGCATAGTCGATGAAAGCTATATATAGCGGCCTGTTGAACTCCTTATATTTCTCCATCACTTGTTGCATTACTTGTAAGTGGTCCGTTGTAGAAAAACCGGAACGAAAACCCGCCTGTTCTATCGACTGGAACTGGACGATTTTCGGGCTTAATCGACTTTGTAGAATCGATGTGAATATCTTGTACGTACTCGAAAGAAGGCTGATAGTTAGGTAGTTAGCGATGTCTCGAGGATCTCCTTTCTTATAGAGAAGAATTATGTCGGATCTTTTCCACTGTTCAGGCACCTGGCCTGTGTCGAGAGCTTTGTTAAATAGGTATGTAAGTGGCCGGGCTAGCAGAGCAGCACCAACCTTTATGGCTTCGTTTTGTATGCCGTCGGGACCTGGGCTTCTATCTACTTTGAGTTTTTGAATATGTTTGATGACTTCCATGACATCCACTGGAGGTAGATTGTGCGTGTCTTGAAAAATTCCGATGGTTTCAGATATTCTAGTGGAGCAAGAAATTGAGCTTGATGTATTTTCATACAATTGCTTGTAAAAATCTGTGGCGCGGTTCATAATGTCTTGTCTGGTTTTCGTTTCTTCTGATTTCGTTTTTAAGTTTTGAATCCAGTTTTTATGCGTAGTCAGTTTTTTTAAGGCTCTTTTCGTGCTTCTGTATTGATTTAGGTTGGTCTCAATTATTTTGTTTCTGTGGTCCTTATCAATAGCTTTACTTGTTGTTTTAAATAATCTGCTTAATTCTTCCTTCATTTCTTTGGTTTTTTGTTTCGTTTTCAGAAGTTCATTTCGTCTTGTAAGAAGAGCTCGCTTAGATTCACTGAGTATTTTGTCGATCGTACTCAGTTTTTTATTATTTGGTCTACGTGTAAGGCTGGTGTTTATAATGTTTACTAGTTTGTCGTAAAAACCTTGAGTATCTATTTCTTCGCTTCCTTTCTGTGTTTCCAATTGACGTATGTTAGTCTTCAGGTTACTTAAATATGACAATGTATCCTCGTCCGCTTTCAGCGGCTTTGGTTGTGCTTTGAACGATGTTCTACTCTTTTTGCCTTTATCTAATATGTAAGTAGCTCTTACCAAGCAATGATCAGATCTGAATCCAAAGCCATGTAGTACTTCTACGTTCCTTATCTTCAAAGGTTGGTTTGACAGAATGAAATCAATTTCGTTCTTTATACTCGTATTACCGCAGGGGGAGAGCCATGTCCATTTGCGATTTTTTCGCGCTCTTAAAAAAGTGTTCATAATGGATAGTTTATGTTCTAATGCGTATTGAATTAGCTTCTCTCCTCTCTCGTTTCTGTTTCCCAAAACAGAACCGAACTTTCCCAAAACAAAGTTTTCATTGGCCTCTGTTTCTGTCTGGCCAATTTTTGCATTAAAATCGCCGATAACGAGGACATTTTCTCCTGCCTGGTCTTGAGCTGTTTTCAGAGCTTCATAGAATAAGTCGATTTCTTCCTTTGTGGCTTTTTCAGTTGGTGCGTATACTTGTATGATTGTGAGCGTTTGGCTGTCGTATTTCATTTCTAATAACGCTACTCGATCAGATAACGCTGAGAAGTTTACTATGTTGTTTTATGTTCTTTTTTGATTAAAAAGCCAATTCCATATAGACCGAGCGTTTCACCCTTGTAGCAGAATATGTAGTTTTCATGTTCTTCAATATTGCAACCCATTCTTCTAACTTCCGCCAGGCCTAGGATGTCAATTTAAATTTTTTGTAATAGGTATGTCAGTTCTATAAATCTTTTTGGTGATGCTAGAGATCTTACATTGAATGTTCCAATCATGAGTGTTTGCTGTGGTTCTATTTTTAATTTTGCTGGAGGGTTGTGGTCTTTGTGAACACTACGTCTCTTAAGAAAAATAATTGAAATGTTGACAACACTGAAATGTCTAGTTGTGATTTGTCAATAAAAATAAACGAGTTCTGTGGTTTTAGATAGCTGTGATTAGAATAAGATTCATTACCTACAATATGGAAGGATAATAAGTTAAGCAAAGATATTATTTTCGCTTAATATCAACACGTAAGTAGTCCCCATTAATACAAAATCATAGAACAGGTTTTTCACCGAGTTATGTATCCGTATTCAATTTTATTATTAAAAAAAAATGATGAGTAAATTACTTGTCTAATAATATTTACGATTTTTATTAGTTTTTCGTACGAGCAGCTTTTATATTGGATCATCATCATATTCATTTATTACGTAATTCTACTAATTTTAGCCAATATCTAATGAACTACTCATATTTAAAAAAATAATTAATTAATTAGTAATTAATTTAATAAATTATATGGGATTGTCTTACAGCTATTAAAGAGATAGGGAGAATAGACAATTATGTGTCCTGCTTCTGATGAAGATTGCGACAGTAAATTTGTATTCTCAGGTTGCGCTTGTCTGTTTAAATATTTTCTTGTATATCATAGTGTCACAATGGGTTCAGAACAGTCCTCTGTACCTTCAAAGAAGCAGGCTCAAAGGGCCCCACCAATGAGGCGAGGCCACACTATAGCTGTCTCAAACATAGCAGGTATGGTTTTTATTTTTACATAACTGGTTCACAACTAATAATGGTGCTTATAAACACTTGGAAAACCACTTGTGATTTGTGCTGACTATATCCCAGTCCCTTGTCACATGACCTAAGATCCACATAATAAATGGAGCACAATTGTCTCCGACTGGTACCCCATGGACGGTAAACAAAACAGAGGACGCCAACAAATAACATGGGAAGTCGACCTAAAACTCACAGCACCATTGGAGAAGGGTTGCACGAGACAGAACCCACTGGAAAATGTTAGAGGAGGCCTATGCCAAGAGGCTTGCTGAACTGCAGGACATTTTATAAAGGCAACAACACACATTTTTCATCCATTAACATGCAGTTCAGAATCAAGGGTTGAAATAATAATAAAGAGAATAATAATAATATCCCGGTCCCTTTAGAGTTTTAGCATACTTTACTAGCAGAGGCACAACACTATGCAGTAGATAGATACTGATGACATTCTTCCATATTGAAAAGTATTACCTCAGCCATGAATGTTTCCTAAGTCCTCCAGTTTCAGTTGTTTGTTTTTAATAATAAACATTGCTAGTAAAATGGATCACTCATTATCAATAATGTTATTAAGCCCTGCAGGGAAGCTTGTATTAGGAGTGGGCACACATTGCAGGTTTCAGCGGTGGCAGTAGTCACCATTGTTTGCCTCCAATAACAACAAAAAAAATTGGTAGTGTACTGGGTAACCTGCAATCACTGGGTTACAAGTCTGACATCTTTTAGTATAACTGAAGCATTAGCTTTTAGTATAGTTTAGCTGGAAAGGTTAAGAAGATTATCTTAACCTAATATTATCCCATGTGCTAATAAAAGCTACAGTACTTTACACAAGCAGTAGCAGTATAGTAACTGGAGACACCTCACACACGGCCGTCTGATCTAACTAGGCAGAGCCTGTACTATGCTAACCAGACTGCTGATAAACATATTTATATATTACTAAATACATACGTATTATAGATAAATTAAATGCAGACACAGAACAAATGAGTGTGCTTATCACACAATTTCTTGTCCTGGGTGGGAATCGAGGGATTCTGGCTCAGTAGTCAGCATCACTAACCGCTGGACCCCCACGCCCGTATGCAAGACACTGGAGTTCTCCTTGTACCCTAGTACATACATTTTTAAATTTAAAAAAGCATATGAATATTACAGATGCATCAAGATCATCAGATCCTACAGCCAGCGGCAACAATTCACCGGGAACGAGTATCTGTTCAGATTCAGAGCTTCCATACATATCATATACAGTTGATCGGCCTATTGGAGGTATATGACACTATTATTATCATTTTTAAAGCATATCCATATTTTTAAACCATTTGATATATAAAATCTTAAGATTATATGAAAATAGTCATAGTACGTATTGTTTTTTGTTGAATTAGTTTGCATTACAAAGAAAATCGAATTGTGTTTTGTACATTTGATCTTGATGTGTATGATGACCTTTTTTAAATATGTATTTGGAAACCTTTCTTTTTGTAAAAAATCCAGAATAAAGCTCAAAAACTTGCAGTAAGAAGTATGTCTGTCTGTCTGTGGTCCCATTTTGGTGCATTTGTTATATCATTGTCACAAATCTTGAACGCACTGGTATAAAGGTGAAAGTTTGTGAGTGTGTGTATGTTTGTTACTCTTTCACGCCAAAACTACTAAACCGATTGTGATGAAACTTGGTATGTAGATAGCTGGAGACCTGGATTAACATATAGGCAACTTTTTATCCCGATATTACCACGGGATCGGGACTTACGCGGGTAAAACCGCGCGGCGCTTCTAGTAAAAAATAATTCAATAAAATAATTCCTTGCGACTATGGAGGTTACATATGTTTTAATATATTTGTACTGGCATCACCATATAAAACCTTACAGTATACAAATAACGTTATTATTATTATTATATAATGCAATACAGAATAATTAAAGTAGAAGCAATAATTTCAAATACAATATTGAATGAGTGACTTTCAAAGTTGAAGTAAACATTTAAACACAATCAGAGACAATGTCAAGTGATGTCAATAGAAAAATATTATGTTTAAATAAAATAATTTATCTGTCAAACAATCTTTTATAGACTAGTATACTTTATCTATAACATTTTTTTTGTAGTTTTGAAAGTATTAAAATTAAATTTTTTAATAACTTAATGATATATCTATACTAATATAAGGTGAAGTTAGTTTGTTTATTTGCTAATCTCAGGAACTACTGGTCCGATTTGAAAAATTCTTTCAGTGTTAGATAGCCCATTTATCGTGGAAGGCTATAGGCTATATATCATCATGCTAAGACTAATAGGAACGGAGTAGTGACCATAACCGCAGGTGAAACTGCGGGGACGGCTAGTTTTATAATAAAATTATAACTAAAAAGTATTTACATTTATTTATATTTTTTACTTATACAAATTAAACATGAAGTGTGTTCAGATACTATTTTATTACTCTCCTTGTTAGTAAATTGTGTTAGTATTTATACTATAATACTAAATGTGGGAACTAAGGAAACTATATGCTATTGGAGTCACTCCTATTGAGGTGACACACATACTTGTGTAGTGGAAACTAATAATAAAATACTTACAAAACACTTTTAATATATTTAATAACTAAAATGTGTTGTTATTCAATAGTATAGTTTTGTTT
The DNA here is from genome assembly GCA_949752705.1 of Callimorpha dominula. Lineage (NCBI taxonomy): Eukaryota > Metazoa > Arthropoda > Insecta > Lepidoptera > Erebidae > Callimorpha > Callimorpha dominula. Next base: position 1,831,377 of record OX457019.1, on the reverse strand, counting down.
GGAGGAATGTAGAAATGTTTTTGAAGATAATAAAATTGCGTAATGGTGAATTTTTCAGATGTAGATTTGATACAAGAACATAACAAAATTTTACGGATTTTGTATCCGATTATGAACTCTGGTTGCCTAATGCGAGGGCTTCTCCGCCATCTTCACCATCCGGGAAACCAAGTCCCACCCAAAACCCAGTTGTGTTTAACGCGTGTGGTCACAATACAGCTATATATTTTTTAGGGTTCCGTTAAAAAGGACCCTTAATACCATCACTTTTTTATTTCAGTATGACACGTCAGAATGAACTCAAACTGCCTGATGGAAAGCTAGAGTTAGGTCCAAAGACTGAAGACCACCATTATAGATAGAATGATACTAAAATGGTAACCCTCAGTTTGACAGCCTCGAGAGATACTTTTCACGCCCGGCTTAAAAGACCCGGGATTATATATGTCGAAGGAAACACGTGTGCTGGTAATGCTTTCCACATTGTAATGGTGCGGCAAAGAAAGGAGATTTGCAGGTTTTCTTGTCCGTCTGTCAAGATCCTTTTTTTTTTCGCATACCAACATGTAAGAAATCTTTTACTTCACAGATTCCCCAAAAGCATCAGCAAGGAACCAACGTACGACTGATAAGAAATCTATACTACAAAGAAGACAGTTGAGTCTCCAAGCTAGGAAAACGAAGCTAGCGCGTGATATCATTGTAGTAAAACCTGCCACGGATGACCAGCTCGATGAAGATATACAGAGACTACAGGTGAACACTACCTTACTTTTATTGGTGAAAAATTACTTACGTAGCTTCGCTGGCGTAAAATAAATTTTCTGTCTGTCTGTCCTTTGCTGTATTCCTGGCAATGTGTATGCAAAATTTAATGATGATCGGATGAACGGTAAGCGAAAGGTAACACAGCCCCCACCCTCAGCCAGACCTGAGGATTGTAGCTGGTAATGACTGGATGCGGAAGGCGGAGAACCGAGTGCTTTGGCGCACGTTGGCAGAGGCCTACGTCCAACTGTGGACTGCAATAGGCTGATGGATTGATTGATAGATTGATCGAATGAACGGTATGGCAGTGCATAAAATAATAACTATAATAATAATAAATTCACACATCTTACACACGGCCGTCTGATCCCAAACTAGGCAATAACCTGTACTATGGTAACCAGACTGCTAGTAAACATACTTATATATTTCTAAATACATACATATTATAGATAAATTACAACCAGACACAGAACAAATGATCATGCTCATCACACAATTATTTGTCCTGGGTGGGAATCGAACGACCTCTGGCTCAGCAGTCAGGGTCACTAACCACTAGATCAACAGGCCAGTCTACGATCAAACAATCATTGATTTTTATATAGTCCTAGCTTCCCGCGGCTTCGCTTGCTTAAAAGTTATTTTGGGTTTTGTTTCAGGATATACCAACATTTCTACCCATCATGAGAGGCACTTTGGGTCTTCCCGGTGCACGAGACCCTGAGGTATTAGAAGGTAAGAATTGCGGAAATATGATTTAGTAATTATAATTTAGTAAAACTAAAAAAACAGGCTTTAATGGTGAATCGAATTAAAAACCAAACAATTCCACTATCCTCCTCCTGGCTTTCATCATCAGACATCATCATCAAGCTCAATCTATTAGACTCGTCATAATGAATCGTATAGGCTGTAAACTCCAGGGGTTTACTAGTAGCCACTAAAGGGTTCCACTATCCACCTCCTTGCTCCATCATCAGATCAGCTCCAAGATGCCAAATTATAGTAGGTTATATATACCTACATACAGCGTGTAAGTCTTACAAAAACATCTTTCTTTGGATACTTATCACAATGCAAAAGTCAGTTCATCATAAAAATGCGAGATTAAGGATTTACAGTCAATAGTTTGATTTTTAACTACGCAATGTAACGCAACACGCGTACTGTGCGGTACGGTGAATGACCTTCAGCGCTCGTCGAAGCAGCTGATTGCATAAATGTGTATGCGGTCAAAATAAATTTCCTTCTTTCTTTCATAAATGTTTTACATTGCAGTTTTTGGCCGTATGGGGTATTTACTTATTTTTTTTCGGTAAAATGTTCTGTTTACTCATTGTGAGTTGAGGTCTGTGCAACTTCATCTGTGCTTATAGATAATATGGTTTTTGTATATTCCCTACTTAGTTCTTTTTTTCAACCCCAGGTCTAGACTACAGGCCGTGGATCCGTGTGACGAGCCGGCTCCAGGCTCACCTGGCCGCGTGCGCACATCCTTTGGCGGCTGAAGAGATTTCTCTCGCCGCCAAGATCAAAGAGGTACAGCAGATTAATTGACATATTTATTTATTTTCGATCTCCAACAAAAAACATACACAGTATTGTGGCGACATCTACATACAGCGAAAATATACTTCAATGTCATTTAACGAAGACACATCCCACTATAGAGTAATTACTAATCCTGCATCACACGACACGACATCGTGACGTGGTGTTGTGGATAAGCCCTTACTAAGAAAATCTATAAAAACTAACTACAACTTTTTTAGTTAGCTTTTATGATTTGTTTTATAACTAAGTGAATAGTATCAAAATAAAAAATATGTACGATTTAAAATCTTTACGTTTACACATTTCACCTGCTTTTATGAGAAACGGACATAATAATACCGGGAAATTCAAACGTTCGTAATTTGTACACGGTTTTTTTTTTTATTCTTAGGTAAGTGTTCACTGTCATATACACGCTGTATATACAACTTTCCAACATCTACCGTTGGACCGCAGTCCGCCAGACATGATAACTTAGTCTGGTCGGAGGGACCTTTGTTTTGAAGCGACATAACACCTGTCCGTCCACGTGGTGACGGATGGCGCAATAGTTGAAGTGGTCGCCTCGCCACTAGCCACGCCCAGAGTTTCACACGGGACAAAAATTTATGTGATATAGTCCCGAGTCTGGGTGTTTTTTGTGTCCAGTGTGGCACAGGAATAAGACTAATGCGGGAATTATATTAATTTTTTTTTTGTTTCCAGGCTGACACAGAAATCGCCCGACTTTATTCCCAAATGGTGGACAAGCAGAGAGCCAATGCCCGACACGCGGAGCGACTGGCGAGGGTCCACGAGGTGTCTCACCAGCTCTCCCGGTGTAACTCACTATTGCATCAGGTATTATCCTCATCCTTATAAATGTAAATGTCAGTTTGTTTGTCACACTTTCAAGCCTTAAATACTAGAACCGATCATAAAATTATGTCCGGCGCCTTCCACATACAGCGAAACACTAGAAGACAACAGTTAATGGTTGAGGAGGGTTAACCAGAGTTTCATGGAGGGACATTTTAGATAGGGACATTTTTTCTGGATAAACAAAAAAAAGTAGGCAGTCATGGGGCTGCCGACAGAAGTAAAAACTTAAAAGGACGTGTCGCGTCAATAAAATATTGAATAAAGGTTTGAGCAGTATAGACATTATAAATTTTCACCTTAATTACAATTATGTTTTTGTTTATTTTACCATATGACACAATTTATATTACACAATTATTTATACTACTTTTTTGAACTATTTATATTTTTAAAGATTAATTAATAAGGAGCTGACAGAACTCAATGTTTAAATTAGCGCCATCTAGTGGATCTAGATATGTACTATTAGCGTGACGGTCACGAGTTCCGTGCAAGCGAACGACGCGACGTCATGCGGGCGCCGCGACGTCAACCGAGCGAAGCGGCGTCAAGCATGTGCCGCGACGTCAACCGAAGGCCGAGACGTCAACCGAGCGCCGCGACGTCAACCGAGCGCCGCGACGTCAACCGCGCGCCGTGACGTTAAAGGGGCGCCGAGACGTCAACCGAGCGCCGCGACGTCAACCGCGCGCCGTGACGTATACCGAGCGCCGCGACGTTAACCGAGTGCCGCGACGTTAACCGAGCGCCGCGACGTCAACCGCGCGCCGTGACGTCAAAGGGGCGCCGCGACGTAAACCGAGCGCCGTGACGTCAAAGGGGCGCCGCGACCTAGTTTTTTCATTGACCAGTACAACTTGAGTGTAATTTAATTAATACCGCGTTCCAATAAATAAAAAACGATTCGTTTTGCTCACGGACGGTAAAATTTTCGTTCAAAATTCAAGCAAATTTTACCGTCCGTAAGCAAAACGAATCGTTTCTTGTTTATTGAAACCGCGGCATAAGCCGTTTTCACGTAATTTTTAAAGTTGTAAGACATATTGTTTAAAAATTTTAGCTTTCTGCACTTCTTCTGTATATAAACTGTAAATATTCCAAAATTCACGTTACTACGTTCGCGACATTTTCTTAAAAAGGGGTACAAAGGATTCTTCTTCACGTATTAATATAATGATTTGAAGGTTATTTTTTTTTCTGTTATGTGACGTCGCAGCATCCGTCTCCCATCTTCACTCTCTTTCTTGACTATTGACTATAGGCAATGTGAGACAAGGAAGGATATAGGAAGTGTACGAAAGCTCATCGATTTTCGTATAAACAAAATAATGGTGTATTATTATATTACTAGCAACCCGCCCCGGCTTCGCACGGGTAGCAGAGACATCAACATATTTCAATCAATTAACACAAAATCTTATCAAATTATACACCTAAACCTTCCCCATGAATCACTCTGTCTATTGGTGAAAACTGCATAAAAATCCGTTCAGTAGTATTTCAGATCGCGAACAGACAGACAGACGCGGCGGGGGACTTTGTTTTATAATATGTAGTGATAATGTCTTGGATAATAATGACGCGTTCGAAATTAAACCAATTTAAGTTGCGTTCAATTGCTTAATTTGCTTTATTTATTTTCAGACGCTACAAGACGCAGAAGAATTAAACGCTTTACTGCCAGAAAACAAACGCTTGGAACCATTTGTATGGAATATAGAAGAAGAACGTTGAATCCCACACTCTTCCTCCGAGCGAGAGACCTTCACTCTTGAGACCAGAGTTGGTCGTAGTCGGTTCTAGAGGAATCCTGCAGATGCTTAGATTGACTTCTAAAATAGTTGTCTTAAGATTACAATTTGAGATTAATTCAAGGCAAATGTACAGTCACAAACATTCATTTAAACTCCATTTTGTATTGGTTCTGGTATTTCTATGTAATATAATGAGTTTTAAGGCGCAGATGCGGATGCAGATGTCGCAAGTCGATGCGGAAGCTCCGCAATTACGAATGCAGATGCAACATCTCTGATATACAATAACAAACGCGTCTGATCTTATCACCGAAATCTTCGCTCCTATTGGTCAATGATGCGACTTGCACTGCATCTGCATAAACATCCCTATTGATTATTGCGGATGCGGATGCAGATGCAGATGTCGAAAACGATGCAGAAGCTCCGCAATTGATAACGCTGGATGCGAAAATCCGCAACATCCTTGATATGTATGTATTTACCTGGAATCTGGAGAGCCCTACATCTTTTAGTTAACCATTGCTATTAGTCCAGATCTAGAAATTTGTTGTTAAATATAAATAAATTAATGTACAAAAATGTCTCGTCGAGCGCTACACACTTCACAGTTTTCCTAAGTATTTGTAATAGTATGTCCAAGTCGATGCGGAAGCTCCGCAATTGCGGAAGCGGATGCGAATTTCCGTATTTTTTTAATAGTGAGAATTCTCAAACATTTTCGTTGCTCATGACAGGAGATGAATGAAAGAAGGCATGTAGATGTAGTCTTTACTGGTAAAAGACTATTGTTAATATATCTATGTACTAGAATAATAATTTATAATCGATCTCTGTATAATTTATAGTAAGTTATAATAAAATATATTCAGCTTTTTAATTTTTGATTTCATTTAAAAGCAGAGCTCTGCTTAAATTCAAACCATGAGAAATGTTTATTTTTTTTGATGACGCGCTTTTCGGTGCGTGAGTGAGCTTACGGAAGGTCCTAACCCTTCACTCTTCCCGCTTTCCTCCCCCCTCTATTCCCCCCCTCCACCTCCTCTCTCCCCCCTCTCCCCTCTTCCCCTACTCCCATCTAAAAGGTCGGCAACGCACATATGCAGGTGTCCATAGGCGGCGGTAGTCAATTACCATCAGGTGACCCGTCTGCTTGTTTGCCTCCTATACCATAAAAAAAAGTCAGTTTAGAAAAAAATAGGTTTCGATTTTAATCTTTATTGCTCTCAAAACCTAGGTATGGTCACAATACACAATGGACGCTGTCAGGTAGGGCCGCAGATGGCCTCGACGTCTCTACGCGGGGTTTCGGTCAGCGCTGAAGACTCGCAGCCAGTCTTATTTAAGCAACGTTGTCCAAGGGCTCCTCCTGTGGGGTTCGAACCCCGGATTGGGGCTGGGACATTACTGGCAAACTGCCGGCGGCGGGGTCGGAATCGCAGACGATTTGTGGTAGCTTCGCGGCCTGTGTACGCTGTACAATGAGCGACTGTAGTTGATAGAAGAGACACCACCTAGAAGCACTCTTCATAGTAGAAACAGTTATTTGATGTCGATAAAAATATATAATCACATTCCGAAACTAATACTCCTATTACGAAATTTTGAATTAAAATGATTTTTACTTGAAAATTGCTTCTACACACTTGGGGAATATTTTAACTTCTGTAATGCTCATTAAGTGGACTGTAATGTTCTTTTGAGTACAATAAAGCGAAATGTCTACCAACTTCAGATTTATTATAGTTTTTATTTTATTTTACAACAACGCTAGGTAGCTTGTAATTTATAACATCTCGATTTTTAGCCGTGTTTAAACGCAAATGATTCTATTCTACTATTCTAGGAGACGGGAAGAGCAGCTATTTATACAAAATACCAAAAAAAAAATGTTTAAATAATTTAATTTGTAATAATTGAAGTTTATCAATAAGTAAATAGTTAATTTATCAAATAAAATAGTCATTTCCACTGCAGTAAGTCCCGATACCGTGGGAATATCGGGATAAAAGGTAGCCTATGTGTTAATCCAGGTCACCAGCTATCTACACCCCAAGTTTCATAGCAATCGGTTCAATAGTTTTGCGTGAAAGAGCAATAAACATCCATATATCCTCAAAAAGTTTCATTTAAATTATTAGTAGTCTAAAAAAGGTAGTAGTTTATTTATTTTTCTTAACTGACAGCTTGTATTATATAGAAGACTATATAATACAAGCTTTATTTATGTTTAGTAGCCAATTTTCAATCTACTCTACAATACTACTCAATCTATTGAACTACACTTACACACTAATTGCAGTTTTAACTAAGAATTCAATAAACCACTATTGTAAGACTATTACTTAACGTATTAATTAACGTATTAATTTCCAAAAATACTAGATTCAAAATAGATTGAATTAAATAAAACACACACACACTAACAAAGATACAAGTATTTTCATGCGGTTTTCACTAATGGACAGAGTGATTCATGAGTAAGGTTTAGGTGCATAATTTGTTAAGATTTTGTGTAAATTGGTTGAAATATGATGATGATTGTTGAAGATGTCTCTGCTACCAGTGCGAATCCGGGGCGGGTTGCTAGTAAAATAATAACACTATTACACGTATTATAATTAACATAACAAATTAATTCTGACACTTTTTATTCTGTATTAATTTAAATATTGAAGCAAATATGTTAATTCATTGTAATTATGTAAATTACATTTTATCTAAGTTGTATATTATGAACAATTAAACACAAATAAACACTTTCGTATTAAGTACATATATTAATGGATTTTATATCTATAAAATATTTTTAATTTTAATTCATCTAATTCTTATTTTTAGTTTTCTTGCTAATAATATAGCTATTGACCGTCAAGTCCAATAGTTAAAAAGCATAAAACGCTTGAAAATAATAACGATATTTTTGTATTTTATTTTTGATGATATAGGGGGCATCTCAAGAGTCACAGGGTTACCGGCCATTGAGGTTGGAGTAAGCTTTTTTCTTGAAGGTTTAAAGGTCATATCGGCCCGGAAATACCGCACGCGACACTTATTCCACAGATTGTCGTGCGAGGTAAAAAGTGTTTTGAGAGCCGCACAGTGGTGGAGTGCCAATTATCTTAATTAAAATATATATTTTTTTTAACCATAGTCAAGTTTACTTAACCATAGCGTCGCCGCGTCGTTCGACTATGTGTATGTAATACCACAGAATACATAATACTACCAGAAATGACAAATGAGTAGGTATGAATTAATGTGCGTTGGAACTCTGCTCTTATAAAAACGTCTTTAAATGTAAATGCTGAAGTAAGTATGCTTTCGGTTTGTGCCGATATGATAACTATGGTCAATAGCTTGCCTCTTTTTTTTATAAAACCTCTTGAATCGCAACCCCGGGCCCGGTGTGCAAGAAGAATACTGTTCCCGCACCTATTGCGATGCAATATCACTCGGGTGCAAGTGTTATCGCAATGGACTACCAACACAGAATGATTTAGTAGGTATGTAGGTATATTTAGATTGAGGTAGGTATTTATATATCTTTTTTTTTCTTTTGTTTTTTTTTTTTAAGAGAACTCTCGCATTAGGAATTACTCCTGTGTTGCGGGGGACTTTACAAACATACAAACAACGGACACAAAGAACACCCAGACTCCGGTGGGAATTAAACCCACGACCTGTAGCATAGCAGTCAGGGTCACTAACCACTAGGTCAACAAGCCAGCCAATATATGGGCCGATGCAGCTTAAAATAAATGATTATTATTACTTCTAAAAGGTACAGCAACAAGAAAAACAACCTGCCAATACAAAACTTAGGTAGTACTTTTTCAATTACCAATTGGTAGCAAATACAATTACATTATTCGTGGTAAACAAACGCATAATCAAAAATTGTAATACATCGAACTAATATTTAAATAGTTAAAGCATTATTTTGTCTTTAGAAATCACGGGATCCAATCAGAAATTAGTACGCTCGAACGATAGTTACAGACAGTTCAACGTATCAGCAATAGTGGCGTTGGAGAAGTCTCGAATGGAGACCATGGACCGCAGAAGAAGCCATTGTGGGAAGCCTATGTCCAGTGGGTGTCCTTTGACTGAAATGTTGATGATGATATTCACATTTAAAACCATAGATTAAAGATTTTTTTTTTTTAGCTACATGATGACAAGTGACAAGTAGTTTTTTTTCCATATCATTGGTGGGTAATTTTTTTTATGGGATAGGGGGCAAACGAGGAGACGGGTCACTTGATGGTATTAGAATAGAACACAGAAAGTAGGTATATTAATAATGGTGTTGACAGAATTTTTGTACAATCTCTAAGTGACTACCGCCGCCTATAGGCACCTGCAACTCAAGAGTCACAAGTGCGTTGCCGGACTTTCAGGTGGGTATTGGTATTGGTATTGGTATAGGGCTCTGTTTCCGCATTTAGACTCATAAGCGGTCCATTATGCGTACAGGTGGGCTGACTAGTTGAGCCAGCCTAGCTCCTTCCAGAAGCGCAGAAGCCTCCTGGGGCATTCACAGGCTTCTAGGAGCGACCTCGCTCCCGCGAGGATACTTGCCCGTTGTGTGGCCACTCCCTCGCACTCCAGGATAACGTGGGCGGCCGTTTCCTCCGCGTTGAGACAGCCTCTGCATAGAGGACTGTTTGTCACATTGATGGCGAATAGGTGTCGATTTAGGGCCAAGGCCAACCCAATTTCAGGTGGGTATTTGAAGGGGGGAGAGGGGAGAAAACACAACGAAACATTGTTTCACTGCCGGTTTTCTGGGAGGCCGTGGTATCATTCCGGTCAAGCCGGCTCGTAAGTGCCGAAGCATGGCTCTACCACAGTTAAATATATTTACAAGATGTTATAGGAAGGTCACGTTTAGTTGTCGTGTAGTACACCCCTTGACGACGTCGACGACGCGACGTAAAACGCTGATTGCATTAGGTAATTTCATCATTTTTAATAGAAATATTATTTGCAATTTTATTGACAACATGAAAATCGACCGACGATGATATTTTTTTTTCAATCTTTTTACGATTGAATTATTTAGACGGCTATCCATAACGACTATTAAAATATAACTAAATTTTTCTGTAACACGTCAAATTTCTATATATTTTAAGTATGAACAGCGGGTATGTCGTAGACACTCCCATTACCACAGATAAATGAAATCATCATCCTGCAGAGACAATGGCCTCACAAACGTGCCGAAAACCAAACAAGTGCCACGTCTTGACAAACACACCGTATTGATAAATGGTTGTGCAAATTTACGTCACACTGTAACATTTGAAACACTGCACAGTGTAGTATATACGGACTATTTCTCAGACCCTTTTCGGCTTTCCATTAAAAAAGACTAATAATATTAATAAATTTAAAAGAGAACTACAAAAATTACGCATAAAATTTAAAAGGAAATCAAACAAATGATATAAACATTCAAAAAAGGCATAGCCACTGTTCCACTGATCCATTAGCGTAGTGTTCCTTTTTTCTGTGCGTGAGTTGGGTCACCAAAGCTCCATATGGGGATTGCCACAAGTGAAATCTGTGAGGCACATGCATCACCAAAGAAGAAATAAATAAATCAAAATGTATAAAATATATTTTCATTTAAGGTTTTTAGTTCATATATCAGTAAAAATAGAGCAACCATGCTTTTCTTTACAGATCGGGGTATTTTGACATACGTCGGCGGTGGTTCATCTTCAAACACTCATACTTTACTCAGGGATTTAGTAGGAACGTCGGTTTTATCACATGTAACAATCGAGTTCACGTAGTTAGATTGGCCATCTTCAATAGTTTTAACATATCACGAGATCAAGTCACACCCGCTCCCTCAGGTGCGGCACCCAGTATAAACAAAGTTTCCGTACTTTCAAATGGTCGTGAATAATTCGATAAACAGTTATTGCATTGAACTTGAGGGTTTCCTTGATCTGTCGATATGTCACGTCAGTTTAATCTCCAATAATTTTCGTATAGACTCAATGTTCATATCGGTAGTCACTTCTATCGGCCTACCGGACCTTACATCCTCCGTAAGCAGAACAAACTTTCTGGCATCTCTTAGGTACTGTGTATTCTTAAAAAACTAGGGATAAAAATCTTTTGACTGACCTACAAATCTATATAAAAAATTACTGTACAAATTTTTATGCTAGTCTACGCTTTGTAATTACACCCCACCGGCTGCAATTACAAAGCGTAGACTAGCAAAAAAGGGAGAAAAATACTACCTACACACTTCTTTTTCTCCCTGGTTTGTATATGTATTTATGTACAGTAGGTATATGAATTTGCACTGTACGTTTTTGCATTAAAAAAACCAATGTCTTAATAATGGCCTCAATACATAGGCTGCACTAAAAGTATCGAGAATGGAATATTTCCACTGTTTCTGTCATATTAAAATCTTTTTAATTGAAAACTCCTTGGTTTTAAAAATCGAATACCATTTATTTATTTAAAAAAAGATTCTCGGTCTTGTCACAAGGTTTTGTCAAACTTGTTTAGTTGTTGAGAAAATGGAATTGACGCGAGAAAATTCAAGAGCGATGATTTATTATGACTTTCGAAGTGGTTTAACGCAAAAACAGTGTGTTGACCGGATGATTTCTGCATTTGGTGATGAAGCCCCATCCAAAACCACAATTTATCGCTGGTTTGCTGAATTTCAACGTGGACGTGTCAAGCTCAGTGATGAGTTTTTGGACGACCTTGACGGGGGTCAAGGTCGTCCGAAAACTGCAGTCACCCAAGAAAACGTTGATGCTGTGCGTAAGCTGATTGAGGAAGATCGACATGTTACATACCGCGAAATTCAGGCAACTTTAGACATTGGCATGAGTCAAATACAAATAATCTTGCATGAACAATTAGGTGTAAAAAAGTTGTTTTCCCGATGGACACCGCATTTGCTCTGTGAAGAGCAAAAAGCGGCTCGCGTTACTTGGTGCGTCAGAACTCTCGAAAGATTCCACGCAGGATCCTCAAATGCTGTATACAACATCGTATCAGGTGACGAATCCTGGATATACGCGTACGAACCCGAAACAAAAAAACAGTCACGAGTTTGGGTGTTCGAAAATGAGTTAAAGCCAACAAAAATTGTTCGTTCACGGAGTGTTGCAAAAAAATAGTGGCCACGTTTGTCTCCAAAACCGGCCATGTTGCGACTATTTCTCTTGAGGGACAAAGAACGGTTAATGCAGAATGGTATGCTAGCATTTGTTTGCCACAGGTCGTTTCTGAACTCCGTGAAGAGAACTGCAACCACCGCAGCATCCTCCATCGCGACAATGCGAGTTCTTACACCGCGCACAGAACAAAAGAGTTTTTAAAGCAAGAAAACATAGAATTATTAGACCATCCGCCGTACAGCCCCGACCTAAGCCCTAATGATTTCTATACTTTCCCTAAAATAAAGAAAAAATTGCGTGGTCAGAGATTTTCATCACCTGAGAAGCTGTGGACGCCTACAAAACGGCCATTTTGGAGACCCCGACTTCCGAATGGAATGGTTGCTTCAATGATTGGTTCCATCGTAAGGAAAAATATGTCAAATTTCGCGGAGAATACTTCGAAAAGCAATAAATACATTTTTAAATAGTAATGTTGTGTCACTTCCTTGATTCCCGAAATTTTCAGTGCCGCCCTCGTAATACACTGTGCGGTGTCATTGCGTCCTTGACAGCGGTACTAAGAACCAGTTTGTCTTCATCTTGGATTGACCCAAAACTGTCTGTTGTATGTTTAAAACATTGACGACATTATTCAATACGTAACTACATGTTACATAACCTGCACTTGTCTTTAAAACTTTTTAACAGAAGAATAAGACGAAAAATTTACGTACAGGCTAATCTTTTTGAAGTGAAAACTTCTTTAGGCACGTTTCTGCAGTTTTGCTATGTGGAAAAAGCACTGAACTAGTGACCGTCACGCAAATAATACATATATAGATCCACTAGAGGGCGCTAATCTAAACATTGAGTTCTGTCAGCTCCTTATTAATGAATGTCACCAACCTGCTAATGTGACGTTTTAAGTTCGTCGTTTCGTTTAAGTTTTCACTTCTGTCGGCAGTCCCATGACTGCAGACAGAAGTGAAAAGGTGCGAAATGAATATATTAGAGGGACCCTGAAAGTAGCACCAGTGGAGGAAAAGCTGAGGAGCAATAGGTTATCGTGGTATGGACATGTGATGCGGAGGGATGAGCAAAATCTGGTGAAAAGAGTTTTATGTTTGGATATTGACGGGTACAAGAGAAGAGGACGACCAAAGAAAAGATGGATGGACTGTGTGACAGAAGATATGGTTAGAAATGGAGTAAGCAGTGAAATGACGAACGATAGACTAGAATGGAAGAATAAAACATATTGCATCGACCTCAAAATATCTATTTACCTTTTAGGTAGATTTTTAGATATTTTTCAAACAAATTGATTAGGAATTGGTATGACATCTTAGAACGCCATTTTCTCTAAATAGTGTATGTGTGGCTCAACACTGTATTGCTTATCAGCGTCCAATTGGGACAAGGGTAGGCAGATTATGATTTGTAATGCATTTTGTCAAATGTTATTTATGCTTTGCGTTGTTTTACATACCAATTACTTAACATGATTATAAAATGATTAGTTTGTCAAATGATGTTATGATGTAATGAGATGTTGTCTTTCAATTATTTGTTGTATTTACACAAAGAAGTTTGTACAGTAACAACTTTATCAAGTAAAAATTACCGAAGATTATTTTTAAAATGAAAATGTGATTAGTTTTTTGTCAAATGAACATCACACATGACATTTTATTTTTGTCTGTCTATCTGTTTGTGCCGGCTAATCTCCGGAACGGGTCGACCGATTTCCACGGGACTTTCACTGGCAGATAGCTGGTGTTATAAGGAGTAACTAAGCAGACTTTTATTTTGGGTAAAAATTTAGGGTTAGGGTAGGGTTACGCGTAAAATGTATGGTATAGTACCTACTTACGTTTTATATAATTGTTCCTACCAAGCATTACGTTCGCCAAGGCTATAAGTAAGGCCTAACCGCCTACAATACCGTATTATCTTCGATCGGCAGTAACGAAGAAAAAAATATTTCTGATTGCTCCAAAAGCACAGATATAGTTCCTCAGTTAAACTCTTAGTTAAACTGAGATACTGGCAAAATGGCATTACTTACATGCTTTAAAATGGATTTGGAATTCCGTAGAATTAAGAAGTGTTTGCAGAGTCTGATTTCTAAATATACAATAATTTATACCTACACTAGCAACGCCCCACGGTTTCACCCGCGTAAGTCCAGATCCCGTGTCAATATCGGGATAAAAAGTAGCCTATGCGTTAATCCAGGTCTCCAGCTATCTACATACCAAGTTTCCATCCATACATCCTCACAAACTTTCACGTTTAAAATATTAGTAGGATTAATATACCTACATGCATGTAATAAAATAACTCAATCATATACCTACTCGTCTTTATTTTAACCGTCTTTATTGTAACTCTTTTATCAAGCACCTTTTTGGCGGTGGAGTAACCATGACTTGGCACTTATACGATGACGGGTCTAAAAAATTGTGCCACAGCTCACTGCTGCATATATTTTAATACCAGGTTTTTCCCTGGTTTCGCTCGCGTAACCTATTTTTCGTGATTTTTTTTTATTTTTTAAAAAAGACAACTCCCGCATTAGGAAATACTCCAGTGTCGCGGGGGACTTTACAAACATACAAACAACGGACACAAAGAACACCCAGACTTAGGTGGGAATCGAAACCACGACCTCTGGCTCAGCAGTCAGGGTCACTAACCACTAGACCAACAGGCCAGCAGATTGACACTGATGAGGCCGTGGGGGTAACAAGGTTGGAGCGGTCGCTGCAGGCGTGTGGTATCCCTGTAGAGGCCGAGTGTACTGGCCGGCTGGGAATTGACTACCGTTTATTGCTGTACGATGGTGGCGATGATGATGATCTGCTACTTGAAATCTGCTTCCCATCACGTCAGGCTTTTTGGATAAAAGGTGGGTGGGAACGTGTATGTAAAATTGCATGATTCGTTGAATAATTAAAGCGTTATAAACTAACAAATAAACAAAACTTATTTTTGTATCTATTTATAACTAGCAGCGCCCCGCGGTTTCACCTGCGTATGTCCCGATCCCGTGGGAATATCGGGATAAAAAGTAGCCTATATGTTAATCCAGGTTTCCAGCTATCTACATACCAAGTTTTATCGCAATCGGTTCAGTAGTTTTGGCGTGAAAGAGTAACAAACATTCATACATCCACACATCCATACATTTTAACATACTTTCACGTTTATAATATTAGTAGGATAGTAGGATATTAGTTGGGTTTAGAGTAGTTAGGCATTCGTAAGAGCGTTTGACCAGCGTGGGCGTTCGATGAACGCATATGATACATACACTGACGTTAATGGGTTATGATATTTATAAATAACTAGCAATTCCCGCGCGTATATTTATATATTTTGCGCTTAACCCTAATTATTTTTCTAAAATAAACTTAGTCTAAGTTACTCCTTATAACACCAGCTATCTGCCAGTGAAAGTCCCGTGGAAATCGGTTTACCCGTTCCGGAGATTAGCCGGAACAAACAGACAGAGAGACAGACAAAAAAATTTAATACTGATATTTAGGCATAAGTATCTTGCAAATAACTGTATGAGCTGAAAAAAGAACTATTATTTTGACATTACAAACAGACACTTCAATTTTATTTATTTGTATTGATTATGATGATGATGAAAAGAGAAGGGGAGAAAGAATATCACTTTTTGGAACACCAGCATCGAGTTCACGCCACGTCAATAAATACAACATACTAACTGTTGCCCGCAATTTCGTTCGCGTAGAAGTTCAAATTTATCCCATTTAACAGATTTTCTGCTCAATTTTATTAATTTTTCGTTCCGTAAGAACCTTCTTCAAAGTATTAGAAAACATAAAAAAAAATGAAATCGGTTATTGCGCATTCCAATAAACAAAAAACAATTCGTTTTGCTAACGGACGGTAAAATTTCGTTGAATTTTCTACGAAAATTTTACCGTCCGTCCGTAAGCAAGGTATTAGTCGTTCTCAAGTTAAGGCGTGACCTAGGGAAATAGGGATTCAGTCAATATATACTCGTATTGTGAGGTTCGGACCTCTTTCAATCCTTGCGGGAAGCTGGCTAGTAATATAATATTTAAATCATTTCTAAATTTGATTTGAATTTATATAAAATCTGTTGAAAAAGAGGGGAAGCGGTTGAGCGTACAGAGTGGACGGCTCGTCAAGTTGCTGGGCCATATCTAAAGCCTTATATTGAATGTAGTTAGTGCAGTCGACAATGTATTAATACCAGTTCCCCAGCTTCTATCTTCGTAACCTCCTTCGAGAAACAAACGATCCCCAAAATCTAACAATACCTACATAGATTAGTTCCTCCATTTCTATCGCAAAGGCGTGTAAATCTTACAATATTTTCGCAATTATAATAAAACAATATAAAAAAAAATTATGGAACTTTCGGGCACAAGCAGACAGACAGTTTCATAATACTAATCTTTAATAACATACCACTTAAACATTCTTATTTAATGACTACGAATTTATCAGTGGCGTAACAATAGGGTGGCAAAGCGGGCAAAATGCCACGGGCCCATGGCCCTAAGGGGCCCCCGGCCCTGACCTAAAGGCCTTATGCACATGAGACACCAAGAGTCAACTTATGCCCCATCCGATGAATTTGCCACTGGCCTCAGATGGTATAGATATGCCAGTGGTATTAATTATTATCAATTTACTGTAGTTACATTCCAAACATACATACATTAAGTTTACGCACCTTAAGAGTACGTGTAGCTAAGTATTACATATGAAAAACCATTGTGTCCTCTATAGGATACATTTAAAGAACAATATCAAATGCCTAAGGGACAAACGAGCAGACGGGTCACCTCATGGGAAATGACTACCGCCGCCCATGGGCACCTGCAACTCAAGAGTCACAAGTGTGTTTCCGGCCTTTAAAGTGGGAGTAGGGGAAGGGTGGAAGAGGGGGAGAGGGGGGGAGAGTTAGAGCCTCCGGTAACCTCACTTACTCGGCGACAAGCAATGCAAGCGTTGCTTCACTGCCGTGGTAAAATACAAATCAGTAACAAAAACTGCATTCAAAATAATAAATTAGCTGCACGCTTCATTCTGAGTTAAACACATGTTTTTGTAAGAGGACGCTATTTAGTCAGTTTCTTACTGCTTCAAAAAAAAAACGCTAGGTATTTAAATATACATAACCTATTAACATAAGTATCTACTAACTATTATTACATTCTATACTAACTATAAAATGATAGTAGCTTGTTTGTTATTCTTTTGTCTTAACAGGCAGAGGATTGGCAGGGCCACAGAAAAGAACAAACAGTTATGGAGCATCTGTTCCCGAGGGGGCACAAAACACTTTCAGATGGTCGTCGACATTAACGCAAGCAACGTGACCGTCAAAAACTAATTGATATGACCATCACTACTCGTAAGTCAAAGACAATGGTAAGTACAGGACTGAAACAGAATAGGTGGTACTAATTTTGCATACAATTCGTAATAAACGCTAAAAATATCTGCCTGAAGATTTTTATTAATATTTACACATGTATTTAAGAATATTTTTAGCATTTAGACGAAAAAAAACTATCAGTACGACTGATGGTTTTTTTTGACTGGACTGCACATCAGAAGTGAAAACACAAACACACATATCCTACTAATATTATAAACGTGAAAGTTTGTGAGGATCTATGTATGTATGGATGTTTGTTACTCTTTCACGCCAAAACTACAGAACCGATTGCGAAGAAACTTGGTATGTAGATAGCTGGAGACCTGGATTAACAAATAGGCTACTTTTTATCCCGATATTCCCACGGGATCGGGACTTAAGCGGGTGAAACCGCCGGGCGCTGCAAGTATACCTACATGCATAGCTGTAGCTTAACGTGTTCTCCGAGGCGCGGAGCTGTCTCAATTTGTTAAGAATAGTCACCCATCCTACGACGACTGACCTGGTGAGTATTAATTAACTTTGTAATGTGCTAACCTACTCGGTTACCACTTAGCCACTAGCCCCTTCTTTAACAAACTACTATCTACTGTAATAAAATCATGAAGTTACAAAAATCTGTAATTTTGATAATTTAAATTAGACAACAAGACTGTAGTAAGCCTCTCATCTCGTTGTATGAAAATGGCCGCTGTAATGTCAATAAACCCCAGTATGTTATTATTTATTACTTTATACTTTTACTTATAACTATTATTTATAAAGTAAGCCAAGAGTATTATTTACTTACTAACCATTTCTCACAGTTTCACCTACGTCTATGGTCACTACTCAGCTCCTAAGGCTCATAGCGTAATGTTACATAACATATAACCTTCCTTAATGAATGCCCTATCCAATACAGAAATAATTATTCAAATCCGATTTATAGTTCCAAAGATAAACGCGTTTACACAAACTAGTAGAGATGAGATTTTTCGCGAGTTAAAGTTTTAAGTATTGTCAGGGCCTAATATTTAGTTCTTGTTATTCAGATTACGCACATAGCAACAGTAAGTATTTAATTTTTTTTTTAGAGAACCCCTGTTTCAAATAAGTTCAGATTCTGTGTGTGTTTGTATTTGAAAGTAAAACCACGATCAAGAAAGAACAAATCTTAAACAAAATTTATAGTTGAAACGCAGCGAGGAAAATCATTTTCGCAGTAAGTGCATTTATTAATAGAAATAAAGGTGAACATAAAATTGCGAAACCGCAACATGTATCTTGCAATGGTTTGCCAACTAAGTCCTAACGCAATGCTCTAACCCTTAGTTCACTTTACCTCAACAGTTTACTGTACAGCGTTCGGATAACCGAACGCACGCGGTGACAAGGAATATTAAAAAGTTACTTGGTACTCTGAAAATCGGCGGGAAAAATTGTGAGTATTACTTTTTTAGTGTCTATGGGCAATTTAAAAAACGAATCTATCACATTTTGATTTTTTTTGACATTGTTATAGTTTTTATAAGTGACCTAATTTTATGATAGGCATGAAGAAAAAATTCGTGTGCATTGACAATGGAATGATTGGTTTTATTTTCTTATTTTGTCTTTTTAAAAGAAACAGATTAAAATGTGTTATTTTCTACTAATAGCCACTATGTTTTAAATAAGAGTTAAATTATATGTGGGAATACGAATGCATCAAACAATTTCGGAGCACATGACTACATTATAGTATATATTGTAGTGAAATTATTTCTGTAAGGTATTCATTTATTAGTAAATGTATTGATGGTAATGATTTAAAAGTCAAATCAATTAGGTATACAAAAGGAATGACTATGCAATGCATACACATACCTACTTATGCCATCTATACCTAAGTATTTGAAATTATTTTGTGATTTTTACTAATTTTGCTGACATTTAATTTCCATTTATATATATTTACGAAACACACATCTAGCAAAAATAGATAAAAAGGAAAAAACTGTTTTGAAAAGGATGTGTAGATGTAAAATGTCTTATGTCTTTGTATTTTGCATAAACGTAGTACACTACTCTGGTATACTAAGTTAATGGTATTTTTGCATGATTTAATATTTTTCAATTATCATACTGCATATATTATATTATTGATTCATTAATGTAATTTTTCTATAATGCTTGCTGTAATAATCTTTTTTATAAATTTTCTCTCAAATTTGCAATGGCCGTAAAAGGCTACTAAGTTGAGACAAATTGTTATAATAAGTTCATTTATGTACCTACACTTGGTTGGCAAATAAAGATTGATTTGATTTGATTTGAAAAAAACTATGTTTTAGAAAGTGTAGCATCATCAGAACGCGTGAATCTACGAACTGAAATAAACAGATCTGTCATCCATTTTAATGAGCATTGCTTGGATTAATTATATTATATGAATTTGACCTGTGTTGTAACTTTGAGCATAGACTAAGATTATGAGTCTTACTCCATGTATTATGTTATGTAAGAGAAATCTTGATTTTTGTTACTTTAGTCAGTCAAATTTATAAAAAAAAAATAGACAAAGTTTCGTAAATGTTTGCACATTGACAAACTCGCGACAAGGATCTTGTAGCGATCACGCGATATTTTTGTTTTCACTTCACTGTTGAAATGTGGTTATGTGGAGTAAATATTTGAGGTGAAAAACGAAAATAAACGTTATTACGAGTATAAGTGACGTTTAGGCAATTTACAACAGAAGTGTAAATTTGCCATGGTAAGATTTTATAATGATTTTAATAACAAAATCTTAAATAAAATTGTTACAAACATTTAAAAAACGGTCTTCAATAAATAAATACAACATTCTTTTTTTTCACTCTTAAGGGTTGAATTTTAATTGAATTAGGTAACCCTTGATGATGTTTGGTGTTCCGCAGCTCAAAAGGAAAACATGTCCCTTTAGGATCACTTCATTATTCATCTGTCTGTCTGTCAATACGCTTTTTTTAAGGAACGCGTGGAGGTATCAAGTTGAAATTAACATCAAATACTTAAATCAGCGGCCCGTTTTGTCTGTCACGCAATCAAAGGATACGGCTATTTAAACCTTGTATTTTTACGAATTTAAACACTTTAAAATTAAATCAAAACCTATAGGGTACTTCCCATTAACCCAGAATCATGAAATTTGGCGAGAACCGAGGTATCAAAGCATAAGTAAAGGAATAAATCCGAAAGCCGTTAATTTGTTGTTATATCACATAATAAAAAAATGCGATCACAAACTTATATATCGCTGTTGGAAAATTTGATTGTGACGTACACAGCGGCGGAATTACACATTTGCCGCCAGTAGGCTATTAAAATTTTGCCGCCCCTACCGGTCGGTCTATCTAATTCAATATCCTAGGGCAAGATATAAAAAATTATTTAAGTTTATATTACAATTCGTTTTGTTACAAGTTTGTGCGGAACGCTCGGTGCGCGAGTCATATTTGTACTTGGCAGGTATTTGAAGGGAAAACTTCTTTACGCACGTTGTGCACTTTTGCTATCGGCAAAAAGCACTGAACTCGCACCGTCACTCTAATAGTACATACATAGATCCACTAGAGGGCGCCAATTTAAACACTGAGTTCTGTCCCCTCCAATCTTAAAAAATATAATTAGTTCAATATAGTACTTAGTGTGTGCGTAATTTATATGGTAAAATAAACAAAAACATAATTGTAATTATGGTGAAAATTTATAACGCCTATAGTGCTTAGGGCTTGGTATTCGAATATTCGTTCTATTCGTATATTCGCCTCATTTACTATTCGAATAACATGTACAGTAATATTCGAAAATTTCGAATTTTTCGAATACTACAAGTAATATGTTTATTATTAACATTTATACTAATAATATTTAAAAAAATGACAGGAATAATTAAAAAGAAATTTAATTAAATTAATTATCACTTGTGGCAACACTAACAACTCTCCGCAACAGATTAATCATTCTCTGCAAACGCGCGAGCACGACTAAGAGTTGGCATTTTGACGTAATAGCTATTTGTATTTAAATTGAAAAAGGTGAATTATTGTTCGATAAACTCATGGAATTTCGAAAAATCCGCCATTTTATAAAGTACATTTATATTATGTTGACCAAGCAGTCTTGTTCATATTAGTTGTTATTGGTATTGATTTGAATGAAGAATGGAGGACAATGTGCAGAAAACTACGAAACGTGTTTAGTCGGTTAATAAAGGACGTTTGGTCAAATTTTGATTTTTATTTTGTTATAGGAGTTTTATGTTAACCTTTAAATTATTTATTTTATTTCTTATTAAAATCTGTTTATGTTGTGTTTCAATCGCTTTTGATTTAATGTTTTATAACTTATTTATCGTGAGATAGGTATTTCGTGTAGGAAATTTAGTGAGTAGTGTTGGGCATGCATTACATGAAGAACAAATTTTTTTACACAAAAATGTAAATAATTGAGTTCAAAGAGTATACAAGATGTTCACAAGATAAGATTTCTGTGTGGCATTATTTTTTGAGATCAAATGATGGATTAAATGCAAAATGTCAAAAGATATTAAAATCTTCGAGTACAACCACAACTCTTCAGAATCATTTCAAATTGGTTCATGCTGTTCAGCTAAATAAGAAAAAAGGTCAAACTAATAATGCTAAATCAGTTCCTTGTAACAATGACGTTGCTCCGTATACCAGCAAAGATGCAGCTCACTCAACAGAGCCTGTTAAAAAAATACTAAAACAGACAATTATTTTGTGAATGAGGATGATTTGCCCTCCATGTTATCAAAAATGACAGCTTTGGATGGTCTGTAGTTTAAAGTTATTTCTTCTTCCGAGATCATAAGGAAAATATTTAAAACAAGTGGATACCATGATCTACCAAATTGCTCAAATACTGTGAAGAATTTAATAATACAAAAAAGCATTCAAGTAAAAGACCATCTTAGAAAACAATTGTAGGACATAAAAAACAAGGCAATAAGTTATCAGTTTCCCTTGATGAATGGACTTTGATTCCTAATCGTAGGTACATGACTACCGAAGTGGCGTTGTGCTATAAAACATCCACGAATCATGTGCAATATTCCAGTTAAATGACTGCTGTTCCTTAAGTAGGAAGTATTCGAAAAATTCGTATTACTCGAATAATTTTAATAGTATTTCTTTAACAATTCGAAATATTTTAATAGTAAAATTGAACCAATACTGCAAGCCCTAAGTGCTCAATAGCGAAACCTTTTTTCAAAATTTCGTTAGAACGTGCGTCAGTTTGATGGCTGTCACTAGTAGATGGCATTACTTTGTTTTCACTTCTGACGTGCAGTCCTACTACGACTGACAGTTTCTTTTTTTTTAATTTTTCTGTTCCCCATTCTTATCTCTGTAGAGATATGTTTACATGTAAAATTCACTCCTATTATGTGGATTTAAAAACATTCATTAACAAACTAGGTAAGTATATGTTTATTACATTATAATTTTATATTTTTCTCTTTCTCACGTTTAGATAAAAAAAACATTTAATGCAGTAATGACCTTATGATATTATGTCTCGTAATGTCAGTACCGCAGTTAAATAATCTAATTATCTTAAGTGTAAAAATACAAATAATACAAGCGTTAATTAAAAAGGAAACGAATAAAAACCGCAATAGCAAGAAAATTTAACAAGAAAATATATACAAACAGTGTTCGAGACCAACAACAACATAGTGCGATCAAACTCATAAGCTAAAAATCTTAGTTACCTTGTCGTTCCCTAGATGGAGCTGTTAGAAAACTTAGATCGCGCTATGGTTGTGTTAAACACGTTAGTATATAAGGCCTACAAACATTTTGTATGACGGAGCAAGACTAGAGTTTAGTTCAAGGCGACTGCAAATTAAAAAAATACATTGATCCTCCTCCTATTTTGAAGTCATAAAAAGTTATAAGTAAATAGGAAATGATGATAACCCTTCTGTTCTTGTAACAAACGTACGATTAAACTTGTAACTTAAGTTTAGTTACTCAATCTATTCTATAATTGCTTTATTATAATGCTATTGTACCTCTTGAGCGTCTTAAATAAGAAAGAACGAACGCCATCTCAACTACCACAGTCCACAGTCGATTCAGATATAATTAACAATAGTATGTCACAATCCAATTTATTGCTTAATGTTATCTAAAAACACGATGCCGAAATATAATCATAATATAATTAGAAATTTCATAATTAAAATAAGATCATTAAATAGATCAGTGGCGTAATTATACCATCTGAGACCCGTGGGTAATTCATCTGATGGGGCCCTCCCTTAGGGTGCCAACACGCACATCTATCGATCGTTTTCAGCGCTCAGTGGTTACAACATCAATCTGAGGGCCCCCTCAGGCCTGGGGCCCGTGTCATTTTGCCCGCTGCCACCCTATTGTTATGCCACTAAAATAGATAGACATACACCGGATTTCAACTGGAATTGGATCGACCCGAAAAAGTGTACCCTATAGAAACCGGTAAAAATATGTAAACAAATCGGTTAAAAGTGACACATAAAGTTTGTCACCCCTGTCACCTCTTAGTGGTTGAATCCTACTAATCCCACTAATATTATATTATATATATTAAATAATATTATAAATGTGAAAGTTTCTATGGATGGATGGATGGATGTTTGTTACTCTTTCAAGCCAAAACTACTAAATTAATTGCGATGAAACTTAGTATGTAGATAGCTGGAGACCTGGATTAACATATAGGCTGCTTTTTATCCCGATATTCCCACGGGATCAGGACTTACGCGGGTAAAACCACGTGGCGCTGCTAGTATTATAAATATTATAATATGATAGTTAAAAATAAACTCCCAATTATTGTTACAGAAAGGTGCGGTCATATTATGGTTGTATAGCAGACCCCGTAAATAACGTAAAATGAAATGTTATATGTCGGATTCTTGGAGTAGGAAATAGGAAACTCATCAAAAATATAACATATACATAGTTTCGCTTGAGTGACATCATCTTTGCCTAGTAGAGATGTCACTGGTATCCGGTCGAATGGGTATTGGATAATAAATAACCGTCTACCAGACCTGGATTAACATATAGGCTACTATTTGTCCCGATATTCCTACGGGATCGGGACTTACGCGGGTGAAACCGCGGGGCGCTGCTAGTATTTAATAATTGAAATTTTACCCCCTTCCTGTTCAACAATTGATCTGAAATTTGGTACACACCTTTAGTTTTGATGACAACACAATTATGTCTATTAAGTTTCATTGTAAATTCAAGATGGCTGCCGCCACAACAATTCAGATTACATATTTTTATACAATACTCCTCAATATGCATATCAAATGAAAGGGCTTGACTAGTAATACAGAACACTATTAATAAACACATGTATTAAGTGTAAGAAACAGTCTCAAAACCACTGATACAAACTATGAAAATCCCTAACGAACAGTAACTACCAAGTTGTTCGTACCTCTATTCGTACTCAAGTCCTCGTTCTCCACTTATTCCTACCCTTTTATAACCCCACTATTCATTAATGTTTATCAATCGACCAATAACATTGCGTTACCGGTATAAACAGCCAAAATAATGTCTATTAACTTATTCTTATTAAATAATGAACTATGTTATCATTTATCATCTATTATAGTGAGTCCCTATTTTTAATAAAATAAATAAGAGTTTTTGATGTGGCAACAACATAAGTAACTAAATAAATACTAAACACTTCAAAATAAAATAAGTAAAAGAATATTTTATTATACAGAAACATAATAATGATGCAGATAATGTATTAATAGCTTAAAAGTTTGGAAATAAAATCGTGAGCATACATGATAATATTTACTCAGATTAGTGATTACGCTACGCCCCACGATTTTATTTAGGTTTGTTTTTATTGTTAAACGATTTTCCCAATTGTAAACATTTTGGGAAACATTGGGAAAAATCGTGGGTTCGTTGCAGTTCTTTATTTTAATCTACCTCCGGCTTTCCGGCCCATGTTTTGATAAAACACTGTAATCGATGTTACAGCGTTTTATCAGAACTGATCTTTATTATTTTAGGAATACAGTGTTTATTCTCTTACGCTATTTAAGTGATATTAAACATTTAAATGCCATCATACGTAAACGTATGTTAAAATCTGTTTTTTTTGCGTGCTATACGTATACATTTTAATTATTTACTTTGGGTATAGAGTTATTATTATTAGACTGACTTTGAAAATGTGTAAAAACTGTTATTGTCTGAAGTAAACTTGTTATTGTAAACAACACAGTTGGCCTAGATAGGACAACCACGGCTATATCTGTAGATACAGTGTTTAGTTATGGTTTTTTTTATTTTAATCTAGCTCCGGCTTTCCGGCCTATGTTAGCTAGATATCCGGCTAAATCAATATCTATTCCATCTCTAGTCTGTAGGCAACAGTGACCGAATACATACAACAAATGGATGGTTGTTTGAAGCAGAATATCAGGCAACAATTAGATAAATGTCAAATACATAATAATTATCTAGGAAATATTACACAGCGCTTTCTAGATAAAAGACTAAGCATAGCTTGTTGCTAGGTACATTTTTTTTCTAAATACGTACAGATTATACATACTTAGGCACATCATTTGTGTCTAATTTTCCATGTTGAAACGTGCGACATGATATTTTTTGTCGTGATGCAATGTGACGTGAATTACAATGAAGTAGGTATAATTGGGTCTCATTACCATTGTATACTTATGAACATTTATTACTGAGCTATGCTAAGACTTTACCTGAAGCGAATCTTAAACTAAGATCAACAAGTTGTACCCACTTTTTATTACTAATACTTAGCTTTACTGTATAGCTATGTAAAGAAATCTAGGAAGTTAAGACTTCTAACTGTTGTGTAGAAATGAAACTTTGTGTGTTAATGTAGTTTGGATAACAACACTATAATTTGTCATCTTGGAGATGATCTGGAGTTAGATAGTTTTCTTTTTTTTAAATAAAGAATACTCGCAACGTGGGCCACACGTTACTAGTATTCTTGTTAACCCCTCCAGTGGGTTCACGTCGGCAGTGCAATGGGTGGGGTTCTAACGCGCAACCACTTGATCGCAAGTCCGACGCCTTAGTCATTACGCTACCGCCGAGTTAGATAATGTAACTCTTCAATAGAAACCTCGAGTTTGGGCGTATGTTTAGTTTTGACGAGTCCACAGATTGAGCTGGGTAAAGACGGTCTAATGATTCAGCCAGGAGGTGGATAATACAAGTTTAGTTATACTTAACTATAATTTTAGTAAGACTAAACTCACGTCAACTTCAAGAATGACACTCACACTTTAAACTACCAAGGGTCAAGGTGTTTCAGTTATAGGCCATTTATTTTCTCTGACACACGTATTTCATCAAACAGTAAAGGATTTGGTATTGATCAATTTAATTTGATGATCTGTGGAACAGGATGAAACCTACTTCAGACACCAGCTCCTTACTATTAGAATGACTAACATAACTAGGTATTATTTGTTTGTTTCTAGATTTTAGACACAAATGAAATAGTAGATGAATAACTAAAGATGTACTGGTGGTCGAAATTATAATTATAATAATATTCTGTGCTAATGTTTTTGTCCTAATGGCCTCACCAGTCACAGGACATTCGGGTACGCGACCCCGGCCTCTGCGAGCTACTGCAGTCTCAGTCCCGTTCCCCATCCGAGACTTGCGGTATCCCTTACCCTAGGTTCCTCTCCCTACCCATTGTTCCTTATACAAATTAACCTTATTCCTTCTTTCTATCTTAAAACGACTACTACATTCCCAAGGAGTGTTGGCGTCAAGCAGGCGGTCATCCATAAAAGAAACCATCCAAAACCCCTTGCAATGTTACACATTGCGCCGACCGATACTTAGATACTTTTTGGAGTGAAACTTCTTAAAAATAGTTGTGATTTGAAAATTCGATGAAATGTCACACTAAAAAGAGACAAACATATTCATAGATAAGATTTAGCCTGCGAGAATTGATATAGAATACAAATATACAAAACAATATATATCTTTCCTATAACCTTTGTCTAGCGTTCAGAAAATGCGCCATAGTCAACGTGGTGTATCATTTTTGTGCATTTGCGTACTAAAATTCGTTGGTTAATTAATGTATGTTAATTATTTAACACATCTTTGTTAATTTGACCAATAACTATTATATAAATTATCTAAAATTAAATTTATTAACATTAGTAAATTATTTGTGTGTTGATTTTGCTTTTTATTTCTCATTCTCTCGTAGGCTACTTTTCTGAAGTTTCACTTCTGCCGTCTGTGAATTGCACCCACACTTTTCTTTTTGTTAAATACACACATATTATACCTACATAGAAACACTCAGACCATGCATAAAATTTATTTGTAGTGAGCGGGAAAGCTCACTTCATGCACTACCGCATAATTTATTCTATTTTGAATGTTTTCTGTTATTTCAATGCCATTTCTAACATCAATCTACCTATTCTTTGCCATTGTACTATATATAGGTCAACATACATACAATGCGTTTCAAATAAGAATAGGAAAGTCAATGACCTTAATCTGTCAACTGTCACTTGGAAAGTACGGTTTGCACACAAAACTAAAATTTGCGTAACATTGACATTTTTAGTTACTTTCCTTTTTTAGGTGTAGTATTAAAAATAACTAGAGATCGCTTGTTGGTCTATATTTGACCATAATTTGTTTATTTAAGTTTTGAATGTTTTGGTTAATTTCAAGGACAACATTTGAACAGTCATTGTATTGACTTTCCTAACATGACGGATCAACATATAAGTATATTGTATACCTTTACCGTTTCAAATATATTAAATAGAAAAATAAAACCGGCTAGGTGCCACCGGACATTTAGCCAAAATAAAACACGTTTTTAGAAGGAGAGCCTCCTTTAATTTATTATTTGTTGTTATAGCGGCAACAGAAATACATATTCTGTGAAAACTTCAACTGTCTACATATTACGGATACTGAGGCCGCTAATAGACAGACAGACGGACAGCGGAGCCTTAGTAATAGGGTCCCGTTGGTTACTTTTTCTTAATATCTGATCCAATTTTGTAAATCGATTGATTGTTTCGAAAATATCTGTGTTGTTCAAATTGACAGCTATGACATCATAATATGGCGCAAGTCAGTCCTATTCTTAATTTGAATCACATAGTATCTACTGGACACAGGTAGCTTGATGTAACCGTTTGCACATAAAACACACATATTGTTTAAAAATGTTAGAATGTTCAAATTACTAAGTCAAATATTTTACTCGATTTGAATAATTAGAAGTATGTCGTAGACGCCTTTTGCTAAGGACTCGCCGAATGTCGTGCACTGGTTAAAGCAGTAAGCGTTGGTCAGATTAGAGATCCATATTAATTCGTTCAACGATAGGACAAAATGTTATATTCATCACAAATTTTACACAATCTGCACAATACTTCTAGAAGCACAGTTGTGTCGCAACTCGCAGCCGCGGCTTGCATTTAGTCGGCTGTATGATGTAATTTGAGATTTATCATTGAGTCGTAGGACTCAAATCGTATAATCTTAGTCTATATCGGGAGCGGTGCAACTGTGTGCGTCAACTTCTATCCGAGCCCTTACTCGGAACACGGAATGTCTGAAACCTTTGGTATGCTAAGATTTTATACGTGAATCATAAATGTACGACCTTGTTTTATACCATTTAGTAAGAAGGTGACGTAGTTTAAAAGGTGGTTGACATTTTCAGGTACGTATTAGAGGCACCGTGAAAACTTATGTATTGTACAAGTTCTCGTTTATGGTAACTGAATACAAAAACGCACACCTGAAGGCTGAAGGGTTGTGAAGCTTCTCTGTAGTCGTTCCCTAATGACTGACTGACTCATCAATTGGTAGTCTATATCTGGAATGGCTTATTTGGTGTTCTAGTGATCTGGTGGACTTCGATGGCAGACGAGCCCTTTATCTAATCTGTCCATTGGGTTGGTGGCCTCAGTGTTACCAACCACGATAATTTTCCAGATTCCCATAGTGCTTTATATTTTGAAGTTGGTTAATTTTTGTTTTTAATCTTTTGCGACTTGGAAAGAAAAGTGCACAAATGTGCCTAAAGAAGTTTTCACTTCAGGAAATGGCTAATCGACTTTACATGCGAAATACCTACGTCAAATATAATTGTCGTGGTATCGAACATGTAAGTCCAAGCGTCAAGATTTTTTTTACAATAAACAATGCCAGGGTCGTTTACAAAAACATTTTGCAATAATATTTAAATACAAAGCAAAGTACAACTAAGCAATGTTGCTGTCATCCAGTTTGTTAGATGGGTGTTTCATGTCCTTTCTAGGGTTGCTAGATAGCGGCTTATAATTTCCTGGCCCTTTCTGAGTATTACTTAATTTTAAATTTAATGTAAGGTTTTAAGATACGTGCACTCGCTGCACTGTCGAGTCGAGACTAGGAGTTAGACATGTGTAGTTCCGGAGCGTAATAGCTCCTGGAACTATGTCCGCAGTCGGAACTATGTCAGTTCTTTCCGACTTGCTCAACCTAATAGTTCCAGTTCCACAGTTCTTCGGAACGATCACGCGGATTGAAGGAGCGGCCGGAGCGATATTGAATGGTGGAACGAATAACGAACTGTCCGTGTGACGTATGCCGCGAGCGTTGCGCTCCGGGCCGTCAGTGTTACTTCTGTTCCGTGCAAGGGTGTATTTTGAAAAGCAGGATTTACTTTTATGGACAGAAGGCAACGATTGAAGGCATCAAAGGTGCCTGAGCAACTTTTTATGTTAGCAATTATAAATAAAATACGAATATATAATATATTATGTATTATGATGTACAAATTTAAATATAACTTAATTATGTATATATAGGTACTATCAATTGATTTTTAAAGACCAAGCCCATACATTAATTTAAAATATTTTAAGTCTAAATAAACAATATCATTGTTTACAACCATGTATGTCCGAGGAACTGTCTGAACCGAAATAAAACTGTTAACTACAATGTCCGGATAAAACTAAAGAACTAGATAGTTCCTCGGACATGTTTCCTGGAACTAGTTCCGACAAGGAAAGGAACCGTTCCAGGTTCAATCCCATGTCGGACATGGTTTGCGCATGTCTACTAGGAGTCGACTGTCTCGTCGCGACTCGTGCGAAAGGAATGCCAGGCAGGCACATGGCACGCCTCGCATATCACACTTTGTCGCATCAAAAAAATTTAAATTAGATTATCGTGACAGGAGCAATTATGAGGAAATAAGGATAAGCCCCATTTAATTACTGCTATGTTACATCTTTTCTTATTTGCGTTTCTGTATGTTTAAGTTTTATTTAAGTACATTTATTTGTAGACGCTCAAATATATTGCGTACGCTATACTGTCATGGCCACTTCAGCCACTAGACATTTGTCCATCCAAGTTATTTGCAGTGTATTTCTAATTTATTACCCCCCTCCCCCCCTTGGGGAAATATCCCCCATTCACGAACTTAACCTTCACTTTTGCCCTGATGATTTGTCGTCCAAGTTTGAAAGCAATTGGTGCATAATTGCGACCTCTATCGTGCCGGTAAAATTGAGGTACATACATTAAGACTGGCACATTTAGACTTATTAGTACAAAAACAAGCAAACAAACTCAGGTTTTTCCATTGACAAGTCGCTTTGATAATTTTCTTAACGACTATTATTAATTTTGATTACGTCATTGATTTTATTCATCATGGCGTATCACGTTGCCCTTGTGTATTTCCCCGAATGAAGATTAAATAACGCTTCAATTTTTATTTCAGTTTTGTTTTTAATTCAGTTTAGTTAAATACGTAAACAATTCGCTGAGTGATAAAGAGATAATATAGTATTAATATATGTAGATACCTATGTAATATTGTACTTTGTTCTATGAATGTAATAATAAACACACATAATAGTAAGATAATTAAGGCAATAGACAATCCGATATTGTTAGTCGCAGTGCATAATTTTATAGAAATAAAATTTTATTATTCTTTACAAAGTTGTCAGTTATTTTATCTGTTCTCTAAATATGCGAAATGCCATTTTAAAAACTGAGTAATTTGTAAATGTTTTTATATTTAATTAGGTATGTATATTTACTAGCAACCTGTCCCGGCTTCGCACGGGTAGCAGAGCCATCTTCAACAATCATCATCATATCTCAACCAATTTACACACGACGTTAACAAATTGTACACCTAAACCTTCCTCATGAATCACTCTGTCTATTGGTGAAAACCGCATGAAAATCCATTCAGTAGTTTTTCAGTTTATCGCGAACAGACAGACGCGGCGGGGGACTTTGTTTTATAATAGTATGTAGTGATACGGGTATTAACGCGATCACGTAATAGGTTGGTATTACATACCTCTAAATTGCCTGACGATTCGACCAGGTTGCACTGGCCGTGGTCACAGACTGACTCAGGCAAATTAAGCAAATTTCAGGCAAAAACGTCAGGCAATTCAGAGGTTTGTAATACATATTTCGTGATCGCGTTAATTACCGTATAAATACATAATTAAGTATATTATGGAACGCGAAAGTTTAAAAGTAAAGTAAATTTTCTTGTTAATTTTTGATTTTTTTTTTCTCCTGTATATTCATATTAGCAGCACCCCGCGGTTTCACCCACGTAAGTCCCGATCCCGTGGGAATATCGGGATAAAAAGTAGCCTATATGTTAATCCAGATCTCCAGCTATAGACATACCAAGTTTCATCGCAATCGGTTCAGTAGTTTTTGCGTGAAAGAGTAACAAACATCCATACATCCATACATCCACACATCCATACATTCTCACAAACTTTCACGTTTATAATATTAGTAGGATATTACCATGGGCAACGGTTTTGATAAAGGTGAAAGTAAAAATCTACCCAGGATCAGCTCTTTCATGATAGGATTCATATGGATCTAGCCAATAGATCTTCTGTGATTGAACCATTTTCTTTTACCATAAATTCTGATTTTTGATCTGCCAAATTACGGATTGTGTAAACATTGAGAGCGAAGCGGGAACTGCTAGTATATCATAATTATAGTAAATGTCGCACAACATATATTATATTGTTGAACCGATAATCATAAGTCAAGTAATTACGCCATAAAGTCAACTTGATTGTCAACGACACAATCAACGACATTTTTAAAACACAAAAGAACGTTGCACATTGCGTTGTCTATGCCCATGACCCGTAGAGGACAAAGGAATGAGGTGATTAGTCTATGACGATGATAATAATGAGTTTTATTCACAGGTATATAACGTCATTCTTAGGATACTTTAAAGTGAAAGTGATATATATCTTATTTTGTAACAAAAAATATTTTGTGATCTTAATAATAGATGATTAACAAATTAACAAAAATTGCCGTGAGTTTGTCTCCTTGATTTCTTCTCACAAGGCTCTACCATTTGAAAATGGGCGGTTATAGATCGACATAGGCAAATAGGGATTATCTGTTATCGTTTTTTTTAATAATTTTAAATTTGACAATGCAACCTATTGGTTTGGTGCCGTGATGCGTGTTGATCTGTTACATAATTTTTAATTATATTTTTTATCATTTCGATTTCCAATAAGTTAAGCAATAATAATAATAACTTGACATCTCACACACGGCCGTCTGATCCCAAACTAGGCAGAGCCTGTACTATGGTAACCAGACTGCTGATAAACATTAACTCCACACATCTCACACACGGCCGTCTGATCCCAAACTAGGCAGAGCCTGTACTATGGTAACCAGACTGCTGATAAACATTAACTCCACACATCTCACACACGGCCGTCTGATCTCAAACTAGGCAGAGCCTGTACTATGGTAACCAGATTGCTGATAAACATTAACTCCACACATCTCACACACGGCCGTCTGATCCCAAACTAGGCAGAGCCTGTACTCTGGTAACCAGACTGCTGATACACATACTTATATATTTCTAAATAATAATAATAATAACTCCACACATCTCACACACGGCCGTCTGATCCCAAACTAGGCAGAGCCTGTACTCTGGTAACCAGACTGCTGATACACATACTTATATATTTCTAAATAATAATAATAATAACTCCACACATCTCACACACGGCCGTCTGATCCCAAACTAGGCAGAGCCTGTACTCTGGTAACCAGACTGCTGATACACATACTTATATATTTCTAAATAATAATAATAATAACTCCACACATCTCACACACGGCCGTCTGATCCCAAACTAGGCAGAGCCTGTACTCTGGTAACCAGACTGCTGATACACATACTTATATATTTCTAAATAATAATAATAATAACTCCACACATCTCACACACGGCCGTCTGATCCCAAACTAGGCAGAGCCTGTACTCTTGTAACCAGACTGCTGATACACATACTTATATATTTCTAAATAATAATAATTATAACTCCACACATCTCACACACGGCCGTCTGATCCCAAACTAGGCAGAGCCTGTACTCTGGTAACCAGACTGCTGATACACATTTCTAAATACATACATATCTTATTACTACGAGCAATTCTTGTATGTATGTATTTATTTATGTATGTATTTATATTTCGGGTATCTCGGAAACGGCTCTGACGATTTTCATGAAATTTTGTAAACAGATACAGTTTTGCATTTTAAGTTCAACTGCATAGTTGTATTTTCTGTAAAAACGCAATTTTACAGAAACAAAATGACGATTTTACAAAAAGCTACTGAACGCAGCTCGGTCTCCCAGGTACTTATAGATAAATTATACCCAGACACACAACAAATAATCATGCTCATCACACAATAATTTGCCCTGGGTGGGAATTGAACCCACAACCTCTGACTCAGTAGTCAGGATCGCTAACCACTGATCACTAAACTAACAGGCTAGCCAAATTTATGAAGTAAATTTTTTTAACTTGAGTTTGGTATGCTGTTAAAGAATATTATACCGTTTTAAGTTTTTTTAAAAGGACAGGACTTCCTCACTAGGAATGATTCCTGTATGTCCTGTTCTGGACCCACGGGGGACATTACAAACATTAGAACACAAAGAGCACCAGACTCGGGGCAACTGTTTGTGGATCACTCAAATTTTTGTTCATGCCTTAGCTACTCAATCGATTAACATGAAAAATTTTACCTAGGCGCCATTACACGGTAGGTTTTGCTGTCAGTTATGCCACGATCAAATCGGTGATTGACGAATAACCTATCGTTTAATCAATAATTGACGGCTGCATGATGAGATTTTAATGTCGATATTATTCCTTCAATCATGACTTTTGGTAATGATTGACGTTTGCATGATCGCCTAGTGGACGCCTGACATGTTGCCAGGGATACAGAGGAAGACAGGATACCTATCATCCAGGAAAAAATTACTATGCCCTAAGGATGGAATATTTAGTTTTACGCTGGCAAAGCCGCGAGCATAGCTAGTCTTTGATAGAAATATACTCTCGAGTTCTTACTCTAACTCGGAGAGCCATGCTTCACCACGTTTGGCCGGCTCGACCGGAGTGATACCACGGCCTCACAGAAAACCGGCAGTAAAGCAATACTTTTATTGCTTTTCGCCGCGTCAGTGAGGTTACCAGAGGCCCTAACCCTTGGTCCGGATGTCTTAATGAAAGCTGTTTCCGGATCCCTCCTATATATATAGGCGTAGTATGGCACACCGTGTGGTTTTAGTTTCGATTCGAGGGGTGACGGCCAGAGGGGGTTCCCACGCGCACAAAAAAAAAACTTCCGCTTCTCCCACCTTAAAGGCCGGCAACGCATTTACCCGGTGGTATCTACTTACTAGGTGACCCGTCTGCTCGTTTGCCCCCTATTTCAATAAAAAAAAGATTAACCTTTAACACTCCTTAATTTTTTCTACAAAATAGGTGGCAAAAAAGTACATGATGGCAAAATATGGTTACCGATAGGTTACACATTTGCAATACCAACGGTGTCACTCATTCATCGGATGCTTTATTGTCGTAGGGTTGCCAACAAATAAAAGATCGCTTGATTCGCTTGCAATAAATGTAATGTAAGTCTTTTGAAATAGCATATCGTTTTCGTAATGCTCTCAAATGTTAAGTGCACTTAATATTTAAGTGGTACTCATTTCTTGACACATCTTACGTAATTAAGTTTGTAGTTCTTTTTGAGTAGCTTATATTGACTAAGAACTTTAACCTAACTGCCTGATTATAGTGTCGAAACTAGTAATTCCCCGCAGTTTCACATGCGTTTATTGTTATTACTACGCTCCTGAGGGTTGCAGCGTGATGTTAAATGTTTTATAAGCTCCATAAAGAATTGGACTATCAAATTTAAAAAGAATTTCTTAAATCCTAGTTGTAGTTACTGAGATAAGCGCATTAAAAAAAAAGAAAAAAAAGAACAAACCTCTTCAGTTTTGCTATATAAGTATAGATTAGCAAACCGCCCCGGCTTCGCACGGGTAGCAGAGACATATTCAAGAATCATCATTATATTTCAACCAATTTACACAAAACCTTAACGAATTATACACTTAAACCTTCCTCATGAATCGCTCTATCTATGACAATGTGCATGTGACTCTTGAGTTGCAGGTGTGAAAAAAAATCGATCCTGATGAAAGTAAATAAAATAAAAAATAAATCATAAACAGCCGACGCTTGGATCAACGGCCTTCTGCGTCCGCGTGTCCTTTGATCTGAGCATCAGCTGTTTTTGATTAATTTTTTTATGAAATTATCTTTTGATTTAGCTCTACTAATAAAATACTAAAAAAATAAAAAATAGGCAGTCATGGTACTGCTGACAGAAGTGAAGACTTAAACGAGACGACGAACTTAAAACATCACATTAGCAGGTTGGTGACATTAATTAATAAGGAGCTGACAGTACTCAATGTTTAGATTTGCGCCCTCTAGTGGATCCCATAGCAAAAGTGCACAAACAAATTCATGGGGATCGTTGTTTTTTCTGACCCATCATCAAAGATACCATTAGTACTATCGTCTGTCTTCGTTTTCAGGAGCGTGTCACTAACACCTTGTATATTATATAATTCCCAAAATACTCCCCCATACATCGGTTTACTTCACAGTCAATTTTTCAAGCGCAAAATATAAGTTCAAAAAAATATTTTATAACAAAAAAATAACGACTGGTATGATTTTTTTCCTACACTTGTGCTGTAAGACCTTGCTCCTCGCATAATTTCGTATCTTTTGATTGCGTTGACTTAGCAGCTTGACTTTTTTTTAGTGCTAAGGGACAGCAGACGTTAGTATTTGACGTTAATTTCAACTTGATACCTCTGTCTCTGTGCAATGCTGAGCATATACGTGTTTTTGCACATACGAGTACGTGACGCACATAGCAACATTGAATTGAAAAATTACTAAAACAAAAATACGGTATTGTTTTTCCCATATATTTGACAACAGATAATATTATAAAGGATTTATGCCCACAGACGTAAACAGAGAAGCATTCTCTGTCTACGCCCACAGAGTACAGACTTCTTTTTTTTATCCGACCATAGATAAGGCTCATTTCTTGTTTTTTTATTTGTGATTTGCTTTTTTCTTGTATAAATGTTCTTTGTTTAATATGTCTTGTGTGCGTCCAATGCTAATAAAAGGATCTTCTTTCTTTCTTTCTATGCGTTCCTGAAATGAAAAGGTTTTGAAGACAGACGAACAGACGGACAAGGAAGTGATCCTATAAGGGTTCTGTAAGCTTCTGTTGTTTTTTCGCTTTGGTGAAGAGGGAGTATAATTTTTTTTTATGTAATAGGGCAAACGAGCAGACAGGTCACCTGATGGTAGGTGACTACCGCCGCCCATGGACACCTGCAACTTGAGGGTCGTGCGTTCCCGGTCTTTAAGGTGGAAGTAGGGGGGAGATGGGGAGGAAGATGTGGAGAGGGAAGGGTTAGGGCCTCCGGTAACCTCACTCGCTCGGCGAAATACAATGCAATCGTTGCATCACTGTCGGTTTTCTGTTAGGCAGTGGCATCACTTCGGTCGAGCCGGCCCATACGTGCCGAGGCATGGCTTTCCCACGACATTTTATTTCTGGTTAAAGTCGTTAAAGATTCTCCGAGGGCTCGCGAGTGCTATGGTGATTTCGCTGTTGATTTCAGTGTCCAATCACAGAAGGAGTAGCTGTTCTGATTAGTCCCAAAAATATATATAAAAAGTGTTAATGCGAAAAATATGACAACACTTCTCGAAAAGAAATATTAGAAATCATTTGCCACCAAACTCCAGTAATTAACACCAAAATCTATTTCTACTTTCCTAAAACCAGAAGCTAGGTGGTTAATCACACGACGTTTGTAAAACATCGACTATAAATTATTTTCTAAAAATATGCATGCGAAATTTTATGACGTACAGTCCAACAACGCAAAAGCGTTGGTGAGATGTTTTTGACCAAAAATTATAAAATCATAGAAATTGTTACTTCACTCGCTAAATTAAAATTCACTAAATTTTCTTCATATAAGATGTAAACCTTGTACACTTCAAAACAAGGTCTTATTTCAAATTGAAACAAGTAGGTAACATATGTCGCTATCGAAATAAGCAATTTATTTGTCGACTAAAGTCT
Organism: Callimorpha dominula; assembly: GCA_949752705.1. Taxonomy (NCBI): domain Eukaryota; kingdom Metazoa; phylum Arthropoda; class Insecta; order Lepidoptera; family Erebidae; genus Callimorpha; species Callimorpha dominula. The sequence continues at coordinate 1,793,182 of OX457019.1, read as the reverse complement.
GATACGCTTAAATAAACTTTAATGCCACGTAGCGAGAGCCGCTATCCGTTGAATGCCATCTCTTTTGCTCTGTGTTTTTAGTAAGCGTCTTCGTAGGTGTAGATTAAAAACACGTCATCCTTGTTGGTTTTGAACAAGTTTTCATACGGCAATTATACAGCGTTTGAATAAATGGAGACTCTCGCTGCGTGGAAATAAAGTTGAGTCTACGTTGACAGGTTTTAGTGAAATTTAGTGGCGCTGAGAAATAGATGCCAGTAACAAATAGACCTTATTACGAAGAACACTAGGTTGATTTCATATGAAGAAATTAAGTCAGGTTTTAGTTTAGTCGAGTGTACAATAGAATCGGCACCATTGTATTATGTTAAAAGATTACTAAGTTTAAACTTAGACATATATCGCAAATTGAGATATATTTGATAAAGCTTGTATTTCTTTCGGTCTTAGCATGAATTAATAAAAAAAATACCACCCGACTTCCGCTTGTATATATATGAATATAATTATATGGAATATTAATGACTGTTGTCACCACATCCAAAACTTTTAATTTTTTTATTAAAAATAGGGGCAAGCTATAGAAGATGATAAAACAGTTCACTACTAAATAAAAAAAAAGTTAACAGACATTATGACTGGTTATACAGGTAACGCAACGCTATTGGTTGGTTGATAAATATTGATTAATAGTGAGGTTATAAAAGGCTAGGAATGCATTATAAGTTCATAACAATCACTTGACTACGAAGAGAGATAGGAACAACATTTATTTGATTTTCACAGTTTATAGCAATAGTATGTTTCTTACGTGTCATTAAACCACGAACAGCTATATCACGGCAATTACGACTATAACACCTTCTTTTTAAGGTGTTATATCACGTGCAATAAATCACGACCAAACCTAACGCAGTAAGAATGAGAAGTGCCAAAGCTATACTGTTACCAAGACTGCTGATATATTAAAGTATATATACATACATATATAGATAGACTCACGCCTATGTATCCCCAAAGGGGTAATCAGAGTTGTATTAAACTAAAATGACTGGCCTGTTGCTCTAGTGGTTAGTGACCCTGACTGCTAAGCCAGAGGTCGTGGGTTCGATTTCCACCCAGGACAAATAATTGTGTGACGAGCACGATAATTTGTTCTGTGTCTGGGTGTAATTTATCTATAGTATGTATGTATTTAGAAATATATAAGTATGTTTATCAGCAGTCTGATTACCATAGTACAGGCTCTGCCTAGTTTGGGTTCAGACGGTCGGGTGTGAGATGTGTGGAGTTATTATAAAACACCCATATTTTAAGTATAATTTAGTTCCACTCACGTAATGCCCCTTGCACTTTGGGAATTATGGGTAAATTGAGGGTATTGAAAGCCAAAGGCAGTTAGGAAATGATTCTAATGGAAGGTAAATGATATTGCTTGTATGGATTGATTAAGGAGGTTAAGTAATAATATTATAAACTAATATTATAAATGTGAACGTTTGGATAGCTGGAGACCTGGATTAACACATAGGCTACTTTTTATCCTGATATTCTCACGGGATCGGGACTTACGAATGTGAAACCGCGGATCGCTGCTAGTAGATTTGATAAGTGTAAAATGATTTATGTAAACTACTAGCAGCGCACCGCGGTTTCACCCGCGTAAGTCCCAATACCGTAGGAATATCGGGATAAAAAGTAGCCTATATGTTAATCCACGTCTCCAGCTATCTACATACTAAGTTTCATCGCAATCGGTTCAGTAGTTTTGGCATGAAAGAGTAACAAACATCCATCCATACATCCATACATCCTCACAAACTTTCACGTTTATAATATTAGTAGGATAAATTACACCCAGACCCAGAACAAAATAATGATCATGCTCATCACACAATTATTTGTCCTGGGTGGGAATCGAATCCAAGACCTCCAGCTCAGCAGTCAGGGTTACTAACCACTATAACATCGGGTCAGTCTAACAGGGAACTCTTTTTATTGTTATTTCTTGCTTGTGAGAATTTAATTGATGCCCGCAATAAGTCCTGTGGGCGTTTTGACACATGTGACTCTCAAGTCTTGTTGCATAACTAGTGATGCGTTAAGTGATTCATGCTCAATCAGCACTAAGGTAGCAATTATATTGATAGTAAATAAATAAATAAACAAAATAAAAAATAAAATAATAAATTAAAATACGCCTTTATTGCTGTTAGATTTTAACTTATTTGACTACACAATTCTTTTTAAAATAAAATAAATAAATAATAAAAATATTGATAGTAACCGAACTTTAACATCTACAATGTGAAAGTTAGTTTGTTATTATTCTTCCGCGCCTTAACTAATCAAACAATCATCATGAACTATTCATACACATTATCAGAGGTCCAGAAAGGGTTTATGAGTACCTTCCATTTAGAAGAAAAGTACTATTCCCGAGGAAGAAAAGCGAAAAGAGAGGCAAAACCTAGCTAAGAAATAAAAATAAAATATTAAATATAAAGAACAAATATCACACGTAGCCTCACGTAGGTAAAGCATGGTTTTTGTCGCCGATTGTACCAATCATTAATTTGGAACAAACCATTCATGCAAATTTTCTAAAAATTGATAAAACACGCATGTCAATTATTTTAAATTGGTAATTGTCAGCACTTGGAAGTTTACTGGTACAAGGCCGAACATTAGTTGCGCAACAGTCTGCCGATAGTTGAACCATTGTTGTGAGGACTTCCTAACGGACCTTTTCATACAAGTAGGTGGCAAACAAGCGTCCTATTTGATAGTATTTAGTTACCGTTGCCTGTTTTTTTTTGTAAAAAAACAAATTCTAGACTAGGAAATAGTTTGTGTGTCTACTATGAAGAAAATAATACTTCCACTACACACCTATTCACCATGAACGCGACAGACAGTCCTCTATCCAGAGGATGTCTCAACGCGAAGAAAACGGCCGCCCACGTTGTCATGGAGTGCGAAAGAGTGGCTACACAACGGGCAAGTATCTTCGCGGGTGCGGTCGCTCCTAGAAGCCTGCGAACGCCCCAGGAGGTTTCTGTCATTCTGGAAGGAGCTAGGCTGGCTCAACTAGTCAGCTTATTTGAACGCATAATGGACCGCCTATGGTTCTAAATGCGGAAAGAGCCCTATACCAATACCAATACCGTAGTATCGGGTACAGGGCCCAAGCTGCCGGTCAATCTACACTACCATCAGGGTTAAGGTTGAGGCAGACAGCGGGCGAGGAACCGGATGTCTTAATTAAAGTTGTTCAGGCCCACTCCTATTTTGAGCGCAGTATGGCACACCGAGTGGTTCTAGTTTGTTCGATTTCGACACTGAAAACGCCAGTGGGATATAAAGTCGTCGCCATCCTACCCCGTCTGCTGTCTACCTCAGGCTTTTTTGATAACAATAGTCCTGTCAGTGATAGATCAATCTAAGTATAGCGAATCCCGACCATTGCCTAGATTAAGCTCTATTAAGCAAGTTGCTGATGTACAATTCTGGCCACTTGATTATCTTGAGTCTGTGAAAATACTCACCGTTGGCAAGACTAAAATATCCAGAAATAATATGTCCTGGTGGATCCATCATTCACCAGGACTGAGGCATGCCGGACAAATTTCAACCGTATCATCTCAGGATAAATTTCAGATAGTTATTCGTCATAATAACTTTATCCATATTGCAACGATAAAACATTCGCTTTCCCTGATATCACCAAACCGTAGCCAAGATGTAGATGCTTTTAAATAGAAAGAAAGAAAGAAATAAAGAGAAAGAAAATCCGTTTTTTTTGGTGCAGAGATACAAGTTATATCAATTAATATACCTATATCTATATCTATAAAATCTACCACCAGGCCCTTTTGGGGACTGATCAAAACAACTATGGAACTCTTTGTCCTTCCATACGTCATTTCTCTTCAGCCAGATCGAGCGAGGCGACTCCGTTCACTTGGACTACATTTATAGATTAGCTGACCGCAACCGTGATGTTATAAAGCCTATACAATTCCTCGATAAATAGGCTATACAACAGTAGTTCCGGAGATTAGCGCGTTCAACCAAGCAAACTTCAGCTTAAATAGATATCTGTAAAAATGAATCCCTGTTTCTCTCGGTCAAGCCATAACTTGAGAACTACTCAACCTACTTCATTCATCTTTTTTTTTATGTTTTCTAATACTTTTTAGAAGGTTCTTACGGAACGAAAAATTAAGAAAATTGCTCAGAAAGTCGGTCCCCGTGGCAACAGCAGGCTAGTATTAGTATATAATCCCACTAATCCCATTTCCCATTCCATTAATATTATAAATGTGAAAGTTTGGATAGATGGATGACCTGGATTAACACATAGGCTACTTTTTATCCTGATATTCTCACGGGATCGGGACTTACGAGGGTGAAGCCGCGGATCGCTGCTAGTAGATTTGATAAGTGTAAAATGATTTATGTAAACTATTAGCAGCGCCCCGCGGTTTCACCAATAATTATCAAAGGTATCAATATAATTGCTACCTTAGTGCTGATTGAGCATGAATCACTTCACGCATCACTAGTTATGAAACAAGACTTGAGAGTTACATGTGTCAAAACGCCCACAGGACTTATTGCGGGCATCAATTAAATTCTCACAAGCAAGAAATAACAATAAAAAGAGTTCCCTGTTAGACTGACCTGATGTTCTAGTGGTTAGTAACCCTGACTGCTGAGCCGGAGGTCTTGGATTCGATTCCCACCCAGGACAAATAATTGTGTGATGAGCATGATCATTATTTTGTTCTGGGTCTGGGTGTAATTTATCCTACTAATATTATAAACGTGAAAGTTTGTGAGGATGTATGGATGTATGGATGAATGTTTGTTACTCTTTCACGCAAAAACCACTGAACCGATTGCGATGAAACTTAGTATGTAGATAGCTAGAGACCTGGATTAACGCATAGGCTACCCTTTATTTCGATATTTCTACGGGGTTGGGACTTACGCGGGTGAAACCGCGGGGCGCTGCTAGTATATTAAAATTTCAACAAAATAACACGGTTTTGAATACGTTGTTTACATCGCTGTCATTACTTTAGTATTTTATAAACTATTCGGGGCAAGGTTATGTCGCCAAAGTGTTGTGTAATCTGCGAAGTGCCAGTGAACGACGTTCATGATGTCATCTTAACGTCTTCGGTCAAGCTGCGGTTGTTTTTCATTTATTGTTTAGGGGGGTAAACGAACAGACGGGTCACCTGATGGTAAATGCTACCGTCGCCCATGGGCACCTGCAACGCAAAAGTCACAAGTACGTTGCCGGCCTTTGAGGTGGGAGTAGGGTAAGGGGGAGGGAGATTCTGTACTAAATGAGATTAAAATTCAATATTTTAAAGTACCTATAATGTATTTTTAAATGTTCACCTTTATTATAAGCACTTATATAAATTAACACTGCAAAATGAGAATATAGATAGCTACTACTTATAATTAAGCATATTAAAACTAATAAAATATATATATAAATACGGACTATTTACATGCATGCGTCATAAAAATCCTCTTATCGTCGCCTACTGTCAGTGTTCCCAGAAGGCTGCCAGCATTGCCACGTTGAATGGCAATGCTAATTCTCTGTGCAAGAGAAAGACCCGCCTTCTGTTCACGAGAAGTGTCGATCAGTTGCTTAGCTAGTTCCTTATAAACGGAACGAGCACTCGGACCCTATTACACTAGCGTTTCGAACCCAAACGGCTCAAAAACTGAAAAATGATTATATTATTGTATTTACTCCGTTTGAGGATTTCTGCTGATACAACAGCAGCGCCAGCACAAAATCTCAGCTCAGATTTACCTCAGAACGATCTTGTACAAATTTAAGTTTCGAGATCAAAATTCTTTGAAGCAAATTTTTTTTTAACCGACTTCAAAAAAGGAGGAGGTTCTCAATTCGACGGAATCTTTTTTTTATGTCTGTTCTTCGATTACTCGAAGATGCCTGGACCGATTATGAAAATTCTTTTTTTGTTTCAAAGTGTATACTTTCCAGGCGGTCCCATTTAAATTTTATCGAAATCAGTCGAGCGGTTTCTTAAAAATCAACAAATATCTAAAAATTGTATACATCGATGATGTTCGTTTGCTTCGTTACATCGCTGTCTCATTGGAGCAGTGCGTTTAGTTGGCCTACCCATATTATATTTAAACAAAACACATCTACTTTAAACTAAAAAGCACATTGAAGTCGGTGATGCTTTTCTAAAAGATTACTATACTCCAAATGTCGATTGGGTTTCATTTTCATATTGAAGACCATAGCTAATTTTCATTCTGCATATTATATTATTATGATGTACAAAGTCATTTTGACGACTAAAATCTGTAATTTTATTCAGAGAAATATAGTAGATTTTCCTTCCGACAAATACTTAAATACATTGCTATTCATTTTTCTCTCACGGCCATGATTAGTATTTTGCAGATTTAACACATAAAAATCTCACAAACTCACATCAACAAAAATTGCGGTTTTAACAAACTTTGTTTTTTTTTTACTAGCAAAAACGTGAAGTTGTTATTGCGTCTATAAATAAAGTTCTCACCTTAATGTCACACTGAGTAAATATTGCTTAGGAACCATTTGAGCGTAATGTTTTATTGAACTTTGGATGTTCAGCTAAAAATACACATACCTACTCTTATGTCGTATATTGCAATGTTTATGCAGCGATGTTGGAACACTTAAAACAGGTAATGCTGAGAGCAAGAAATGTAACATCACGCTATGACCCTTAGAAGTGGAGCAGTTACCATAAACTGTGGGGAACGGCTAGTATTTTAATTAAACACTAGCAATACAAACATTAAATATTTTATTGACATATATTTGTAAAAAAAAAGAATGGATGATTAAATTTTTAAGTAAACTCAATTGACTCCGTTGATCAGTTCAACAGATTGGCGGGAAATTGTTCCGAAATATTTTTATGTTGACATTTTCTGACAAAAAACGTCTTACATGCGAGTATGTACATCAATGTTACTGTTGCATATGGGCAGATAATATATTTTTTTGAAACAGCTGTTGACTTGGTCGAGGGCTCTGTTTCCGCATTTAGACTATAAAACGGGCTATTATGCTTTCAGATAAGGCTAGCTAGTTAGCTTCTTCTAGAAGCATAGAAGCGTCCTGGGGCGTTCACAGGCTTCTTGGAGAGAACATTCTTCCCCGTTGTGTAGCTATCCCTCGCATTCCAGGAAAACGTGGGCGACCGTTTCCTTTGCGTTGAGACATCCTGTGCATAGGGGTGTCGCACTATTGATGAATAGATGTCAATGCAGGGCCAAATGTCCCGTAATGGTTCCTACAGCTATTCGGGTGTTGTTAGTTGGTTGAAATTATTGAGTTTTTCCTACACTAAAATCAGTTTTGTACAAATCAGTGCTTTAATCGTAATGAAATTAATTTTGAAAAATGTAATAACAAATTTTGAGATCAGAATACTAATCTAAATGTTGGAAAAATTTATAATATTTTTGGGGCAATTATTTTCACTTGAATTACATCCAAAGTGTCTTATTATTATTTTCTATTACAGAATACTCATCTTTCATAGATTAGATTTACGGTACAGTATACCTGACCTATATACACCTTACCTCATAGCAAAGAAAACCAGTTATGTCGGTAATAAACACACTGCAAGGACACTCCACTTTCTCGGTGTACATGTGAATATTTCAACATTGGAGCTAAGTTTGCCTCATACTCGTAGTTCCTCGTGCGTCCGTTTGAAGGATATCGGCAGAATTCAATGTACTTCTACTGATGCAATATGACAATCTTCTTTCTATCCAATTGCTTTTCATATAGCAAAGGAGGATTATGTTTTTCATGGCTTATTGAGTAGTTTATTTAGATATGTAGATATATAATTTTTTTTTGACCTTCACACACGTCCGTCTGATCCCAAACTAGGCAGAGCCTGTACTATGGTAACCAGACTGCTGATAAACATACTTATATGTTTCTAAATACATATATATTATGGATAAATTATACGAAGACACATAACATATGATCATGCTCATCACACCATTATTATGTGATGATAATTGTGTGATGAGCATGATCATTTGTTCTGTGTCTGGGTGTAAATTATCTCTAATACTAGCTGTTGCCCGCGACTTCGTTCGAACCGATTTTCTGCTCAATTTTCGTAATTTCTCGTTACGTAAGAACAAACAAATTATTAGAAAACATAAAAAAGAGATGAATGAAACAAGTTAAGCCGTTCTCAAGTTATGGCGTGACCAAGGAAAATAGTAATTTCTCTTTATGTATATAGATGTATGTATTTAGGAATATATAAGTATGTTTATCAGCAGTCTGGTTACCATAGTACAGGCTCTGCCTAGTTTGGGATCAGACGGTCGTGTGTGGGGTATCTCAAGTTATTATTATTATTTATTAACAGGAATATAAGGATATAATATCATATATTGTACTTTCTTTATTTGTTACTTGAAATCTGAGCCTTGTATTCCAGACTCAAACACGCAAAAACGTTTTTGCGTGAAAAAGTAACAAATATTCATCCATCCATTCATCCATCCTCACAAACTGTCTCCTTTGTAGTATTAGTAACATTTGTTGCGATAGTTGCTATTTATTCCTGTTGTTTCATGTGTTTTGTATATTAGAATTGGAGATAAAAAAAGGCTTCTTTCGAGCCATATCATGATTGAGAACATCTGTGTTATGATTTATCTTTCTCTTGTCGCCAGCCTCATAATGTCAGGAGATACAGTCGCTACAGACATGGACTCGATGCCAGACCGCATTGCCGAGACATTCACAGGCATGAACGTACTCATCACAGGAGGAACTGGTTTCATGGGGAAGGTCCTCGTTGAGAAACTGTTAAGGTGAGTGATGAATACATTATTTTAACTCGTATGTGTTCACATATTAAAAAGAACTTTGTCCGTCCGTCCTTCTGAGTATTTCGACTAATGCATTCTTGAAATCGTATCGCATCCTAGAAATATTGAATGTATTAGTTATATGTTCAATATGAATTCCAAACGCAAAACAAGATTCAACCGAAAGCGAAGTCTATTAAAAATACAACCATGTCAGACACAAACGTAGTTACTATGTGTCGTTGGGCACGTTCAAGAAATCTTCGAAACTCACCTATATGAGTCCACCAGATAATGTAATATAATTTTTCTATTGTCCTAAAGTTATATGTGTAGCAGACAAAAGAAAAAAATCGCACAACTATCAAAGCAAATCGTAATTTTAATGAAATATAAAAATAAATATATCAGAAATATAAAAAGTACTTTATAAGCACACATATATAGTAAAATTATTAAAAATATCATTGATAACTATAGATAAGACAGATTTTTTTTTTTTAACGTGTGGATACCCCCTCGGGTACCACCGCACCGAGCTGATAATCGGTGAAGTGGGTATGTCGGAATCGAACCGACTAAAACCACACGGTGTTCCGTCACGGGTGTCAGATTAAGTATACAATACATAAGACACTGTACTTTTTATAATTATCTTAAAGTACACAAGACATTACACATTTTATTATTGTTTTTAATCTGCCATCTAAAGCAATACATTACATAAATTTAAATACAAATAAAACAAAATATAATGAAAACTTTGCTGTGTCCAACAGGGTCCATAATTGATTCTACCCTTACATTTAACACCTTATCAATGTAATTATGGAATGCAATAAAGTAATGAGTAATTTAATTTCACAGTTTTACAGGCAAATTATATACCTACTTGTTTTTATTTACAGAAAATGTCCGGATATTGGTCAAATCTATCTGCTGGTTAGATCGAAGAAGGGAAAGAACCCACGGCAGAGACTTGAGGAGATATTCAACGGAGTTGTGAGTTACATCAGGTTTAACATGACTTACTAAACTGCCACTAATATATCTACTAGGTTTAACAATGGCAATAATGGGGCTTAAGATGAATGTCTCTCCAAAACAAAGTTCATTAACAAATAAAATGGTACATTGTCTGGCAAACCGCAGTCTAACGGTTGGTGTTGGGAATTGGCATTCAAACTAATTCATGTGACATTCCTTGCGCGATGCAGGACTTGAGTAATATATTTCTGAAACAAAGGCAGTATCCTCCCACGAAGTTCAGTTTATTGCTTGACAAAACCGCGGTCCGACAGTTGATATTAAGAGTTACCTTTCAATTAATCAGCATGAAAATGATTGTGTGTTGCAAGATTAGAATGCCGTTGAACATCGTTACAAATATAATAGAATCTTGCAACTTAATTTTAACTATTACCTGACAATTTATTTTGTATTGTTTCTTTTTAGGGTTCCGTACCTCGAAAGGAAAAAACGGAACCCTTATAGGATCACTTTGTTGTCCGTCCGTCCGAAGGTCTGTCTGTCTGTCAAGATCCTTTTTCTAAGGAACGCGTAGAGGTATCAAGCTGAAATTTATATCAAAAACTCAGGTCTACTGTCCCTTAGAGCGAAAAAATCAAACTTCTAAGCCAACGCAATCAAAAGACACAGCCGTTTATACCGCAAACTTCCGCAAATTTTCGACACTCGCAAGGGAATCAAAACCTACAGGGTACTTCCCGTTAACTCAGAATCTTGAAATGTGATACGAAGCATCGTCTTATAGCACTGATAAAGGAAAAATTGCGAAAACCGTTAATTTTCAGTTACATCATATTATAAAAACATTTTACGGAACCCTCGGTGCGCGAGTCCGACTCGCGCTTGGCCGGCTTTTTTTTAATTGAACTCACTTCGGAAAAGGTTCTCATTTCTTTGAATATAATTTTTTGCATCTTTGTTATTGTTTGTCAACCGATGTTGTAATTCATTTTTATTGGATTGATTTTAACAATACTTTACAAAAAATCTTGCCACTGCCAGAATTGAAAGAAGATGCTGAAAACTTGTACTTACTAACATTGTTTAAGCTCATTGAAGTTGCACTTAACGTTAGACTATTAATCCCACTAATATTATAAATGTGAAAGTTTGGATGGATGGATGTTTGTTACTCTTTTACACCAAAACTACTGAACTGATTGCGATGAAACTTGGTATGTAGATAGCTGGAGACCTGGATTAACATATAGGCTACTTTTTATCTCGATATTCCCACGGGATTGGGACTTACGCGGGTGAAACCGCGGGGCGCTGCTAGTTACACATGAATTTGATAGAATTAGGGCTTTCAATTCCAATGCTAGGTCCTCAGAGAAGCTCGGTACAGGTGCAAATTTATTAACCCCCGACGCAAAAAGAGGGGATTTATAAGTTTGACGTGTCTGTGTATCTGTATGTCTGTCTGTGGCGTCGTAGCTTTCGAACGAATAAACCAATTAAGTGCGTTTTTTTTGTTGGAAAGGTGACTTGATCGAGAGTGTTCTTAGATATAATTAAAGAAAATCTGTTCAGCCGTTCGAAGATCATCAGCTCCTTTCTAAGCGTTGAAGGGATTTCCGAGTCGGGGGCGTTTTATGGTATAGGAGGCAAATGAGCAGACGGGTCACAGATGGTAAACTCAAGAGTCATGAGTGCGATGCCGGCCTTTAAGGTAGGAGTAGTTTTAGTCGGTTCGATTCCGACACACCACCCCACCGAAAACGCCGGTGGGGTGACGGCCCGAGGGGGTTTCCACACGCACAAAAAAAAAAGGGGAAAGGTGGAAAAGGAGGCAAAGGGGGCAGGAGAGGGTGGTGGGCAAGGTTAGGGCCTCCGGTAACCTCACTCACTCGGCGAAAAGCAATGCCATCATTGCTTCACTACCGGTTTTCTGTGAAGCCGTGGTATCACTCCGGTCGAGCCGGCCCATACGTGTCGAAGCATGGCTCTCCCACGATTTAAATCAAACCATACGACATCTATTCATACTATCTGGCCTGTTGGTTTAGTGGTTAGTGACCCTGACTGCTAACCTGCGACCTCTGGGTCGTGGGTTCGATTCCCACCCAGGACAAATAATTGTATGATGAGCATGATCATTTGTTCTGTGTCTGGGTGTTATTTATCTATAATATGTATGTATTTTGAAATATATAAGTATGTTTATCAGCAGTCTGGTTACCATAGCACAGGCTCTGCCTAATTTGGGATCAGACGGCCGTGTGTGAGAGGTGTGAAATTATTATTATTATTATCTACCTTTCCTTGCCTATTAAAGGCGAATATGTCGGACATTCATGTAACCTAATGTACCATATTCTTGGCGAATAAATATCTTATATTATCCATTAAATTCACAACACGTGGAACTTATATTTGGAGAAGGACACTTTCCCAATGCACTTAGTACCTGCACAAACAATATATTTATGCGGCGACATAACCACAGTCTTCACGGTATTCTTAACATGTGCCTTAGCACATAGGATTTCACCACAGCGCCATACTGTCAAAACAAACTACTCTTCAGTGTTCTTGTGACACATAGTGTGGTTTGTAAAATAAGGCAACGCACTGATTTGTACCCTAACCATATTACTGTAAGGCCTGTTTATATACCAACCTACAGCTGGACTTAGGTCTACTTGCTCCTATTCTAGCTTAAAGTGTTAAACATTTTTTTGTGTACCTTGGATACGGAACTTTTTTCTTGATGAATGGTTCTCTATATATTTTTTTATACATTTGTAATTACAATGTATCGTTTGAGTAATTTAGGCGTTAAAAGGTAACAAACAAACATATTTACTTTCGCATTTTGGGAAGAGTTAGCCCATAATATAATTATATATATTTTTTATGGTATAGAGGGCAAACGAGCATACGGGTTACTTGATGCTAAATGACTACCGCTGCCGCTGGACACTTGCAACAAAAGAGTCACTAGGGCGTTGCCGGCCTTTAAGGACGGAGTAGGGGAAGGGTGGAAGACAGGGATAGGGGGAAGGAGAGGGAAGGGTTAAGGCCTCCGGTAAACTCACTCACGCGGCTTGCTGGAATGCCCAGATTTTGTTTTAAAAATCATTTTTTTTTTCTCCCACGTATACATTGAAATTTACATGAAAACTCATATGTTTTTTTTTATTAATTCCATTTTTTAAGCTAAATCAACTATTATTATTACCTGGGAGACCGAGCTACTCTCGGTAGCTTTTTGCAAAATCGTCATTTTTTATTTAATTAATTTTTTGTAAAATTGCGTTTTTACAGGAAATACAACTATGCAGTTGAACTTAAAATGCATAACTGTATCTATATACAAAATTACATCAAAATCGTTAGAGCCTTTTTAGAAATACCCGAATAATAAATACATACCTACTTACAAGAATTGTTCCTTTAAATTAATAAGATTATAATTTTTATTTCCAAATATATTATATTTTTCCTCTTTTTTGGGCCAAGACATACCCAATCCCACTAATTCCCACTTATATAATAAATGTCAAAGTTTGGACGAATGGATGGATGTTTGTTAGTCTTTCACGCCAAAACTACTGAACCGATTGCGATGAAACTTGGTATGTAGATAGCTGGAGACCTGGATTAACATATAGGCTACTTTTTATTCCGATACTCCCACCAGATCGGTACTTACTTGTGAAACCGCGGGGCGCTGCTAGTGGCTTATAATTATTTTCTCCTTTTGCGTAACAGACATTGCCGGAAATTGCTTAACGAGGCGTGACTGATTAGTCGCAGTCAGTGGCGAGTAAGTGATGTGGAACCATCAGACCACTACTACCCCGGCTCTTGCAAAACCAGTGACTTCCTTCCAAGTACCTTACAATAGACCCACTTGTCACGAAACACAGGGTGGTTTAAGTCGGTTCGAATCCAATATACCACTGCTAGACCCGGTGAGGTGATGACATGTGGGGATTTTCACAAAAATTAAGGGTCTGACATTAGGATCTCGTTATAGTTAGGGTTACTCAAATCAGATTGTTCCCCATCCAACAAAAAGCTTTTTTTGAGCAAAAGTCTCCTAAACATTATACACGCATACATATAATTGACTGACCTGTTGGCCTAGTGGTTAATTATCCTGATTGCTGAGCCAGAGGTCGGGGGTTCGATTCCCATCCAGGAATTGTGTGATGAGCACGATCATTTTTTGTTCTGTGTCCTCATTTAACTTCTATATAATACGGGGTCACACTGAAAGTTTTAGAAAATAAAAAACGGAATGATATAGAAGCCTGTTAATATTTTTATTGCTTAACGAAGTAGTCTCTGTTCCTTTCCAAGCACCGTCGCATGCGATGGAACCATTGACTGAAGCAGTGAGCCCACTCTTCTTTAGGGATCTCTCTCACACCTTTTTCAAACAGACAGCCACGGCATCTTCAGGGTTCATAAAACGAATTCCTCTAAGTTTATCTTTTATTTTTGAAAATAAATAAAAGTCACTAGGTCGCCAGGTTGAAACTGTATGCAGGATGACTCACTAGCTCCACCAAAGACAAATTTTCGATAGTCCGTCTGGCGGAGTGAGCTGGAGCGTTGTCGTCTGGATTTTCCAAGAAAACTGGTAGACAATGACTGACATACCAATCTACAGTAACAGTCCTTTTATCTTCTAGAACGTTTGTCGCGAAATGACCCGTCCGTCCAAAGAATGAGGCAATCATGTTTTTCCCTTGACTTCTGCCCTTCTTTACTTTTGTCGACAAATCTTCCAAAAGACAATCTGCGCAATGGATGTTCCATTTTGCGATTTTTCGTAACAATATATCCAGCTTTGAGGATGTCATATACAGCATTCGAGTCACCCCCGCTCCTAGCTTTTCAAGCATTGAGCTTCACCAACCCAAACGACGGCATTTTTTATCCTCCGATAAATTATGAAGTATCCATCTAGTACAAAGCTTTCTGACGCCTAAATGTTAATGTAAGACTTTCTGTACTTGACTCATACCAATGCCTAAAGCTATCCGAATGTGTTGAAATGTCACCCTTCTATCAGCTTCTATCGTCAGCCGCACAGCACTCACGTTATCCTCAGTAGTCGCCGTAGAAGGACGTCCTTCTCGAGAATCATCAGTGAGTTTGCTTCGACCACGTTTACACTCATTAAACTAGTTGTAAACAGTGGCACGAGATGGGGCTTCGTAATGAAATGCCAAACGAAGTCTATCGTAATATTGATGTTGACTAAGACCGCAATGAACGTCGTAATAAATCATTGAGTGAAATTTTTCTCTAGTCAAATCCATTTCGATGCATGACAGACACTTTTTTTGCCGCCAATTTGTAAAAACAAATGACATTTTAATATGAAATCGTTAAACATCTACATATTTAAAAAAGAGTTCCTCCATCAGCAGTCTGGTTACCGTACACCGTACCGTACGTACTACAGGCTCCGCCTAGTTTGGGATCAGACGGCCGTGTGTGAGGTATCGCAAATTTTTACTATTATTATTGATATGTGGCGTGACAAAACAGCAATCTAACTACAACGTCCAGGGGTCGAGGTGATAATATGGTGTATGTTTATAGAAATATACCGAAGTATGTATTTTACCCATATATATATACCTGTTCGTTTTTCAGAGTCTACAGTATAAATAATAGATATGTATATTATTTATGTAGTCGCGAAATGGTCCAACGGCTTCCAAGATGGCTCATGACTAGAGATCGGATATTCGGATGCATATTTACCTAAAGTTGAGATGTTGGCTATTATGGAAAGCAGTTTTTTATCGAAAGCATCCCGCGATTCCAGGAAATTCAAATTTAAGTGTACCTATACTCCGTAAGATGTAATAAACCCCAGTTTGACACAAATGACACTTGCTCTGTTACAACGTATAATGGTTGTTTTTCCCTACTTTTATTGTCAGTGATTTTTGACGAAGCAAAAACAACCTTATTACGTTGTAACAAGTGTCAAATCGGGCCTATTTAACCCCAGGAAATTATACTTGCTTGTGCGCAAGTAGCGACGCGACAATACAACTGCATTCGTAAATAAAAATATACTTAGAAGCCGCTTCCATAATTTGTTATCCAAAAAACAACTTTAGGTAAATATGCATCCGATTATCCGATCTCTACTCATGACAAACACTTCTTTGTGATGATTGCGGGATGACAAGTAGTTAAATCTCTCAAGGTTTTGATGTCGAAATTACGTCGCAATATTTATGTTTTGTTAGCATTTGTGGGAAGAAACTTCCCAAAAATGCTACCGCAAGTATATTTGATAATCATCTTACGTGACTAGGTAATGTGTGCTCAACTGTGTACGAGGTTATGAGGAAATATTTCAGAATACGATTGGAACCAACGCATGGTACAAGAACAATTTTTGTATATCTATTGCTAAGAATAATTATCACGGAGGTCACAAAAATCTAGCGTCATGTAAAATGGTTTTTGTTAGTAAACTAAATAGGAATACATTGGAACCTAAATGGTTCGGAAAGGTCCGATTCCAGAGGAATTTCCTACCGCGAATGCTCCGGCTGTGGAATGAGCTCCCTGCCAAGGTTTTCCCGAGGGACTACAGTATGGGGTTCTTCAAAAAAAGAGTGTATAGGTTTTTAAAGGGTCGGCAACGCGCAAGCGGCATGCAAGTTCAAACTTGTAAACGGATAGTTTTAAAAAAAAAAAATACTTTTGTAACCTTTCAATGATTAAGGTAAGTGTTCCATTGTCAAATACACCTTCTAGAATGCAGATAACGTATGTATATATAACCGAAGTTGAGTTAAGTACGCCTGACAATATAAGTACCCTATTTGATGTCGCCATTACTGTAGGTACGACATATTATGTGTGTCAAAGCAGGCTAGGCCCACTCCGGTCAGTAGGTATGAAGCTACAGGTACCTAGCAGCGTCGATGAGTCGGGCGAAATTCAGTGGCCTCCACGCGCCGGTCAGGTAGCATGTTACTTCGATACTCACTCGCGCGCTACGTCGCTTCGTCCGTTCGTCGCTTACGAATTACGTTTCCCGTATTTACGTAGTTAGATTGTATTATTAGTTATAATCAGTATAGTTAGATATTTACAAGTTTTGTTCACAAGGTCAAGTTTACCTATGATAAGTATATTTATTTATTTGGACCACAACAACTGATACACATCTTCTATCTATACTCTATAGAAATAAATAAAATTGGAGTGTCTGTTTGTAATATTAAAATAACCGCTTTTTACTAAGTGCATTTGGATGTATATACGGTACATATACCCAAACAACATGTTTTACAGTTTTTGTCTGTCTGTCTGTCTGTTTGTTTCGGCTATCCCCGGAACAGGTGGATCGATTTCCACGGGACTTTCACTGGCAGATGTTAAAAGGAGTAACTTTTGCTACTTTGATTTTGGAAAAAGAATCGAAGAAAGAGGGTTCCGCGCAAAGTATATAAATATGTACACGCGAGCGAAGCCGCGCGGGAACTGCTAGTAAATAAATAAATTTAAAGTGTCCGTTTGTAATGTCATAATGACAGTTTTTTACTAAATGCATGTGAATGTTTACACGGTACTTATACCAAAAAAATATTTTTCACGTTTTTGTCTGTCTGTCTGTTTGTTCCAGCTAATCTTCGGAACGTTGGACCGATTTCCACGGGACTTTCACTGACAGATAGCTGGTGTTATAAGGAGTAACTTAGTCAGGTTTAGCTTTGATAAGTTTAGGACTACAACAATTTTGTCTGTCTGTCTGTTTGTTCGGCTAATCTCTGCAACGGGTGGACCGATTTCCATGGGACTTTCACTGTCAAATAGCTGGTGTTATAAGAAGTAGGGTTCCACGATTTGATTTGCATATACCTGCCTGGCTAAACACCTAAAAGAGATAGTTTAATTCCAAGGTACACACCAACGTATGGCAAATGCCTATCTTCTTAGAGATTAAAGATCTATGCAGAATGCAATATTGAGAACCTTCTCCTTTTTGAAGTCGGTTAAAAATAGTTTTCTTTAATATAAGTTACATCTGCGTAGGTACTATACTAAGTAAATACCTAACCTAGTTTTATTAAACTTCATTTGTTCACAGAAGTAAAGTAATAGGCACATACCTGGTTATTAAATATTTATATTAATTCTTCTTACAGCAGACATCCTTAACGGCATCAGAACAGATAAGAGTTATGCGATAGAAAGAGAGGCAAGTTTTAGGCTAATATAACCCATTTGGAATTAGCGGTATGCGATCTGAATTGCACCTTATTGTGTCGGAGCAAGAGTCGCTATTTATTTAAATGGTATTGCGAAGAGGTCCTTCTGTACTGGTACTATTATCTGTACTGGTACTATTATGTGTTCTGTGGTCAAAGTAACAATGGTCCAGTTTCGTCACGATGTGTCATCGAGGATTGCAAAATACGTTCACAGAGTGATTTGTAAGCCTCCATAACCCAAGCCTACCATTTTACAGAGACCAGTGGACCATAAAGTAGAATCTTTCGTCACCATTTTACAAGACGATATTGACATCGTCTACCGTGACTGAAAAATTAGGCAATAGTCGCTAATATAAATGGGCAACAATTACATCAGTCTAGTAATTCTATTTTTACAAGGTGTTACAGAATGGTGTGGTGTTTTTTTATACTACGTCAGTGACAAACCGCCCACGTATATAAGCGGATAAGCGGTTACTGTAACCTATGGACGCCTGTAATTACAGATGACTGGCATGCGGGTTGGTCGGGGCATGTCATCCCCGGACTGCTATTACTTACATATGTATAGTAGTAATTAGCGCGTCTATTTATATTTTAGAATAATAGGTACGTTACATTGTCCTCACATTTCATTTACGCTTATAAGCAATGTAACCAGAAATTTGTAAAAAACATTTTGAAAAAGAGTGTCCTTGGAGTTTCTTGCCTGTTCTTCTCCATAGGATCTACGTATTGGAACAGGCAACTAGCTTCACGACTGACTTAGTCTGACTGACTCCTACTCCTGACAATTCCAAAATACCTATTATTGGTTTAATTGAAATAAATGGTTTTGATTTGATTTGATTTGATGTTGTCGACCTTTGAAAAACCTATACACTCCTTTTTTCTGTCTAAAGTGTAACGTGCAAATGATAAGATGTCCAACTATACTACTTATTCAACAATCAAACCGCACACTTACTTAATCTTGATGTACATCGCAGATAAATATATAGGGATATATTTATCGGCGATGTAAATCAGGATTTGTACACGTTTTACGTAAATGGCACTACTTATTACGAAGTAAATAACGAAATAATAACTATTATTATAGATAATCTTTCTTACTAAACTAATTCATTGTACCATAACCACACAAATGCGATCGCGAAATATCTGTCTTAAGATTTTAGGTTGTACCTACGTTTAAAGAAGTGAAGGGAAGGTACAATTACTTACAAAATTTGCGTTAGTGTAGATAATGGTCCCAATTCTGTTACTTCACTCGCTAAATTAAAATTCACTAAATTTTCTTCATATAAGAAGTAAACCTTGTACGCTTAGAAACAAGGTCTTATTTCAAATTCAAACAAGTAGGAAACATATGTCGATATCGAAATAAGCAATTTATTTGTCGACTAAAGTCTGATACGCTGAAATAAACTTTAATACCACGTAGCGAGAGCCGCTATCCATTGAATGCCATCTCTTTTGCTCTGTGTTTTTAGTAAGCGTCTTCGTAGGTGTAGATTAAAACACGTCATCCTTGTTCGTTTTGAACAAGTTTTTATACGGCAATTATACAGCGTTTGAATAAATGAAGACTCTCGCTGCGTGGAAATAAAGTTGAGTCTACGTTGACAGGTTTTAGTGAAATTTAGCGGCGCTGAGAAATAGATGCTAGTAACAAATAGACCTTATTACGAAGAGCACTAGGTTGATTTCATATGAAGAAATTAAGTCAGGTTTTAGTTTAGTCGAGTGTACAATAGAATCGGCACCATTATCAAACTTTCTTAGGGTTCCGCAGTCAACAAGGTATTATAGTTTCACTATGTGCATCCGTCCATCTGTCTGTCCGCGGCTGTGTTAGCCCAGTACTAGAAAACTGCAATTAGACATCAGTATACATATTTAGCACGCCAATAACTAAACTATAACTATTATAACCAAGTAAAAAAACAAATAATTCACTCTCTTACATGTTAAAAGAGGATGAATTTTTTTTTGTCGTCTATCCCTACGTGTGAGGCGTTGGGTTTTTTCCCGTTCAGTAAGTGAACTCCTATTGAGTAACACTGTGACATAATGCGACTTTTTTTCCCTATAAGTCACACCAAACAACAACAATGTGTAGCAGTGTCAACAAGAAAAAATATTGTCTCTGAGTTACACTGTGTCATAACAACACTTTCTTTTCTCGTTGAGTAACACCGTTACTAAAAATACAACTTTTATTAAATCGAAAGTAGGGTTTATTATTTAAAAAAAATCTTTTCTAACATTTTTTTAATATGAATCATATGTAGGTATTAATTTATCATAATACCTACCACCATTGGCATTCGGAAGCCAAATATTTCTCTTCCTCCCCATATTCGATATTCAAGCCATTACTCATGGCTACCTAGACCGCAACTAAGCATAGCTTGCACTGTGGTCTCTAGAAAATAGATAGCCTGGCCTTGGTCTGGTGGTTATTTATCCTGACTGCTAAGCCAGAGGACAGGGGTTCGATTCCCACCAAGGACAAATTAATAGATTTGAATTTTCAAGTAAACGAAGTCGTGGGCATGTTACTGATATTTTTAGGGTTCCGTACCAAAAGGGTAAAAACGCGACCCTATTACTAAAACTCCACTGTCCGACTGTCTTTTTTTTTATATTATAGGGGGCAAACGAGCAGACGGGTCACCTGATGGTAAGTGACTACCGTCGCCCATGGACACATGCAACTCAAGAGTCACAAGTGCGTTGCCGGCCTTTGAGATAGGAGTACGCTCTTTTCTTGAAGGTTTGAAGGTCGTATCGGTCCGGAAACACCGCAGGCGACAATTTGTTCCAAAGATTGGTTGTGCGAGGCACAAAAATTCTGGAAAACCGCACAGTGGTGGATTGCCAATTATCCAGGTGATGGGGATGAAAGTTTTGTCGCGTTGAACGATGGCGAAACGTTGCGGCTGGTATAAGTCCAAACAATTCCTCGGAGCACTCCCCACGATACATGCGGTAGAGAATGCAGAGTGAGGCTACATCTTTACGCAACGCTAAGGGTCAAGCCGATCTGAAATATCCTGGCAATCGATGATTCTGTCTGTCTGTCCTCAGGTTGTATCTCATGAACCGTGATAGCTAGACAGTTGAAATTTTCACAGATGATGTATTTCTGTTGCTGCTATAACAACAAGTAATAAAAATAAATAAAAAATTAAAGGACTCTCCCCTAATAGAAACGTATTTTTTTGGCTTATAGTATTTAATCTTGTACGATGGTGCGGAACCCTTCATGCGCGAGTCCGACTCGCACTTGGCTGGTTTTTTTAACCCCTCCGGGTAGCGTAAATGCTTGTGTTAGGATTGGGTTCACGTCAGGCTTAGCCATGACGCTTCGTCGCGTCGCATCGCTTAGATTTGTAAGCTTATTTATAAAATATCAAAAGGTCAACATATTTCAAAGTCAATGTCAAAATATAATATACTAGGTCAGTATTTCATATTCATGAAGGTGAATTCGTAATATTTCCGAAGGTCACATTGTAAGCGACGCGCAATGCCCACTGATCAAGACTGGGGTTATTGGCATCGAGTAAACTTTTCACAATTTGTGTTGTATAGGTAACTATTTTGGTTTGAAGATAGGGTTGCCACTTTTTATTTACTTTATAACTAGCAGGCCCCGGCTTCGCACGGGTAGTAGAGACATCTGTATGATGTATGTAAGATGAAACTTGTTATGTAAATAGCTGGAGACCTTTATTAGGATTAATGCATAGGCTACTTTTTATCCCGATACGATAGGACTGAGTTGAGCGTTATTCTTATTTACAGAAAATTACTTTTTCTTGTTAAATCAGGCAAATTTTTAAATGCGTTCTTAAATAGTTTAATAACTATACCATTTGCTACGAACTGGCTATGATTATTACTGTCTTGTTGAAATCTGAAGAGTTATTGTACAAGAAAATTCAGTGTTGGAAACTTGGGGGTGTTATTAAACTACTGCGATATTAAAGTAAAAAATAAGTCGTCCTGTTTTAATAAATACAATAATTTTCCATTCCAGCTCTTCGAAAAACTCAGGACAATAAGAGGCGGTGTGGAACCTCTCTTGGAGAAGGTGACCATCGTGGGCGGAGACGTATCAGAGCCCGATCTGGCCATCAGCCCTGCTGACAGACAGATGATTACTGAACAAATACATATTATTGTGCACGCCGCTGCCACCATCAGGTAAGAAGGCAAACATTTAACTAAACTGTATGGGAAATGGGTATTAAAGGTTGAGGTTGTAATTAATAATAATAACTTGACATCCCACACACGGCCGGCTGATCCCAAACTAGGCAGAGCCTATATTATGGTAACTAGACTGCTGATAAACATACTTATAAATTCGAATAAAAACTTTCGTGCGTTTAATCATATTAATCTATACTTACTAATATTATAAAGCTGAACAGTTTATTTGTTTGTTTGGTTGAACGCGCTAATCTCAGGAACTACTGGTTCGAATTGAAAAATTATTTTAGTGTTGGATAGCCCATTTATTGGGGAAAGCTATAGGTTTTATAACATCACGCTACGACCAATGGAAGCGGAGCAGTGACTATAAACGCAGATGGAACTGCTGGGATGGCTAGTTATAGATGTACGGTTTTACTCACGTGTATATTTCTTAGTTTAGTATTATGGGATCCCTCTATAGTGATTCATGGTTTTAATTATTGTAATTTTTGTTTTCATTATTCTGTTCCATCTATTGAATTTACTTTTTCATTCGATATAACATCTGTTTCAGATGATAAACTAATGTTAATCTTTTCAAATTACTGTCCACTAGGTTCGACGAAGAGCTGAAGAAAGCTGTTCTGCTGAACGTACGAGGCACCAAGCTTATGCTGGAAGTGGCCAAAGAGTGTAAGAAATTGAAGGTAATATTCGTTTTAAAAGAAGGATTTTCAAGTGGTGATTGGGAAATGTCACACGCACCCCTGAATTTAGTAACGACTTGAACCAAAAGTGGTTGAGGTCTTGAGTCACCCGTTGTAGAAGTCTTATAGAAGAAAAAAAGAACGAAAGAACAAAAGCACAGCATACAACAAAAATAAAAAATAAAAATAATAACATAGCTGCATAGGTACAAAAGAATAAAAAAAAAACAATTAAAATTTTAATACCATGTAACATTTTTAACGTGTCATTTGTTACATGACACTGACATGTCACATGACGCGTCAATACCACGTACCCGACCACGTTTCTTTAAATGAAAATTACAAAAAAAAAAAACCTTCTATGTTACTGAGGGTTGTACGCCGTGCCCTAGAAAACAGGTGGACCCTCAGTATACACTGCGATGAACAAATGCCACCCCAGTACTGATTTTCACCTTATTGAGAGTTTATGTTCAGCAGTGGACGCCCCTGGGCTGAAGTGATAATGATCACTACATGTTATAAAACAAAGTCCCCCGCCGCGTCTGTCTGTCTGTTGGCGATAAACTAAAAATCTACTGAACGGTTTTTTCTGCGGTTTTCACTAATAGACAGAGTGATTCATGAGGAAGGTTTAGGTGTATAATTTGTTCCCGTGCGACGCCGGGGCGGGTTGCTAGTTATATTATAAGTATAGACTATTATTTCCCTTGAATTTCGAATGTCCATGTTGTGCCTACCCCCGTTATGGTTCAAAACTCGGTCAAGTTGCGTAGTATACCAGGGACAAACAGTCCAACTATGCAGATAAATCCAACTTTGAGAAGGAGGTCAATCGTTGAATCCAACTCGGATAGGCCGCCTTTACGAAACTGCAGCAGGTGCATAAAATCCGCTTCCAACCGGTCGTGTTGGAAATCATTGAGAGAGCTTAAGGCTGAATGATGATGATGACAATGATTTGAAATAAAATTCTTATATCTTTATAATAATATTTATTCCTTTAAGATTAAAGCAATTTTTGTTAAAAACGTATCGTTGTTTTGTGTTGTGAACACTTATCTTATTGGTGCTCAATTACATCTACGTAAACTCTGTTTGTTGTTTCAGCTGTTCATCCACATATCGACTTCCTACTGCCATCTTGAAGAGAAGCTTCTAGAAGAGAAGGCGTACCCTCCACCGGCCGATCCCCACCACATCATTCAGGCTATGGAATGGATGGATCAAGAGACTATTGAGACTTTGACTCCTAAGTAATTATCTATACAGGGTGTTAGTGAAACCCTCCCGAAAACGAACACCGACGATAGTACTAATGGTACCTTTGATGATGGGTCAGAAAAAAAAATTCCTTTAGTTTTGGTTTTAGCATTTTTCATTCCATCATGTTAGTATAGCTAAATGAAACGATAATATCATAAAAAATAAATCAATGTTTTTTATTTATTTTTTATGAAATTATCGTTTTATTACCGCGGGGAGTTAAAGTTATATAGCCTATTTTTTTCAAACAAGTTTCATCTTATAAACACACAAACACACACACAGTAAGAAAACCATGACGTCGTTATTACTGCAAAGAAATCTTAATTTCATTGTTATCCCTTTTCCAGATTCCTGAACAAACTACCTAATTCATACGCATTCACCAAAGCTCTGGGGGAAGCTTTGGTGGTGGAAGCCATGCAGCACATACCTGCCATGGTACTGCGTCCTTCTATTGGTTAGTTAAATCAAAATAAAAATAATTTATTTCAATTAAACCACTATGGGTATTTATGAATTGTCAGGAGTAGTAGTCAGTCAGACTAAGTCAGTCGTGAAGCTAGTTGCCTATTCCAATTCGTAGATCCAGTGGAAAAGAACAGGCAAGAAACTCAGACACTCTTTTTAACATGTTTTTTACAAATCTCATGTTACATTGCTTATATGCGCAAATTAAATGTGAGGACAATGTAACGTATTGTTCTAAACTATTAACTACTACTATATGTAAGTAACAGCAGTTCGGAAATGACCAGCCCCAACCAACGGCTCTCGTTGACGAGCATGACGCACGCGTCAGCCATCGTCCACTTCAACCATATGATATCAATTGATATCAAAGGAAGCCGAACGACCCGACACGTACGCCACCATCAGGCAGGACGTCTAAACGATCATGGCATGCTTATAAATCATGTTACATATCAAAGAGGATACCTCTTAAAGAACTGGCGAGAATTGGACGACTTGTGTAGGTATACAAGTACCAATATAGCTCCTTCTATCATTGTTCTAGAACTTGATGAACAGTCGACAAACTAAAATCTACACTTATGAAAGACAAATTTATGTATGACACATGTACTTTCTAGAGATATATTTGACATGTAACGTTAATTATGTCAAACAGCCTGTAATTATTTTTCTGTGACGAGAGTCAACTGCAAGTCTATGTGCTTATTGCAAAATTTATTATTATGAAAGTCATGTTAATGAATAAAAAATCCAATTTATGGCTTCCTGGTTCTGCCCTAAATAAAGTGTTTGGTACTAGATTGGATTTGGCATCCAATCCAAAAAAGGTCTCTTTATAAGAATCTCGTACTGTAATTAGTTCTTAAATCGCAAGGTTAAAACATAATTAAGGTAAAAATTCGACCCTTTTTTTATTCATTTATTTGAGTTATGAGTTATGATCTATCTGCTTTAAATTTTAGGTATAGATAGATAGAACATTCTTTATTGTACACCACATCTTAAACACTAATTATCATTATTAAACATAGTTAGAAACAATTGATAATAGTCTAGGTAATAGCGGGCAGTCTCATCGCTAAAAAGCGATGTCTTCCAGGAAACCTTCGATTACAAACAACAGATAAAAATAAGCGGCAGCTAGGCGGCGTATTAAAAATATTTGGAATGGGAACAATGAAACAATACATATAGTATATAGGAAAAGCGAATGATATTACGATTTATCTGACGGTCAACAGGAGGTATGCTACTTGCATAAATAAATTCCAGACAAAATAGCCTAAAAAAAATTATATCTTTATATCACTGTATCAATACCTAATGCTACGATAATTTATTCCAGTGATCCCAATCTGGCAAGAGCCTGTACCAGGATGGACCGACAACATCAATGGACCCGTGGGTCTACTTATTGGTAAGTATTTCTTATTTTAAAATATGAGGTCCTAATTGCAGAGCTGAACTCCATTTTTTCCAGTAGGATGTAGCTTACTAAGGTAGGCCACAGTGATACCGACTTGAAGGAATTACTTCTCCTCATTTTTATGGAGATAAAACTATTAAAGGTTTACTAACTTTTAAACTTTCGCGTTCCATGATATAATTATGTAGTTACACGGGAATTCACGCGATCACGAAAAGGTATTACATACCTTTGAATTGCCTGACGTTTCGCCCAGGTTGCACTGGCCGTGGTCACAGACTGACTGCTTTCCGACCCGTAGCGGTTGCTATACTAACTTTTAAACTTTTGCGTTCCGTGATATAATTATATATTTACACGGGAATTGACGCGATTACGAAAAGGTATT
Source organism: Callimorpha dominula (assembly GCA_949752705.1). Taxonomy (NCBI): domain Eukaryota; kingdom Metazoa; phylum Arthropoda; class Insecta; order Lepidoptera; family Erebidae; genus Callimorpha; species Callimorpha dominula. The sequence goes on along the minus strand of OX457019.1, from coordinate 1,766,548 downwards.
ACATACCTCTGAATTACCTGACGTTTTGACCAGGTTGCACTGGCCGTGGTCACAGACTGACCTGTCAGCCTGTGACCACGGCCATCGCTTTAATTCCCGTCTAAATGCATAATAAAACGTTTTCCCGAAACAGGGCTATTTTTAGCGCCAGAGTTTTGGTGTTGTGAATGTTAAAATATCTCTACCTTACAGAAGACCCTGTTTAACTAATGTCATTAAGACTAGTCCCTGTGATGGTACATCATTAAGGGTAAACATTAAACATATTACTATTGTGTATAATATCATTGGAGTAAAATAACAACATTGAATAGTCATTTTACATAGATACTCTGTTATTGTACTACTTAGTACAGCTATTTTAAAAACTGCCTATGTATCAGTCTGTGTGAGAGAACAATAAAAAGTTATTATTATTATTCTCTTTATTTATTTAATATGCATATAAATTACATTTTTAAATACATTTACAATAAAAAAATACAAATATATTTAAAAATATAAAAAATTGTGTCCCACCGGTATCGGGTACAGGGACCAAGCTACCGGTGGTTAGGGTTCCAGAGACAGAAACCTCCTCACTATGCGTACCGTGTCGAGAAGGACTGCCTTCTGCATTACGCTCTTAATCCAGCTGCCTAACGTGAGCCTCTGAAGGTGTTTGTCGAGGCTCTTAGCAATTAACCCATGGGCCGAAATGACTATCGGTACAATGATTGCTGAATCCACATCCCACATGTCGACAATCTCGTGGGATAAGTCCAAATATTTTATTTGTTTATCTTTTTCTGCTTTTAAGAGATTGTCGTCATGGGGAATGGTGATGTCAATAATCATTGCTCGGCGCTCTAATCGGTCTATAACCACTATATCAGGCTTATTGGCAACAATAGTCCTGTCAGTGATGATAGATCGATCCCAGTACAATGTTGCACGACCATTTTCGAGAACTGGGTCGGGCACATGCCTGTAGTATGGTAACTCGACAGTCACAAGGTTATATTTAAGTGCAAGTTGCTGATGGACTATCCTGGCCACTTGGTTATGTCTATGCAAGTACTCGCCGTTGGCAAGACGAGAACAACCGGAAATTATATGCCTGAGGCTTTCTCCCGGACGATGACATGCCCGACAAATGTCAATCGTCAATTAGTGTTTAAAAGTGTGTGTGTTCTGAAAACTAATTAAATATAAATTTATTTCAACTAGCAAATCGAAATCCTAGTTTCTTGTACAATTAAGCACTCACCTTCCAAAGTTTCTACCAAAGAGATATCGTTTAGCACAAACGTAAAGGATGATTTTGTCGTTTCTGGATAAAGATCTCCAAATCATTGTATATTGCATAGGGAAAACTTTTTTATTTTATTTTTGTTTATGTGGACATTTTGACAAATACAGACATTCCACCAGTATCGTTGGTATTAAATAGTCATAGTTTCATTAATGTCAACCCTCTCTTTAATGAAATATTAGCTTAATTAGTGAATTTTGAAATTGAATAATAATAATAATAATAACTGGACACATCTCACACACGGCCGTCTGATCCCAAACTAGGCAGAGCCTGTACTATGGTAACCACACTGCTGATAAACATACTTATATATTTAAATACATATATATTATAGATAAATTACACCCAAACACAGAACAAATAATCGTGCTCATCACACAAATATTTGTCCTGGGTGGGAATCGAACCCACGACCTCTAGCTCAGCAGTCAGGTAATACAAGTAAGGTGCAAATAAAATAAAAATAAGAACATGCATGCGTCATAATATCCCTCTGCATCATCGTTATATCATTATATTAATACGTGAAGTCAATTCTTTGTACCCCTTTTTAAGAAAATGTCGCGAACGTAGTAACGTGAATTTTGGAATATTTACAGTTTATAAACAGAAGAAGTGCAGAAAGCTAAAATTTTTAAACAATATGTCTCACAAATTTAAAAATGACGTGAAAACGGCTTAATGAAATTACACGCGTCCAGATGTGATTACCTGTCCTTGTAAGTAAGCCAATACAGTGACAGCTCAAGTTATACTGGCCCAATGAAAAAACCACGGTTGTAATTCGACCACCACGCGATCTCTAGTTTTGTTTAGTTTACGATTATATATATCTAGGCGATTGTTTAATAAATCAATGTTTATAAAATAGATGATAAGAATGTATTAAATCTTGAAAGCACTTTTGCTTTTCCGATTAATAAATTAGTTTACACAATTGCCGTATCAATTTTGACAGGCGTAATTAAAGAACTGACAAGTATATCAGTTCGTAGATGGTATTTTTAGCCAGCTGGTGTACCTGTTGTAGAGGCCTCTCCAGCCATAGAAAATATAGAACATTTGGGTACGAGACCCCGGCCTCTGCGAGCTACTGCAGGCTCTGTCCCGTTCCCCATTCGAGGCTTGCATTATCTAATATTATCTATGTATTAACGGGAATTAACGCGATCACGAAAAGGTATTACATACCTCTGAATTGCCTGACGTTTCGACCAGGTTGCACTGGCCGTGGTCACAGGCTGACTGGCTCAGCGGTGCACGCCCTCCGTCGTCGACATCGTGAGGTAGAAGGTTCTTCATCCACCTCCAATACTTAATAATTAATAATACCTTTTCGTGATCGCGTTAATTCCCGTTAATACATAGATAATATTATATCATGGAACGCGAAAGTTTAAAAGTTAGTGCTTGCATTATCTCTTACCCTAGGTTCCTCTCCCTACCCATTTTTCTTTATACAAGTTTACTTTCTTCCTTCTCTCCCGTTTTGAAACGACTACATTCTTAAGGATAGCCATAAAAGCCGTAAATAAACCAGCCAAGACCCTTTGCAATATTTACGCATTGCGCTGACCCCGAAAAAAATTAGGAAATATTCAGGAAAATGGTGATAGTAAAAGCTAATTGTAACATGAAAATAATCTAAAACAATATACCCCGTCCTAATGTAATGGTAAAACTTCTTGCACAGGTGTGATTAATTGTTGTATTTATTTACTGTTTAAGGCTACGTTTCCACCAGAAATGTGCGAGGATGCTTAGCGAGAAATGTGTTTGTTAAGAACCAATAGTATCGCTTCATTTACCTAGCCTCGCTCAGCGCAGCTCCTGTGAAAACGGCTTAGCGGAGCGAGATTTTTGTACGTACAAAACAAGGTGAAGGATCTGTGTAAGGGATGTGTGCTAGATGGTGTTTGTTAGGTCGATGTATATTGTACGCATCCTCGCACCGCTCAACGGCCTAGCACATCTCTGGTGGAAACTCTCACATCGTTTCACAGCTGCGCTATGCATCCTCGCACCGCTCAGCTACCTCTCACATCTCTAGTGGAAACGCAGCCTAATACCACGAAAACTACAATTTATTTGTGTTCTATGCAAAAATATATTTGCGTCTAATTCTAACATATTTTAAGGAAACAACCTCGAAACCCACGCTGAAAAATGACAGCGGGTATGAAGCACTCGTTAACTGAATTGTACCGATCATGATCATGGTTGGACTCTAGTGAGTCCAGTCCACTCGTGACCACTATCGGTGTAATTCAGTCGAAACGTCGTGTAACCAAAAGGTATCATATCTTATAAATGTTATCGCGATTAAGTGTTTGAAAATTAGCTACCTGCTTTTGTGGAAATACACACCTATACCACTTTAAATTGATGGGCCTGTTCGTCTAGTGGTTAAAGACACTGTATACTGACTGCGGAGCCAGAGAGCATGTAATGCGTTTTGTAGTATACAAGTATGTTGTTTTTAAACTTTCGCGACTTTGATACATATTAGATGTGTAATTCGGGACTTCATCGCGATAATATTTAAAATTCGAATTCAAATTCAAATTCAAAATCATTTATTCAATTAAGACACTAAGGGACATTTATGAACGTTAAATTGAAGCTAGAGTTAAAATCATAGATCGGCGCAAACAGACGCCACAGCATGTACTGGATTGTCGAGGTAAATTAGGTGAAAACACCAAAATCTACTGCCTGCTTGTGTCGATCTATAACTTCCAGTTTCCAAAATGTGTAGAGCCTTATGAGAAGAATACTGGCAAAGAAACTCATGGCCACTCTTTTTAAAAGTCAGATCTTCAGGTACAATAGTCTTAGTGTTACACGAAAGGTAAACAGGATGCAAGCTGATGACACCTGAATTTCATTTTATTGAAATGCTCCAAAAGCTAACGTACTAAAAAATAAAAATCACTCAGTGATACCGTTGAAGGTTTGAACTTATTAAACATAAAAATCATTTAAGGCGCACATCTACCTTCGTTCAGTTACAAAATCTACTGTTAAAAATAATTCGTGACTGGATTAAGAGGCTAGAGTTGCAGTTGATCGAACCAAAATATATAACACATATATAACACCCCGAAACTCGAGCACCAAAAAATCAAAAAGCACTTAGTCAACAAGCACTCCACCTAAGACTATTTAATAGAACATGTTCTCCTCTCCTTAAGTGACTATTCTAAGATTGAAGTCAATCAACCAAAACTAAAACGAGGAAATATGAATCTAACCAATATCTTACCTAATCAACAAGCTCCTTAACCCTGGCAGTGGTTGCTAAATACTATCAAGCATAAAACACCTAGCAGCTCTTCAATACACTCCAATCCCTTTGCAATTTCGTACAGGTTTACTTTCAATGCCAGTGTTACCAGAAATATAGTCATTCTAAGAACAACTACAGTCAACATCAGTATAGGCTAAAGCATCGCTGTCTAGGCCGACCAGTCACCCCAAGCAGCACCCGTTCACGAGTATGACGCATGGACCAGGCATCATCTCCTTCGCCATATCAGAGAAAAAGAAATGACCCGCCCCATGACGACGCCGCAAGCAATGACAATTTAGTGAGCATGACGAACCATAGTCGAGATACTGATAAAAATCACTACTAGTCAAATTACCATAATAATCGTCACGATATCGAATCGTCAATACCTCTTGGTTACCTGACGTTTCGATCACATTGCACACGTTCGGTGTATCGCGATTAAGTCCCGGATTACACATCTAATATACAAGTATGTTTATCCGCAGTTGTGTTACCATAGTACAGACTCTGCCTTGTTTGAGATTAAACGGCCGTGTGTGAGGTTTCTCAAGTTATTATTAATATTATTCTGCTGTAAATAATCTTCCCTATTTTCTTATGTGACAGGTGCGGGCAAGGGAGTCATCAGAACGATGTACTGTAAGAGCAACAGTTATGCTGACTATCTTCCTGTGGACGTTTTCATCAATGGCATTATGATGGTCGCTTGGAATTACTTGGTTAATGGGTAAGAGTTGTTCCATACATAAAAGTTTCATCACGGCCTATTCCCGTACGGGGTGGGCAGAGACGATTGAGCGCCATTTACCATGATCCTGACATACAGCTTGCACATCTTCCACATTACCTGGTGTTTCTTACTTGGCTCTTCTTCAGTATACTACTACTTGATCTCTACAGTTTCGGGGCCAACCCGGAGCGAATTGCCTACTCACAGGGCCCTATGAATTCGTTTAAACATTGGCTTTTCACTCATCTTTTGAATAATGTGTCATTTAATTGATTCAAATATGACTATACCTTTCATAAAATAGAATAGGGTGGATAGGGTCATGAGCATAGAACTGAGGAGTAAGAAGTGCGATGTAGGCGGGGTACACGCACCGAAGCTTTGAGCACTTATTCTAATCTTCGGCAGAACCTATGCTGGGGACATAGCTGGGTCAAAAAACAATAATTATGCTGCGTTGCGCGGTCATTTCGTCATCGTTTCGTCGGCGAATGCAAAATCTTTTGTTTTTAAGTAATATTGACAAAAATTCACAAAGTATTATGTACCTTTAGAGAGAAAAGCGTTATGATCTAATCTACTAAACAGTTATATGGCGTATCATATCTGAGTTCTAACTATATTGGAATTTCGAGAGCACGCAATGAACTACATTGCTTACAAGAATATTGCTATACATTTTGCACGAAAATATTTGATAAATGTTAAGATGCACACTCGATAGCTCAATTGACGTACCACTTTCTCGGACGTAGCAGCTGGCAAGTCTGTATACGAAACGCTACCTTAAACCCATCAGCGTAAGAGTATATTTAATATAATTATACATGGCGTTTAGGATTCATATTTAATAAATCCTCTGTGACGAATTAGCGTAAAGCACTGTATGTGTATAAAATAATGACTATCATCTAAGCGTGTGCAACTGGCGATACCTGATTCCGAACAGAATACAGCTGATGACATTTCTAAATACATATTCTCAGTTCTGTGGTCACGAGAGCTTTATCCAAAGAATTAACAACTCGTTAGTGGCATGTTGTGTTTATTGGTAAACTTATTATCGAATTGTATCGATTGTGGTTACGCGTGTACGTCATGGTCGGGTATCCTGTGACCACGATCGATGCACTGCAACCAAAACGTTATGTATATTAAATGTCTTAATCGGTACTTTCAGGGATATTAATAAAGTTTGGTTTACCCGATGTTTCGATCGAATTGTAGCTATCGTCGTAATACTTACTTTATAAATATTACCGTAAGTATGCATGCATATGCATACAAGCTGCGAATGTTTAGAAATAAATTTATCTTTTAACTGACCGTCTAAATTAATTGTATAAAAAATCTTGTATGCTTACAGGGATACATCTTCAAACATTTTAAACTTCACATCGTCAGCAGAGATCAAGGTCACGTGGGCGGAGATGATAGAAGCGGGCCGAGAGATCATCATGAACAAAGTACCCCTAAACGGAGTAGCGTGGTCAGTATAACACTTGGTTGGGTCAATATATGCTAATAGTGCGAAGCCGGGCCGGGTTGCTAGTAAAAATATAATAAAATTGAAGTTTTTTATTTACTTGAACGCGCTAATCTCTGTAACTAGGAGGTGGATTTGAAAAAAAATATTCTGCATCTGATAGCCCTATTCTTGAAGAAGATCATGGGTTATGTAACACTACGCTACCACCCTTAAAAGCGGAGCAGTGACTGAGCGGAGAAACTGTGGATACGACCTGTACACTTTTTTTTAAATAGACAACTCCCGCATTAGTAATATTTCTGTGTCGCAGGGGGGTTCACAAACATTTAAACAACGGGCACAAAGAAAGTCCAGACTCGGGACATCTATTTGTGGATCACATAAATTTTTGTCCCGTGGGGGTTTGAACCCACGTTGCACCATCCGTGCAGTCTTATTTAATTTTTTTTTGTATATGAAGGTACCCAGGCGGATCAATGAAACACTCAAGACTTCACCATAATATCTGCATGTTCTTCTTCCACTGGATTCCAGCCTTCATCGTGGATACTCTACTCTTCTGTCTTGGGTATAAGCCTGTGTAAGTATTCATTAATTGGTACCTTATCTGAGTCAGGTATTTCTCTTCAATCCATTACGTAGGTATTCTGATTTTTTTTTTATGAAAAGTGTTTGTAACGAGTTTGTAGCTTTTATAATCACTAGAGTGACAAGTGTAATGATACGATCTTTGAAAGGTCGTTTCACATGAATTAGATTCAGATCGAATCAGAATCGGTTCAATAGGCGTAACCCAATCATTACGATAAAAAAAACCGAATTCAAAAGATCGCGCATCCTTACGTGGCAATATTGCCAGCTCTTATTCAGCAGCTTAAATTCTTAACCCTACTTTCTGGACAAAAATAATGAATTCCAACAGTTTGAACAAAATTTTCATCAACCCCTCTAAATTCACTTAAAATTTTCGCTTCTAAAAATCTTTTAACATGAATTTTCCGTTCATTTTCCTCTAAATCAGAGAGAAAATCTCAAAGGTGTAAATTGTATAGTTTATGATGATTCATTAATTTATTGTGATGATAATAAGCCCAATTCATAGAACAAGCGATTATCCATTTGCCGAGTTCTTTTTTATTAATAGCCCTAAAGGTCATCAGTACCAAACAAAAAAAAAACTCTATACTTAATACGAAAGGAGAAACACAGTACTGAACGTTTTTTTTTCTTAGTAAAAAAGTAAATTAAAAAATTAAAATCTTGTATTCCCTTCCAGACTTTGTCGCGTCCAGCGCCGTATCGCCAAAGGTTTTGAAGTCTTCGAATATTACACAAACAACCAATGGGACTTTAAATCTGATATCGCTCAAACGGTCAGAACCAAAATGAATGCCAGAGAGAGAAAGGAATATAAACTGGACGCCGTGGGTGAGTGAGACGTAACATTACAATTTTTTTTGGGTATTAGATATGTAGGAATGTGAAAGAAGTTTAAATTTAAAGATTATGCGAAAACGGCTACAACAATTACTAAGTAGTTTAGCTTGTCTTCTCTAGATGTCGCTACTCTTGTTTATATGTAGTAGAGTAAATTTAACTTAATCAAACTACATGGTATTACTTCTTGGTAGATTAGTAACGATAACGATGACCATTGACATAATCTTACTGTTTATGCCCAGGACTGGATATCTCAAAATACTTCGAAGACTGCATCAGAGCCGCCCGGGTGTTCATCTTAAAAGAATACGATGATACTCTGCCCGCCGCTAGACGCCATATGAGAGTGTAAGTATATTTATGAAGATAGACAAAACTGAATCAAATATAGATATAGAATATAGCGGCGGTAGCGTAATGGCTAAGCCGTCGGACTTGCGATCAAGTGGTTGCGCGTTTGAACCCCACCCAGTGCACTACCGTCGTGAACCTACTCCTAACACAAGCATTTAGCTTAGCTGGAGGGGTTAACAAGAATACTAGCAATGTGTGACCCACGTTACTAGACTACTACTACTACTACACTAAAAAAATTATTGGTCTGTTTATGTCAGGATTACTCTATATTAAGCACCGTTAGATTTCAAAATGTCAATGTAATGTCAAAATCTTAATGGTTAAAAAAAAATCGGATTTGTTCTTTCGGTTCGGTTGAGTGCTTAATTTTTTGTGGTTGGCAAATGCAAATTGTGGTTTTCAAATATTTCCACTGAACATCAGTTACATTTTATCCTACACACATGTTTGACTCAACAGACTGATAAGGCACTACGACAGAAAAAAATTGGCTTATGTATATCTTCTGCTACCCGTGCGAATACGGGGCGCTTTGCTAGTCACCTTATAAAAAAACATACTTCGCTAACAGTACCGTTTTGCTAAAGGAAAGAGGGAGGAAAGGAGATTCCTTTAGAGATCCTTAAGGAGGAGTTAATAAACTAATGGCCAATATTGTCTTTGCTTACGCTGATGTTTTTTCTAAGCGTACGCTTTCTTAAATATTTCTAAAAAACGACTCCATCTTATTATTTCAATTTATGGGAAGTGACTTCTAACACTCTTTTGTTTCGTCCTAGTTCCTATATTTTCAAAAACAGTTAAAGTAATGTTAAGTTAGCTGGTAACGTACAGCGAAAGGTATTAAAAGCAAATGTTTACTTGAAACTTAAACACTTGGTCTACACCACGGAAGAAAAGATTTATTATATTTGTTATTTATTTTTTCCAGCATGTATTGGGTAGACGTGTTAACCCGCTGTGTATTCTGGGGTCTAATAGTCTACTGGCTGAGTGGATACATGTCATCACCATTAAGTTCTACTGCCATAGAAACCAGTGAATCTCCCACAGTTATAGCCATGGATGCTTGACAATCTATTAGAGAAGATACTTAAGCAACTGTCGTTTCGATTAGATTCATGAACAGACTGTTTTATGTATTTCCTTATTGTCTGAAAGGTTTAATTAATCATAAGTCTCAACATCAAAATAGACTCTATGTTAAGTGTAAAAAAAAATACATGATCTATATTTTGTTGGTCATTTCAACGTTGAGACAATGTATTTTAACTTTTATTGGTGTTAAAAAGTACTGTATCAAAAAGTATTCGTTGTTTGCTCAAATATTGGCTATGTGTATTATTAGGTAGATTAAAAATATTTTCATGTACATATGAAGACTTATAAATAATAGTATTTTAAGGAATTCTTGACGAATTTATGAACATTTGTATTGCAGAAATTACACCCAGTAAATCATACACCAGTAGAGTAATGTTATTATTGTAGATCGATTTTATAGTTTTGTATCTGAGATTTTAGTAGAAAGCAAGAAATAGTTACAGTTCCAATTATTTTTTGATTCGATTATAAGAAGGCATATCACCAGGTAGTTATGCTTATTTTAATACAATACATAATGCTATTAAAATGTAAAACAATGAAGAATATAAAACTGTTTAATGAAAAATGTGTTAATGATTTCATATTAGAGCTATATTTTCTATTCTTGTATCGTAATTGTGTAGTGGGCAATAAAATTTAAATATATATATGGATGATGTTATATTTTCTTTCTGGACAGTGACTGTACAATGACTATTCTTGATGCTAAAATAATGAATAAAAATTTTTGTAATAAATGTTGTTTTGTAAAATATGTATTTTCATTTAAATGATTGGACAACGATGTCTCCGAAATGCGACACTAATATTAATCGCCGCGAGAATGAATCTGAGATTTCTATGCGCTTTGGCACGGTTACGTTAGAAGGGTCTAACGCTTTCATGAGCCCTGTTGGGAGCCACCGGGATTTACTCTATGGAAGTTCACTGAGTTCGAACTGAGCCATGAATGAATATTTCACAGTACTTCCGAGATTTTGTTGATATGGAAGTTCTCCGGTCAATTGCATGACCGGACGGAGTTTTTATCTGCAAAGAATAGGGCAAACCTGTGGGTCTTCAGAGGCAACGGCAGGGCAAGAGTTGGCCACAATTTCGCCTTGGGGTTTGAAGGCGGAAGTAATCGAATCATACAATATACCAGTAAAGTAAGCCTTTGAATTAAAGAAAAACTTTATAATATTGACATTAGTTTATTGTGCCATTCAAGATATCGATATCGTTAAAAATAACATTTGTGATTTTAAAAATTTTTTTTAGAGTTACATGTTTAGATTACCCAGTCTGTACAAAAAATAAAATACACTACCACACAATAATACAAGACATAGATCCACACTATATTCGAGCCATAGATTAATAATTATGTGTGTCTTATTCTACCGTAGACGTCCGGCCACGAACCTAAATAAATAATATCCTGTGGCCGCTTGGAAAAGTTTGTGTATCCAGTATAATCTGAAAAAAAAAACTAGTATGAATATTTAGATCTCAATAAACTTCTCATATTTAGTGTGTGTGTGTTACACTGCACACTTATTGTCTTTATTGCAAGGATTTAAGAGGCGCCTTTAGATATCTCAGACAGGACAATCAGATTTTGGTGGAATTGCCTATAAAAGTTGATCCGATTATAATCACCTTTTCAACTTCGTTCTGGCCAGAGGTAAAGATTCGGCGGTATCCTTTAAAATGTATCTTCTGATGCCAAACATATAAGCTCCAATATACGTATCCCAGTCAAAGTCTGCTGGCCAATGGGGAAACGCGCCAGAGTCTCTGGCAATACACGCATCGGAATGAAGGGCGGTCAGCTCAGTGATGCCGAATTGCCACTCGTTATTGGCAAAATATTCACCAGTGGCGGCAGCCATTTTGAAACGGCGGGCGAGTTTCATCATTCTGGTGGAAAAATAAAAAAATATTTAGGTTTATTTTTTATGCATGTTCTGCTGTTTTCAACATAATAACACAAAAACAACTTTTCATATTGATCTTTACAGAGTTAAATAGATGTACTATTCCTTTTAAGCATCAGTTTAAATTAACTGATTTCAAAAAGGGAGAGAGGATTTCTCAATTTGAGTGTTTTTGTTGGTGATATTCTCGCCGATTTCAATACTTCTTATTTTAATTGAATTAGGTTTACTCAAGGTTGGTCATATATCATATTTAAATTTGAAAAAAAAATGTTCCACCTCTAAAGGTGGAAAATTAAGGAATAGAGAACACAGCTCAATTACAAAATATGTTACAAAAAGAGCTATTTCAGTTGAATTCAAGCTGTTTATAATGCGAAGAATTTCGGCATATATATTTTTGATAATTTGAAATAACATGACAATAAGAACTTACATCGCTTTCCTTCCCTGTGCTCTCAACAATATGTCGTATAAGAAGGCAGGTAAGAAATGGCAGGTGATTTCCCAGAAGGTATTCATGAAACGGGACTCAGTGAACGAGAAGTTGGGGTACCACATTACATATCTGAAAACAAATTATTATTATAGGAATTATTTACAATCCTTAAACTAATAATTAAGGAGATTATAATAATATTCTTTAATTTAAATACAAAATTATAAGAATTTTTCACTCTTTTATATTTCTTCCTTTTATGTTTCTCTTTCTATAAGATTTTACAATACTGTAACGGAAGCCTAAATAGACACGCAGGAGTCATGTAGCCAATTTTTGAACTATTTAAGGAAGTCGCATTCCGGTATGGACATTCGGTTCTAGTTGAGCGATACTGCGAGTTACAAGCGAATAGTTAGTGGAAATAATGAGAATTACTTGTAATTATGTTAATTGCTAATTATTGAAATAAACTGTGTTTATTCCGTCATAAATTCGTGTACTCATCTAATCCCGAACTTTGGCTCGTAACAAAATTTTAACGAAATACCCAGGATTACATTTTTTTACAGGTTTTTGAGTGTTTTTATTCATTTGTTTCATACACGCACAATATTAGCATATGTAAGGTTTCTCGAATATAAAAACTGTCACTACTGTTTCATATGGTTTTAACACGCTTTGATTAAATTCTAACTATGTAAACAAATCCTGGAATGAAATTTCAACCCACTTCTAATTGTGGTATCGAAATGTAACTGTGTGTGTTATGTGCACATTATATTATGTAGTTTGGACAATAATACTATAATTTGCCATCTTGGAGCTGATCTGGTGATGGAGTCAAGACGTGCATAGTGGAACTCTTCAGTGGCTACTAGTAAATCCTTGGAGTTTGGGTTCATATTTCTTTAGACAGCAGAGGGGTCACCTGATGGTATATGACTACCGCCGCAAATTAGCACCTGCAACTCAAGAGTCACAAGTGCGTTGTCGGGCTTTAAGTTGGGAGTATTGGAAGGGTAGAAGGAAGGGAGAGGGGGGAGGAAGGGTTAGGGCCTCAGGGCCTCCGGTAACCTCACTCACTCGGCGAAAAACAATACAATTGCTTCATTGTCGGTTTTCTGTGAGGCCGTGGTATCACTCCGGTCGAGCAGTCCCTACTTGATTTATTTTAGCGAGTCCAAAAGATGAGGCTTGGTAAAAATAGCCTGATCATGAAGCGAGGAGGTGAATAGTGGAATTCTTTTTTACTTTTTAATTCGATTCGCCATTAAAGCATGCTTTTTTAGTTTTATTAAACTATAATTAGTAGCCATTTTTTTTACTATTTAAGGTTGTTGCAACGCGGTATACTACGAGTTATAAGTGCGAAGTACAAGCGAATAGTTAGACTCCATTCAGTTCTCTTGCAACTACGTTCTCAGTCAAAGTACCTACTTTTACTTACTTAAAATTAACCGAAGTTTTATCCTACATTTGTTCTTTCGAACAGTGACCAAATCCGTCCAGCAATATGTGAGGTAGGTATATAACCTTAAACACCTTACTATCAGAATAATATTTTAGTTAATTTGTGGCGACTTCCACATACAGCCAAAAAACATACTTCAATGCCATCTAGCGAAAACAATCTGAACTGCATAATAACTACTATGCTTACTATAATCCTGCATCGCGCAATGAACAATATACACAAATAAATATACAACTTCCCAACATCAACCGTTGGGCCGTGGTCGGCCAGGCGTGATCCCCTCGCCTGGTCGGAGGATCCTCCCTTTGTGTTGGAGGAACATAACACCCATTCCTCCACAAATTCACCTCACGTAGAAGTATCGAAAACTTTTGGCCGTGAGTTTGTTTGTCCGGTTTCTTCTCACAATGCTCAACCATTTGGAAACGAGTGGTTATAGATCGACACAGGCAGATATGATATTATGTTATCCATTTTTTTTCTTTTATAATTTTATACTTGCGGTTTCACCCGCGTAAGTCCCGATCCCGTGGAAATATTGGGATAAAAAGTAGCCTATATGTTAATCCAGGTCTCCAGCTATCTACATACCAAGTTTCATCGCAATCGGTTCAGTGGTTTTTGCGTGAAAGAGTAACAAACATCCATCCATACATCCTCACAAACTTTCAAATTTATAATATTATAGGATTTGACAACACAAACTATTGTTGCGGTGACTCTGTGTGTGTTGATCTATAATTTTAAATTATAATAATATTTTTTTAAATTGACGATTTCGAATAATATTGATGATCAATTTTATGAAATAAAGACATAGAATTTGAATTTGGTTGCCTGTAAAATGGTTGATGGTAAAGAAGAAATATACTTACTTGGTAGGGTTTTCTAAAGCCCATTTGATGCAGAGCTTGGTGAACTGCCCCCACTGGAGGGGGTTGATCGATCCTGAGGTCACATTGTACACTGGACAGCGTCCCGGCCTGGAAGTCATTACATCCAGTTTGAATATAAAATTAACAAAATATGAGTTTTATTACTTTAAAATAATAAAAACTTTACACATCCCACATACTGCCGTTCGATCCCAAACTAGGCAGAGCCTGTACTATGGTAACCAGACTGCTGATGATCTTACTTATATATTTCTAAATACATACATATTATAGATAAGTTACACACAGGCACAGATCATGCTCGTTACACAATTACTCGTCCTGGGTGGGAATCGAACCCACAACCTCTGGCTCAGGAGTTAGGATCACTAATCACTAGACCAGCAGGCCAGTCACAGTTTCAAAGAGTCGAAAGTCAATAGCGATCAAATTATTTATTATTACTTGATTAGGTTATTTAAATTTTGTTTATTCAATAAGATATTACAGGATATCATAAACAAGAGGTTTTTATTAGTAAATAAATATAATGTTATAAGTTCAAGCACCTAACCTATGAGTATTCGCATGCTTAGAAAAGACGAAATGGGCTTAGGGCAACTTCTGGAGCTCAAAAGATACAAAACCTTTGCAGTAACAAGAGTCCTCACCGGACACTGCAAACTGAACAAACATATGTTGAACCTAAAGTTGGGCGAGAACACAATATGCAGATTCTGTCAAGAGGCAGAAGAAACTACAATACATATTCTATGCTCTTGTGGCCCACTAATGCGGCACCGAAGTGTTAACCTAGGGTTACACATCATGCAACCGCAGGAAACACAAACAATCACTGCTGATAGGATCTGGAGGTTTCTCGAAGCCATAAGTCTGAGCAGTGAACTGTAAAGCAGAAGTGCGCTACAAAAGACCAGAAATGGTTGAGGTGGCACTAGGCACTTAAAACAATAATAATAATAAACATATTATGAGCGAATAAATATTTCTTTCTTTCTGTCTTGGTCATAACTAACTAGCAAGATCTTAATACCAATTGTCACCCCCTCTGAAATTCCATGAGATATCGTCAAGGAGTCATGTTTTCTGGATATTCCCAGTATGTATTATTAAAATAAAACCAAGTACCTATGTCTATCTGTGGTCTAAAACATTTAAAGTTGTGGTACAAATAACAATGTCATAGTACAAACTACATACACAGTTTGGGTATAGATGGCGGTGTGTAAAATAAAAAAAAAAACTTTCAGTCTTAGGACTGCACGTCTGAAGTGAAAACATAACTTAAATGTATATATCAGCAAACTTAGAGTTAAAAATGCCTTTGCACTCCACAGCGTTCTTCGACAAATCTTTTACCGTTATTGCAACAAGGTTGTGGAATGCATTACCTATAGAAATAAGAAAGGCTCAAACTGTAAACGCCTTCAAAGCAATGGTGAAAAGTCACTACTTAACCTTATAGCTGAAATCATGTGACACTCTTATCGTTATAATGTTTATTTGCAGAATATTGGTATGTATTCTCTCAGTATTTAATTATTCATGTTATTGCTTCGGTATATATGAAAATATATGTATATATAGATTTATATATGTATATTGTATGCTTATGTATAAGACTAGGTATATGTATATATGTAGTACACCGACAACCACCACTTAATTCTGCCACAAAATCCATCCTAAGGTTGTCTAGTAGAGATCGCTCTTAGCGATAAGACCGCCCATTGTACATAACATTAATATTAAGATCAATCACTGTAGTTCAATGTATTATGGTGTACAATAAAGAATATTCTATTCTATTCTATATTTTATAGACACACACACGCACACGCACGCGCACACGCATACGCACACGCACACGCACACGCACACGCACACGCACACGCACACGCACACGCTCACGCTAACGTTCACGCAAACGCACACTCACACGCTCGTGCTTTTTCCTCATCCCAAAAGTGCGCAACGTGTTTATAGAAGTTTTCACTTCAAAAAGTATAATAGACTCAAATCATATCCGTTTCTCTTTGTTAAACGTCAAAACAGGGCGTTTTATAGAGAACTTGTATGATATAACAACTTGTGATGTCATACGTTGCTAGGGTTAAATCTTTTGTATTTTTTTTTTTATAAGACAACCGCACTAGAAATGATTTCCGTGTCAGACTCGGAACAACTTGTAGATCACACAATGTTTTGTACCGTATGTAAATCGAAGCCCCAACACTCTACACGGCGTAGTGGCGAGGTGACCATGTTCATAGGTACTTACTGTTTGACCCCCTGTCTCCATGCAGCCAAGATACAAGAGTTGACGACCATGTCTACCGGCACTAAGTCCACGACGTATCTCTCCTTACAGTAGCCTGATCTGTAAGTTCCTCGCGATATCTCCATAATTAAACCTGGTGATGGAAAGAAAATTACACAAGATGTTGTGGTCTAATTTTAATGCCCGGACGAATGCTGAAAATCTCGGAAGCTAATAATGCTAGCTTAATAAAATTAGACATATCGTTAAAACAACCTACAAGTTTAAATACTTTAAGTATTTGAGTATTTAATTGTTTATTAAACACAGTTTATTTCACAAAGCTATGCTTCTTAGCTTACGAGATTTTCAGATATGTTTATTTGTATCTTTATGTGATTCGGATTCATTGCTCTCGAGTGTAGAAAAATCTAAAATTTGAGAAATATCTAATAGGCAGTACCTCCGAAAAAACTTTAAACAAAGGTCAAAGGGTCTCTTGCACGTACATGTACAGGCTCCCAGCCACTTAGGAAACTCACTATAAAGAAATACTCAATAACCGGACACATAATAACTGGACACATCTCACACACGGCCGTCTGATCCCAAACTAGGCAGAGCCTGTACTATGGTAACCAGACTGCTGATAAGCATACTTATATGTTTCTAAATACATACATAATATAGACATATATATACATAATAGCTTTCCTAACAACAGATTGAAAAATCTGTCCCAGTTATGCTTCTAAGTTAAACATACCTGTAACTCCATAAATATTGTCGATCCATCCTGGAAATGGTTCTGCTATGGCCGCCGTAACTGAAAGTAAAGTTATTCGACTAAAACACGCTCGTCTCATCTATATAAATAAATAAATAAAAACAGGTGAGGTGTTCTTGGGACACCCGGTTGAAATGAAGTTCCTTTTGCCATAAAGATATATATATATATATATCGCACTGCTATTACCAGACTGTATCAACTCAAAATAGGGTAAATTTGAGAGAATTCATTTTTCATACGTAAATATCAATTCCCTACGCGTCAATAAATATAAAATAATAATAATAAATTGTAATAAGCCAAATTTTTCAACAAAACAACAAAAAATAATTCATATTTTTTTTTATTTGTTCAGATATGATAGAGTATTAACTCAAAAATTGGAAATAACTTGATAACCTGCAATCATTTAAATAATTCATTAATACAGAAATCCCTTAATTTTATCAATAATCTATATACAGTGTTCACTTTTTATGATCTTTAACAAGAAGCGAGTAATCAGTTTTCTGTTGTTTCTGAAAAAAGCTTAATTCTGAGTTGATACACTCTTGTAATAGCAGTGCGATATATATCTGGTCTGGGTAGAAACTAGAGTCTGAGCGGAAAGAGAACCGTCGTAGAATTTGAAGTCGCAGCAGTGTTAAATTACCTTTTTTTTTATGTTGACAATACTGTTATGTCATTATAGTTCGACAGTAAACAGTACAATACAGTGAACAATAATTACGTAACAGTGTAAAAAGTGTTTAGCACTGCTGTGACCTCAAATCCTATGAGGGTTCTCCTACCGCACAGATTCTACCCATTAGACTGTTTATCATTATTTTTCCATAACAAGGTTGGCAGAAATTGCTTTTAGCGATAAGGCCCTTTGTACATATCAATTTTGGGACCATACTATAAGCAATATTTACTGATGCACAATAAAGTTTATTCTATTCTATATATTTCATGGATTGAATAAATTGTATCAAAATATAGTAAATATTACACTCGAACTCGAAATTAAAATTGCGCCATCTGTGAAAGTAACCCTAACTAATATACGGATAATTAGTAAACAAATATTACAGTAGTATCGCGCAGAATCCACAGATGGCGTAGAAATAAAATACATTAATTTGCGGTCAGCATTTTTCGCTAAAACTTTTTTCCGGCTAGCCGGCCGGCCGCCGATTGTTTAAACGGTAAGTTGGTTCCAAAAAGGGTTTACGAGTAGCTACTAAAGAATTTCACTATCCACCTCCTCGTCCCATCATCAGAACAGCTCTAAATGGCTAAATTATAGTATTGTCAATCAAACTATACATATATTTAGACATTAGACATTATTATGATTAGACAACTAGAAGTAGGTTCAAATTGACTTATGCCTGGTTCTTATAATCTAGAAACGATTCGTTTTGCTTACGGACGGTAAAATTCGTTGAATTTTCAAGGAAAATTTTACCGTCCGTAAGCAAAACGAATCGTTTCGTAATTATAGGAAACGGGCATTACACGATTTGTTGACATAGTTACCAGTAACCTCATAAATGTAAAAAAAAATGTTGATAAAGAACTTATTAGTCTTGAAATAAAAAAATAAAATAGAAATAATGGTGATGAGTTCTTTAAAACAGATAATAGATTAAAGGTTTATCATTTAGATATAATCATCAGGGGTGAGTATGGTAAGAGGGTTGATGGTGTAATTAGTTTACCGTTTGGTATTTATGGTATAGACATGAATTTTAAACAGAGCACTGGTCTGACTGTCAGCGAAGAGTGATAAGCGATAGTGATTTAGATATTTCTATCTTCATTGGAGATCTAATAACCACTATTTAAAGTATTCATTAGTACTAATATTACAAAGAGATATAGATTGTAAGTTTGATTTTGGGGGTTAATTCTGGGGGGAAACGATTTGGAAAATTCTTTCACTTATAAAAAGTTACATTACAGCCAAGTGCTTTTTTTTTATTTTAGGCTTTTTCTTCTTGCACCCTTGCCAAGTCTTGTACTTAGCTGGTGTGATAGGTAAAACAAACAAAAAATTGCAAAGGATTATACTATTCAAAATTACGTGCTATGCAAAACAATACTGTTAAAATGTTGCATTTCTACTTGACACACATATTCTTGTAATCCTACCAATATAATAAACGTTAAAGTTTGTGAGGATGTATGGATGTGTGGATGTATGGATGTGTGGATGTATGGATGTATGAATGTTTTTTTTTTTTTTATTCCTTATGCACAAAATGTGTCAAAGGTGGACTTAATGCCGTAGGCATTTTCTCCCAGTCGACCTTTGGGTGATGCAGAGACAAAACAAGGTAGATGCACAGAGATTAAGATATGTTTATTTTAAATTAGATAAAATAATATTATAGTACCCCATTACTTTATAATCTACATGCTAATATAATACATACACATGTACATATAATTAGTGATAACAATACTACTACATATAATACATAATATATAAATAAATATATATAAACATATAATATATAATATAAACTCGTGAAGGAGAGAGTCTAAGATTAAAAAGGATCTGATAAGGCATGTCTCCGCAACATGTATTTGAAGATAAGCCGAGCTTTTGCCATCCTGATCTCGAGAGCGCGTTCCATAACAGGACAGATTGAACAAAGAAGGTAGAATGTACGAAGTCGGAGCGGTGAGTGGGACTGTTGGGAATGTTTGTTACTCTTTCACGCAAAAACTACTAAACCGATTGTAATAAAATTTAGTATGTAGATAGCTAAAGACCTGAATTAATACATAGGCTACTTTTTATCCCGATATTCCTACAGCACCAGGACTTACGCGGGCGCTTAGTTAAATATTTTTTTCTACTAGCAGCACCTCGCGTTACGCGGTCACCCGCGTAAGTCCCGATCCCGTGGGAATATTGGCACAAAAAGCCTATGCGTTAATCCAGGTCTCCAGCTATCTACATACCAAGTTTCATCGCAATCGGTTTAGTGGTTATTGCGCGAAAGAATAACAAACAAACATCCATCCATCCGTCCATCAAACCTTTTAACATTTATAATATTAGTGGGATACCAGGGCTTCCCAGCAACAGCCAGTTCGAGTCCTGGCTTACACTCCTCAATCCAACCGTATAAGCAATTTCCATCCCTCTTCCCTAACCTTACTTTCCCTTTCAATATACACCTAATTTTCCCATCTATCCAAAGCCTCCGGTTCGCAGCATTAAATAGGCTGGCCCCTATTACATGCGTGGAACCAAATTATTGGCAATGTATCCATGTATCCACGGAAGGGTCTTCGTGGATACAAGCGTGAGTGTATATAACGAATATACTACTACTACTACAACTAGTATAAGTGCATCAATATTTGTGTATAAGTATTAATATTGTGACGTCTGAGACGTAATCTTTAGTTTGCATGAATATTTACACATGCCATTAAGAATTTCGTGTTAAGTATTTGTTCGAATTTCAATTTTCTTAATGTTCTGGATTTCTGAAAATTTATTTTTAATTATTTGGAGTAATGTTGAGAACATCAAGGAGCGTTGGAAGAAGACGAAGATCAAAAAGACGAACTGTTAGTAATTATAGTCGTTGTTTACCCAAAGGATGTCTGTAAGAGATCGCAGCCTGCGATAAAACCACGTATTGTAACACTAACAGTTTCGGTTTGTACCTATCCTAGTGATTGTCCATATAATCTTTGGTTTGCAATAAAGAGTATCTATCTAACAGTCTATCTACATGAATATATTGCGATAGAGTTACAGATATCGGATCACCTTTATGACATATAATTTAAATTGATACACATAACACGGCTGTCTGATCCCAAACTAGGCCGAGTCTCTACTATGGAAACCAGACTGCTGACAAACATACTTATATAATTACTAAATACATACATTAGATAAATTAAACACACACACAGAACAAATGATCGTTTGTTCTGTGTGTGTGTTTAATTTATCTAATGTATGTATTTAGTAATTATTTAAGTATGTTTGTCAGACACAATTATCTGTCCTGGGTGGTAATCGAAACCATGACCTCTGGCTCGGCAGGCAGGAACTAGACTTTTGGGCTACTTTGTGGTCATAAGGCTGGCTTGTGTAACCACTTATATCAGTCAAACCGTGTACTTAGAAAAATCTCACATCGTACATACTATAGATTTTTTAATACAATGCTATTGAGTTTGTTCGTTGTTTGGTAGACATTTAGTAATAAGACCCGTTTTAGATAGTATTTACGTATCATTTAATGTCTGTACACAATAAAATAAAAGTTCAATAACGCTATTTATTTCTCAGTGTGACCGTAGCTGATAGTGATATAAAATAAAGGCGCCTACGAAAACAATCGATACGACAGTTCAAATTATAGGTTGGGTAAGTGTCGAGGGTGGAGGTCAATTGATATTAAAATGGTTTTTAAAACTTTGTTACAAATGTGGATGTGCCTTTAGTTCTTTTTATTTATTAAGAATATTAGTAGTTCAACAAAATATTGTAAAAAAATTGTTATATAAGAATAAAAACTTTTTTGTGTTGTATTAGAATAAAAACTTTATTATTATATAACTTGTCTATGACAATTCCACTAGCCTAAAAAATCGGCCAAGTGCGAGTCGGATTCCTGCATGAAGGGTTCCGCACCATACAACAAGATTTAATACTATACGCCAAAAAAATACGTCCCTAGTTGTTATAGCGGTAACAGATATACACAGTCTGTGAAAATTTCAACTGTCTACCTATTACGTCATGAGATACAGCCCGCTGACAGACAGACAGACAGACGGAAGACAGAGGGTCGGAAAGGGAGGAACGAAAAATGCTGCCCGCCAATATTTTTATTTTATTTACGCCATCTGTGAATTGTAATTTGATGTTGGTTGAATATTAATTGTTCATATATTAGTTCAGGTAACGTTCACAGATAGCGTAATTAAATTGTCCCAAAGACACCACGAATCTTTAAGTGTATATATTGTATAATATGAAAATGTATATATGCATGTAATATGTTTATAGTTAATATACATAAAGCCATGGGCCCACCCAGCTTTTAGCCCAGTGAGAGGGAGGGCGGCAAATTTGTTTTGTCCTTCCAGAGGGGGGGATTTTGCTAAAGTCAGGGGGGAGGGCAGCAGCCCTCCGCAGCCCCCCCTCGGTACGCCCATGAATATAGTATTAAGTATATAAAAATCCGGGCCCGCAGCAGGCCCGCAGAGGTAAATTTCGTGTTTTTTTTTATTTTTTTGATCATCTGCCCCCTAGTCCTCCCCTTTGGGGGAATATCCCCGAACTTAACCTAAATTTTTGCCCTGTGAAGTTTGAAAACAATCGGTGCATAATTGAAAGAAGAAAGAAAATATGGTTTATTGCAATAACCTCAGCGTACATTTTTTTTTTATGTTACCTTAGCCTATAATTTACATACACATTTTAACCTACTTAAATAAATAACCTACTTCATAAACATCATTTTTGAGTGTCTGTCTGTAGCATTGTAACTCCCAAAAGAATGGACGAAATAAGTGCATTTTTTTTTAAGGTGACTTGATCGAGAGTGTTAAGAGTATTCAGCCGATCGAAGATCATCAGCTCTGTTCTAATCGTTGAAGGGGTTTCGGGTCGGAGGTTGTTTAGTTTACCTATATATTATTATATAATTATTATGCCTTGGAGCTATTGACGAGCTATATAATCATCAATAAACAATCATAAACAATTTTGGACCTTTGGGAAAACACTAATTGATTTCAAAAGATAACTCTAATGATTACTGTGTCGCGGGGGCCTGCACAAACGTTGAAACAACGGACACAAGGAACACCCACTTCCAACTTCCATGCATATTAGATGCATGTATTCAATTCGAATTAAACCAATCTTAGTCACGGGTACAAACGTGTCCCTTAGGTAAACTAAAAGATTATTTATCTGTTTTCAGGTATCATCTAATATATAAAAGTCAATAAAAAAAAGCACGTGTGTATCAGCTCCGACGAACGACTGGAGTCTACAATTTACTGGAGGCTCTCTCTCTCTTTCTCTCTGTATCTCTATTTCTCTATCTGTCTCATCATTTGTAGATGCTGTACGGTATATATTCTATATATAGATATATATATACGAGTATAACATCAAGGTATATAGGTACACATATCTACTTACATGGGTCGAGGATAAGGAGTAAACGTTACGCTGCCCTCCGATCACTAAACTTTACTCTTCATATTTTTTTCATACCGGGCGGATTATGGATTACGGATACAATGGATTCTTCAGGAGTAAACTCAAAAAAAACAAATAAATGTTCATATTTTATGCACTGCCGTACCGTTCATTCGATCTTCTATCTAAAAGAAAAATAATACTGTTCCCGAGAGAGGGAAAAATGACCAAAGACAAAGCTAGTACCTAACTTTAATTTTATCTCTATGACAGAGGGGGCAAACGAACAGACGGGTCACCTACAACTCAAGAGTTAGTGCTATGCGTTGCCATCCTATGAGATGGGAGTACGCTCTTTTCTTGAATGTTTGAATGTCGTATCGGTCCAGAAATACCGCAGGTGACATATTATTAAAAAGGAAATATTATCGCGATTATGTCCCGGTTAACACATAAGTATTTCTATTCAAGCTAGGAATTA
The DNA here is from genome assembly GCA_949752705.1 of Callimorpha dominula. NCBI lineage: Eukaryota > Metazoa > Arthropoda > Insecta > Lepidoptera > Erebidae > Callimorpha > Callimorpha dominula. The sequence goes on along the minus strand of OX457019.1, from coordinate 1,742,390 downwards.
ACATGTATTTAACATACATTGACATTTGGACAACCTAATCTATGATGATTAATGATATAGGTACATATACTAGTCTTGGTACTTTTGACGACGAATATGACAACCAATGCGGCAGGGTGGCCACGTCCAAGTTGAAGGGCGCAGGTTCAATTGCCACTCGTAGTGAAGTGGTAGATATGTTGGAATCGAACCGATTAAAAACAAATGATAGGAGTCTTGTATAAGTTAAGAAGGAAGTCCCTGAGATCCTCTGCAGACCCACACACTCATACAACACACACAGGAAGGGGTCTTGACCCTAAAGACTTTTGCAGACCTTGGTTTAAAGAGCCCAGCGCTCATGCAGGTCAGAGATCGTTCTGCGTCCTCTGTATGCAGAATGGGATACTAGTATTCATCTCCCAATCCTCTTCTGTCACCTCTTTGGCCTACCTCTTTGATAAATAAGGCAACGAAATCGGACGCATTCTGGCTTTAGACATTAGACCATAAACAGTACGCTTTCAGTGAAAGGCTTCTAGCCCTAATAAGGTCATAGATATCAAAGTTTTTGATAAGCGTAATAGCAATTACGATGAATAAGTAAAGAACAGCCTAACTGATTTTAGGCGAATGTGTTTAAATACCTTATCCTTTGCTTAAACTTTGAAAAGAAGGCTCAATCTCCCTTGTCTTTTGAACTTCTATAGGCATTGCAAGTAAAAATTACCTATTAAATAATTAAGGCTGTGTAAAAGAACACCTGTGCTTCGTATTAGAAACGATCAATATTCTCTATGACTATTTTATGAATGTCATATGAAGGGCCCGCGACAAGACAAGTGGCTTTAAATAAAAGTTCACTACAGAAAAAGATAAGTAACAATGAAATTTAATACAACTTAGGACGCAAAAGCACACAAAAATTCGATAGTAATAGGTTTCTGATATCTAGTGTTATTAAAGTGTGACAACCCTATCCATTCTAGAGGCTAATCAAATGTATAATGTAATAAAAACTATGGAATATCCGAAATAAAAATCTATCCGAAACCATAATCAAATCTGGTATAAAAGTTTCGAATAATTGCGAACAGGGATGGAGTCTAAATAAGACACGATGTGACAGGTTTTTATTATTTCTAAATGACTGAAATGGTTGTATAATGTTGTTTTTGTTTATTATAATAAATTTCATTATTAGTAGATAAATAACATTTAAAAAGGAGGCTATAATAAGGCTGATTTTTCTTTGTGATTTTACTACCAAATAATAACCCTTTTAACTTATGGGAATTAACGCGATCAGGTATTACATCCCTCTGAGTTGCCTGACGTTGCAACCAGGTTGCACTGGTCGAAACGTACCTGCGACCACTGCCAGTGAAACCTGGTATTCTCGTTATATGTTTTTATATCATGGAACGCGATAGTTAAAAAGTTAGTAAATAATAACCTTGAAAATATAAAACCAAATCATACTGTATTTTCCAATTACAGTCCCTAAAAAATCTAATATTCGTAACTCAAACATTTCGAAATTATCGGATAATTCAAAATAATTTCATATTAGTTATCCGACGACGATGTAATTATTTTTCGTATACTATACATTCTAGATCCAAAATGTCATATCCGTAACATGTTTGGTCGGTACCTGCTAATAGACTTGTCTCTTACAATCACCATTGTTACTAACCACTATAAAATGTATTTAAGGTATATATGATTATTATTATGTATCTATTTTCGCTAACATTCGTATAGTTCAATAAGCTACTGAACTGAGTTTGTACACCTGCAACTGCCCTATGCACTAATCCATCACATTTGTCCATCCTAAGGTTGTCTGGAAGAAATAGCAACTAGCGATAAGACCGCCGATTCTACCATTATTCAATGTTTTTCATTTATGTTGTAACTTTTCTATGGTGTACAATAAAGAATATTGTATTGTATTGTAACCACACAATAACTGCAGATCGCATTTTAACTATTACCTCAATAACGCCTAACCTAAATTAAGCAACTAGACTATGCTTTACGCATGGCTGCTGAAAATAAACCTGGTCATGTAATGAATATTTAAATTATATGTGCTAATATAGGACATATTATACCAGTGCCTTCATTCCACTGAAAGCCGTTCATCCATCACGATAATATTGGGTAATGCACGGGTTCTATAATCAAGAAACGATTTGTTTTGCTTACGGACGGTAAAAGTTCGTTGAATTTGTTTTGCTCACTGACGGTAAAATTTTCGAATTTACAACGAACATTTTACCGTCCGTAAGCAAAACGAATTGTTTCTTGGCGCAGTTTCACAAGAATGAGAATGTATTGACTGATACCCTGCAACGGGCAGTTAGTTATAGATATGCGACCTTTGCCTGCTCGAGCAATAACTCGCACTCCCTTCTTAAATACCGGTCCCTTCCAATTTACTCTAAATTTTTCCATCTTTAATTCCCAAAGTGCCCGGTTGATGACAAAGAGGCGGGACAAAATTATATTGTCAAAATGTTGGTGTTTAATATCTCTCTGTCTACCCCTTTGGGGATAGATACCGACGTCAGATATAGTATGTGTATAAGAATTTATATAAGTTAGTGTATATAGTGTCTTAATAAGAGACGCAAATATAAAAAAGACTGAAATGATTTTACCACACAATAAAACATGAGAGAATCGCTCAAAGACTGCCGAAGACCAGGATAGTTGGGGCTCCTTGGAGGGAGCAGTGGGCGGTGATAGACTGATAATTGATTGATTGAATCGCTCAAAGCAGAGTCAACGGAAAAGCTCCTTTTGTGAAATGGCTTAAAATAAAAAAAAATAATATAAAAAAATTTAACTAAAAACCAAAAAGTAGAAATAAGGAGATCTGTGGGAGCCTAGACACACTGACAACCAATCCAGAGTAAATCAATCTCTGTAGTAGCTGTGGTATTAATCAGAAGAATAATGAGAGACGAAGAAGAGGAAAGTAATGAAGGGAATGTTCCTTACATTACTTTCCTCTCTCTGCCCTATCTTCCTTATATATGTATATAAGGAAGACAGGGCAGAGATGAAAAGCTGGATCATATCATGAAATGATGACACCAGATGATAGTAGGAAAAGGCCTAGAAAATTTTTATATAATGAAAGAAAGCATTACAATTTAAGAAAGGAGAAGATAGAGAAAATAAAACATTAGTTCTAAAACTACTTCAATAAGAAAGCGATTTTAAATTAGATTGAATTTCGTTTTTTCTTGTGTGTGTTACGCTATATCTCCGCCATTTGTAAACCGATTTCCATAATTATTGTTTTAATGGAATTGGTTATACTCAAGGTAGAAGGGTGGAAAATTAAGGGTTATAGAATACAGTGTATTACAATGTATCATGATTTAAGTGCAGTGTAGTCGGTGATACTTTTTTTTAAGTTGGTTACCTATTTTAAAGGAAAATATTTTTGTTAATAAATTTGTTTACATCTTGATGACAGTACTAATAAATATCTTTATTCTGACACTGACACTGAAGTTGGATTTTGGCCTCTACGAGATTATAGCATTTGGGATAACAGGGTAGATGACCATGTTTATGAAATTAAGTGTTAAATAAGATTTTAAAATTAAGGTTTGTTATTTTCCTACTTATATTATAAACGTGAAAGTTTATGAGGATGTATGGATGAAACTTGGTATGTAGATAGCTGGACACCTTTTTTTTTTTTTTTTTGAGCGTGTGGAAACCCCCTCGGGCCGTCACCCCACCGGGGTTTTCGGTGGGGCGGTGTGTCGGAATCGAACCGACTAAAACCACACGGTGTGCCGTACTGCGCCTTAAGTAGGAGGGATCCGGGAACAGCTTTTATTAAGACATCCGGACCCCCCCTAGCGCCTGCCCGCAAAAGCGCGGGCACCAGCTTTGGGTGAAAACCTCTCAATTAGGCGACGTCCAGGCACACGCGGACGCCGCCTCCTCGCGGGGGGCCACTATAGCGGGTGAAGGGGAAAAAACCCGTCCCGTCCACCCGGGGCCACACTCAGGGCGGCATGAGGCGCTGGTAAGCGTGCCTCCGCCGCCCGGTTCGCCGCCGGCGAATTAGGTCCGAGTGGAGATCGTCCTCCCGGACCCTTTCCGCCGCCTCCTTCTGCGAGATGACGTCCTCACAGAAGGTCGCGACCGCGGTAAAATTCCTGTCGCTACCCGCCATGGAGCGTATGACGGCCGGTAGCGAGAGATCCCCTCCGATGACTGCAGTAAGGACCCGACGCTGTGTCGCCCAGGCGGAGCAAACTGCCAGCGTGTGCTGAGCCGAGTCCTCACTACAGTCGCAGTGGTGACAGGCGGGACTCAGTTCCCTCCTAGCGACCGAGTGCAGGTACTTCCCGAAGCAGCCGTGCCCGGAAAGAACCTGCGTCAGTCGGAAGGAAAGGGTCCCGTGCTGCCGCCCTGCCCACTCGATGATGACCGGCTGGAGCGCCTCCACGGCGGCAAAGCCAGCACGTGGAGCCTCCAGCCGGGACGACCAACGAGCCATGGTGGCTCGGCGAGCGGCCTCACGCCATTCGCGTACCTCTTCGGGCGGGGGCCGACTGCCGCTTCCCGCCCGGAACTCAGCCGTTCGCCGATATACTTCGGGGAGCACTTCCGCCTCCAAATCCCACGGGGGAGTCCCGGCCAACGCGCACGCCGCCTCCGTTGACACGGTGCGGTATCCGCGTATGGTTCTAACCGCCATAACCCTCTGAGGGCGCCAGAGGCGTGCCCTATTCTGGGCGGTCAGAGCCCCCGCCCACACCAGTGCACCGTACAGTGCCATTGACCGGACAACCCCCGTGTACAGCCGTCTCGTAGCGACGCTGGGTCCACCCAAATTGGGCAAGAGTCGCCCAAGGGCGGACGCAGCGCCGACCAGCTTCGGAGCAAGCTGTCGGAAGTGCTCGTCGAAGAGCCACCTGCCGTCGAGGATCAGGCCCAGATATCTTATGTGGGCCTGAACCGGTACGAGGACCGAGTTAACCACGATAGAGGCGCCAGGGGGTGGACCACGACGAGACCCATGAAATAAAAAGGGCCTCCGTCTTATCCAGGGCCACCCGCAGACCCAGCGCCTTGATGCGACCGACCACCAGAGAGACACCTCTGGTGGCCAAACGCGCCGCCTCTTGGAAGTTCGCCCCCCGGGCTGTGACCAGTGTGTCGTCGGCGTAACAGATTACGCCCAGCCCTGGGGGGAAGTCGCCTCGAAGGGCCCAGTCGTACCCCATGTTCCACAGGAGTGGTCCAAAGACAGACCCCTGCGGAACACCGCACGACATGGGCCGACTACTCAAAACTCCATCTCGGTCCTCGTACATGACGGTACGCTCCTCTAAAGATAGCTGGACACCTAGATTAACACATAGGCTACTTTTTATCCCGATATTCAAACAGCATCGGGACTTACGTGGATGAAGCTAGCTAGTCATAAATAAATAAACATGAGAATAGTGACGCCAAACAAACAAATTTCCATAGACCGTTTTGATGTTTATGAGACAGAAAATTTTAGAGAATAATTTGTTTCTAAAGTATCATACAATATTTATATTCTGGTGATGATTAAATAATTTATTTATACATAGAAAATAATCCTATTATAAATACTGTATTACGTTTATATATATGTAGGTCAAAATAATTACCCACTGTTTAAGTGGTCACTACGCAGTCGTTAGTTTAATTTAACATTATTTTAAGTATGACAAAGTATTAGTAATGAACATATAGAATGATCAGATAACAGACACTACTATTTATTTTGTACTTTTATTTACCAGACGTAATTATACAAGGGTTGTAGTTGACAATCAAATTCGATCAATCAAAATTGCCTTTACATATATACAAATATTGCTCGTATGTACAATATGTTAAAATTGGACTTTTACAATATCTGCTTATTAAATTCAATCCATGTTGAGCGATCGATAATCAGACCTAACATTTTGCATGGATCTGAATGTTGGCCAACAAAGAGAACCGATGAGAGACGCTTTTATGTAGCTGAAATGCGAATGTAAGGATGGATGTCTGTTTTGACGAGGATGGACAAGGTGAGGAATGAATATGAGGGAGCCTAAAAGTAGTGGCAGTGGATAAAAAGTTGAGAAGCAACAGATTATAGTGGTATGGACATGTGATGCGGAGGGATGGGCAAAATGTAGTGAAGAGAGTTTTATGTATGGAAGTTGACGAGTACAGGAGAAGAGGACGATCAAAGAAAATATGGATGGACTGTGTGAAAGATGATATGGCTAGAAAAGGAGTGAACTGACTTAGGATAGAAGAGAATGGAAGAAGACAACACATTGCGCCCACTCCAAATAAGTTTGGGAATAGCGTTTGGCAGATGACGACTTAATTTTTTTGTGAATTGAAAACACAAGTCACTTCAGCTTAATTCAAACTTTTTAAGTATTACTGATGATGAGTCCTAGCCAAATTTGTGCCCTATTATCCATACACGTGAGTATTATTTCCATATGACGTTGGCCGAATAGATGCTGTCTTAGCCATTTGAAAAACTAAATTATTTTTTCTTGAAAACAATAGTAAAGTTGTTTACAACTAGAGTAGTTTCCTACTTTCCTATAACTACAATAAACTATATATCAGTGTCACGTAACACATGGAACAAAATTTTCTTTACATAAATCCTGCTCACCGCTGAGGGAATATACAAGATTATATCCCTGGCTATCCCTTGTCAGGTACCTACTATTTCAATGAGAACATTACGGTCGTTTTACGTTTTGTCTCCTAAACACCGCTTGGTTGTTGTCGATGGTTGAAATTTTTCAACAAAAGTTACGTAAAAACGGCTACATCGAGCTACACGCGTCCAGGATATTTGTAGACCTGTATTGTTACGAAAAGCTATACAATGGCAGGTCAGTAATACTGGCCAAGTAATAAACCCAAAAAATAAAGATCTCTAGTCTAAATGAATACCGTTAGCCGCATACTATGACGCTAATATTGTGTTGGTTTGAGTTAAAAAAACAAGATAGTGACTTACCTATAGAAGGCCTGACAATACACACCGGTAAATTAGTGTGGCTATAAACTATGGCTTCCGCTAGCGCCTTCGTCAATGTGTACGGATTGGGATGATCACCCTAAAGAAAAAAACAAACACTAGAAGATGATTCATTCTTATCGTCTAAAGTTAATTAATGCTAGTGGAGCGTTTTCCGGAGACACTAATATGAATCAGAACCATATATGAATCAGAGTCACATATGAATCAAATCTACATATGAATCAGATCCACAGATGAATCAAATCCACCGATTAATCAGATCCACCCTGTACCACATGCCATCATTACGTTGGACTCCTGATATTTAGAGATAAACTATAAGTAATCATTTTTAAGGCTGTTGATTGAATATGTAAAATAGTTCATAATATGTATAAAATGATTATTTTAGGAAGGAAATATTAAAAAAGAAATCCAAATACAGATTTTTCTGAAATTCTATTTCCCAGACAGTATATCATAGTTACCTGTAGTGTCTCGGAAATAACTTCAACAGTCTCCGCCGGCAACAGCTTGGTGCACCTAACGATGCTATCAGGGTCATACGGCGGGGGATAGACTCGTTCTTCAATATGAGGCTTGGTGGCGTTGCTGTACGCTGTTGACACGTGGACCAAAGCCTACAGGAGATAGACGTTAGAAGTTTAGAAAATGAAGCAGAGGCTGATTTACTGTCCTCTTCTCTTAAGAAGAGGACAGTAAATGCTGGCTTTTCCGGATCTAATGGGGGTTGTCTATCGCAATGAGAGCGCAGGTCACTAAGATAAACAGTAATACGAAGATATTCTGGCGCCTGACACCAAATCAAGCCACTTCATAGCTTACTAGCTATGCCCGCGACTTCGTGCGCGTGGAATAGTGTTTTTGGGTAGAATTTTTAATTATTTAGGCTAATTGACAATACTTCCATACAACTTTTCATCCCCACCTTTTAACCCCTTACACCCCTTTTTTCAGATTAAGAAGTAGCCTATGTACTTTCTCAGGCTCTAAACTATCTGTGTACAAAAGTTCAGTAGTTTTGGCGTGAAAAGGCGACAGACAGATAGACAGACAGACGGACAGACAGTTACTTTCGCGTTTATAATATTAGTAAGGATTAAAGGTCACCACCACCACTTACGTATTTTTAGACATTGTCTACGAAGCTTTCTTATGTAATAGCTGAATGGGACGTAGATGACAAGTCGTGGCAAAAAAAGACAAAAAGTAAGAGGAGACTGTATTTCATTGTGTCATTTGAGTCGATTTCAATCTAATATCTATGTCAAGGTAGACTTTGATAGATGTTAGGACACATTGTTGAAGTTTAGTTCAAATAAACACATAGTCAGCCGTACGCAAAACGGAATATATAGCTTACGTACGTTTACAACACGAAGGCAAGAGGCATATGTTGCACGAGTTGTCGATCTTGTAAAACCCTCCAATTGCTACTTTTCAAGGACATCATGCTTTAAAAATATCGGCAAGAACATAGTTTAAAAAGAAGAAGCTTAGAGGCCCGATACCATACATGATTTTCTGATTCTCGACAATCTTAAAGGTTGATCGTTGGTCGATCTAGAGGCTCTTACTATCACATGCAGAATACATATTAAAATAGAACACAAAACTGCCTCCCAGATATCCCTCTTCAAACTATTTACACTTATTATAAGAAATTTTATACAAATTCCAATTTACCTTCAATTTCGGCATATCCTCAGCTAATTTTAACAAAGATGCTGTTCCCTGGACATTCAAGACCGTAGCTGCGTGCAGTGGTTCCGTGAATCTAACTGTTGCAGCAGAATGGAATAGGGTGGTGACTTTTGCAAGCAGCTCTCTTTGCTCTTGACTGACTCCAAGGTTTGGAGCTGATACGTCTCCTGTGATTGGGTACAGCTTGCCGAGGCGTTCAGGCCAGCGAGCTCGGATACGATCAAAGACCTGGCAAAGAAGAGTTTTTAATTAATATATAATTATAAATAAAAATAGGGTGAGAAATTCAAAGACTAAAACTATAGATGTATATATACTCGTTAGATTATCATCTAGTTTTGGGTTTTGTTTTCAATTGAAAATAGGGTATACGATATAGTATCACCGACTTTAATGCGCCTCATGTACCCTTTCAAACAAAAGAAGAATTTTCCAAATCGGTTGAGGCGTCTTTGAGTAATCAGTGAACATACATAAAAAAAATAGGCAGTCATGGGACTGGGACAGAAGTGAAAATTTAAACGAAACGACGAACTTAAAACGTCACATTAGCAGGTTGGTGACATTAATTAATAAGGAGCTGACAGAACTTAATGTTTAGATTAGCGCCCTCTAGTGGATCTATATACGTATTATTAGCGTGACGGTCACAAGTTCAGGGCTTTTTCCCTATAGCAAAAGTGCACAAACGTGCCTAAATAAGTTTTCACTTCAAAAAAAAGTATACAGTGGAACATAGAACCTCCTCAATTTTTGATGTCGGTAAAAAACAGTAATTAAATAATGAATTACAACGCTACATAACACGATAATTAACTGTTAAAAAACTATTATCATCGTCTTTAATGCATATAAATCATGATTAACTATGGGACCAACCCTATTCATGGGTACGTACAACCAATTTGATTTAAAAAGAATTTTTAAAATACGTTCACAAACAGCGAAGATATCGTGCATCTCTCTCTCTCTCTCTCTCTCTCACTCCCTCCCTCCCTCCCTCCCTCCCTCCCTCTATATATTCTGTATATATTTACACATATATATAACATAAAGGTATACACATATCTACCTGCATGCGTCGAGAATAAGGAGTAAACTCCAATAAAGCATAAAAAGCACAATAAAGCGTTACGCTGCCCTCCGATCACTAAATTTTACTCTTCATATTTTTTTCATACCGGGCGCCTTATATGCAAATCGATTATTAAGGAGTAAACTCCAAATATGTTGGCAATTTCATGAGGCTTTATAAATCGTGATATTAAATTATTGTACGTATGGAGTTACTGGTACAGTGGTACAGAAGGATTTTCTGTAACATTGGTTATTATTTATTTCTAATTACAGTCTTTTCTTACACATTTTTTCTTAGTTCTCACAAAACAAAATGACCATTCTTTAATTATAGACAATATCAAAGGAACGACTAATTTCGTCTGAAATGGGTCAGGATCTTTCAAATCAGCAGATAAACATGTGAAAGACTTATAAGTAGAGACCGGATTATATGCATTTGCATATAAAATTGCATATTGACCCCATTCACACCGGACGTTGCGTATTATATCTAATATCTAATGATGATGAATATTATCGCTATATATATATATATATATATTTCGGTAGATATTGATAAATGTAACATTAATCTCTAAAATCAAAATTTCGCCAATTACACACCACACAATTTTCACTTATAAAAATACTAGCAACCCGCTCCGGCTTCGCTCGGGTATAAATCATACACTTAAACCTTCCTCATGAATCACTCTGTCTATTAGTGAAAACCGCATGAAAATCCGTTCAATAGTTTTTCAGTTTATCGCGAACAGACAGATAGACGTTATCGTTATCATGTTTATTTGCAGAATATTGGTATGTATTTTCTCGGTATATATGAAAGTATATGTATATATTGCTTCGGTATATATGAAAGTATATGTATATATAGATATATATTTGTATATTTATATATGTATTTTGTATGCTTATGTATAAGACTAGGTATATGTATGTGTATATATGTAGTACACCGACAACTACTACTTAATTCTGCCACTAATCCATCCTAAGGTTGTCTGGTAGAGATCGCTCTTAGCGATAAGACCGCCCATTGTACATAACATTAATATTAAGATCAATCATTGTAGTTTAATGTATTATGGTGTACAATAAAGAATATTCTATTCTATTCTATTCTATTCTAGACACGACGGGACTTTGTTTCATAATATGTAGTGATTTTGATTCATTGAAAACTATTCATTTAGAACACCTACCTACCTGATTGTTTACGTTTACAAACATGTAAATTTTCATTTGCATTATTATCGTCTACACAGTTGTTACATTTGGTATTAGTAATTTATGATTGAAAAATTCGTAATTGTATGCTAATTTAGAAAAAAAGTTGTAGGTTTTAACCTACAACTTTTTTTTCCTTTTCTAAAACTGTTGCATATTTTTGAAATTTTCGTGCATATTTTACGCATTTTGCATGCATATTTAAAGCTTTACATGTTGCATATAATCCGGTCCTTACTTATATGAGTATAAATTCTGCCTTTATGCCTGTATTCCCTTTGCAGTGTTTATACGTAAATACAAATTTTATCTAATACGTACCTTTTAAAAAATAAATTTAGGATTATCTACCTGGTTTTTGAGGAGTTCCTTATACCTTTGGTCTACCGTCAGCCCTCTTTTTGGTCGCATCAAAACGTATATAGTCTTTATCCCTGGACAACTTCTTAGAAGCTTTTCCAAGAGAGCCTTGCCAACGAAGCCAGTACCCCCAGTCACCATGATGACTGAGTCTTCGTAAAAATCTGATATGGCTTCCGAGGACTTATCCGGTTGTTCCAGGTTCACGTGGTTTTCGTAATTCAGGTTCATGGCGGCCAAGTCATTGCCATTTAACATTTCTAGGTGTTTCCTGTTAAAAAAAATTATTTTTTATTTGTTTAAATTTTAATTTGTGACATTGTGAAGGGGAGGGGGAGTTGGAGGGAGGTTTACGATATATTAAACTACTAAAGTCTTGACAGCGTTTTGTAGTATTTCTATATAGTATAAGTGTTACAAAAAGTGATTAATGAATTTGTTCTCGGAGATACAATGTTATTTGATTTGTCTTTTGAAGAAGAGATTCGCAACGCCACAGTTATTGAGTATTCGGCAGTAAATGTATATAAAGCTTTTTTCTTTGACAAAACGGTAAAACCTCAATGTATTCTAGCCATCTTTGTGCCTATTCCTTTAAAGGTATTTAAGAAAAAAATGTTGTAGAAAAGAAAAAACTAGTTTAGAAAGGTGCAATCAATGTGCCACATGTGAAATTGTCTATGCGAGGTAAATAATTTAATGACATCATTTTTTATTTAAATACAACTTTTTTAGATCGACTCAACTATTTGTCAGCCATATATAAAGTCTCAAACCAGGTCCCTCAAGACCTGGACATAAAAAACCCACAGAGGAGCTTCCTCTCACACGTCCTCTCAATCTCTTCCAACAAACATTAAGAATGAAGGTATTATATCGCCCTTTGAATATACACATTTGTACTTACTGGTACGCGTCCATTTTATCGGTGGTAAGAATTTTTGTGTCCATTTTTGAGCTGTGTCTTCGCTTCCAAATTATTAAAGCCTGCAACAAAATAACCAAATATTAATAATAACAATAATTATCTTTATTGTATACCATATTATAAACGTGAAAGTTTGATCCTCACAAACTTTCACGTTTACGGATATGGATGTATGAATGTTTGTTGCTCTTTCACGCAAAAACTATTGAATCGATTGCGATGAAACTTGGTATGTAGATAGCTGGATACCTGGATTAACACATAAGCTTCTTTTTATCCCGATATTGTCACGGCATCGGGACTTACGCGGGTAAAATTGCGTTGCGCAGCTAGTAAGTGATATTTTCTAGAATAAGCGACCTTACAGCACAAAGGCAATCTCTTACATTCAACCTTATGAGAAAGAAAATAAATCAAATATAGTAATATACACAGCTCTTTCTAGACCGAAACAAAGCATGGCTTCTAGTGTATAGTTAGATACATATTTTTGGAAAATACATATATACATATGTATAAACAACCAGACTAATTACGTATATACAGGAAAAAATATGGTATCATCAGAACACTAAAAAGAATAAATCCCCGTTACTTAACTAAAAAATTCTAATCTTTGTTGTTACAAATATCGACATATAAGTGTTGTCACCACATCAAAAACTCTTATTTATTTTATAAAAAAATAGGGCCAAACTATAATAGATGATAACACAGTTCACTATTTAATAAAAATAAGTTAATAGATATTATTTTGACCCGTTATACCGGTAACGCAATACTATTGGTCGATGGATTAATATTAACAAATTGTGGGATTATAAAAGGGTAGGAATATGTTTAGAACGATTGACTTGAGTGCAAACAGAGGTACGAACAACTTGGCAGTTGCTGTTAGTTAGTGATTTCAGTAGTTTATATCAGTGTTTGTGAGACTGTTCCTTACAATAAGTTAATAGATATTATTTTGACTGGTTATACCGGTAACGCAATACTATTGGTCGATGGATAAATATTAACAAATTGTGGGACTATAAAAGGGTAGGAATATGGTTAGAACGACTGACTTGAGTGCAAACAGAGGTACGAACAACTTGGCAGTTGCTGTTAGTTAGTGATTTTCATAGTTTATATCAGTGGTTTTGAGACTGTTTCTTACATAAGTTTAAATATTCCTAGAATTGTTTTCCTTCTTGGAACCCTTCTTATATAGATATTTAATAAGATCACGCGATAAAAGTTGATTCAAGTTTAATATATATATATATATATATATATATATATATATATATATATATATATATAGAAATGTTCGAGATGTCTTTTCTAGACGTCATTCCGAATCGAATGAGCTATCGCACATATTTTTAGGACCGGGAACTAGAATTGACACATTTTTTAATTTATTGATTGGACTAGAAATTGCCTTATTTTGCTGCACCGGCCTGTAACCACGGCCAGTGCAACCTGATCGAAACGTCAGTAAAATCTATTTCGTGATCGCGTAAACATAATTATTTAATACTCTGACAAGTACTGTCTTTAAATACCATACCCTATGTAACAGAAAAAGAATCATCAAAATTTGTTTATAAATAATGGAGTGAGGGCTGACCATACTTAAAAAAAATAAATATATATATGTATATATACGGTCGAATTGAGAACCTCCTTTTTTTTATAAAAAATAGTGCTCAAACCGGTATCGGGTACAGGGACCAAGCTACCGGTAATTAGGGCTCCAAAGATAGGAACCTAATCACTATATGGGCCGTGTCGAGGAGAACTGCCTTCTGCATCAGGCTCTTAATCCACCTGTCTAACGCGAGCCTCTTAAGGTGTTGATTGAGGCTCTTGGCTATCAATCCATGAGCAGATATGACAATCGGAACAATGATCGCCTAATTGACATTCCACATATCGACATATTATGAAGTGACATATTATTAGTGTGAGCCTCTAATGGTGTTGATCCAGACTGTTAGCAATTAGCCCATAGGCCGAAATGATTATAGGCACAACGATTATCATTAATATAATTCGCAATATGATCGCGTGATAAACATGTAATAAACATACCTTATGTTCATTACATGTTTGTGACCGATTAAGATCCTAAATTGCGATAGTTATGCTACCATTTTAATGTTAAAACCTCAAACACTATCCATATCAATTAACAAGGAAACGGAAGCAAATAGATATGTTTAATTTCTTACGTACTTAGACCTCCTAGTATACCTACTATGTTTATGGCTTAAACAGGTCTGGCATGGTAATCGTGACGACTTGGCTGCGTTGCAAGCACTAACTTTTCGTCGAGACTGGGTATAAAACTATCGCCTAGAAACTGTCAATTGTTTCTATTTTGTTTTTACGGTTCCGTTCCTCAAAAGGAAAAAAAGGAACCCTTATAGGATCACTTTGTTGTCCGTCTGTCTGTCTATTAAGAACCTTTTTTTCGGGAACCCGTGGACGCATCAAGTTGAAATTAATATCAAATAATTATGTCTGCGGTCAGTTGATGCTGTATATTTTGCGGTGGGAAAGTATACTTTGTCGTACATCGATGTATAGGAGAATATTGTTAGAACTGCAAAGTTAGGTTTGTCTTTCGGAGAAGACGGGCAAAAATCTTCGAGAGTTGATTCCTTAGATGGACGGTCTATATACAAGTTTATTTGCTTAGTCAAGCTCTCACTTGTCCGGTTTTTTTATGGTATAGGAGCAAACGAGCAGACGGGTCACCGGATGGTAAGTAATCACGGTCGCCCGTGGTTTGAATAGGGATGAAAGATTTGTCGCGTTGTGTTTCGTTGTGTACGAGTGTATTTTATACACTTCTAATTAAATTAACGAAATGGCTAGCAAAAAAAATAATTAAAATATGCAAGATCTTCGCGCAAGTCGCCCTCTGGGATATCCAGTAAAAGTTACAGTTAATTTATTTCATGATTTAAATTAAAAGTTTATAATAAACTAGCGGACCCGACAGACGTTGTCCTGCCGAAACGTAAAAAATATTATTCCTGTAACCCTATCGCAACGCCATCTACCGGGTCCAATTGTAAGTCTAAATCATTCTCGAATCCACCTAAAGCCACACACAGTTCAGTGACATACACACGTAGGTATAGAAGAAATATCTATATTAAGATTAGATGATATTTAGATTAGATTTAGATTATGATGATATTTTGTCCATGAGAATTTTCTATAAGCATATAATTACTTAGATAAACGTGTATATTCATACGTCAAAATAACTAAAAAATAGGCAGTCATGGGACTGCCGACAGAAGTGAAAACTTAAACGAAACGACGAACTTAAAACGTCACATTAGCAGCTTGGTGACATTAATTAATAAGGAGCTGACAGAACTGAATGTTTAAATTAGCACCCTCTAGCGAATCTATATATGTATTATTAGCGTGACGGTCACGAGTTCAGTGCTTCTCCCCATAGCAATAATGCACAAACGTGCCTAAAGAAGTTTTCATTTCAAAAAACGCAAATATCAAACCAAATCCTAAACGTAGTGTAATGAGAAATACTTTTAATAAACTCAACTTTCTCTCAACAAAACTATGTTGACACACCGCTTTAGTGATTACAAGGGCCGCATAGCACTAACATGGTACCATCATGTAATCAAAAGACCGGCCAACTAATACAGGAGTTATGTAATATTGTGTATTTCTTAAATCTCTTTATGCTTTGCTAACTGGTTTTTGGGTCAGTCTTTATTTACATACACATACAGATACATATTTGTTTAATTCTTTAGATAGATTTTATATGATGTTTTAAAAGTGAGAGTTGTAAAACGCATTAAAAACTCACTCACACCTTTTTACTAACTCAAACCTGAAGCAGTTTCAACATGCTTTTTAACGACTACAAAAAGAAGAGATCCAAACTAAGCAGGCTGCAGGTTCTGTGTAAAACACTGACAAACATACATAGATTAAAAAAAATGTAGGGTGCTACATAAGTTTTGCTGCATTACCAGGCAAACAAAGGAACGACCAAACTCGAGACATTAGTCTTAAGTTGGCTTTTGCATCGAAATAGCGGCCGGGCAGATTGAACCGGCAAAACTATAGGGGAAAAGGGGGAGGGGGGAAGAGCGGGAAGACGGGAGAGGGGGATTAGAGAGGAGGAGAGGGGGAATAAGGGAAAGATGGGAGTAGGGGAGAGGGAATTGTTAGGGCCTCCGTTAACCTCACTCACGCGGCGAAAAGCAATGCAAGCATTGTTTCACTACCGGTTTTCTGTGAGGCCGTGGTATCGAGCGGAGTCGAGCCGGCCCATACGTGCCGAAGCATGGCTCATGACTCTCCCACGTTTAAAAAGATAATGATATACAATCAAAATAATCAAATGAATTAAAGTGTACCGAGTTAAAATATTAAACTTTTTTCGCCACAGTTGAAGATTCATCACAATGTAGTGAGATGTCTTTTAATTAATTTAAAGTCTATCATTACAAAGTGCAGGCGTCTCCAGCGCCGGTAGCGCCACCTACATCAGCCATTTCACCATCATTAACTTGAAATGTTTTGTTTAATTATATCGTTAACCATTAGCTTTTTGCGCTTGCACTACATATAAACTTTAAGTAATACACGTTAGGCAGCTGGATTAAGAGCCTGATGCAGAAGGCAGTCCTCCTTGACACGGCACGCATAGTGAGGTTTCTGTCTCTGGAACCCTAACCACCGGTAGCTTGGTCTCTGTACCCGATACCGGTGGGGCACTATTTTTTATATTTTTAAATATATATATATATTTTTTTTATAGTGAATGTATTTAAAAATGTAATTTATATGTATACTTAAATGAATAAAGAGAATAATAATAATAATAATATAGCCTTTTATTCAGATCTTTAGCTTATACATACGTACCTTAATAACTAATTCAAACAAAACAAATAAAAGTTAAAACTTATTCTAGTATCTGCTCTTTGGTAATCTTTAGCAGATCTGTTTGCCAATCGGCAAAGGCCTTTTTTTTTTTTTTTGTTCGTGTGGAAACCCCCTCGGGCCGTCACCCCACCGGGGTTTTCGGTGGGGCGGTGTGTCGGAATCGAACCGACTAAAACCACACGGTGTGCCGTACTACGCCTTAAGTAGGAGGGATCCGGGAACAGCTTTTATTAAGACATCCGGAAATCGGCAAAGGCCTCCTCCAACCTTTTCCACTCTGTCCTTACTTGAGCTACTCTGTTCCACGTCACTCCTGCCACCTCTTTGAAGTCATCGTCCCATCATCCGCGGTCTCCCTCTTTTTCTTTTACCTTCCCTGGGGTACCATCTTGTAACTTTCTTGCTCCATTTATCAGGACCTCTTGAAACTTTAACTACATATTCTAAATTTCATACTCGTCTGTGCGCTAAATTTGCTTAAAAAGGGGTACAAACAAATTCTCTTCACAATACGTATTAGTTTTAATATATATATTGGACGCGTGTAGCTTGATATAGGTATTTTCACAGGGGTGCTGTCTAGAAAACCTCCACGTGGTGCACCCTGGAAACGTTGGCGATGACGCAGCCTCCTCTGTTTTGAGGAGGGCGTCAGAAGTCAACTTGACTTCTGGGAGCAGAAGGTATTCGGAACGCCTGCGTTCCAGGTCTGTCCTGTCATCGTGCGAAAATTCTGGTTTGACGGCGGACACACAAGAGGCGATGGAGGTGGAGGTTCGCGACACTGAAAGTCGAAAACGCGGACGCTCCATGGATAAAGATGGCGACAAGTCCCAGGAGATGCTGCCTCCCAAAGTGGCTAGTAGCCATAGATGGAGGTCGCGCACGCCGGTCTCAGCTCTGTCGGGCTCCGCCTTCTCTGGAAGGGAAGCCTATGTCCGAGTCAGAGCGGAGGGCGAAAACATAGCGGAAGAGGAGATTGCAGATCTCCTGCTTAAAATACAAGAGCCGGTGGTAGGGGGTTCTGTCCCCCAAACACCATCGACCATGCAGGAGAGAGCGAACGCGGCGGTGGCCGTTATCCACAAAGTGGCCACCAAGTCAACGAACCTTAAGGGTTCCTTTGTTAGGGCCCTTAAGGACTCCTCTTCCGCCATCTCCGGGGTCGTCGAGACCCTCATTGGGGACGTGGCGCGCCTCCAGGCCGCAAACGATTTATTGACGGGGCAGGTCACCGAGCTCAGCGCTCAGTTCGCCCAATTTCGGGCACAGGCGAATTGCCCTGAGCAGCCAAACCCGGTTGCCCGGCAACCTGCCCCCTCCCCATCCCCCGTTCCGGATTCCCACTTGCGTCAGGTTATTGACGCAGTGTGGCGCATGATGGACGGGCGCCTCGCGGGCCTGGAGGCAAGGCTTCCTCCGGCACCTATTGTGCGGCCGCCACTCGCCGCGGCCAGGGCTAATGCCACAACGGTCCCGACACCTCTTCCCGTCTCGGGTGGCCGCGTGACAGTGACGTATGCCGCGGCGACGTCGGCACCAGCGCCTGCAGCCGCACCGAAGGCTGGTCGACCGGCCAAGGCTGCGTCAAAAACAGTTGCACCAAAGGCCGGCCAACCGCTGAAGGCCGTGGAAAAGGTGACAGCACAATTCCCTCCGCTTCCCACTCCAGCACCGAAGGGGATGAATGCGACAGCTGTTGCCGCCGGTGCTGAGCTCGTGCCTGGTCCGTCCGCATCTGCCCCCTCCACGTCTGCCGCTTCCAGTGACGGGTGGCAGAAAGTCGGGGGAGGGAAGAAGCGCTCCCGAAACCGAAATAAGAAGGCTGCCAAGAGTGCACCGTCTCCGCCGCAGGCACCATCCGTGGCAGCGACTGCCACCAAAAAGCCACGGAAACTGGTGCCACCCAAAACGGCGGCTGTGGTTGTAACCCTGTTGCCGGCGGTGGGGGACGGCGGGCTATCCTACGCGGCTGTCTTTAAGAAAGCCCGGGATAGTCTGGCCGGTGAATTTGGGGCCGTGGGTGTGAGGATGCGCCTCGCCCAAACGGGAGCTCGAGTCCTCGAGTTCCCTGGGGCTGAAGGCGCAAAGACGGCGGACACCTTTGCCGAGAAGACGCGTGAGATATTTTCAGCCACGGATGGTGTCAAAATCGCCAGGCCCACCAAGTGGGCAGAGCTGCGCATTTCGGGCCTGGACGATTCAGTGACGGTCGAGGATGTCCGCGTTGCAATTCGGGAGAAGGCCGGATGCAACGCGGATAACATCAGAGTCGGCACCATCCGCCCCGGTCCAGGCGGCCTTGGCGCGGTGTGGGCCAGTTGTCCCGTGGCATCGGCCAAGATTATCAGCGACGCCGGAAGAATCCTCATCGGTTTCGTGAACGCCAGAGTCATACTCCTGGCGGCGAGACCGATGAGGTGTTTTAAATGCCTCTCCGCGGGACACACCCGCGTCAGGTGCGCCAGCTGCTTTGACTGCAGCGGACTGTGTTTCCGCTGCGGTCGACCGGGGCACAAGGCGGCGGAATGTTCCGCCGCCCCTCACTGCCCAGCGCCAGCCATTAGATGGGGCAGGGTGGCTGCAAGCCACCCCGCACTTCTCGGCAAACTTCGGGGGCTAGCCAATCGACGCTGCCTCCGATGTCAATCCTGCGTCGTCGTCGTCGCCCATGGAGGAGGTTGTAGAGACAGTCCAGTAATGGACCAAGTCTCCAACCTCCTTGTACAGACGAACCTGAACCACTCTGCCGGTGCGCAGGATCTTTTCCTGCAAACCATGGCGGAGTGGTCGATAGGTGTGGCCGTAGCCGCGGAGCCCTATTACGTTCCTCCCCGTCCTAATTGGCTGGGTGACCGGGACGGCTCCGTGGCAGTCGTCGGCTCCACGGCGGCTCATTCCCCGCCCTTGTCGCTAAGAGACAAGGGTACTGGATATGTTGCTGCCGAATGGAGGGGGATCACCATATATGGTGTCTACTTCTCCCCCAATCGGAGTCTGAGCGACTTCGAGGTTTTTCTCAACAACCTAGAGACCTCGATGCGGCGACTAGCGTCTGGGCACGTCCTAGTGTTGGGGGACTTCAACGCCAAGTCCGTTGCGTGGGGTTCCCCCAGGACGGACGCACGGGGCGATGCCGTAGAGGAGTGGGCGGCATCGGTGGGCCTCTGTCTCCTAAACAGAGGCTCCACCAATACGTGTGTGCGACAGCAGGGGGGGTCGATAGTGGACCTTTCGTTCGCTACCCCTGCTCTCGCCGCACGAGTAAGGAACTGGCGTGTCCTGGAAGAGGTTGAGACGCTCTCGGATCACCTGTATATCCGATTTGAGCTCTCCCGGACCCAGGATCCCAGAAGGGGTCACACGGCGCGGCGTTCTTCCCGCTTCCCGCGGTGGGCTGTTACGAAGATGAACAGGGAAAATGAGGAAGTTCCGCCCGTCACAGAGGCGGAGGTAGGGGCGGCTGTTCTACGGATCCGTTCCAAGAACACCGCCCCCGGGCCAGACGGGATTCCTGCCCGAGCTTTGGCCCTCGCCCTCGACCACATGTCGGACTGCCTCAGGGAAGTGTTCGACGCTAGCCTGGCGTCCGGATGCTTCCCTGACTGCTGGAAGAGCGGGAAGCTGGTGCTTTTAACGAAGCCGGGACGGCCTACCGACTCGGTCGCAGCCTACAGGCCCATCGTGTTGCTGGACGAGGTGGGTAAATTGTTTGAGAGAGTCCTCTTTGCCCGCATCGTCCGGCACCTTGGCGAGGTCGGCCCCGATTTGTCGGACGCCCAATTCGGTTTTCGGGCGGGGCGTTCGACGGTCGGTGCTGTGTTACGCCTGTGGGCTGTGACCGAAGACGTAGTGAGCTGTGGCGGCGTGCTGTTGGCGGTGTCGTTGGACATCGCCAACGCATTCAATAGTCTGCCATTCAGCTGCATCAGGGAAGCACTCCTTTATCATAGGGTGCCACAGTACCTGAGGCGGCTAGTGGCAGACTATCTCGAGGAGCGTACCGTCATGTACGAGGACCGAGACGGAGTTTTGAGTCGTCGGCCCATGTCGTGCGGTGTTCCGCAGGGGTCTGTCCTTGGACCACTCCTGTGGAACATGGGGTACGACTGGGCCCTTCGAGGTGACTTCCCCCCCGGGCTGGGCGTAATCTGTTACGCCGACGACACACTGGTCACAGCCCGGGGGGCGAACTTCCAAGAGGCGGCGCGATTGGCCACCAGAGGTGTCACTCTGGTGGTCGGTCGCATCGAGGCGCTGGGTCTGCGGGTGGCCCTGGATAAGACGGAGGCCCTTTTATTTCATGGGCCTCGTCGTGGTCCACCCCCTGGCGCCTCCATCGTAGTCAACTCGGTTCTCGTACCGGTTCGGGCCCACATAAGGTATCTGGGCCTGATCCTCGACGGTAGGTGGCTCTTCGACGAGCACTTCCGACAGCTTGCTCCGAAGCTGGTCGGCGCTGCGTCCGCCCTTGGGCGACTCTTGCCCAATTTGGGCGGACCTAGCGTCGCTACAAGACGGTTGTACACGGGGGTTGTCCGGTCAATGGCACTGTACGGTGCACCGGTGTGGGCGGGAGCTCTGACCGCCCAGAATAGGGCGCGCCTCTGGCGCCCTCAGAGGGTTATGGCGGTTAGAGCCATACGCGGATACCGCACCGTGTCGACGGAGGCGGCGTGCGCGTTGGCCGGGACTCCCCCGTGGGATTTGGAGGCGGAAGTGCTCGCCAAAGTATATCGGCGAACGGCTGAGTTCCGGGCGGGAAGCGGCAGTCGGCCCCCGCCCGAAGAAATACGCGAATGGCGTGAGGCCGCTCGCCGAGCCACCATGGCTCGTTGGTCGTCCCGGCTGGAGGCTCCACGTGCTGGCTTTGCCGCCGTGGAGGCGCTCCAGCCGGTCATCGTCGAGTGGGCAGGGCGGCAGCACGGGACCCTTTCCTTCCGACTGACGCAGGTTCTTTCCGGGCACGGCTGCTTCGGGAAGTACCTGCACTCGGTCGCTAGGAGGGAACTGAGTCCCGCCTGTCACCACTGCGACTGTAGTGAGGACTCGGCTCAGCACACGCTGGCGGTTTGCTCCGCCTGGGCGACGCAGCGTCGGGCCCTCACTGCAGTCATCGGAGGGGATCTCTCGCTACCGGCCGTCATACGCTCCATGGCCGGTAGCGACAGGAATTTTACCGCGGTCGCCACCTTCTGTGAGGACGTCATCTCGCAGAAGGAGGCGGCGGAAAGGGTCCGGGAGGACGATCTCCACTCGGACCTAATTCGCCGCCGGCGAACCGGGCGGCGGAGGCGCGCTTACCAGCGCCTCATGCCGCCCTGAGTGTGGCCGCGGGTGGACGGGACGGGTTTTCCCCTCCACCCGCTATAGTGCCCCCCCGCGAGGAGGCGGCGTCCGCGTGTGCCTGGACGTCGCCTAACTGAGAGGTTTTTACCCGAAGGTGGTGCCCGCGCTTTTGCGGGCAGGCGCTAGGGGGGGTCCGGATGTCTTAATATAAGCTGTTCCCGGATCCCTTCTATTTAAGGCGCAGTACGGCACACCGTGTGGTTTTAGTCGGTTCGATTCCGACACACCGCCCCACCGAAAACCCCGGTGGGGTGACGGCCCGAGGGGGTTTCCACACGCACAAAAAAAAAAAAAAAAGGTATTTTCACATAAATTTTAAATTTGTGTATATATATATATATATGTAATAAACACACATTGCATAAAAATATTAGCTTTCTGCACGTCGTCTGTGTGTCCGAAAAGTATCCGACCTGCGTTTATATCTTCGCGCCAGAGCGCTCCAGCGGCCTCTGCGACCAGCCACGAGCTCCTGAGGGCCGGAGTGACCGGCGACACGCCTTGGATCGCGCGCAGCACGTGTTCATGTCCAACGTGTTTTTTCCGTTTGTTGCATTTTGTTGTTTTGTTTGTGTTGTTGCAAGCAAATTTTCGAGGGATGAGCTTATAGGAGTTTTTGAGAAAATGTGCGGCTGTGCTCAGGAAGGATACTTTAGCAATGTATTCAACACTTGGTTTACATGTATGAAGACCTGTATTACTGCCAGTGGAGACTACTTAAAAACAAGAAAGTATGCCAAAACTTATGTAGCGTCCTAGTACATACATATTATATATAGGCAAAACCTAGACCACTGGCCATACACATAGTTATGTAAACAAACTTTTACACAGAGCGGGTATCGAACCTTCGACTTCTTATGTTGCAGTTGAATGCTCTACTAATATGTATTTTTGTAACAATTTTTATTGTTATGGGATAGGTGGCAAATGAGCAGACGGGTCACCTGATGGCAAGTGACTACCACCACCCATGGGCACCTGCAGCTCGAGAGCCACAAGTGCGTTGCCGGCCTTTAAGGTGGGAGTAGGGGAACGCGGAGGGTGGGGGAAGGGGTAGAGGTTGGGAAGATAGAGAGATGGAAGAGTTAGGGCCTCCGGTAACCTCACTCACTCGGCGAAATACAACGAAGCATTGCTTCACTGCCGGTTTTCTGTGAGGCCGTGGTATCACTCCGGTCGAGCCGGCCCATATGTACCGAAGCATGGCTCTCCCACAACGTCTTTACTTAATTATTTATTTATTAATACTTGCCGCTAATCCATAATATTTATGTTTTTTTATTATGCAATAAATCTCTCTATGTATAGTGTTGTTTCATACGTTATTTGAATACAAAGTGATTAGTCACAAAGGTTTTCTTGCCCTAATCGATATATTTCGGCTCTGACAATCGAGTTATAAGTCAGAGTCCTGTCTGAGGGACTATGACGGGCCATTTGTTTCTATAACTTTATTTATTATGTGCCCTTAAACAGTAGTGACGTACTGTTTTAATCCTGCTGATGAGTTGAGTTTCCAGAGTTCAAAAACAACTGAGACGTAAAAAAGAAATTATATATTTTAGAAGAAGTCAGTCGTAGAGCTGTTGCCTGTTTCAATACGCAGATCTACAGGAGTCACCTTTGTGAGTGTGCGTAGGCTATCCTCGAACGAATTGGACCCTCTCCATTCTTTAATCAACCTACTGCCTGCAACGATTGGGTCAAGCCGGTTTTGATATATTCGAGGAGGAACGTCGATTCGGCTATCATTGTCCCGATTGTCATATCTGCTTATGGCTTGATAGCCAAAAGCCTCGATCAACACCTTAAGAGACTGGATCAAGGGACTGATGCAGAAGGCAGTTCTCCGTGACGCGGCCCGTATAATGAGGAGGTTCCTGTCTTTGGAGCGATAACCACCGGTGTCTTGATCCCTGTACCCGATGTCGGGAACTAATTTTTATATTTTTAAATATATATTATTTGTTTTAAAATTAATAAACACGTGTAATAGGGGAACACACTGGACATAATTTCACCGCAAGTCCGAAAACTGTTGTTTTGAAGTTGACAAATATTTACAGAGTATTATGTCATTTAAGAGAGAAAACTAATAACTTAAAATAATAACTTCACACATCTCATACACGGCCGTCTGATCCCAAACTAGGCAGAGCCTGTACTATGGTAACCAGACTGCTGACAAACATACTTATATATTTCTAAATACATACATATTATAGATAAATTACACCCAGACACAGAACAAACGATCATGCTCGTCTCACAATTATTTGTCCTGAGTGGGGATCGAACCCACGACCTCTGGCTTAGCAGTCAGGATCACTAACCACTAGACCAACAGGCCCGTTATACATTGCGTATCAGATTTGAGTACCAACTATATAGGAACTAGTAGAGCTCACAATGAACTTCATTGTTTACACACTGATCCCATGCATTTTGCTCAAAAATATTAAGTACTAGCAGCGCGTCGTGGTTTCATCCGCGTAAGTACCGATCCCGTGGGAATATCGGGATAAAAAGTAGCCTATATGTTTATCCGGGTCTCTAGCTATCTACATACCAAGTTTAATCGTAATCGGTTCTGTAGTTTTGGCGTGAAAGAGTAACAAACATCCATCCAAACTTTCATATTTATAATATTAGTGGGATTAGTGGGATAGTGGGATGTATGCCATTGCATTGTCATTGTTATATGATAATCGTTGACTAAAATGATTTTCTTTGTTGATTTCTTTTGGTTTGGTTTTGATAATAATTTGTCATATTTCTACGTTCATGACGTATATTCTTTATTTATATACTAACTAGCAGTTCCCGGCTTCACTCGCGTGTACATATTAATAGATTTTGCGCTGAACCAACATAAAAGTCGACAAACCGGTCAGTGAAAGTCCCGTGGAAATCGGTCCACCCTTTTCGGCCAGAACAGACTGATAAAAATTAAAAAAAATGAATTTAGGTCTAGGTATCGTGCAAGTAACTGTAACTGAGCTTAAAAAAACTATTATTTTGACTTTACAAACAGACTTTTCAGTTTTATTTACTTGTATTGAGTATTGATAAATACACCGAGATACAGAAGAAACGATTGTGCTCATCACACAATTATTTGTCCTGGGTGGGAGTCGAACCCACGACCTCGGCAGTCAGGATCACCAGTTATCACTAGACCAAAAGGCCCGTTTTTAACATCTGCTTTAAAGCTATACTTATTGGCGTTTGCCCGCAGCCTGACAAGCAAAACATGGTGCAATACCAAGTATGGGTTTGCAAGTTAGGAATGAACCGGAATTACAGTTTTCTTAAGTTGAGAAACCTATACATCAAACACCATTCCTTTTTCTGCGAACGTGGGCTCTGAACTGAACATTTTTTGTTGTTCTTTATTACAATAAACCCTACTCATGTTTTTGATATGTAATTCAGCACAATTATCTATCAACTCATGGGTGAAAAATCCATCTTTTTAATACTCAATTTTCTGCAACATTAAACCTTAAATAATATTGTCCACTTGTACTTAAGAAAATTAAAACTATTTCTCACTTTCAGTTCACATTTTTTGCACTTAATATAAAATTTAAAGATAGGTTATTTAATACACGAACGTCATCAATTTCTTACTAAACACTTACACACAATAATAACACTTAAATACATACATACCAAAATAATTTGAAGCGATGCATCGATGGCCACAAAAAATATATTTTTTTATTATTAAACTATATCATTTTTCTGTTGAATAAGAGTGAGGTGTGCCTCGCGGCGCGGCTCGGCTTTCACTGGGCGAATATTCACGTAATACCCTCTGTAATGATTTGGAAACACACGGGCTAGTATTGCGGACGGAACTGTTTTTAACTGTGACTAACTTCGCAGTTAGTGACGCTAAATAAGGCTTTGTCTACAAGGATCCCTTGATTAATCCTTTTGACTTTAATGTCCGCATAGATTATCTTTGATCAAAAATGATACAATTGTATATTTATTAAGATGTGTTTTTTATATAATGTTGGTATAAATACTTGGATACTCATGTGTCTTTTCTTTATCATATCTCTCTTATTCAGCTCTTAGGATGGTATATCAGGAGACAGTGGAAGTATGGACAGAAGAGGCAATTAAAGAAGTCACAATTTTGATTCTCGCTTCGACTCTTGCTCCTCACATCTTGTAACAACAAGTTATGACAATCTGGAGAAGGAGAAGGGGTTTATCAAGGCAAAATTATAGAGTTGACCAACCAAAAACAAAAAAAAAACGATTTGAAATACAAAACCGATTGAAATCTGTGAATTTAAATGTATGTCAACATGTCGGTGTTTTGTCAGTGTCGTAATTATTTTAGTACATAAAATTAAATTGTTTTCATTCACAATCCATACATACATACACAGATGTATATTTTAAATGAAATATATCATACATACATTTTAGTAACAAAAAGGAAATTAAAAAAAAATATAAACGGAAAAATTAAAGGATACCAAATGAACAGCTTTTGTCAGCAATTGGTTACGTGGATTCAATTGCATGAATTCAAATGCACTATTTATGCTGACTATAGATTATAGAGTTTGTAGTGATTTTATGGTCACATAATAGTATTAAAAGAATGTTGCATGGATGGAAATGAATGGAAAGCATATATGTGTAGACATAACTGTATTTTAATTTTTTTAATTTTGTTGATATTTTAACCGATTAATTTATTTTTCATATGTTAGTACTTTTATTCGATTTTGGCTGTATTACATAATTTATTCATTGTATTAATTTTAATGAAATTGTTGCGTGTTAACTTTATTTATTTCTTTGATGTGTTTTTGCTTGACTTGACTTCATGGTTACAACTACTACTAATTTTACTATTTAATTTATCTTGCTTGAATGTACCTATTTGTTTAATTGCTTTTGCTTTTGTTTTGATTTGATTAGACATAATTAAATTTTATTTATTACACTGATTTTAAATTTAATCTTATATAATTGTTCGATTACTTTTATTAAGACTGCATGATGTGTTCTCTTATAATTGTAGAAGCACCAGATTTATAAAAATAACAAAAATTGTAAATAAACATGTTATGTTTATTCCCCGTTAGAGATCCTAATAAATAAATAAATGGTAGAACGAACTTGCGAGTCAAACTAAAATGTCACTTACATGAGAACAATAAATATTTTTTTTTAATCTATTAACCCGATATAGGTGGGTACTTAAAAATAAAAGATAAACGACGTAGGTACTGTGAGATGTGAGTTCGCTTCAAAGTCGTGTGGCCCAAGTTATGGATTACATTATAATTTTTAATTTTAGTTTTTACTTAAAATATGATTATAAAGCTTCTTCTTAAATATATTCAGCGAGGTCGCTTATTTTATGTCTGCTGGAAGTACATGGTATAGCTATGCTCCCACAAATATCAAAGAGTTTTTACCGTAATTAGTTCTAATTGACGGCAATACTAGGTGATTTGCGCGACGAGATTAATATTTTTGTGTTTTTCGTTTTGTTGTGAAAGTGATGTGTGTATGTAAATAATTTTGTATATAAGTATGCATGTGTTGTATGTATAGAGTTGCTGGAGTACCTGTGATATGCAAATAAAGTATATTTGATTGAAAAAAAAAAAACAATCTGTGCATTAAAAGATGTGAAAAAGTAAAAATGTTAATCGCAAATCATGCAAAAAAAATAAAATTGAAAAAGAGTAGTTCATTTATAAGATTATTTTAATTAGTTTCAGTCGACAACGGGGCCTATTAAAATATGCTTGAGACAATAAATAGGATTACGTAGGTATCAATTTTCCCTTATGCTGTACCTACCTGCTTGTTATTTACTAAATCCGTTTAAAAATAAACGGGACGAGGCCTACTAAAAATACGCTATATATAATAAATAAAATCGCAAGCGGATCTTAGAGTGGAGACCGCGGATCGGTAAACGGAAGGTAGGGCGCCCCCCCAGCCAGATGGACCGACGACCTGAGGAAGGTAGCTGGGAGGGCCTGGATGCGGAAGGCGTAGGACCGGGTGCTATGGAGCTCATTGCAGTGGACTAGAATAGGCTAATTGATTTATTGATTGAATAAATAAAATAACGAATCAATTTCTTTTTTCGCTGTGCCAACCTGATTTTTTTATTTCTAAAGATGCTTAAAAATAAACGCGACGGGTCAACCGCGCGCGTTATACGCTCCTATTTTTCAATCTTATGCATATCTTGCGTATACAAGGCATTATTTACTAAAACATAGGGCTTTACAGCTACATAACCACCGTCATAGATACCAATATGTAACATCCGGATAGCACGGAGCTTACAAGCAACGTCATTGAGGTTTGTCATTCGATTGGTTAGCAAACTAAAAGTAGTAAAATTAAAAGTAATGGGCCGGCTCGACTCCGCTCGATACTACGGCCTCACAGAAAACCGGCAGTGAAACAATGCTTTCATTGCTTTTCACCACGTGAGTGAGGTTACCGGAGGCCCTAACCCTTCCCTCTCCCCTATTCCTGTCCTTCCCCTCTAACCCCTTTTCCTCCCCTCTAATAACCCCTCTCCCGTCTTCCCGCTCTCCCCCCTCTCCCTCTCTGCCCCTAGTTCCACCTTAAAGGGCGGCAACGCATTTGTGACTCTTGAGTTACAGGTGCCCATGGGCGGCGGTAGTTATTTACCATCAGGTGACCCGTCTACTCGTTTGCCCCCTACGTTACCACAAAAAAAAGTAGAAGAAACCAATATCAATTCTGGTATAATAATGAAAAGCGCTGCCACGCTGTCTAGACCAAACTAAGCATAGCTTGTATATGGGTTCTAGAACACGGACAAATATAGATACTTAGAAATGTTTCTTGAAGTGAAAACTTCCTTAGGCACTTGTGGGATGGGAAAAAAGCACTGAACTCACGTGACCGCCATGCTCAGATACATAATTAAATATTATACAGATGTGTGTGAAAACTTCTATACACACGTTGGGTACTTTTGGGATGGGAAAAAAGCACTGAACTCGCGTGACCGCCATGCTCAGATACATAATTAAATATTATACAGATGTGTGTGAAAACTTCTATAGACACGTTGGGTACTTTTGGGATGAGAAAAAAGCACTGAACTCGCATATGTATGTTTTCACTTCTGACGCGGAGTCCTACGAATAACAGTTTTTTGCAAATAGACATATTCACGCATACAAATATTTGCACTAAACGGGAATCAAACCCGCGACCCTTGACGTTGTAGTCGAATGCTGCATCTGAATTTGCAAAAACCAGTTCCTCTAAACTAGAACTTAGTAGATTAATTATATATTCAAAAGCAAATAATTATCGAAATTTTTTACTACTTCCGAAAACCTGTTTCACTGACTTATTGGTATAAGTTCGATATCCGTTGCGAGCGAATTGTTGCTGATTTTTTTCCGACTGCAATAATTTTTTTGTCTATTAGATAACGCAGTTTCACCTGCGTTTATGATTACTGCTCCACTCCTATTTATTGTAGCGTGATGTTATATAGCTTATAGCCTTCCTCGATAAATGGGCTATCCAACACTAAAATATTTTTTCAATTCAAATCAGTAGTTCCTGAGATTAGTGCGTTCAACGAAACAAACAAACTCTTCAGCTTTATAATATTAGTATAGATCCTACTAATATTATAAACGTGAAAGTTTATGAGGATGTATGGATGTATGGATGTTTGTTACTCTTTCACGCCAAAACTACTGAACCGATTGCGATGAAACTTGGTATGTAGATAGCTGAAGACCTGGTTTATGGTGAAACCGCGGGGTGTTGCTAGTTATTTATATGGCTTTAACGTCTAAAAATTCAATTTTAACCTACTTCTAATTGTCGTACCTAAATATATTTTTTTATATATATGTAGTTTGGACAACAATACCATACCTTGCTACCTAGGAGCTGATCTGATGATGGGACGAGGAAGGATAGTGGAACTCTTCAGTGGCTACTAGTAAACCTCGTCTATATAAATAAAAATAAATCGCTAAATGTGTTACTAAGCGCAAAACTCAAGAACGGCTCGACCAATTCGGCAATAATTTTTTTTCATAGTTTCATCAAGGTACAAGGAAGGTTCTTATGGAGAGAAAAAAAAAAAAAATTGGGGGAAAATAGTAAAAATAACACTTTTTTTTTCGTATACAAACCACAGAGTAAATAATAATATAAACACATATCCCCAGCTGTCAAATATTATTTTGACGTCAATCAATAACTTTGGACAGAACGAAGTCTGTCGGGGCAGCTAGTAACCTAATAAAATCGAGTTTGGACTCATAGGTATGTCGCAATGGATTTTGCGTAGCGATGCGTATATAGAACACTACGACGTCAAAACAGACAAGTCTCTTTTTCCTGTAACTATCTCTTTCTCTCTTTACTTTACACAAGCCTTCACAAAGTGTAATTGCAAAGTTTTGAGAATATTACATCCATCCGGCATCAAACCTACTGACCCCTAGTTACGTAATACAATCATGTTATGTTACAAAAGATCCGTTTAAGGGGCGTATGATTACCTCTACAACCGAATTTGAAGAAAAGAAAGAGGTATGTGTTTAAGAAGCTAACTACGAGGGCAAATACCTTTTTTAAGAGGATAATTTAGGGTTTATTGTGAGGGAGATTAACCAGTAGTTGATCAGCTGATGCGTAATGCCATCATAACCATTTATTATGACCGCACGGATGGCGCAATGGTTTAAGTAGTCGCCTCGCCACTACGCCGCACCGAGTGTTGTGGATTCAATTCCTACACGGGACATTTTTGTGATCCACAAATAGCTGTCGGGAGTCTGGGTGTTATCTGTGTCTGTTGTTTAAATGGATGTGTAATGTTCCTAATGAGAAAGTTGTATTAAAAAAAAATCTTACACTTCCGGGACTACACGTCTGAAGTGAAAACATAACACGCACGCACACACACAAACACACACACACACATACATACACTCACATTTGCACGCATGCACGCACACACACACGAACGCACGCAATAAAATTGAAGTGTCTGTTTGTAATGTCAAAATAATATTTTTTTTAAGCTCATACAGGTTTTTGCACCTATTTAGTTTTTTTTTTATTTTTGTCTGTCTGTTTGTTTGTTCCGGCTAATCTCCAGAAATGTTGGGCCGATCTCTACGGGACTTTCACTGGCAGATAGCTGGTGTTAGAAGGATTAACTTAAGCTACTTTTATTTTGGAAAAAGAGTTAGGGTTTACACGCGAGCGAAGCCGCGCGGGAACTGCTAGTTTTTAATATAACATGTGATTAAGTGTAATATAATTAATTTATGGGATCGTAGTCTTAAGATATTTTACTATATGTGTTTTGTTACTAATTGTATGTATATTCAATTGCATGTAAACCGTTTGACACAAATAATTTGGTAGAAATAAATTAGTTACGGCTTATGAGCTACTTGGTCATTTGTACCAGGCAATGCTGAAAGGGATTCTATTATGTTGTTATTGTGTTCTATTTTTGTTTTTTGCTGCATTATTACTTACGACTGTGTCACGCTAGATGACAGCCATTAATGATTTTCAATTAAACTGATGTATTTATAGCCGATAATAACGACGTTAAAAAAAAACCGCGCACTAAAAATGTACGGTTTTCGCAATTTTTCCTTTATCTGTGCTATAAGACGTTGCTTCGTACCAAATTTCAAGATTTTGACTTCACGGGAAGTATCCTGTAGGTTTTGATTCCCTTGCGAGTGTCGAAAATTTGCGGATATTTGCGGCATAAACGGCTGTATCTTTTGATTGCGTTGGCTTAGAAGTCTGATTTTTTTCATAGCTCCAAAGGACAGTAGACCTGAGTATTTGATATCAATTCCAGCTTTATACCTCGTATAAGATAGGGTAGGTTAGGTTCACACCACTACGGAGACACGGGATATATGTCGGGTCGTTCGGTTCCCTTCAATATGATTTATCTGTACGATGGCTGGCGTGTGCGTCATGCTCGTGAACGGGTGCCGTTGGTTGGGGCTGGTCATCTCCGCACTGCTGTTACTTAAATATGTATAGTAGTAATTAGCGCATCTATTTATATTTTAGAATAATATGTATGTTACATTGTCCTCACATTTCTTTTACGCTTATAAGCAATGTAACCAGAAATTTGTAAAAAACATTTTGAAAAAGAGTGTCTTTGGAGTTTCTTGCCTGTTCTTCTCCATAGGATCTACGTATTGGAACAGGCAACTAGCTTCACGACTGACTTAGTCTGACTGACTCCTACTCCTGACAATTCAAAAATACCTATTATTGGTTTAATTGAAATAAATGATTTTGATTTGACTTGATTTGATTTGAAGCCGTGAAAGAGTGGGCAGCATCGGTGGGCCTCTGACTTCTAAACAAAGGCTCCACCAACACGTGTTGTTTGCTACCCCTGCTCTCACCGAGCTCTCCCGGTCCCAGGACCACAAAAAAGGTTACACGGCGCGGCGTTCTTCCCGTTCCCGCGATGGGCTGTTTCAAGATGTATACGGTCCTACTGGGGGAGGTAGCCCATCATTTACTCTTGGCTGTTTCCGCAGCCTAAGACCGAGGAGGCAGACATGGAGGCGGCCCGCTTTCGTTGTCTTATGTGTGTATTATTATATTTAAATATTTACGTATGTAATAATGGAAATGAGTTCACTGAGAAGTACTGATGTGATACGTATATGATTGTATGATAGAGTGAGGAATGATAAGAAAACGGCATGGGTTGAAAGAAGATGTAGTGATAAGAATTGAGAAAAGAGTGCTGCGATCGGTCGGGCATGTCGAAAGGATGAGGGAAGAACGAATGCCTAAAGAATTTATAAAGCTCCTATGAGGAGGCGAGTCGCTGCAGGTAGGCTCCGAAAAACGTACACTAACCAGATAAGCTATATACTGATGAAGGACCAAGTTAAAAGCACCCGTAACTGGCGTGTATGACAGGTGTGATAAATGTGGAAGAGGCGCGAGCTGTACACCAGGATCGTGGCAATTAGCTTTCTACCGTCTCTGCCACGCCGGATCATATCTTTCTTAAAAAAAAAGGCAACTCCCGCATTAAGAATGATTCCTGTATTGCGTAAGACTTCACAAACAATTAAACAACGAACACCCAGACTCGGGACAATTATTTCTGGATCACACAAATTTCTCGTGTGGGAATCGATCACAGCTCGACGTGGCGTAGTGGCGAGGCGACTACATAAACAATTGCGCCACCCGTGACGTCTGTATGTAAAAATATTTATGCAATTCATTCATTAATTGCATGTACTTCTATAAAGATTTTCTCTATTTTAGTCTTCTTGACACCAGAACCACCCTGACCTGATAGTATTGCTTTTGGTGATAAAGCCACATTTTATGCATTTAACATCTGTTTCTGTATTGCTTTTGGTAATAATAAAGTATGGTGACTTACTCATTTTTTGTTTAATCATCACCATCATCATCTTCCTGCTCGTTTCCCTGTGTAACATTGCGAAGGGTTTTGGCTTGTTTCTCTTATGACCGGCCGCCTGCCTGACGCTATCCTTGGGAATGTAGTGGTTTTCAGAGGGGAAATAAGGAAGAAGATAAATTTGTATAAGGAACAATGGGCAGGGAGATGAACCTAGGGTAAGGGATACCGCAAGTCTTGTATGGGGAACGGGACTGAGACTGCAGTAGCTCGCAGAGGCCGGGGTCGCGTACCGGAATGTCCTGTGACTGGAGAAGAATAAGCACACCAGCTGGCCAAGCTTATTCTTAGATAAATAAGTAGACATATTTACTGTACGTCTATAAGATCTCTCTAAGATGACAAATTCATACAAAATTATTATAATTTAAATAAAACAGTCGGTCAGTGGTTTTTCTGTTACGTATTTGGTTGCGCAACCGCGAAACTATGATAATTGTCCAACATAAGTATATGTTGGTTACTTGGTTACTAATAAGTATTTTATAAGACTTTATGATTAGGCATTATTTATTACGACTGTGAATGAATGAACTCTTGACCAGCGGCGTAACTATACCATCTGAGGCCCGTGGCTAATTCATCGGATGAGTGTCTTACTCGCACTTACCCGTTTATTTGTTTTTATATTTTCTAACTTAACTTTTTTTAACTTAATTCTAATATTAATATTGAATGTTTAGCTTACCTTTTTAGAATAAGTAGGTACTTTAATTTTGGTTCTCTGTGTCATAAATGAAACATATTAAGTCACCGTGTTAAGACGAGCACTGTTTCCCAAAATACAGGGTTAGTTTGGGAACCAGTACCAATACCAAAATTGTAAAAATTAAACACGTGAGGTTTGTAAACAATTATTGTAATACGCTTGAGACAAAATAAACATTATTACTTATTATTATTAACTTGTGTGTTTTATTAGGTTAATTAAATTATATAACTTATATTGATTAAATAGGTACAAAATTAATATTAATACATTTTGTAATTGTGCCCGCTCTACCACCCTGTTGTTACGCCACTTATTCTTGAGCTAGGAGTTTCTTGAACAAAAACAACATATAATTTCGATATCATTTATTTTGTAAGGATTAAATACATTTATTTAAGGTCTACCTGTGCCTGATGCCTTACTAATCAGCTCCTACAGGGCGCAGGGTGATGTTGTACAGCCGCAAACAATGGCGAATAAATAAATGAAAATAAACACTCGCTACGCTAGTGACATTTGAAGTTGTGAACTCCCACAGACCTGTGGTGATGTGGCGACTTCCACATACAGCAAAAAGAAACATCTACTACCTACTAATCCTGCATCGCGCTATGAGAGTTCTCGCGTCGATTAGTATATATACAACTTCCCAACATCAACTGTTGGGCCGCGGCCCGCCAGGCATGATCACCTCGCCTGGTCGGAGGATCCTCCCTTTGTATTGGAGGAACATGACACCCGTTCCTCCACAGTGACTATACTGATCGCCGCGAGGTGGCTGATGATGAAGAACACAATGGCAACCGGTACTGCTTACATTTTGCGATTCGATTACTTCAATATGGTTGCTAAGATTTGCTCGTAACAATGCATATGGCAAGTGCTAGAAGAATTCTTCAATATTTTTTTCGGATTAGCATTTCTGCATCGAGGCTAAATTCTATTTATGAATATGTTTGTCTCTTTTTAGTGCTGTACACTTGTATTCTATCTCATTCTCTCGCAAGCTAAATCCTATTGTATTGTGTTTATCTCTTTTTAGTGTAACTTAAGGCTTCGTAGTACACAGGCGCAAAGACAAAAATTATAGGAAACACTGTATACTTGTATTCTATCTCATTCTCTCGCAAGCCGAATCCTATTTATGAACATGTTTGTCTCTTTTCAAAGATTATAGGCAACACTGTATACTTGTATCCTATCTCATTCTCTCGCAGGCTAATTCCTATTTATGAATGTTTGACTCTTTTTAGTGTGAGTTTTTCGTTTCATCGAGTTTCAAATAACAAGGATTCTAAAGAAGTTTCACTTAAAAAAACGTTAGACTTATCGATGGATAACGAGTAGTACAAATAAGATCTCGAAATTTACAAACACATATAAAAGATATTAAAAGGAACGCAACAATTGAATTTCAATTTATATTATCAATTTGATCGCGAAGAAACTTGATAACATTATTATCGTGTTAGGTGAGTAATAATCAACGTGAAGTAATGTCCATAAATAATTATAATTGTGTCTTATTTGTAAATACAATATAGGTTTAAAGCTTCCGTTATTTTTTTTTGTTTCATGGGATGTTTGATACTTTTAGGCATGTCATTTATGTATATTAAGAAAAATTACGGTCCCAGAACGCTTCCTTGTGGTACACCGATGTGCATAGGTAGGTAGTTTCCAATGGAGTGCAAACACAGAAGTGATAAGCTGTAATTGTCATAAACTATAATTTTTCCGATACGTGTTTAAAATTCGGTTAAGTGTAGCGCGCTGACCTTAGCCTCCACACTTTTCAATTTTTTTAGTTGTATTGGTTGATCTACGTAGTCAAATACTATACTCAAATATATGAAAATATTCCAAATTATTTCGTCCGATAGGTATTTGTAGTTGTTTTATAATTGAGTCCAAATTAAGGCTCCAGGGCTAATCACCTTACGGTATAGGGATTAGTGTTATCGCCTTTTAATTGGGAGATATTGTTCATCGCCTTCCTCATTCAGAGAACTTTTTGATTAGATGAATTAGAATCAAATGATGGTGTTGGAAAAGTACAAAGTGTAAGAAGAAAGAAGAAGTGTAAAAGATTAATAAAATCGTGAACATTTCATACATTTACGGTCTTTTGAATAGTTATATTATCTAATTCCGCTTTCCAATAAACAAAAAATGATTCGTTTTGCTGATTGGCGGTAAAATTTTCATTGAATTGAACGAAATTTTACCGTCCGTAAGCAAAACGAATCGAACGCGGCATAAGTCAGACAGAAAATGGAAAGACCAAACTTCTATTGATTCGTGATTGAAACCTTTTAAAACGTGCTTCTCAGCTAATACGGAACGGAAATAAAAAAGAAAGTGGAATGGAAGATTCATTTGTTTCTAACGGCTTGAGGGACG
This sequence comes from Callimorpha dominula, assembly GCA_949752705.1. NCBI lineage: Eukaryota > Metazoa > Arthropoda > Insecta > Lepidoptera > Erebidae > Callimorpha > Callimorpha dominula. The sequence continues at coordinate 1,705,120 of OX457019.1, read as the reverse complement.
TTACTGCCATGATTTGAATAACAATTTATAGTTTAGAACTAAGAACATACGCTTAAATAGCCTGGCCATCGGCGAATTCAAGAGTAAAAAAGAGTTTCATTATTCACCTCCTGGTTAAACCATTAGATCTTATCGAGCACCATCTGTTGGGACTTGTCACAACAAATGAAATGAGTCCAAATTCGAAGGGATTTACTGGTAGCCACTGCAACATTCCACCTGCATAAGCTAGAAGATGCTAAATTATATTACTGTCATGTAAAAGTAGTAGTACATATACAGTAAAATTAGGTATCGATACGACAATATAGAAGTAGTTTAAAAATAGTTGATTACATAGATGGCGCAATGGTTTGAGTCACCTACGCCATTACGCCACGCCGAGTGTTGCTGTTTCAAATCCCACACGGGACAAAAATTTGTGTGGTCCACAAATAGCCGTCCCGGGGTGTTCGTTGTGTCCTTGTTTGAATGTGTTTATAAAGCCCCACGCGACACAAGAATATTCCTAATGCGGAAGTTGTCTTTTATAAAAAATTAAAAAATGGCAGTCATGGGTCTGCTGACAGAAGTGAAAACTTAAACGAAACGACGAATTTAAAATGTCACATTAGCAGGTTGGTGACATTAATTATTAAGGAGCTGAGAGAACTTTATGTTTAGATTAGCGCCCTCTAGTGGATCTATATATGTATTATTAGCGTGACGGTCACGAGTTCAGTGCTTTTTTTGCCATAGCAAAAGTGCACAAACGTGCCTAAAGAAGTTTTCACTTCAAAAAATTCAACATGTTTTCAATGTATTGGATGGAGATCATCTCACAGAGCTTGAAAGGCGTAAACATTTGTAGTGAAACAATAATCATTATGAACAAACAACAATAGTAAAAAATGAGAGTGTAAAAACCACATCAATCAGCCTTTCAAATCAATTTCAATCATTACAAAAGATAATAGACTTAATGCTATCAATGACAAAGTAATCATTAAAACCACTTATAGCCTTGAATAATTGTATTTATCATGTTAAGTTAGTTTAGGGTTCCTTTCGAGTCCGGTTCAGGCCCACATATAATATCTGGGCCTGATTCTAGACAGATCGGACTAAAGGTGGCGCTTCGACGAGCACTTTCGGCAGCTTGCTCCGAAGCTGGTCGGCGCTGCGTCCGCCCTGGGGTAACTTGCCCAATTCGGGCGAACCCAGCTTCACTATGAGACGTTTGTCAATAGCACTGTACGGGGCACGGAGGCTCTGACCGCCCAGAATAGGACGCGCCTCTGGCGCCCTCAGAGGTTTATGGCAGTTAGAGCCATACGCGAATACCGTATCTTGGCAAAGAAGGCCGCATGCGCGTTGGCCGGGACTCACACTTGATACTGAAACCAAAACAATTTTTTTTTAAGTTTTGTCTGTCTGAATCTTGACCGCGTATCACGCTAAAACTACTGATCGGATTCAAATGACACGTAAAAAGTAAATATTCCAAAAAAAAAACCATGTGATTATACCGATAGATGTCAATATATTTCGTGAAAACAGTAGGGTTGTTTTTTGTTTGGCGATCCCAAAGTCACCGACTATAAATAAAAATAAATATATAATATAAATAAAGCTCAGAACCAAACATTTAATTGTAGCGGGGGGTGGACCTTAGTATTGGCTGGGAGTAATCTGTTAAACTAAAAGTCGTGCTGCGGGCCATGGAGCGAGCTATGCTTGGAGTCTCTTTGCAGGATAAAATTCGAAATGAGGTCATCCGACAAAGAACTAAAGTTACCGACATAGATCGCTGAATAAGCCGACCGATGGCCGTTTGAGCAAGTGGATCTTAGAGTGGAGACCGCGGATCGGTAAACGAAAGGTAGGACGCCCCCCAGCCAGATGGACCGACGACCTGAGGAAGGTAGCTGGGAGGGACGGGATGTGGAAGGCGGAGGACCGGGTGCTATGGCGCACATTGGGAGAGGCCTATGTTTAGCAGTGGATTAACATAGGCTAATTGAATTGAAAACCTGTTAGGTATACTGATGTCATGTTGGTGACGGCCCTAGGGGCCCATAGTTTATTTTAGAAAGCGAAACTGACTTACTGACTACAGCAAAAGTCTCCCAATTTTTCGGACCAATCGAGGCGTTAAGTCGACATAGTTTCTTTTTTTTACGATATAGGGGACAAACGAGCAGAAGGGTCAAATGATGGTAATGATGGTAAATTACTACCGCCGCCCATGGTCAGGTGCCCATCTCAAGAGTCACAAGTGCGTTGCCGGCCTTTAAGGTGGGAGTAGGGGAAGGGGGGGGGGGAGGAGGAGGGAAGAGTAACCTCACTCACTCGGCGAAAAGCAATGTAATCATTGCTTCACTGCCGGTTTTCTGTGAGGCCGTGGTGTCACTCCGGTCGAGCCGGCCCATACGTGCCGAAGCATGGGTCTCCCACAGTTCAATACGGAACCTACTTGGCTTAAGCTTCTATGTCCCTTGAATGGGACATTCTCCATCGCGATCGGTCTTGAGTCTCGCGTTTGATTTCGCTCCAGGCTTCACCGATGGTCTTCGTCTGCTACTGTTCGTCACCAGTTTTGAAGTTTTGATCAGGACGACTTTTTGTGTCATCAATAAAAAAAAATTAGGAAATATTTTTTTTCTACCTTCGACGGGGCATTAGTGTTATAATATATATAGCCTCAGATGACGAATACACGAATGTGAATGTGAAAAAGAGTGGAAACCACATGCAAATTCCTACAAGTTTTGAGAAATTTTTAGTAATGAATAGACCGAAGGAAAGAAAACGTAAATTTTGTATTTACTCAAAGGCAAATAACAAATATTTTAAAGTTTACAAGTATAAATATTCCTCTGCATGAACCAAATATGGTTCTTAGCTTAGCATTAGAGTAGGTTCTAGCCGGTTAAGCATACAAAAACTGTACCAGCGTCTGATGAAGGGGTTTTATGTATGTGTATTGTTCTTCATCTAGAATACAATACAATACTCTTTATTGTACACTATGAGGAACAGTTCAAAATATTTACTAAGACAAAAAAAATAATGGTACAAACGATGGTCTTATCGCTAGTTGCGATTTCTTACAGACAACCTTTAGATGGACAGATGCAATGGAGTTATGTATAGGGCAGTTAGAATAGCCATACACATAACCTCAGACTTCTAATCCTTATAGTAAGGGAATAATAGGGGTCCTTAACGTGCTACTTCCTCGAAGTGGCATTACGCTGAGCTGTTAAAATAAATTTCTTTCTTTCTTTTTAACGTAAAATATATATTTTCAGTAATTATTTGAGATGTCTTTGTGAAATTGAAACTCTTAAATGGCTGTCTATGAGCTGAGAATAATATTGTATTCCTTTTTTTTTGCGATATTGTAAACGGTAAAAAACGAGAAATATATTTTGGGGGTATATTTGGGGAATGGTTTTTTATAGTCACCCCTGAAATGACTCTTACCAAAAAAAAAATATTTTGTTGGTTCAGACGGCCGTGTGTGAGATGTGTGAAGTTATTATTATTAATAAAGCACCTGATAACAGAGCTTTGCTCGGTTTTTTTTTTTACGTTTTCTAAAAATGAAACCTAGCTAGATCGATTTATCGCCCCCGAAACCCCCTGCTTACTAAATTTCATGAAAATCGTTGGAGCCGTTTCCGAGATTCAAATTATACCTATATATATATTTATAGATATACATATATACAAGAATTGCTCGTTTAAAGGTATTAGACACGTTCTTAATCTATTGCTATACTGAATACCAGTTTTTACTAAAAGACACAACCATTTTTAAGAAAAAGTTAGGAAGTACGTAAAATTCTCATATGTTTGTGAAGAGTGTCAATCTGCACTAGACAAGCCTTTTCCACCTTTAAACTCTCACAAGTTGAGAGGTTTTCAATGCCCAACAGTGGGATAGTTTAAAGGGCTGATATCTAATCTTTTGTTCTTTATAAGATCATTATTATGATTGGTAATACGAATTATGTAGGAAACTCGCGAGCACGGCCCAGTGAAAGTGGTCTTGCATCATTGCTTTATAGTGAAGCGGTTCGGCGTCTTTATGTTAGCTCGATGAGATATTTTTGCTGTCGATATTTTGTATAGTTAATTAAACATACACACATACATATATACAAAACCTCTGCAGTAACAAGAGTCCTCACCGGGCACTGCAATCTGAACAAACGTATGTTCAACCTAAAGTTGGCGAGCACAAAATATGCAGATTCTGTCGAGAGGCAGAAGAAACTGCAAAGCATATTCTATGCTCTTGTGGCCCACTAATGCGGCACCGAAGTATTAACACATTGTTTCACATCATCAGGAAATACAAACAATCACTGCTGATAGGATCTGGAGGTTTCTCGAAGCCTTGAAGCAAGAGTGCGGCGCTACAAAAGACCAGAAATAGTGGTAATAATGCAAGTATACAATCACGCCGGTGTCACTCATTAAAATAAATTCTACCTTCCATAGTAAACCAATCCCCAAGCAGAACTTTTGATTAAAATTCTTTTATGGCCGGCTTCCTGCCCGACGCCAACCCTCCTTGGGAATATAGTCGTTTTAAGACGGGAAAGAAGGAAGAAGATAAATTCGTTTAAGGAAAAATGGCGTAAGAATTAGAGGTGGAACGGGACTGAGATGGCAGTACCTCGTATAGGCCAGGGTCATGTACCCGAATGTTCTGTATTTCTTGTGACCTGAGAGGCAACTAGAACAGGAACACCAGTGCTTGGATATATCAAAATATGTTCTATCGTAAGCCATGAAGTTTATCGTTACGTTATATCGACTAAGTCACTTCACTATCACCAAACCTGTTATGACCATGTGTGTCGGTTACGTCACCGTAACATCGCGGTCGGGCAACTACCACGATGATTAGGAAATACAGACTTTTGAAATGGCCCAATAGATGGCAAATAAATACCGGTTTGGTCGTTGGTTTGTAGGTTACGTTCGGAGGTTAAGGGGCGTTGGTGAGATCGGGAAATCGATGGGTAACCTGTTCTCGAATCATGTTGTGATGTTAGAGCAAGTATTTAATAGAGTTAGATTGTAGAATGTCATTTTAGTGAATCTATTATTTTGAACATAAGTAGAGATATATACAGGTTGTCTTGTGTTATTGTTGTATCATATTTTTAACCCCGAAAAAAGAGGGGTATTATAAGTTGGATGTGTCTGCATATCTGTATGTCTGTCTGTGGCATCGTACCTCCCAAACGGATGAACCGATTTGAGTGCGGTTTTCTTTGTTTGAAAAGTGACTTGATCGAGAATGTGCTTAGATATAATTCAAAGATCATCAGATATAGTTATCATCAGTGATTTTGTAATCGTTGAAGGGGTTTTCGAGTTGGGGTTATTTTAAATGTATGATTATTGGTGCTTTAAATTAATCTGACTGGGATCAGAGCTCTGTTTCCGCATTTAGACTCATAGACGGTGTGTGGCCACTCTAGGATAATGTTGGCAGCTCTTTCCCCCGCGTTGCGACATTCTCTGCATGGAAGGCTGTCTGTCGCATTGATGGTGTATAGATGCCGGTTTAGGGTCAAATGGCTCGTAATGGTTTCTACACCTCTTGTGATCTCGGGTCGGTAGAAACTGAGCATCTGCATTACTTATAAAAGGCCTAAAATGTAGATAGATAGATGTAGACATCCTGGCATTGTCAAGCGGCGGTAGCGTAATGGCTAAGGCGTCGGACTTGCGATCAAGTGGTTGCGGGTTCGAACCCCACCCAGTGCACTACCGTCGTGAACCCACTCCTAACACAAGCGTTAAGCTTAGCTGGAGGGATTAACAAGAATACTAGTAATGTGTGACCCACGTTACTAGTAATCTTTTAAAAAAAAAAAGGAATAAAAAAAAAAAATTGTGCTTTAGAGGATATCACGATTATTCAGACAATCCGGAGCCGGCCCGACCGGAAGTGATCATTGAATCAATGCTTCGTTGTGTTTCGCCGAGTGAGTGAGTGAGGTTACCGGAGGTCCAAATCCCCCCCCCCCCTTCCCCTACCCTGTTTTTCCCTTCCTCTACTTCCACCTTAAAGACGGCAACGCACTTGTGACTCTTGAGTTCCAGCTGTCCGTGGCAGATACAAGTCACATACCACCAGATGAAGAGAAATAGACTTCATAGAATACGATTCTCCCTCTCTCTTGTCTAAAGGGATCCAAGGACCTATATATTACACGCACAGCAGATTTCGGCTTAAATTGGAGCCGTCCGACTGGTACAGATTTTTGATATTATCCGGCTTTTTTAGTTTAGTTTTGTTTTCTATTGGTAATTTAAGTTGCGATAGACGTTTTTGTTTTCAACGTATAGGTAAGTGACAATACTGGGGTTGCCATTGTTTATAGGTCGGCTTGACACCAACTTCAAACGGACCAGTGCCCTATTATAATGTTAACTACCTAATTTCTGAGAGTTTCCCTCCAGACACCATCATCAGAACCGGACTTAGTGACAATGGGAACACCTTGGAAACAAAGAAAAACTAAGTACATAAGTGGTATGTGTAGGTGGCAAACGAGAAGACAGGTCACCTAACGCCGCTCATGGACACCTGCAACTCAAGAGTCACCAGTGTGTTGCCGCCTTTTAAGGTGGGAGTAGAGGTGGAGGGGGAGGGGAGGGAAGGGTTAGGGCCTCCGGTAACCTCACTCACTCGGCAAAAAGCAATCCAAGTATTGCTTTACTGCCGGTTTTCTGGGAAGCCGTGGTATCACTCCGGTCGAGCCGGCCCTTACGTGCCGAAGCATGGTTCTCCCACGATGCATCTAAAGTCACCAAGTCTCGTTTCGGGAGGGAGAAAGGTTTTGTTCAAGCACATTTCAAGCGTTTAGTTAAATAATGATTAAATATTAACATTCTTTTTTTTTTTGTGCCACCAAGGTTTTCGGTGGGGCGGTGTGTCGGAATCGAACCGACTAAAACCACACGGTGTGCCGTACTGCGCCTTAAGTAGGAGGGATCCGGGAACAGCTTTTATTAAGACATCCGGAACCCTCCTAGAAATATTAACATCCCTCTACCAAGGGATTAAATATCTAATTATTTAATATTTCGTAACGTTATTAAAACCTCAGTTAGTTTCTTCAGAAGTGTCTATAAAAATAAACATTAAATACATCGTAATGATAAATATTAAGTTCAATTTTAATAAGTAACTTTTAAACATTATAGTGCTGACATCTATTACACATCTATTGAACTAAATACTCCATCAGTCCATAAGTACAGGCAAACTTTTTACCGCAAAAACACTATTCCTACAGTACTGCCATCTAATATCATTCTTACTAAACCTATAGCGCCATCTATTACCAAATAGTCATAAATCCAATCAATGGCTATGATTGCAAATAATTAGGCAATGTGTTCACGAAACTTTATTGTTCTTTTGCAAGCATTTATTTTAAGGCAAAAGTTACGTCAGACTTTCACAGAATGATGTTAGCGATCATTTTGATCACTTGAGCTGGGGACGAGTGTGTTGTGTTTAATAAAGACGTAGGTATGTTTCGTGTGCGGTCTATTGTTATACATTTTATTGTTTTGAGAACATGCTTTATAACTAATTAGTAAATCTGATTACAATCTTATTATATATGTATATTTATTACGAGATTTTGCAATTTATTTGTAATCGTAGTACGAGGTTTATAATTTACAGTATAAAATGTAGTTTTATTTATTTATTTACACTTTATGCACATTCGGTACATAGGCGGACTTAATGCCTAAGGCATTCTCTACCAGTCAACCATTGGGTGATGCAAAGAAAACAGGAAGTAGGTGCGTTTTAACTAAAAGTAGTTTATAAAACAAAATATTATCTAATCACACTAAATTTACTGCGTAATATGTTACCACTTACATAAATACCATACATATATTTACCACATACATACATATAAATATATATACATATACGCATATAGATGATACCTATAACAACAATAGATGACAAATAGGCAATTGGATTCTGCCAGTTGTTTGAAGAGGTACCCCTTTGCTTTTACTTAAAATGAGTAATTGTTGGTGGCTATCCTGATTTTAGGGGAAGCTCATTCCAAAGAAGAACGGACTGAACGAAAAAAGATGAGCCGACAAACTTGGAAGTGTGTGAGGGACAACGAAGAAGATTATTGGCGGAACGAAGGTTTCTGTCATACGTAAAAGTTGAAAGTAGGAAGCTAAATACGTTGGCGAAGATGGATCATTAAGGATAGTAAATATAACAATGCAGGGCCCGTAATTTTCGACGTCATCGAATAGGTCCGTAAACCAATTGAGCTGCGAACGGAAAGAGGACACATGATAATATGATCATGTGGAGATTAAAGATGAATCGAATGCAGTTATTAAGAAGATGATCTAACTTATCGAGAAGATCTGCATTCAGGTCAAAACAGCACACGTCACCATAGTCAGTTAATGGGAAAGTAAGAGCTTGCACAAGCATTGTCTTGGTTTTTGCCGAAAGAAAATTGTTCAAGCGGTACAATGCACGGAGCGTTCCAGTAACCCTCTTACACTGGTTCGCAACTTGATCACGCCAATTGAGTGTGTAGTCTAGATGTTATCCAAGGTCTTTCACCGATTGACAAATAGGTATAGCAGTACCTTTAAAGGTGATAGCTGGAAGCGTCTCAGTGTCTACTCAACTCATCAATCGGTGATGGCTTGACTGATGGCTTGACATTTTGTGGAGTTTACCGATAAGCTAAACCTGTTAGACCAAATTTTGATTTCTTCGAGGTCTCTATTGAAATCTCTTCAATCTTAGTTTAAAAATAGAGTTGCAGGTCATTGGCATACACAAGCAAACACAGAAAATAGCAAGGGAGGAAGAATACCGCCTTAAGGGACACCAGAGCCTAGAGCACACCAGTACGACGTTTTACTTCATATATTGGTTGAGTTAGGATGAATTATGACTAGGGGCGCTGTAAGCAAATCCAAAACAGAAGTCTAATACATTCATTGTAGACATAGCATACGCGCACAGACAGGAATGTGAAATTTGGAACCCTTAAAGTTTATATGTCGCGGAGTTAGCCGCTAGAATAGATAGCTTTAAGCAATTTAGATATAAATAATATAGGCTGTTATTTTTCTATTACTAGTTTAGTTAAAACAGGTTCCGAATAATATGTCGTAATAAAAGCTGCTCCCGGATCCCTACTATTTAAGGCGCAGTACGGCACACCGTGTGGTTTTAGTCGGTTCGATTCCGACACACCGCCCCATCGTAAACCCAGGTAGGGTGACGCCCCGAGGGGGTTTCCACACGCACAAAAAAAAAAGGTTTCAAATAATATCGCAATGAATATGGCCGCGGGTGGACGGGACGGCTTCTCCCCTCCACCCGCTATAGTGGCAACCCGCGAGAAGGCGGGGGGGTAATTGAGAGGTTTTTTACCCGCCCGCAATTTTGCGGGTATTCGCCAGGGGGCCCGGATGTCCGAAAAAAAAATAGTTCGAATAATATTTTGAGGTCACTTCTGCAGATGCCACCGACACCACCTTCCTTTCTGGTTGAAGCTCTTGGTTGTGGTATACAAGATCTGGGTCATCCAAAATAAATTCCGGTATTGCAGCAAAATTGAGCAATTTCGGTAGGTCAAGTGCGCTTATACTTTACAGTATATTAATCTTGGTAGGTGGACTGACCCTGAAATCCGGAATTGGGCACTTTATAAAATGTCTTAATTTTTTACAATCTTTTAACGCGTTCCATGATATAATTATGTATTTATACAGGAATTAACGCGATCACGAAAAGGTATTACATACCTCTCAATTGCCTGACGTTTCGACCAGGTTGCACTGGCCGTGGTAAGCCGTTATGTTATATATGAAACAATGTTACTGACACTATGATTCTCACTGACTGACATAATATATCTAGGACGTACAGGGAAGGGAGACCGTGAAGGCAGACTGGCTTGACAGAGACCGAGAAATTTCCACTGAAACACTCAGATGCCTCACTTGAGAGGAAGCAAAACACATCATTACACATCTCACACACGGCTGTCTGATCCCAAACTAGGCAAAGCCTGTACTATGGTAACCAGACTGCTGATAAACATACTTATATATTTCTAAATACATACATATTATAGATAAATTACACCCAGACACAGAACAAACGATCGTGCTCATCACACAATTATTTGTCCTGGGCGGGAATCGAACCCACGACCTCTGGCTTAGCAGTCAGGGTCACTAACCACTAGACCAACATGCCAGTCTAAATGATAATTATCTTCTTCTCATCTCACATCATCACTACATGTTACAAAACAAAGTCCCCCTCCGCGTCTGTCTGTCTGTCTGCGATAAATTCAATAACTACCGAACTGTTTTTATATGGCTTTCACCAGTAGTGCCAGTAGAGTGATTAATGAGGAAGGTTTAGGTGTATAATTCATTACGGTTTTGTGTAAAATGATGGCTGAAATATGACGATGATTGTTCAGAAATCACTATATGATTTGCTACCCGTTCGAAGCCGGGATAGGTTGTTAGTGAAGTCGGAGTTTACTTAATAATACTATTAATTCTATATACTGTTGTACTCTTGTGTTCAGTGCAATATCGCCTTGTTAGATGTGTACCCTTGATGTATATCAGTATTCTAAATTGTTTAGCTTGCGGCCCAAAATTAGAAGTATATAATTACATCATAATTTCCTCAAACGCAATCGATGTGTTCACGCGATTCAACATGAATGACCTTGGGAGTCCCCCAAATATTTTTTTAATTATAGACTTTTGAGTAAGATAAGACGTACGTCAACTAGCCTAGGAGGTGACCGGCAATTTGCTATTCAGTAAACAGTAAATTAAATGCAAATATATTAACGACACACACACAAGTCATTTTAAACACGTCGAGGTAAATACAAATTGGTATTCTAATCATCAAATACCCAAACACCTCTCAAATATATGAACTATCTCAAATATTTTTTTACACCTCATATGTATCTCAATAGAGTTTGCTTTTAGCCATAGTGCTTGATTTGAGACTAGCGCAGATTAGTTTCAGAAAAATGCTGAAGAAATATTTTCTTTATAATATTTTTTTAATTGATTAATTTATAATTGAAATAAATAATTTGACGATAGCAACGTATGACGTCACAGCTTGTTCTACAGAAGGGACTGTTTTGATGTTTAATAAAAAGACATTGATTTGACTTTACAGTCACATTGATTTGACTTTACAGTCAACAATCGAATTCTCGCCAAAGTGCCACCGGCTCTTGGCGTATATGATTTATATATTGCAACCACAAATTGACTAGTGGTGCAAAAAACCAAAAAAATACCCAGAACTTGAATATCAAGGTTCTATGAGTAATTTATTCTGTATATGCTTGTTTTTTGTTACCGTAACTAATGATTAAAGCGCACTAACGGAAAGTTTTACGTAACTCATAAAAATAAAGTTAAGACATATTTTTTACCACTGAAGTAAGTTATCTTTATCTTTTCACAGAACAGCCAGTTCGAGTAACAGGCAATGGACCCTCACCCGCTTGACCTATTTGCAATTTACTTCTCAATCTATGCTAATATTATAAAGCTGAAGACTTTATTTGTTTTTGGTTGAACGTACTTATCTCAGGAACTACTGGTTCGAATTGAAAAATTCTTTTAGTGTTGCATAGCCCATTTATCGAGGAAGGTTATAAGCTATATAACATCACGCTACTACCTTTAGAAGCTTAGCAGTGACCAAAAACGCAGGTGAAACTGTATTGTTGTGGCGAATAAAAGATGTTTGCTCGGTGAGGTCTTCAGGTTTTATTAGCTACAATCTTAGTTAATACAATGTTAAGTCTGCACTCAAACTCAGCTGAGAGAGAAGAGAGTAGGGCGTTGACCCGTCTTACATATGCCATCCCTTGACATTGACAATTTAATCTAAGACTATATTAAATGTCAATGTCAAGTCAATTTAATATAAGACTGGCCTGTTGGTCTAGTGGTTAGTGACCCTGACTGCTTAGCCAGGGGTCGTGGGTTCGATTCCCACCCAGAACAAATAATTGTGTGATGAGCACGATAATTTGTTGTGTCTGGGTGTAATTTATCTATAATAAAAAAAAATGTGTGTGTCAGCTCCGAAGCACGACTGGAATTTACAATTTACTGGAGTCTCTCTCTCTCTCTCTCCCTCCCTCCATAGTACAGGCTCTGCCTAGTTTGGGATCAGACGGCTGTGTGAGATGTGTGAAGTTATTATTATTATCTCTTTATTTACTTAATATACATATAAATTACATTTTTAAATACATTCACTATAAAAAAATAAAACAGATATATTTAAAAATATAAAAAATAGTGTCCCACCGGTATCGGGTACAGGGACCAAGCTACCGGTGGTTAGGGTTCCAGAGATAGAAACCTCCTCACTATGAGTACCGTATCAAGGAGGACTGCCTTCTGCATCTGGCTCTTAATCCAGCTGCCTAACATGAGCCTCTGAAGGTGTTATTATTATTATTAATTAACATTATTTTTATCTTGTACAAAAGACCACAAATTATTGGCCTTACACAGGACAATAATTTGTGGTCTTTAACCTCCTAACCATACATTTTTATCTACTTCCTTTTTAAATACATCTTGCCCTACAAAATACTCTTTTTAGGATTTAAATACTCAAGTCTACAGTCCCTTAGAGCTGTGAAAAAATCAAACTTCTAAGCCAACGCAATCAAAAGATACAGCCGTTTATGCCGCAAATTTCCGCAAATTTTCGAGACTCGCAAGGGAATCAAAACCTACAGGATACTTCCCGTGAAGTCAGAATCTTGAAATTTGGTACGAAGCAACGTCTTATAGCACAGATAAAGGAAAACTTGCGAAAACCGTAAATTTTTAGTTACATCATAATAAATAATAAAAATATTTTACGGAACCCTCGGTGCGCGAGTCCGACTCGCACTTGGCCGGTTTTTTTTAACTTTAGTAGTCACTATATATTATAAAACAAAGTCGCGTTCGAACGAATTTTCATGCGATTTTCACTAATAGACAGAGTGATTCATTAGGAAGGTTTAGGTGTATAATTTGATTTACTTGTACTAACGCAGTTGTAACTCAAGAGTTACAACTGCGTTGCCGCCCTTTAAGGTGGGAATAGGGTAAGAGGGGAAGAGCCCGAAGACGGGTGAGGGGAATTAGAGGGGAGGAGAGGGGGAGGACGGGAATAGGGGAGTGCGAAGGGTTAGGGCCTCCGGGAACCTCACTCACGCGGCGAAAAGCAATGCAAGCATTGTTTCACTGCCGGTTTTCTGTAAGGCCGGGACATCGAACGGAGTCGAGCCAGCCCGTACGTCTCTTTTAGCCATCCCATTTGATTGAGAGTAGGATAAGTAAACTTAATTCTTTAGCAAATAGCTGACATTCTCTTTAGAATCAAATCAAATACAATCTGATTAGGTTTGCCAAAATTACAATATATTTAAATAAAATATTATTTATAGTGTTTGCATTTTTATTTAGTATTAATTTTATATTTAGCCACTTTGAAAAATAGTCTTAAATCATTAAGTAACTGTTGCGTTATTTTTAAAATACATAATGTCAATTTCAATAAAAAAATTGGCAAAGTGGGTATTTCATGTGGTAACATAGGTTCCTTAATGTTATAGTTTTGATAAGTTTGACAGGAAAAACATTTTCTGACAAATTCTTCAATATCTACTTGAGACTATCCATTTGAGGCCGTTATTACAATTCTTGACAACTGTTTCATTTTAGACATTCCTCCTTTATGATCTCATCATGTAATGTTTTAAGAAATGACAATACCAATGTTTATAACCGACTTCAAAAAAGGAGCAGCTTCTCAATTCGTCGGAATCTTTTTTTTTAAGTATGTTCACTGATTTTTTTTTATGGTATAGGGGGCCAACGAGCAGACGGGTCACCTGATGGTAAATGACTACCGCCACCCATGAGCACCTGTAACTCAAAGAGTCACAAGTGCGTTGCCGCCCTTTAAGGTGGGAGTAAGAGAAGAGGGGGAGGGGGGAAGAGGATAGAACAGAAGGACGGGAATAGGGGAGAGGGAAGGGTTAGGGCCTCCGGTAACCTCACAGCATTGCTTCAATACCGGTTTTCTGTGAGGCCGTGGTATCGAGCGGAGTCGAGCCGGCCCATACGTGCCGAAGCTCTCCCACGTATGATGATTACTCGAATACGCCTGAACCAATTTGAAAAATTCATTTTTTGTTTCAAAGGGTACACTTTCCACGTAATCCCATTTAAATTTTATCGAAATCAGTCCAGTGGTTATTGAAAAATCAACAAATATCTAAAAATTGTTTACATGGATGATATTTTCGTTTACTCCGAAACCTCGCTGTCTCATTGGAGCAGTGCGTTTAGTTGGCCTACCCATATTATATTTAAACAGAAAATACATCTACTTTCTCCTTAAAAGCACATTGAAGTCGGTGATGTTTATTTAAAAGAATTAATTATTTTTTTTATTCTTTATTATTAACTGATAGATCAGATCTTAACTTACGATAGCTATTTAAACAATCTGAAATATTTTTTTTATTATTAGTTATTGTTGTGGGGATGGCTAGCCTATTATTTATGCTATACCCCTTTACTTAAAATTACTTCCATTCTTCTTCCTTTTTATTTATTAGGATTACCCACAACGGGCCTGTTAGGCTAGTGGTTAGTGTTCCTGACTGCTGAACCAGGAGTCGTAGGTTCGATTCCCATCCAGGACAAATAATTGTGTGATGAGCGCGATCAATTATTCTGTGTCTGGGTGTAATTTATCTATAATATGTATGTATTTAGAAATATATAAGTATGTTTATCAGCAGTCTGGTTACCATAGGACAGGCTCTGCCTCTGCCTTCTCGGACCGCCCAGAATAGGGCGCGCCTCTGGCGCCCTCAGAGGGTTATGGCGGTTAGAGCCATACGCGGATACCGCACCGTGTCAACGGAGGCGGCGTGCGCGTTGGCCGGGACTCCCCCGTGGGATTTGGAGGCGGAAGTGCTCGCCGAAGTATATCGGCGAACGGCTCAGTTCCGGGCGGGAAGCGGCAGTCGGCCCCCGCCCGAAGAGGTACACGAATGGCGTGAGGCCGCTCGCCGAGCCACCATGGCTCGTTGGTCGTCCCGGCTGGAGGCTCCACGTGCTGGCTTTGCCGCCGTGGAGGCGCTCCAGCCGGTCATCGTCGAGTGGGCAGGGCGGCAGCACGGGACCCTTTCCTTCCGACTGACGCAGGTTCTTTCCGGGCACGGCTGCTTCGGGAAGTACCTGCGTACCTGCACTCGGTCGCTAGGAGGGAATTGAGTCCCGCCTGTCACCACTGCGACTGCAGTGAGGACTCGGCTCAGCACACGCTGGCTGTTTGCCCCAATTGGGCGGCGCAGCGTCGGGCCCTCATTGCAGTCATCGGAGTGGATCTGTCGCTGCCGGCTGTTATACGCTCCATGGCCGGTAGCGACAGGAATTTTACCGCGGTCGCAACCTTCTGTGAGGAAGTCATCTCGCAGAAGCAGGCGGCGGAAAGGGTCCGGGAGGACGACCTCCACTCGGACTTAATTCGCCGCCGGCGAACCGGGCGGCGGAGGCGCGCTTACCAGCGCCTCATGCTGCCCTGAGTGTGTAGTGGCCCCCCGCGAGGAGGCGGCGTCCGCGTGTGCCTGGACGTTGCCTAATTGAGAGGTTTTTACGCGAAGGTGGTGCCCGCGCTTTTGCGGGCAGGCGCTAGGAGGGTTCCGGATGTCTTAATAAAAGCTGTTCCCGGATCCCTCCTACTTAAGGCGCAGTACGGCACACCGTGTGGTTTTAGTCGGTTCGATTCCGACACACCGCCCCACCGAAAACCCCGGTGAGGTGACGGCCCGAGGGGGTTTCCACACGCACAAACAAAAAAAAACAAAAAAAAAGGCTCTGCCTAGTTTGGGATCAGACGGCCGAGTGTGAGATGTGTAAAGTTATTATTATTATTATTTAGAAATATATAAGTATGTTTATCAGCAGTCTGGTTACCATTGTACAGGCTCTGCCTAGTTTGGGATCAGACGGCCGTGTGTGAGATGTGTGGAGTTATTATTATTATTATTTAGAAATATATAAGTATGTTTATCAGCGGTCTGGTTACCATAGTACAGGCTCTGCCTAGTTTGGGATCAGACGGCCGTGTGTGAGATGTGTGGAGTTATTATTATTCCTCTTTATTTATCTTAATACTTATAAATTACATTTTTAAATATGTACAAAACAATATATATATATTTAAAAATATAAAAAACAGTAGACCACCGACATCGGGTACAGGGACCAAGACACCGGTGGTTAGGGCTCCAAAGACAGGAACCTCCTCACTATACGGGCCGTGTCAAGGAGAACGGCCTTCTGCATCAGTCCCTTGATCCAGCCGTCTAACGCGAGCCTCTTAAGGTGTTGATCGAGGCTCTTGGCTATTAATCCATGTGCAGATATGACAATCGGAACAATGATTGCCGAATCGATATTCCACATATCGACAATCTCGTGAGACAAATCCAAGTATTTTATTTGTTTTTCTTTTTCAACTTTCACGAGGTTCTCGTCATGAGGAACAGCGATATCGACAATCATTGCGCGGCGCTCTAATCGGTCTATCAGCACTAAATCAGGTTTATTAGCAACAATAGTTCTGTCAGTGATGATAGATCGATCCCAATACAATGTGGCACGACCATTTTCGAGAACTGGGTCGGGCACATACCTGTAATATGGCACCTCTGAATGCACAAGATTGTATTTAAGGGCAAGTTGTTGATGTACAATCCTGGCTACTTGATTGTGCCTATGCAAATATTCCCCGTTGGCAAGACGAGAACAACCAGAAATAATATGCCTGATAGATTCACCGGGACGGTGGCACGCCCGACAGATGTCCACCGTACCATCTTTCAGGATATATTTCCGATAGTTATTCGTCATAACAACTTCGTCCATAATTGCAAAGACAAAACCTTCGGTTTCTCCGAAAAGATCACCAAACCGTAGCCAAGATGTAGAAGCTTTAAAGTCTATATCAGGCCCATTTAGGGCTCGATAAAAACGACCATGAAGTTCTTTGCCCTTCCATACCTCCCTGCGATCATTAGTACTAAGTACTACAGGCTTGCGCCAGTTCTCTTTAGCCAGAGCGAGCGGAGTGAGTCCGTTGTCCACTGCTACCACACTACGATGCACTCCCACGTCAGTATGAAGAAAATATTCTCTAAGGTTGTATATCTCGCGATTGTGTAGGGTCTTAATGTTTAAGAGTCCACGACCCCCAAACTTTCGCGGGATATACAACCTCATTACCGATGAACGTGGGTGGTGCATTCGGAATGCAGTCAGCAGTGTACGGACTCTCCTGTCAAGGGCATCCAATTCGGTCTGAGTCCATCTAAGTATACCAAAGGAATACATCAGAACCGGCATGACCCAACCGTTGCAGGCACGCATTTTGTTACCCCCTGATAAAAGACTTTTAAGTACTTTTTTCAGGCGGCCAAAAAAGCGCTCCTGCAGCGTTTGTTTCATATGAGATTCAGGTATTCCCAATGACTGTGATATACCTAGATACTTGTAGCTTTCAGTTGCAGACAGAGATCTGAGTTTTGTTGAATCTGAAAGTTCGACTCCTTCAGATTCTACTATCACGCCGTTCTTTACATGCATGACTGCACACTTGTCCACACCAAATTCCATCTTGATAGAATTACTAAAGTTTTCAGTCACCTTCAGTAACGCTGTCAATTGCAAATTAGTGGGGGCAATAAGTTTCAAATCGTCCATGTACAGAAGGTGAGATATAACTCGATCGTCTTTCTGCAACCTATAGCCTAGTCCTGAACCCTCTAACAGCGTACTGAGAGGATTCAAAGCTAGGCAGAACCACAAGGGACTCAAACTATCACCTTGAAATATACCCCGCTCGATCTTTATTGGTGCATCGTTTGTCGCAATCTGCTGACATCCTGGATAGCGAAGTGCCGTTCTCCACTGCCCCATACATGACTTTAAAAAAGTGCAAAGAGTTGTATCAATTTTATACAACTCCAGCCCTCTCAAAAGCCATGTATGTGGAACCGAATCAAAGGCCTTCTTATAGTCTATCCAACATGTCACCAGATTCTTACGGTGACGACGCACCTGTTGGCTAATGGCCATATCCATGATGAGGAGCTCTTTAGTGCCACGGGTCCCACTTCTACATCCATTCTGAGAAATAGATATGATCGAATTTTTATTTAAATGTGTAGTAATTTTGAGTCTCAGAATAGATGTTAGAAGCTTATACATAGTTGGTAGGCATGTAATTGGTCTATAATTTTTGGGATCCATGGCACTACCAGATTTATAGAGTAAGTGGGTTACGCCAGTTGTTAAAAAATGGGGTAATGAACCGGAATCCAATGCTGCTTGGAACTGAGATGCCAAACGAGCATGCGAGCTTCGGAACCATTTCAGCCAAAAGTTGTGCAGTCCGTCTGGTCCATTATTATTATTATTATTATTATTATTATTATTATTATTTAGAAATATATAAGTATGTTTATCAGCAGTCTGGTTACCATAGTACAGGCTCTGCCTAGTTTGGGATCAGACGGCCGTGTGTGAGATGTGTGGAGTTATTATTATTATTATTTAGAAATATATAAGTATGTTTATCAGCAGTCTGGTTACCATAGTACAGGCTCTGCCTAGTTTGGGATCAGACGGCCTTGTGTGAGATGTGTGGAGTTATTATTATTATTATTTAGAAATATATAAGTATGTTTATCAGCAGTCTGGTTACCATAGTACAGGCTCTGCCTAGTTTGGGATCAGACGGCCTTGTGTGAGATGTGTGGAGTTATTATTATTATTATTATTTAGAAATATATAAGTATGTTTATCAGCAGTCTGGTTACCATAGTACAGGCTCTGCCTAGTTTGGGATCAGACGGCCTTGTGTGAGATGTGTGGAGTTATTTTTTGTGGAGTTATTATTATTACAAGCTTTTATTAAACTTTAAATGTGTGTTCGGTACGAATTTTAGACACTAAATTAGCACCACTTCCCGATGTCCGATTGGGCTCAAATTTGGTGTACATATGTATCTTCGGTGACAATACAATAATATGGTACCATGGAGATGTTCTGATGATGGAGCTCGAAGATGGCTATAGGAACATCTTAACTAAACAAGATAAACCCATCGAATTTGAGCTCATTTGTTTTGTCTTGGTGAGTACTTTTACTATTAAAAACATTCTTTTTGGGTATTTTTTTAAGTTTTACCAATGATAAAAAACTTGCATCTGGTCATGTTAACATCTTTGGACATGTGTATATTAGCAGAGATAACCAACATTCAAATAAAAGCTTCATTATTACATTTATTTATCATTTTCAAAGTCGTAGTAACGAAGCAGAGGTAGAGGAAGTAGAAGTAGAGGTTTTTAGGAATTAAAAAAGAAATCCCTAAAAACTAGGACATTTACCTAGTGCGTCCTCCCGTAATGACATACGGAGCCGAAACGTGGACACTCACCGTTGGACTGGTCGTTGACACTCAGCGTTGGAGCGTGCGATGCTCGGTGTTTCTCTAGTCGATAAAATTCGAAATGAAGTTATTCGGCAGAGAACTAGAGTAACCGACATCGCACATAAAATCAGCATGCTGAAGTGGAAATGGGCTGGTCATGTCTCCAGGCGGACTGACGGTCGCTGGAGCCGACATGTGCTAGAGTAGAGACCGCGATTAGGCAAACGTAGTGTATGGCGCCCTGCGGCACGACTGACCGACCACGTGAAGAAGGTGACTGGCAGTGGATGGATGCGGACTGCCCAAGATCGGGATTGTTGGTGCTCCTTGGGGAAGGCCTTCGTCCAGCAGTAAACGGCGATAGGCTGACGATGAAAGTAGAGGTAAAGAGTAAAGTAATGGTAAGAAGGAACCCTGCCAGAACCCTGTCTGGGTTCCTTCTTACCCACCAATAGATGCGTTGGTGACGGAACACCGTGTAGTTTTTCTTCACCTTGAGCCCCGGTGAACGGATGACCCATGGGGGTTGCCATATGATAAATAACCAGACAAGTGCGAGACTGACTCGCAACCGAGGGTTCTGTAAGTAACCAAACTTGGGAGTCAATTCTCGTAGATTTTTGGCCATCTTTTCCAAAAGACGAACTTAACTTTGCGATTCTAAAAATACTTTCCCATACATCGACGTATGAGAAAGTTAATTTTACAACCATACATTTGTAATCACAAAAACTATATTTCTGTATGGGATATAACAACAAATTAACGACTTTCGACTGTCGAATCAAATTTCATGATTCTAGGTCAATGGGAAGTCAAATCATTTCACGCGCCTTTTCCCAACTAAGTTGAGGTCGGCTTTTAATCTAACTACGACACGGCCGAACTTTGATATTTTACGTGAAGCGACTGCCATCAGACCTCCACAACCCAAGTACTAGGCGATATCGAAGTTCTGTAGTTAGACCAGGTTGTCGGACTTTTTAGGGCTCCAACTACCCGCAACCAATGCCACAGATGTTTGTATGGCACGACGTGTTAGAAACAGTCTCAAAACCACTGATATAAACTATGAAAATCACTAACTAACAGCAACTGCCAAGTTGTTCGTACCTCTGTTTGCACTCAAGTCGTGCGTTACCGGTATAACCAGACAAAATAACATCTATTAACTTATTTTTATTAAATAGTGAACTGTGTTATCATCTTTTATAGTTTGTCCCTATTTTTAATAAAATAAGTAAGAGTTTTTAATGTAGCGACAACAGACGGTTAACGTGCTCTCTGAGGCACGGAGGGGTCTCAATGTGTTAAGAATGGTCACCCATCCTAGACTGACCTGGCTAGTATTACTTAACTTTGTAATGTGTTAACATACTCGGTTACCACTTAGCCACGACGAAGAAGTCAAATCTAAGGCTTAAATGGCCCTATACTTTGATTGCGTTGACTTAGAAGCTTGATTTTCTTATAGTTTCAGACATATTTGGTATTAAGGACGTATAGGACGTATTTGGTATTAATTTCAACTCAATGCGTCCACGGGTTGCTGTGAAAAAAGTATCTTGGCAGACAAATAAACAGACGAACAAACAGTGATCCTATAGGGGTTCTTTTTTTCCTTTTGAGGAACGGAACCCTAAAAACGAATATGTGTGCAAAAATATTATCTATACAAACAGATTATAAATTCTTAAAAGCCTTTAATGTCAAGGATATCTTACGTATTTTGAATTGTTGAGTTATAGTTTTTAGAAGATAATTTATTTTTTGTCTTAATCATAATCACGTCAAATGTGTCTACAAAAATTTCAACAATAAGTCGACGACCTACGTGTGTGGCACGATAGAACATTCGGCTGCAATGTTAAAGGATTAGGGTTCGATAACCATTCACTTAAAATATTTTTTTGTAACTAGTTACGATACAATAAACACGTTTCGTCTAGCTATTTCTATGTATAATATATAGGGTCACTGGTACTATGTCGGCAATCCATTAAGGGGATGTAGAGGAGGTCATTTACAACCAAATGACCCCCTATGACCCCTATGCAAAGGTCAAGGGTTTTCGAGTAACTAAAAATTTTATGTCTTTTCGAACACATCGTGGTGTACAACGTATGAAACGAATTACTAATTTGTGGAATTACTTTATTATTTATTATTATTATTTGCTTGCTAACACTTCAGTACATAATAATCAACCATACAATGAAAATAATCTTCTTTACTTCAGAGGTACAAAACTTTTAAATGTTCATACTTATATATGTATTTATACGGGAATTAACGCGAGCACGAAATAAGTGTAACATACCTCTGAATTGTTTGACGTTTCGACCAGGTTGCACTGGCCGTGGTCACAGGCTGACTGCCATTCAGAGGTATGCAATAGGTAGCTATTTCGTGATCGCGTTAATTCCCGTATATATACATAATTAAGTACATCATGGAACGCGAAAGTTTAAAAGTTATTAATTATTATTTACAATTTACATATATTTAACAATATTTTTCTTAATTAAATTTTCGATTTCTGCAAAAAACAATAATTACTTTATCCGCAGAATATAAAGAATATTTATAATATATAAACAACTTAGCTATCTAACTACATACAATAATCATTCATTAAGGAGATGTAGATAAGGGGTCATTTGCAACCAAATGACCCCCTATCTACATCCCATATTATTTTTTTACAAACGGTCTGCGCGGTATTTTGAAGTGCTTACAGTTACCACGTATACCTATTTAAAATGAGTGTTTGTGCCAAATGTAATGAAGATTTGTCATGGAGTGTTGTGTAGTCAATGCTGTTCCTACCTACATTTCTGTTACTTCAGTCTTTCGGAAACTAGCTATCGCAGAATAACCTCTGAAAGAAGGATTGCATTGGTTGCCGTAACACTGGCTCTCTGAATGCTCCCAATTTTGCCGATATTCTGAAGGAATTGCGTAAGGATGCCTCTCACTGGAATGATGTGAATACACTATTAGAGATAATGGAATGACGTCTAGAGAGTCTTGAGCTAGTTACATCCCAAATAAGTTCGTTATAAAAAGAACTCAGCCTCGCTAACAACGCCATCAAGGAACTTCGTAACGTAAACATATAATTGAAAAAAGATAATGATATACGGGACCAGCATGGCAACAACAAGTAAGAGATATCAGGGGTGCCATTTCACAAGGGAGAAAACCTAGATAACATAATTATTGTCTAACATTTATACTAAAGTAGGGTTGTCGTTGGACTAAACCGACATTAATTGTATTCACTGTATTCACCACACCACATTCACACACCGTTGTTCGCCGTTTCGAGCAAAATAAGGCGTCTAACAGACCGCCAGCTATCATTGTACACTATACTAGACAATAGACAACGTAATAAGGATTCGCCGACATTGGTTTATTAGGCCCCGCTGTTAACATTGATATAAGTGATCATTTAACTTCGGCCAACAAACAATTACTTAAGCACACACGGGAATTAAAAGAACAACACAGTTATAAATACCTATGGGTCCGTGATTGTAAAATACTTATGAGTAAAGCCGATACTTCTAAAGTTATTCCGTATTACGAGTGCTGAAGACTTGTCTAACATAATGTGGCTATATTGTGTTGTTACTGCTACTGTGTTACTTTACTACTTTTTGCATAAATGTGTCACACATACATCTATTATTACATGTATTAGGCCTAGGACACGAAGTCAGCGGGAGCGGGGCGGCGGGCGACGGCGTGGCGAGCGGAACGGCAACGCTCTCGTACACCACTCGCCGCCCGCTCCCCTCGCCGCTGCCTTCGAGACCAGTTTCATATAAATGTATGCATTGAAACGCGCTGCCGCCACTGCCAACCCGCTCCCGCTGATTTCATGACCCAGGCCTTACGGGCGAGCGTCAGCGTCAGATAATGTTGTTTGCCCTCGCGCCTCTCGTCGTGCTGATGTAGTAGGTAATAGGTAACATAATTTATTTCGAATATCAATACAGTCATTCTTGCTACACAAATCAAAAGAAATACTGTCTCCAATAAAATACCTCTGCTTTTAAGGTAATGAAAATTATACCGTTTCAGTAAAATATCAGAACCTGTCCCATTCGGCTTTTTTCAAAATGGTTGATCTGTACGATGGCTGGCGTGTGCCTCATGCTCGTAAACGGGCCATTGGTTGGGGCTGGTCATCTCTGGACTGCTATTACTTAAATATATATAGTAGTAATTAGTGCGTCTATTTATATTTTAGAATAATATGTTACATTGTCCTCACATTTCATTTACGCTTACAAGCAATGTAACCAAAAATTTGTAAAAAACATTTTGAAAAATATAGTCCTTGGAGTTTCTTGCCTGTTCTTCTGTATATGATCTACGTATTGGAACAGGAAACTAGCTTCACGAATGACTTAGTCTGACTGACTCCTACTCCTGACAATTTAAAAATATCTATTATTAATTTAATTGAAATAAATGGTTTTGATTTTGATTTTGTAAAACTAAGGAAACAGTGATAATGCATATCTTTCAAATATTTTAATTATGTACTATTAATATATACCAGTATACTGTTATTGTTAATTAATTTTTAACAAGTAAGTATCATATCATCCGCATTGATCTCTAAAATACTTGATTATTCATTTTTTTTTGGACTATGTAGGTAGTATAAAAAGTTTTGGTAATTGGTTTTATTGTTCACCATCCACAGATGGTTTATTAAATTTTTTTAACCACAAATTCTGTTTTGCACTCAAAGTAATTTTTTAATATGTAGCTATCTTACTCAATTAATTTGTTGAGCGCAGTGAAGTACGTGAGATAAACAATGTAACTTTAAATATTATGAAGACCAGCCTCAAAGTTAATACCTTTTAAATTCAGATACTGATGATCCAAGATACCATCATCTGTCTACCCTTGTCCCAATTTTATTTGGGCTCAGTGCAATATATTTTATTCTTCCATTCTACTCTATCGTTCGTTATTTCACTGCTTACTCCCTTTGTAACCAAATCGTCTTTCACACAGTCCATCCATCTTCGGTCGTCATCTTCTCTTGTGCCAATCAACTTAAACAAATAAAATTCTTTTCACCATATTTTGCTCATCCTTCTGCATCACATGTCCAATGTCCATACCACGATAACCTATTGCTCCTCAGCTTTCATCCGCTGGTAGTACTTTCAGACTCTAATATATTCATTTTACACCTTGTCCATCCTAGTCACACCACAGACTAAGGATCCTAATCACATCACATACTGAGGATCCGAGATACCTTTTTACGGATAATATTTATAATCGAACACTACATATTATAAAACAAAGTCTAAAGTTTTTTGCTAATACTCGTAGATAGAGTGATTCATGAAGAAGGTTTAGGTGTATAATTTGTAAAGATTTTGTGTAAATTGATTGTAATATTATGTTGATGATTGTTGAAGATGTTTCTGCTACCCGTGCGAAGCCGGGGCGGGTTGCTGGTCAAACATAATTTAGTCTCTTAAAAGTTATCTTACATACTCCTTTTACCGAAATTTGATATTTTAATAAAACACAGAACTGTTTTATTAAAACAATTTCATCTTAAAACGCAAGACGTTAGATGCAAGTCGCAAGACGCGAGACAAAACGCAAAGCGCAAGGCACAAACTGTACGGGTTGCGTACACTGCTTGATAATTGATAAAAAATAGTAGATCATTTCTGAATTCTAAAAGCGAAGTTTTTTTTTGAAGACAACTCCCGCATTAGGCGTTACTCCTGTGTCACGGAGGACTTTACAAACAAAGGACATAAAGAACACCCAGACTCAGGTGGGAATCGAACCCACGACCTGTAGCATAGCAGTCAGGGTCACTAACCACTAGGCCAACAAGCCAGTCAATTTATATTAAATTAAAATATTTTTTAAACTGTAATGCTTGCTAAAACATATGCTTGCTAAAGGTGCAATGATTCATAAAATTGTTAGAAAATCGTCGCTATGGACGTGATATGCTGCCCACGCTAAATGTACTGTCGTTACACCATACGGCCCATACTACAATTGCAAGATGTAATACGTAAGACGCAAGATGCAAGATGCAAGATGCAAAACGTGAGATGTAAAAGTGCATTTTTAATAAAAGGGATTTCAAATGTTTATATGAGTCCTTGGTACGATTTGCGCATTCGAAATGCACTATTAACAAAACATACAGACATCGAGGTAAACCTTAAATTTTTAACCAAATCAATATATTTAGATTACTAGCCGTGCCCCGCGAGGCTTCCCTCGCTGTACGCTTTTAAATTTTTATGCTTGGAACCCTAATCCTTTTACCAATATAAAAGTAACCTAAGTTACTCCTTATAAGACCAGCTATCTGACAGTTTAAGTCCCATCAAAATCGATCCACCCATGCCGGAGATTAGCCGGAACAAACAGACAGCCATACAAAAATTTTCAAAATTGATTTGGTTACGAGCCGTTACCAGCAGTCACTGCTCCGCTCCTAAGGGTCTAAGCGTGATGTTAAATAGCCTATAATCTTCCTAAAAAATGGGCTATCATTTGACAAAGAATTTTTCAAATCCAACCGATAGTTTCAGAGATTACCGCGTACAACAAAAACACTCTTCAGTTCTATTATTAGTACCTACAGATTAATACGCAATGTTTACTTTTCCGTGTATTTTGTACTTTAAAATATTCGCTTAAATACTTAAATATTCATTAAAATAAATATTTTATACTAATATTTTAAACAAATCACGCAGTCATGACTAGTCATGAGGTTATTATAATATTATTGTTTATCATGAACATTTTACACAGCGCAGTCTAGACCCAAACTGAACATACTTGTGTACTGTGGGTTCTAGGACATGGATAAATATACTTAACTCCATTAGCCTACTGCAAAAAAAGAAGATGGCTTTATTTCTGATATACAGAGTGTTACACAAATTTTAGGAGTGTTAGATGCAGTCGATTTAGTTTGAAAAAAAACAGTCAGTCGTAGGACAGCACGTCAGTAACATAACTGACACATCTGCGTGACGGTCACGTGAGTTCAGTGCTTTTTCTCCATACCAAAAGTGCCCTACGTGCCTAAAGAAGATTTCACTTAAAAATTGTTATTAAGTATTTGTGAGTTGCCGACAGAAGTGTTCATTTATGCAGAAAATGATGCCATCTAGTAGTGACATCTATCAAACTTACATATAAATTTTTAATAAAGGTTATCGCTATTGAACACTATAGGCGTTATAAGTTTTCACCTTAATTACAATTATGTTTTTGTTTATTTTACCATATGAATTGCACACACAATTAGTACTTTATTGAACTAATTATATTTTTAAAGGTTAATTAATAAGGAACTGACAGAACTCAATGTTTAGATTAGCGCCCTCTAGTGGATCTATGTATGTACTATTAGCGTGACGGTGCGAGTTCAGTGCTTTTTCCCCATAGCAAAAGTGCACAATGTGCCTAAAAAGTTTTCACTTCAAAATTTAATTAAAATTTCTTGAAGTGAAAACTTCTTTAGACACATTGGGCACTCTTAGTATGGGGAAAAAGCACTGAACTCGCGTGACGGTCACGCTCAGACACGTGTGTATGTTTGTAAACAATTCACATAATTCAACCGTTTAGGTAGGTAACAGTAAAAGCAGCATTGTATAACGCTATCCTTCTTTAACTCTAGTCCGTTTTTGACAAACAAACTCACATTGGCATTTCTAATTATTAGGATTAAGACTTTTTGATGTGATAACTTCTTATGAGAGGGTAAACTGCTTCGTTACGTAACGCGTTACGGCGCCAGTCTGTCTAAGCTTTTAAGTTATCACTTCTGTCGGGCGTCCCGAGACGCACACGTTTTTATCATTGCGTATATTATATTATAACTGTTTCATATTGTAGAAGGTATGGGAAATATTACATGGGCATTATTCACTTTGTTTGTCTATGGTAGAATCCATTAGGCATTTGCGACACACTTATGTAGTAAAATGGGCATATTATCAAAACGTGTTAATAAGTTTTGTCAGCTTTTGTTTTCAATGTTGCCAATTTTAGATATCTCCCTTTTTTGCTGCGATGGAAACGGACACGGGGAGGTGATTATACTTGAACCGATTTAAAACATTGCAAAGGTAGCATAGATGACTGCTGAAGATTCTGGCTTTCTGAAGACTATCAAAAACCCGCGGTTAGATGGTGTCAATCAACTCAGGAGCCGTGGCTTTTTCCTTTACCTCTGTAAACCGTTTATGCAAATTTTCATGATAACTAGTTCGTGGGAGAGCCATGCTTCGGAACGTATGGGCCGGCGCTTCGGAACGTATGGGCCGGCTCGACGGAGTTATACCACAGCCTCACAGAAAACCGGAAGTGAAGCAATGCTTGCGTAGTATTTACCGCTCTCACCTCTCCCCCTCTTCTCTCCTTTCCCCTACTCCTGCCTTAAAGCAGCAGCCGGCAACGCACTTGTGATTCGAGAGTTGCAGTCACTTACCATCAGGTGACCCGTCTGCTCGTTTGTCCCCTATACCATAAAAAAGTAGTTAAGGTGTAAGCTTAACAAACTTATGTTCTCATTTTTAATAATAACAGTGAGAATTACTATGTATTAAAAATGGGTATTTATATTTTTATATGGCAACACTACTTGACGTAACGGATGTAAGCATTCCATTTTACACCGCATATTTGACCCTAAAGATGTCTAATTGAGCTGACCTCATGTTGTAAAAGATACTTGTCATCACCATGACCATAATATTTTCATAGAAGAAAGAGCAACAATTTTGGAAATTAGTCAACTACTTACCTAATGCCCGGTTTTTAAAACTATCAGTTAAATAGCAGTTGATTAATAGGTTCAATCTTTATTGACATAATGACATTAACCACGGTTTACCTAATAGGTACATATCTTTATAATAATCTATATATATATAAGAAAGTCGTGTTAGTTACACTATTACTCAAGAAAGACTAAACTGATTTGGCTGAAAATTGGTGGGGAGGTAGCTTAGAACCAGGAGAAGGACATAGCATATCGTTTTATCACGTTCCCGTGGGACGTGACATAAAACGTGGCATAACAAAACGCAACTGACAGCAATTAATCAGTAAAAAAAAACAATCGAGCGAATTGATTTCATTTCCTCAGTATTTCTGTAACTTTGTCTCATCAAAAGACGAACTCATCAACAAAGTATTCCAAAACATCATTACTAACCACTAAAATAATGAATGGTTGAGTGAGCGAGCAATATTGGCGGCTAAGAATAAGACGTGGATGACTTAAACTTCATAATTCAGAATGAGATCATTGGTACACTGCATTCTTTCAAATCAATTGACTGTGTAACAAATGAAGACGAAGCCACCAACCCAATTGAATACTTAATCTCCTTGGATGTGCCGGGCTTACCACCGCACAATTTAAGATTAAAGGTTGGCTCCGTAGTAATCGTGCTTCGAAACATAAAACAACATTTTTACGTGTCAGAGCCATGCTTCGGCACGCATGGGCCGGCTCGACTACGTGGGAGAGCCATGCTTCGGCACGCATGGGCCGGCTCGACTACGTGGGAGAGCCTTGCTTCGGCACGCATGGGCCGGCTCGACTCCACTCGATACCACGGCCTCACAGAAAACCGGCTGTGAAACAATGTTTTCATAGTTTTTCGCCGCGTGAGTGACGTTACCGGAGGCCCTAACCCTTCCCTCTCCCATATTGCTGTCCTTCTCCTCTCCTCCCCTCTAATCTCCCTCTCCCGTCTTCCCGCGCTTCCTCTCCCCATTTTCCCCTACTCCCACCTTAAAGGGTGGCAACGCACTAGTGACTCTTGAGTTACAGGTGCCCATGGGCGGCGGTAGTCATTTACCATCAGTTGACCCGTCTGCTCGTTTGCCCCCTATAACATATAAAAAAACCAAAACTGCAACGGAACGCGCTTGGTGGTAAGGAAATTGATAAACAATGTGATTTACGCGATGATACTCAAAGGAAAATTCGAAGGTGAGGAAGTTCTCATTCCAAGGATCCCGATGATCCCAACCGACATGCCGTTTGAGTATAAACGACTTCAACTACCGATCCGTCTTGCATTCGCCATGACCATCAACAAATCACAAAGCCTATACTCAAAAGTTTGTGGTCTCAATCTAGAAAATTCATGTTTTTCCCATGGTCAATTATATTATATGTGGCATGTTCACGGGTCGGAAGACCGTCTGCGTTATTTGTTCTTGCACCTGATAATAAACGAAAAATGTCGTGTATCACAAGGTGCTTCACTAAAGAGTGGAACCCATGCACTAAAATACATGGCCAATAAAAAATTATTAAAATACTTCCTTTTTTAACCGAGGAAAAAAAAAGGAGGTTCTCAATTCGACCGTATAATATTTTTTTTTTTTTTTTTTATGTCTGTTCAGCCCTCACTCCGTTATTTATGAACCGATTTTGATTATTCTTTTTCTGTTAGATAGGGTATACCTCAAGGGTGGTCCCATGTCAAGGAAGTCAGGATCTGATGATGGGGTCCTGAAAAAATTGAGAGAAACCCTCGAAAATTGTAGGAACGAATAGTGTTTCTGTTTACTTTTCATAACTTTATCAGATATTGCGTTTAGAAATCATCATTATTTTTCATCACCATCATCATGATGATGAAAAAAAAACATAAAATAAAATCTTTTTAGCAAAAAATTAAACCGACGAAAAGAACTAAAAAGCAAAAAATAAATAAACCTTAAGTCTTAAGTATTGAGCTTATTTACATAAACTATCTAATTTTATATAAGCATATTTTGAGTCGGCGCCAAATAAAATTTTGATAATTAATCAGTTTGTTGTTTGGCGCCGACTCAAAATAAGTTTATGTAAAATTAGATAGTTTATGTAAATAAGCTCAATACTTAAGACTTAAGGTTTATTTATTTTTTGCTTTTTAGTTCTTTTCGTCGGTTTAATTTTTTGTTAAAAAGATTTTTAATTTACAAGAATTATACAAATAAAAAATTGACCTTGTTAAAATCAAAAGTCTGCTCATTTATTGCCTCTAAGGCGGAACAAAGTTCGCCGGGTCAGCTAGTCCTATTAATATTATAAACGTGAAAGTTTGTGAGGATGTATGGATGTATGGATGTGTGGATGTATGGATGTATGGATGTTTGTTACTCTTTCACGCCAAAACTACTGAATCAATTGCGATGAAACTTGGTATGTAGATAGCTGGAGCCCTGGATTAACATATAGGCTACTTTTTATCCCGATATTCAAACTGGATTGGGGATTACGCGGGTGAAACCGCGGGGCGCTGCTAGTATGTAATAAACTTAAGTTTACGTACGTCATTTCGTTTCTGAATACGCAACGGATCATTCAACAACTGTACGACCGATACGCACTTCCAAAAACTGCCACTAGATGGATCTGTTCAAGTTTGAGAGTTTAAAATGTATATACAATAATAGATTTATTTATATAATTATTAATTTTCCATACACGTTATTGATGGTACAGAAGAGGATATAGCTCGAGAACACTATACACAACAACGTTTGAACAAAAAAAAAGACCTCACGGATTTAGCACGCTAATATTATCTATCCAGTATTGTGACTTGGCGCTGTCCTTGAAATAATTATCAAGAGCCGCGCGGTACGTGAACACGTAAAATCGCTGCCCGCCTACAGTCTTTTAATTTCATCTACTTACTTGATTTTCTTTCTAGTTTTGTGATTGTAAATATTATAATACATTTATTATTTAAATAAATGAAATTTGTTGTGAATGAAATAGGAAGTGTTCAATAAAAACACATTTTGTATTTTTTATTAGTGAATTTAAGAGTTTCTTGCTATTTTTATGCGAATGAAATAGGAAGTGTAAAATAAAAATACATGTTGTGTTTTTTGATTAGTAGATTTAATGAAAAAAACCACCCTTATTTAATACTAAAAAATATTTGCGCCTCGATTGAGAAGTAAGAAAAGCTTTATTGTTAAATTTAATAGTATAAAAATCCATTGTCATATTAAGTAAGTACTTTTTTTTATAGTATAGGGGGCAAACGAGCAGACGGGTCACCAATGGTAAATGACTACTCAAGAGCCACAAGTGCGTTGCCTTCTTTAAGGTTTGAGTAGAGGAAGAGGGGGAGAGTGGCGAGGGGGATAAGAGGGGGGGGGAGAGGGGAAGGACGGGAATGGGGGAGAGGGAAGTATTAGGGCCTCCGGTAACCTCACTCACTCGGCGAAATGCAATGCAAGCATTGCTTCACTGCCGGTTTTCTGTGAGGCCGTGGTATCGACCGGAGTCAAGCCGGCCCATAAGTGAAGAAGTATGGCTCTCCCACGTAAAAACTTGTACTCGTTTCAGTCACATAGACAGATCATAAGGTTATTGCTTACAAAAGCATCACACCGTTCGTTCGTCACTGCGGCGCATCCGCGACCGTTTGCATGAAGATAGAATACCGTGTTTTTCGTGCCAAATAATATTACCGTGGTTTTCGTGCCAACGTAGCGTTATTTCCATCTATTTAATAGGCACCTACACTTTTTTTAGCCTTCACGGATATTATTGATTTATTTTTTATTGTGATGCTTAAATAGAAGATGGCGTAAAATGGTCATGGAAAATCCAAGTTATTTTGAAGGATCTATTTTAAGATAAGTTATGCACATCCTAATGCGTCACTTAATATCAGTGATGCAACAGAAGGGACATAACGAAAACAGAAAAGGAAACCGATGTTAAAAGTATTTTTTTGCGGATGCGGAAGTGTAAATATTATGAAAAAAAAAGGTTTTTTTTTTTAATTTCCTCGCTTTTTAACCGACGAAAAAAGGAGGAGGTTTTCAATTCGACCTATATTATATGTATATATTTTTTATGTTTGTTCAGCCCTCACTCCGTTATTTATGAATCTTTTTTTGTTAGATAGGGTATACCTCAAGGGTGGTCCCAAGTCAAGGAAGTCAGGATCTGATGATGAGTTTTTGTCAAAATTGAGAGAAGCCCTCGAAAATTGTAGGCACGAATAGTGTTTCTGTTTACTTTTCATAATTTAATCAGGTATTTATGTTTAGGAATCATCACATCATAAAGCTAAGCTGATGATGGAAACCGTACCTTTCCTACACAATAGAAATTAGATATAAAAACTGTGGGCTTTTGATAGCGTTTTAAAAACAGATAGTAGTTGTCAGAGCAATAAAAGACGACGCGATCCACAAAAAATCATAAAATAAAAACTTTTTAACAAAAAATTAAACCAACGAAAAGAACTAAAAGCAAGGAAATAATTTTTTTAAGTCTTGAGTATCGAGCTTACTTACATAAACTATCAAATTTTATATAAACTAATTTTGAGTCGGCACCAAATAATAAAATGATTAATTACCTACGTAGAGCCTTCTCCATTTCTACGTACATATAAAATTTTGATAGTTTAATTGAACTGGAACAGACCCGAGAGAGACTCGCGGGTCTACGGGTGACAGGGGTTGTGGAAGATGGCAATGGCATCACCGCCCCCCGTTCCCCCTCCCGATCATAGGCAAGCAGCAGGTCACTGAGGTGGTTTTTAGTCGGCAAGAGTCTGAGAAAGACCCCTCCAAGACCCCTCCACCCGCCTAAGGATGGAGGATATTCATGAGGATCTTCCGAATTTCACATTACTCCATTCACGAAATTATCTTAAAATGTGTACAAAAAAATCTCTATAGGTATTAATATATAGTTATGAATAGATTTTAATAGAAAGGAAATTAACACGCATTAATTTAATATCTTGACTGGCCTGTTGGTGTAGTGGTTAGTGACCCTGACTGCTGAGCCAGAGGTCGTGGGTTCGATTCGAACCTGAGTCTAGGTGTTCTTTGTGATCGTTGTTTGTATGTTTGTAAAGTCCCCCGCGACACAGGAGTAATTCCTAATGCGGGAGTTGTCCTAAACTATTACTCTTTTATTTATATTGCAATTCTTACAAAAGCAAATATAACACTTTCTTATTAACCACTTATAGTAATGTTACTTTGTCAACCATTAATTTCTGTAGGTACAGTACTGTAATAAAATCGAAGTTAGCTAATATCAGGCGTTTGAGAAAGCACCATTGTAATTTTACACAGATCTACAATTTCTACAATTTTACAATACAGGCCCTAACCATTCCCTCTCGCCTATTCCCGTCCTTACCTCCCCTGTAATCCCCCTCTCCCCTATTCCCATTCTCCGCCCCCTCCCCCTCTTCCCCTACTTGTGACTCTTGAGTTACAGGTGCCCATGGGCGGCGGTAGTCATTTACCATCAGGTGACCCGTCTGCTCGTTAGCCCACTATAACGTAAAAAAAAAACATATTACATTTTTAAACCCCGAAGCAATGAGGTGAAGGCTTGTGTTACGATTAATTACTACAATTAAAAAGTGCTCGCGCGTTTTGATATTCAGTCTGAATTGACGCTAAGACGGATTTCTGTTAGACAGATATTAAGTTACACATAGAAATGTTCGTTGAACAACTTGTTACGTAAATATTTTTGAACTAATTTTACAAACAAGTACCTACATGGTCCGCTGGCCAGCAAGTGCATGCGAGTTTGATACCTCTGAATTTGGGACACAATTTGGCACTTAGACTTCTTTTCAGTCAACCCGTAACTCTGGTTATTAATAAAGTTAATTTTATTCACATTATAAAACCCCTTTCACACAATTTGAAACGAAATACGACTAGATTGTCAATCAAATTGTCTCACGTTGAGTCATATTGCTCATGTCAAAATAAATAGGGGGATATCAGGTCGTGTGGACGCTAATTGGAAAATTACGTAATTTTAGTCTGCTTGCAAGCGGCGCGGCGTAGCGTACTGAACATGGATGTGTGCCGAGTTTCTTTACACAGTACTATTACAACTATTAATCTATTCACGTATTATCAGTTCGATGGTTATAGGATTAGAAGCTTTATATTATAAGACCAACACAGTTTTAAGTAACGTCTGTCGAGCGCAGACAATAAAATCAAATGAAAATTGGCGTTTTAGTTGTGTGCGCGTTTACGCGAAATCGGATCGTAAGCCAATTAAATTGCAAAACTGATCAGTAGTACAATTTTGTAACGTGTGGAAACCATTTCAAAGTGATCGTGCATTCTGCCGTTCAGTCTAGCTGACCCTTAATATCCTTTAAGACCGTCACGTTCCCATTAATATACAGGTTAATTAATGTAACTTGAAGAGGTAATTTGTCAAGGGTAACATATAATTAGGGGCTTAAGTAAATTCGCTTGATATTGCATCTTAAATATTTCGACATTTTACCTGTTCAAATTTAAGTAAAACCCTTCAAATACTACTTACAAGAAACTAAGAACTTTATTATTGCGTTTTATCAGCTTCTCTTGTAATCACGTGATGTTCCATTATCAAATTTTTAACCCCCCCTCCCCCTGGTGATGGTGGTGAGGTTTTAGACTAACCCCCCCCAGCCAATATCACGTGTATTTTTTTATTTCCAATTTGAAAAAAAATATTGTCGTTAAATACAGGTATAATAGCGCATTTTACGAAAAAATAAATACACGTGATAACTCACTACTCCCCCTTTTGATATTTCGTGATTTTTTTAACCTCCTCGCCCCCTTTCGAGGCTCCCGTTATTAATGGACAATCCCTAATTAACTAATTAAAAATCTAAGAAGTCAATAACCTACTTCTGATAGTCTTACCTAAATCAAACGTAGTTTGGATGACAATACTATAATTTGGCATCTCGGATCTGATCTGATGATAGAGGCAGGAGGTGGATAGTGGAACTCCTCAGTGGCTACTAGTAAACCCCTCGAGTTTGGGTTCATATGATTCGTTTTGACCAGTCCAACAGATTGGGGTTAGTAACGATGGTCTGATGATAGAGCCAGGAGGTGGATGATTGAACTCTTTTTTACTTTTTAATTCAATTCGCTATTTTTTTTTTATAATTCTTTTTCGCTATTAAACCGTGTTTTTTTAATAATAATAATAAAATAACTCCACACATCTCACACACGGCCGTCTGATCCCAAACTAGGCAGAGCCTGTACTATGGTAACCAGACAGCTGATAAAGATACTTATATATTTCTAAATACATACATATAATAGATAAATGACACCCAGACACAGAACAAATGATCATGCTCATCACACAATTATTCGTCCTGGATTTGAACCCACGACCTCTGGCTAAGCAGTCAGGGTAACTAACCACTAGACCAACAGGCCAGTCAATAGTTTTTCTAAACTATAAATATTATTTGTACACTAATAACAAAAATACAGAAACAAATATTTTTGTTACATTCTACAAAAAAGGGCCACAAA
This sequence comes from Callimorpha dominula, assembly GCA_949752705.1. NCBI lineage: Eukaryota > Metazoa > Arthropoda > Insecta > Lepidoptera > Erebidae > Callimorpha > Callimorpha dominula. The sequence goes on along the minus strand of OX457019.1, from coordinate 1,669,112 downwards.
ATTAGGGTTGCGGGTTTGATCCCTGCTCAATGCAAATTTTTTTATGCACGAATATGTCTGTCTTTTTGAAGTGAAAACTTCTTTAGACACGTTGGGTACTTTTGGTATGGTAAAAAAGCACTGCACTTAAAAAAAAAAAAAATCGGTGCATCCGTTTAGAAGTATGATGGCACTGACAGATACACAGAGACTGTGGCATATATTCATGAAAATCTGTTCAGCCGTTTTCGAAGATCTTAAAGTAAATGATTTGATGATCGCAAACAATGAACAATTGTTCTAAGGAACGTCAGACGTTAAAAAAAAACAGGACAAGTGCGAGTCTGACTCGTGCACCGAGGGTTCCGTATGCAAGCAAACTTGTATGTAGATAGTACGTCCATCTCAGGAATCAATCCTCGAAGATTTTTGCCTGTCTTTTTCGAAAGACAAACTTAACTTTGCGGTTGCGATGTATGACAAAGTGAACAATCTAACCGCGAAATATAAGTTTGTAATCACATAAACTATTATTTTTATGTGATCCTCATCCTCCTCGCCTTTTCCCAGGACTATTGCCTCAAAAGTCGTTTTATTACCGTGTTCGCAACTGAGGACAAAATTTCTTGGTGTGTCAATGTATTTAATATCTTTTGGATATTGTAGTTATTATTGCCCAACTAGCCAAAAGTCATCATCCTCCGCGCCTTTTCTCAACTAAGTTAGGGTCGGCTTTCAGTCTAACTACGATACGGCCGAACTTTGATTTTTTACGTGAAGCGACTGCCATCAGACCTCCACAACCCAAGTACTAGGCGATATCGAAGTTCTGTAGTTAGACCAGATTGTCGGACTTTTTAGGGCTCCAACTACCCGTAACGAATGCCACAGATGTTTGTATGGCACCCGGGACCGACGGTTTAACGTGCTCTCCGATGTACGGAGGGGTCTCAATGTGTTAAGAATGGTCACCCATCCTACACTGAGTTCAACTTTGTAATGTGTTAATCTACTCGGTTACCACTTAGCCCTGTGATATAACAACAAATTAACGACTTGCGGATGTTATCCTTTACTTGTGCTGTCAGACCTTGCTTCTTACCAAATTTCATGATTCTAGGAAGATCTAGAATAAATTTAGATGAGATTTACCTGCTAAATGTTCAAATTTGTTAAAATTTAAGGCTTAATGGTCGTATCTTTTGATTGACTTAGAACCTTGATTTTGTTACAGCTTGAAGGGACCGCTGACATAAGACCGCTCACACTAAACATTCTTACTCGGAAGTGTTAGACGTACTGGTCGATCGTCGGGCTATTATTGACGATGGACCGTTCAGGAAATTAATTACGCCTTATTTTATAAAGAAAAGTTAAATGGATACAACCAATAATATGTCCACTTCAAATAATATTTTGACCTTTATTAAAACTAGTTTCATAAAGCACATGACATTGCCACATCAAAAAACCCAAGCCCTACAAAGCTCCTTGGTTCGATTATAATATTATGTGTATGTGCGATAAACGTGACAAACTATTTAAAATTTGGAAATAGTTCATCTGATTATCGGTAAATAAAATTGTTGAACAAAAATGTAATAAGGAATATTAATAGTTGATATTAATTTCTATTGCGATGAAACTTGGTATGTAGATAGTTGGAGACCTAGATTAACACATAGGCTACTTTTTATCCCGATATTCCCATGGTACCAGGACTTACGCGGGTGAAACTGCGGGGCGCTGCTAGTAATACATATATAGATCCACTAGAGGTCGCTAATCTAAATATTGAGTTTTGTCAGCTCCTTATTGATTATAAAATGTATTTTCACTTCTGTTGTGCAGTCCTACGACTGACAATTTTCTTTTTAGTTAATTTCAAGTTGATGCCTTCATGGGTTCCTGAGGAAAAGGGTCTTGACAGACACACAGACAGTCAGACAGATATAACAACGGTTCCTTTTTTCCTTTTGAGGAACGGAACCCTAAAAAGATAAACTGATTTTGTTGGACTGTACTTAGTTGCCTCGGACTTCCCTTTCCCGACTACAGGGTCAGGTATGCGCCCCTGACATCCACAAGCTATAGCTTACACAATAATTTTATTTCTTTCTTTCTTCCTTTCTTTCTTCTATTACCTTCCCTTTTATATATTACCATCTTACATTCCAAAATGCCCGGTTGACGGCCATATTAAATGAATGGGACAAAATTTATAGTTATAGAAATGTAGGCGCTTAAAACAGTTCTGGCTACCCCTTCTAAGATACAGGTGTACAAAATGAGTCATGTAAACGGTCAACTAATTAATACTTGTTCGTCTAATCTCTACTCAACTGCGGTCAAGCCGTTTGTCTATTATATTATTGATCATAACATATAAATTCCAGCCATAACATCTGATGCAATACAACACAACACCATTCCAAAGCTAGATGTCGTCGCGAATGGACGGCGACGCGACGATAAAACATATTAAAAACGTATATCTTGAACAATATATATTTGAAAATATATATATGAAGTTTTCAAAAATAATTCGAATGTGATTTGAAGTGTTGTGTGTTCTATTTTTGAATATTTGTTTATTTTTTGGTTGAATTGTGTTTTTGTTTTTGAGGTGAGTTTTTTATAACTTTACTTATATTATTTATTTGCGGTTGTTATTAAATTATATAACGTATGCTATTTTCATAAATATAAAATTATAAATTGTGTGCATTTTAAAGTTTATACATTAGAAGGAGGGTAGATTCTTGAGTTTGTCAGGAGGGTTTTACAGATATATGAATTAAAAATTACTTCTACTTACTTTAAAGAAAAATGAATCTTATTTTAATACAGAAAGAACTTATTTTTATTAATTAAAATTATTCTTAAAACGGTTGCGTAAAGATGATTCTTAAAAAAACTTTCACTATATGGTAAGTAATATTAATTCAAAACTGATGTTAGCCAATTCGCGTCCATTTTAATGAATTTTTCATGCGTATGATTTTTTTTAAATAATTATCATTTCAATTAATAATATAACAGAAAGCATTACGCATAAGCATTATAAGTATATGTTTTTTGCCTGTAGATTCTGTGAAGAATCACAGGATCTGCATATTGGAACAGGCAACTAGCTTCACGGCTACCTTAATTTGACTGACTCCTACTCCTGACAATTCAATAATACCTATAATGTTTTTAATTGAAATAAATAGTTTCAATTTGATTTGATTTTTGAAAGATCTTGAGATGATTTTTATAAAACTATGAATTCTTTGATTTCTGTTAAAAATAAAACTTACCCAACTTAAAAGAAATTGAGGGATGAGCCTTTTTAGTTTTACTTGTAATTTTTTAGCTCAAATAGTACCTAAGCCTTTTAGTTATTAAGAAAAAGAAAAAAAATACAAAACCTTTGCATCAATATATTGTTATTAAGTCAATATTTAACTAACACATTACAAAGTTAAGTTAATCGCCAGGTTAGTCTTGGGATGGGCGACCATTCTAATTGGGACCCCTCCGTGCCTCGGAAAGCACGTTAAGCAGTTGGTCCCGGTTGTCATACGAATATCTGTGGCATTCATAACGGGTAGTTGGAGCCCAAAAAGTCCGACAACCTGGTCTAACTACAGAACTTCGATATCGCCTAGTACTTGGGTTGTGGAGGTCTGATGGCAGTCGCTTCGTATCGTAGTTAGACTGAAAGTTGACCTCAACTTAGTTGGGAAAAGGCGCAGAGGATGATGACATTATATTTAACCCCTGACACAAAAAGAGGGGAGTTATAAGTGTGACGTGTCTGTGTATCTGTCTGTGGCATCGTAGTTCCTAAACGGATGAACTGATTTGAGTACTTAATTTTTGTTTGAAAGGTGACTTGATTGAGAGTGTTCTTTGATATAATTGTAGAAAATCTGTACAGTAGTTTGAAGATCATGAGCTCTTTTGTAATCATTGAAGGGATTTTCGAGTAGGGGGTGTGTTATATTTATGATTATTTCTATATATATAATGAACACGATCACAATTATTTTATTGCAACTCCAGCTTGACAACCTCTGACGGGCCAACTGGTTTTATATAAGAATACAGTTTTATTATACAAAAAAAAAAACAAACAAAATTCAATATTACATTATTAGCCTGTTTGAGAAATGTTAGCATACATAATATTTATAGTGGTTAGTAACCCTTACTGCTATGCTATAGGTCGTGGGTTCGATTCCCACCTGAGTCTGAGTGTTCTTTGTGTCCGTTGTTTGTATGTTTGTAAAGTCCCCGCAACACAGAAGTAATTCCTAATGCGGGAGATGTCTTTCAAAAAAAAAAAATATATTTGTCATTGTATGTGTGACAAATTTTACAAAAAAACAATGAAAGGTCAATATTTTTAAATATGTTCAACTAACTCTTCCCCGTGACTTCGTTCGCGGAAAAGTTTATTTTTTTAAAGACAACTCCTGTGTCGCGGGGGCCTTCACAAACATTCAAACAACGGACACAAAAAACACCCAGACTCGGGACAACTATTTGCAAATCTCACAACCTTTTTTTGTGTGGGAGTTGAACCCACAACACTCGGCGCGCCGGCGTAGTGGTGAGGTGACCACTTAAAATATCATCCGTGCAGTTAAAAGTAAAAGTAAATTTTCCCACTGTATTTACCGTGTATTTTATATAGAACTGTATTTTTTTTCTGTATGCAAGGTACCCTATATCCTTCTCCGTACCCTTGGCACCCTGTACGCAAAATTTCATGAAGATCAGATGACATCGCAAAACATACAAACTAACAAAAATTTTTTTACGGAGATCAAATATTGTGACGTCAATCCCATCATTGTGACGTCATATATCACTTCCATAATTATCGGTCAAGTATTGGAGTCCCATACTATCTTTCGTAACACCGCCGAATAGCAGGTTTTTAGTTCACGGCAGCCTATAGCCAAGGGCGACGGATTGTAATAATGTATGCCTTACGAAACAAATTTGTGTTTAAAAAAAAAGGAGCTTTTAAATTAATGCGATATACAGAGTGGTACTTTTATTATTTATTATTAGTAACAACTGGCTTTAGCCGCAGCTCTGCTCGTGTTAATATAGATTTTGTCAATCAATCAGTCAATACACGCACCCACGCACGCATGCACGCAAGCATGCACGCACGCACGCACCCACGCACGCACGCACCCACGCACGCACGCACTCAGGCAGGCAGACACATCTGTATATACGTATCTGAGCGAGACGGACGAGATTTTCGATTTAGATTATCAAAATCCTTACCTTTTTACTTTAGTTCCGCCTAATCTCCGGAGCGGGTAGACCGATTTCCCCGAGACTGTCACTAACATATAGCTGGTGTTATAACAAGTAACTCAGGCTACTTTTATTTAAAAAAAAGAATTATAGTTCCGTTCAAAATATATATATGTATACACGAGAGAAGTCACGCAAGTTTGTGAGGATGAATGGATGTATGGATGTTTGTTACTCCTTCACGTAAACACTACTGAACCAATTGCCATGAAACTTGGTATGTAGATAGCTGGAGACCTGCATTACCACATAGGCTACTTTTATCCCGATATTCCCACGGCACCGAAACTTACGTTGGTGAAACCGCGGAGCGCAGCTAGTATAAAAAAAATAGAAGTTCATAATTCTTGGATAGTATTGTGTTCTTGCTAAGTTCGTTCAAAAATATCTTGAATGTGAAGAATGTCTTATTAAAAGGTTCCGTTCAAAATATATATATGTATACACGAGAGAAGTCACGCAAGTTTGTGAGGATGAATGGATGTATGGATGTTTGTTACTCCTTCACGTAAACACTACTGAACCAATTGCCATGAAACTTGGTATGTAGATAGCTGGAGACCTGCATTACCACATAGGCTACTTTTTATCCCGATATTCCCACGGCACCGAAACTTACGTTGGTGAAACCGCGGAGCGCAGCTAGTATAAAAAAAATAGAAGTTTATAATTCTTGGATAGTATTGTGTTCTTGCTAAGTTCGTTCAAAAATATCTTGAATGTGAAGAATGTCTTATTAAAAGGTTTTTATAAGCTTCACTTGTAAGAAACTAACTAAGTAAACTAATCTTGAACTCAATTTTAACCTAATTGACTGGCCTGTTAGCCAAAACTACTGAACCGATTGAGATGAAACTTGGTACGTAGATAGCTTTAGACCTGGATTAACATATAGGCTATTTATCCCGATATTCCCAAGGGATCGGGACTTGCGGGTGAAACTACGGGGCGCTGCTAGTTTATTGATGAAAAGATGAGCTAAAGAAGATTGTGTCGGTTATTAATTGTGAAACATGTTATATTATGATGTTTCTGCATAAATAATAATACAGGGTCGTACCATAACTATACATTCCTTAAGTCGTCATAGTCAATTACTATTACGAAAGGACATAACTCGAATTTTTTGTATTGTAAAATAGTCATTATGGAGGCTCCCACTTCTTTTTTAACGTCTGACACAAAAAGAGTTATAAGTTTAAAGTGTCTGTGTCTGTCTGTGGCATTGAACCTCCCAAAAGAAAAGACCGATTTTAGTGCGTTTTTTTTATTTGAAAGGTGACTTGATCGAGAGTGTTCTTAGATATAATAATAAATAATAATAATAATAACTCCACCCATCTCACACACGGCCGTCTGACCCCAAACTAGGCAGAGCCTGTACTATGGTAACCAGACTGCTGATAAACATACTTATATATTTCTAAATACATACATATTATAGATAAATTACACCCAGACACAGAACAAATGACCGTGCTCAGCACACAATGATTTGTCCTGGGTGGGAATCGAACCCACGACCTCTGGCTTAGCAGTCAGGGTCACTTACCACTAGACCAACAGGCCAGTCAAAATATATAATATACTAGCTGACCCGGCGAACTTCGTACCGCCATATTTTATTTCTCTAATCGCAACTAAGGAAATAAAACCCTTCCGGTAAAATCTAATTAGCTAAATTGAAAATAAAACTAAAGTACTCAATTGAAAAATTCATATTGTTGTACAAAATGACTCGTCCATCAGATGTTAAATCGCAAATAACAGACAAATAATTAGCTGAATTATACGGTATTTCGTTCACTACAAAATAAATTTAATTAATTTTATAGCGTCAACAACACGTGGTAATTATGCTGTTAAAATGTATGTGGCGGTAAGACCCATCATGGAGGATTGGCTCGAGAGACAGCACGGCAGCCTCTCCTACCGGCTGACGTAGGTTCTGACCGGCCACGGCTGTTTAGGCAAGTACCTGTGTCGCATAGGCCGGGAGCCAACGTCTGCGTGCCATCACTGCGGAGGCTGTCGCGAGTATACTGGACTCCATACTTTAGTGGAGTGCTCAGCGTGGACGCAACAACGCCGTGACCTCGCGGCGGCTATTGGGGTGGGAAGCCTCTCACTGGAGACCATGGTCCAAACTGAGAGTGCGTGGGAATCCGCTGCCTCTTTTTGTCAGGAAGTGATGGCAGCTAAAGAGGCAGCGGAAAGGGAACGGGAGAGGGCTAGTACTCTCCCGTCCCGAAGGAGAGGCACCAGGTGCCGGAGAGCGCAGAACGATCTCCGGGCCTCCATGAGCGCTGGCCTGGGGGTAACGGGTGTGGCTGCCCGTTACTCTAGCAGAAGCAGGCCTGAGACGGTGGCTCGTCGTGTTCCGCGCGCGCCTCTCTACACTGGAAGGGGGGCAAGGCCCGGCGCTCGCAAGGGCATGGCTGCCTTTTGTTTAAAAGGCGGCCAAGGTCTGCCAGGGTTCTCGGGGACTTCCTTCCTAGGGTATACCCGAGTCCCTTGCAATAGACTTATTTATGACGGAACACCGTGTGGTTTTAGTCGGTTCGAATCCGACATACCACTTCACTGGCAGCGCCAGTGGAGTGATGACCCGAGGGGGTTTCCACACGATTAAAAAAAAAAAAAGTAGGGAGAGTCTCCCTACCACTTTAAATTATTATATCTACTATTTACATTTTATACTATTTTTGTGGAGAAACATATATTATTTAATTTAACCCAATTTTTCACTATTTGTTGCGGAAAAAAAATTACGTGATAGCTCCCGAGGCGCCCATCTCCCCCACGTGAGATTGGGTGAAGATTTTGCTCGACCCCCTCCCCCGCCTTAACGCCTCATTAATGGACGCCCCTAACGAGCCTGGTACGCTCCGTTGTGGTGAATAATAAACTAACTATTACAACATATATTTTCAGAAATATTTATTGTATGTTCGGTTTATTATTGCGATGGCATATTAGGTTAATGCACGTATAGTATGTGGATATAGTATATCAAGTGTCACTATTTGACATGATACATTTGATCTAAGGTTACAGCCTTTGAACCTACCACAGCAGCATTGATGATCATGGACCATGGTGGTTTATATCCTAAAATACTGCGTCCTACGAATGTAAACTTTACATGCAATTTCTTTATCTCATTTTGTATACTAAGCTATAAACACTTCTGATGTGGAAGAGCCATGCTCTGCACGTATGAGCCGGCCCGATCGGAGTGATACCACGGATTTAGTGAAACAATGATTTCATTGTTTTTCGCCGCGTGAGTGAGGTTACCGGAGGCCCTAACCCTTCCCTCTCCCCTATTCCCGCCCTTCCCCTCTCCCCCCTCTACTCTCCTTTAATCTTCCTCTGCCATCTTCCCGCTCTTCCCTCCTCTCCCCCTTTGCTCTATTCCCACCTTAAAGGGTGGCAACGCACTTGTGACTCTTGAGTTACAGGTGCCCATGGGCGGCGGTGGTCATTTAATGTTATTTATTATGTAATCGTTTCTAACATAAATAAAAAAAAAACGCGTCACAGAAAACCGGCAGTGAAGCAATGATTGGAGACCATAACCCTTCCCTCTTCCCTTATTCTCCCCCGACCCGCACTCTACCTCTTCCCCCTTCCTCCCCTTGAAAGGCCGGCAATGCACTTGTGACTCTTGAATTACAAGTGCCTATAAAATGGCGGCGGTAGTCGCTTACTATCAAGCGTCTCGTCTGCTCGTTTGCCCCCAGTATCCTATAAAAAAAAACACATTACAAAAATACACAAACGGCATAGTGACAAAATTACATGTTTAATTAACTATTAATTGAATGAAGTCAGTAACCACATGAAACGCAGCATGATGAATTTACAACAGCCTGTATATAACACACGTAAACGTAATCGTGCATAAATGATTCACTGTGTCAGCGAATAAGTTGCATAAGAAGAACATTGAAATCGATACAGTAGTTTCATATTCCAAGGTTACATATAAACACACAGGTGTTATCTGCAGAAATTTGTGAATAATCAATTACACTGTCCTTATGGCAAGCGGTTACCTACATATATGAACACTTCTAACACCCGTGTTTTCTCTTCCTATAGGACTTTAGCCGCCGTTCTTACCAACAGATGTCTTCTGTCTTCTTTAGGGGGCTCTAGGATCTAAGTTGAGCAGGTTTTTGGAATTTTAAGCAGTATCCATTATGCTCATGTAAGCGAATAAGCGCTAACTCGATAGGTTTGCGCGCTTATTCGCTTACATGAGCATAATGTGGCGCGTATTAAAGTAGAAGATAAGGTAACGTGTCTAGTACCTACATGATTAGTTTCACAGAACTGTTGCATATTATTTTTAAACGACGAAAAATTTTTAAAAGGTTCTCAATCAACCCGTATAATTATTTTTAGGGTTCCGTTCCTCAAAAGGAAAAGGAACCCTTAAATATCGCTTGTTTCACTGTTTGTCATGACCCTTTTTCTCAGTAAAGGGTGGACGCATCATGTTGAAATTAATACCAAATACTTATGTCTGCGGTCCCAAGTATTTAAGTGAACGCAATCAAAGGATAAGGATTACGCCTTAGATTTTCACAAACTTGAACATATGGCAGGTAAACCAAAATCTATAGGGTACTTCTTATTGACCTAGCATCATGAAAAAACAATTTAAAATCCTCCACTTTCATGATTTCAAAACATTGTATTCAATGAAAGCCCCGCGTCGCCGGCGTCTATCTTTCACCATAGACAAAGAGAATGTAACCATAGATTTTTTTTATTTGTTAAAGTTTAATTATTTGTGACTATAAAATTATGTTTGTCTTTAATATTAATCGTTATTTTAATGTGTAATTTGAATATAAGTTTAGTATCTTAAAATTATTTGATAGCATGATGTCCGTTTATGTCACTTGGCCTTAGCAGAATACCAGCGCCTCTTCGCTAATCGTGCGAAGTAGCAGCAAGCAGAAGTCATCATCATCCTCCGCGCCTTTTCCCAATTAAGTTGGGGTCGGCTTTCAGTCTAACTGCGATACGGCCGAACTTTGATATTTTACGTGAAGCGGCTGCCATCAGACCTCCACAACCCAAGTACTAGGCGATATTGAAGTTCTGTAGTTAGACCAGGTTGTCGGACTTTTTAGGGCTCCAACTACCCGTAACGAATGCCACAGATGTTTATTTCTTTTATTAACTTTGGTAAGAAGCGAAGCCTTACAGCACAAGTAAAGGAAAATATCTGAAAGTCATTCACTTGATGTTGTATCTCATAAAAAAAAAGTATATGTGTTTACAAACTTCTATTTTGCGGTTGAAAAAGTTGACTTTGTCGGATATCGATGTATGGGAAAGTATTTTTAAGAATTGCAAAGTTCGTCTTCCGGAAAATCTTCGAGAATTGATACCCGGATACGGAACCCTCGATGCGCGAGTCAGACTCTCACTTGCCCGGTTATTTTTTTTTATGGTATAGGGACAAACGAGCGACGGGTCACCTGATAGTAAGTGACTACTGCCGCCCATGCAATCTGCAACTCAAGAGTCACAAGTGCGTTGCCTCTAAGGTGGGAGTAGGGAAAGAGAAGGAAGGATTAAGTCCGCCGGTAACCTCAATCACTCGGCGAAAGGCAATGAAAGCATTGCTTAACTGCTGGTTTTCTGTGTGGCCGTGTTATCACTTCGGTCGAGTCGGCCCATACGTGCCGCAGCATGACTGTCCCTTTTTAATGCTGTATTAATTATACCTACCTCTAGTTTCATTAATATCAGCCCTTTCCCTTCCGAAATATTACCTTTAATGTCATGGGGCGTACCATACGACCCAAAATTTTTACCATATCTTTCTAAAACACCTCGTATAGATATTTGTAATAGGTATAAAATACTAGTTAGTTTTACCTTGAAAATCTTGTGCATCTGAAAGCATATTTAAGAGAGTTTATGTTATTATTTCCTTCGTACAAGTAATAACGATAGCATAATGGCTTAGGTGTTGGAAGTGCGATCAAGTTATCGGGGGTTCGTACCTCGATAGACAGGGTCTTGGCGAAGTACACAGGCTACTTTTTGTCGCTAAAATAAAACAAAGAGATACTGATATTTTAAATTATTGCTCAAAATCCAAGTTTTGATAAGCAACTAGCGCGAAGTTGACCAGCCAGGTCATCGAAGAACAAGATAAAAATAATGGGACCAAGTACTGACCCCTGCGAAACACCGGTGAAATAGGAGATAACATTTTGTATGGTAAACCAATCATTTAACGAGTTTCAAATCAATCAATCAGTCTATTGCAGTTCATTGCTGGACAAAGGCCTCTCTCCTAACATGCGCCATAGCATCTGGTTCTCAGCCATCCGCATCCAATCTACCCCAGCTACTTGCTTCAGGTCACAGGCCATCTGGCTGGGGGCGTCCTACCTTCCGTTTTCCGATTCGCCGTCTTCGGTTTCTCGAGTTAGGTGTATATAAAATCATCAAAGATATATTCTAATTCTACGCAGACTAAGTTGCAGGAATCATGTAAAAATTAAGAAGCAATAATTAAGTATATTAAAACTAATTAAAAATATGCATATACAGACTATTTACATGCATGCGTCAAAAAATTCCTCCGCATCGTCGCTTACTGGCAGTGTTCGCAGAAGGCTGGCAGCTGGCATTATTACGAAAAAAAAAATGAATGTTTAAACCCAGTACCGAAAACATGCCGACAGTTCCCGAACAAACCCGAGCGCGTGTGACGTCATAATGTTAATTTTTACTCATCGTAGCACACAGCTGATACAGTGTAGAAGACACTGTACTATCGTGAAATTCCAACATTATTACATCACAAACATGGCGACAAATTTATCAATTTTGAATTGTTTATAACTAATTTAAAAAAAAAAACATTTTCGCATCTACTTTTAATATAATCTTACTAATATTATAAATGTGAAAGTTTGGATGGATAAATGTTTGTTACTCTTTCACGCAAAACCCAATGAACCGATTGCGATGCCGCTGATGAACTTGGTATGCAGATAGCTGGAGACCTGGACTAACGCATAGGCTACTTTTTATCCCAATATTCCCACGGGATCGGGACTTCCGCGGGTGAAACCGCGAGGCGCTGCTAGTTTATGATAAAGTTTTAAAATATATAAATAGAATCGATTTTTTTTTTCAACAACCCAATTCTCTGTGCAAGAAAAGGACCCGCCTTCTGGTCACGAGAAGTGTTGATCAGTCGCTGAGCTAGAAGCAATATGTTTCAGATTCAGTATTTGCAATCTGGGACAAATGGTCAAGTAGCCTCACGATAATAAGTTATTATGCATAACTTAAAATGTAAACTTAATATTTGGTGTCGTAACAAGGTGCGATTAAAACGCCGTTATGTAACACTTACGTGAATGACAGCTATTGTTGTTTTATGGTGTCGGTGTCCTTTACACCATAGGTTCCTAATCTTTTAACGTTCAACGGAAAACTCATTAAATCTTTATAATTTTATGGAACCCCACATAAAAAAACAAGGACATACTCAGTTATTTAGAAAGTTCCATTCTTCAAAAGGAAAAAAAAAGGGACAAGTGCAAGTCTGACTCGCGTACCGAGGGTTCCGTAAGCAAACAAACTTGAATGTAGATAGTACGATCATCTCGATGATTTTTGCCTGTCTTTTTCGAAAGACAAACTTAACTTTGCGGTTGCGATGTACGAAAGAGTCAACAATTCAACCGCAAAATATAAGTTTGTAATCACAAAAACTATTTTTTTATGTGATACAACAACAAGTTAGTGACTGTCGGATTTTTGCATTTACTTTTGCTGTCCGATCTTGCTTTTTACCAAATTTTATGATTCTGGGTAAATAGGAAGTACCCTACAGGTTTTGATTTACCTGCGAAATGTTAAAATTTGGTCAAATCCAAGGCTTAAGCGGCCATATCTATTGATTGCGTTGATATAGAAACTTGATTTTTTTACAGCTTTAAGGGACCGCAGTTTTATGTCTTTGGTATTAATTTCAACTTGATATGTCCACGGGTTCCTAAAAAAAATGGTCCTGAGACATTTAATTTTGTTTCGTTACTAAGAAAATCCATAAAAATTGACTCCGAAAAATTTTCAAGTTAGTTTTTATGGGTTGTCTCAATAACTGAGTGAATAGTTCCAAAATATAGAAATACACACCATTTCACATCTTCAACTTTACACGTTCCACCTGCTTTTATGAGAAACTGGGGTAAAAATACCTTGAAATTCAAACGTTCATAACTTGTAAACGGATAGTTTTGTTCTGACATTCTTATTGTAACTGCATCCTTTTTTTTTTAACGTGTGGAAACCCCCACGGGTCGTCACCCGACCTGGGCTAAGCGGTAGGGTGGTATGTCGGACTCGAACCGACTAAAACCACGCGGTGTTCCGTCACAGTCCATATTACCAGGGCCTCAGGTGTACCCTTACAAGGAAATCCCTGTGAACCCTGGCAGACTTGGCCACCTGTTAAACAACAGGCGACCCCACTGTGTTGTGGGGGATTTTATCCCCTGTCGGTAAAAGAGGCACGCGCGGACCACGGCGCCACCGTCTCGGGCCTGCTTCTGCTAGGGCACCGGATAACCCTGTCCGTCGCCCCCAGGCAAGCGCTCATGGAGACCGGAAATCCACTTGCTCTCTCCGACACCTGGTGCGTCTTCTGCGCGATGGGAGATTACTAGTTCTCTCCCTTTCCCTTTCCGCCTCCTCCTTGTCTCCTTGCAAAACGAATCCCACGCGCTCTCGCTCTGGACCATGGACATAGTCATGGTCTCCAAGCGAGAGGCTACCCATAACTAGGGCTGTCGCGAGGTCAGCACGCTGCTGCGTCCATGCAGGGCACTCCACTAGAGTGTGGAGTGCGGTATCCTCGCGGCAGCCCCCGCAGTGGTAGCACACAGACGTTGGCTCCAGGCCTATCCGACACAGATACTTCCCAAAACAGCCATGTCCATTAAGTACCTGCGTCATCCGGTCGGAGAGGCTGTCATGCCGCCTCTCTAGCCAATCCTCAATGACGGGTCTTACCGCCACGATCGTGGCGTGCCTTATTGTAACTAACTGCATCCTAGAGTCATACATTTTCAGTAATTTAAGTAAGTGTTCCTTTTGCAAATACACCCTGTATATTTCTAAATACACAGGGGGTATATATTATAGAACAATGACACATAGACACAGAACAAAAATCGTGTTCATCACACAATTATTTCTTATGGGTGGGATATCGAACCCTTGACCTCTGGCTCAGCAGTCAGGCTCACTAACCACTAGACCAACAGATCAGTCAAAGACATTCAGTAGGTACATAAAAAAAAAACTTTTCCTTGTGTGAAAACCCCCACGGGTCATCACTTCACCGGAACTAACATTGAAGTGGTATTTCAGAATCGAAGCAACTAAAACCACACTGTATTTCGTCATAAGTGAGTATAGTGCAGGGGACCCAGGATACCATATGAAGGAAGCCTCTAAGAACCCCTGCAGACTTTGATCGCCTTATCAGAAGGCGATCAAAGTCTGCAGGGGTTCTGCTAGACGAGAGAGGTGCGCGCGAAACAAGTCACGCCACCGTCTCAGCTGTTATTACTTACGTTACGACATAGGAAATTCCGGTTCTTATTGTAACCAAACGAATTATCCAAAACTTCGTCTAATCTCTATGCAAATATTTGTGATATGAACAAATTCATTTTGGCGGCCGCATTTCACAATAAGTGGATATAAAAATGTTGTGAATTAGGACGGCCATGAACGGGCGGCTTTTAAACGACTTTTTTGTCGCAGTTATGGTTTCGATATTCGTGATAGAGTGAAATAAAAATTGTTCGAAAACGTGATTGATCACTTGTTTTGTGGTTTTATAATATGATATTGCAGAGTCATACTTTACGTAATAACTAATTAGCGTAACGTTTATTCCGCGTAATTACCATTTTTTCATAACTGTGTAGTGTGCCTATTATAAACTTCTAGGCATTTTTACGACGATATCTACCTTTTATTTATGTGTAATATGAATAACTGTTTATTTATAAAGCGCCGACACATAATATTCACGGAGCCACACTTCATGAGGTAGGTATATTTTCTTGTGCAACGTCAGATTTTGTTTTTAATACACAAACACAATTTTAGAACAATTTGCTTACGAAGTAATCTGGAAGTAACTGTTGCACGGGACTATTTCACGTCGAAATGTTGATGTGGAAACTGTACATTTTAGCGGGATAAGATAGCTCATGTGCTGTAGGGGTATATTCTATTTCTGAGCCAAATTTCACCCAGATCCGTTTAGACATTCTGGCGTGATTGAGTAACAAATAAATATTCATCTATCCAAACTTTCGCATTTATAATATTACTAGCAGCGCCTCGCGGTTTCACCGGGATAAAAAGTAGCCAATGCGGTAATCCAGATCGGTTCAGTGGTTTTAGCGTGAAAGAGTAACATTCATCCAGCTATCCACCGAAACTTTCAAATTTATAATATAAGTGGGATAGTAGGAAAAGGGTAAATGGCGCTCTTTTAAAATTGTCACAAATTGTAGTCTTACTTAACACAAGTTAGTGATAACTGATAAGTGAACACTTGTCTAGTGACACTCATAGCCTAAGAGTTCTCTTCACATACTACTAAACAAAGCGTTCATTGTCCTAATAAGCTGCAAGAAACAACACAAATACACAATCTGGTCTAGCCAGTGCACCCAAATGGCAAAAACTTGGCAAAAACGGGGATTGAGCCTATGCAACGTAAGGCTGCGTTTCCACCAGAGATGTGCGAGATAAGTGAGCGGTGCGAGGATGCGTAACGAAGCTGTGAAAGAGCGTTTCCACCAGAGATGTGCTAGGCCGCTGAGCGGTACGAGGATGCGTAGCGATGCTGTGAAACGGTGCACAAATGAGTGGTGCGACGATGTACAATACCCATCGACCTCTAACAAACACCGTCTAGCACACATCCCTCGCACATATCTCTCGCACACAGCCCTCGCACCCATCCCTCGTTTGTTTTGTACGTACAAAAACCTCGCGCCGCTAAGCCTTTAAACAGGCGGTGCGCTGAGCGAGGCTACGTAAATGAAGCGATTTTATTGGTTCTTAACAAACACATCCCTCGCTAGGCATCCTCACACATCTCTGGTGGAAACGTAGCCTTATACTACAGGCTGTGTGGTACTTGCGTCAACATGATTGAACAACAGTCGTTCCTCTTACACATACTGCTATAATTATATCTCAATCAGGCGTTATAAAGTTTAATTAGTACGTGGCATGGTGGCCACTTTCTATCGGCTATCACTTATTTTTTTGGTTACTTGAGACTATACTTGATGAAGAAGTATATTTATAAAAAAATTCCAAGTATTTACCGGTTATCATGAACTCAACGTTTGTCTTGCTGTGTGTTTCGGTTACTAGCTGTTGCTGCGACTTCGGGAATAAAGTAAAAAATTATTTATGAGTGACTGAGTAACAAACATTCATAATAAGTAAGACAATAAGATTGATAGAAACTTTTAAACTTTCGCGTACCATGATATAACTACGTATTGAGACGGGAATTAACGCGAAAGCCTGTGACTACGACAGTGCAACCTGGTCGAATCGTCAGGCAATTCAGAGATATGTAATACCTTATGTATTTCGTGATCGCGTTAATTCCCGTGTAAAATAATACATAATTATAAGATTGATATGAGAAAAAAGCCACAGCAGCGGTAATGTTTATTATATTAAAACTTTCGCGACTTTTGTACATTGTATAAATCGGAGCTTAATCGTGATTATATTAATACAACTTATCAAGCGTGGTCACGGGCGGTGCAATTCGATCAAAACGTTAAGTAGGTAACCAAAATAGCGTAGATTGAAAGTTTCCGACAAAAGTGCCAAAGACTTTAGTATATTCGCATCCTTAATCTTCTCTTCTTCATATTTCTGAATATTTTCTAGGAATGTAAAAGTTATGCCATGAAGGTGGAATACCAGATGCGTCGTGTAGAGGCAAAACAATTCAAACTTCGTGCCTGCCACATTTAGTTAGCTGATCTCTGTTAGATGCTTAATCTTTGGTAATTCGTTGAGGTTATATATTTTTTGTCGTCATTGTTGGTGTACAAACCAATGCTGATTAATGGATATTCCCCCATTGTAATCGAGGGGGGAAAACCCATTAACGACATACATACTATTGTATATGTCATGCCCATTACAGTATTTTTTTCGAATTCATACAAACTATTGACGGGCCTGTTGATGTAGTGGTTAGTGATCCTGACTGTTAAACCAGAGGTCGTGGATTCGATTTCCACACAGGACAAATAATTATTTCGATCGTGGTCATCACACAATTATGAGCACGATCATTTGTTCTGTGTTTTTGTGTAATTATCCAGTAGTAGGTATATAAGTATGTTTATAAGCAGTCTGGTTGCCATAGTACAGGCTCTGCCTACTTTGGGATCAGACGGCCATGTGTGAGGTGTCTTAAGTTATTATTATTATTTTAATATATCAAATGCGTCATCCATCCTCCGCGCCTTTTTCCAACTAAGTTGGGGTCGGCTTTCAGTCTAACTACGAAGTGACTGCCATCAGACCTCCACAATCCAAGTACTAGGCGATATCGAAGTTCTGTAGTTAGACCAGGTTGTCGGGCTTTTTAGGACTCCAACTACCCGTAACGAATGCCACAGATGTACGTATGGCACCCGGGATCGACGGTTTAGCGTGCTCTCAATGCACTCATCCGAGGCACGGAGAGGTCTCAATGTGTTAAGAATCATCTATTCTAGACTCACCTGGCTAGTATTAGTTAATTTTGTAATGTTCTAATATATATCAAATGTCATATAATTTCTTTTAATTCCTTTTTCTACCACTGAGGTTTATATACAAATACAGACAAATACGATTTAGAAATATATGAATAGTTTCGAATTTTGAAAGTATTAAAAAGTTATTTAAAATATACGGTTTTACTCACGTGTATATTTCGGGGATGCCCGACTGGTTTCGGACTCGACGGGACCTTTATCAAGGGGTAAGGTGTCCTGCCGCGCCGGTTGCAGGTGCCAGTCTGGTATTTTTGCCTCAGTAGGTGGAATGTGTAAATCTTTAACTAAATGTTTCACTTTATATGTTCCACCTGCTTCTATGAGAAACCGTATTAAAAATACTTGGAAATTCAAACGAACATAACTTGCCACCTGCTTCTATACGAAACCGTGGTAAAAATACTTGGAAATTCAAACGGACATAACTTGCCACCTGCTTCTATGAGAAACCGTGGTAAAAATACTTGGAAATGCAAACGGACATAGCTTGCCACCTGCTTCTATGAGAAACCGTGGTAAAAATACTTGGAAATTCAAACGGACATAACTTGCCACCTGCTTCTATACGAAACCGTGGTAAAAATACTTGGAAAATCAAACGGACATACCTTGCCACCTGCTTCTATGAGAACCCGTGGTAAAAATACTTGGAAATTCAAACGGACATAACTTGTAAACGGATAGTGTTTTTTTAATTTTTTTTATTGCAACTGCATGCTAGATTCATGCACTTTCGGTTATTTAAGTATGTGTTCCATTTACAAATACAGCCTGTATTAAAAATAATACTATATATTATTTGATACAAAAGTGCAAAAAAGTAAATATGATTAAAATGTTGTCTGTTCCGTGAACTTTGAAGCTCCTAGCTTGGTAAAAACAGTGGTAAAATAGGTAGATATCAACGTTTTAATAAATATTATAATTGATTTGTTGTTTTGGTTATTAATTTAGTTTTATTCCTTTTTTTGCAATAAATAGGTTTTATTCTACCAACACTGACATACAAAAAGCAATAACCATAAAATGTATGACTGACCTTGACCCCCGAAACGCAGCGATTAGTCGATTCTGTGTAGATTGTATTACACACAAGCCGTTCAACGCAGTTTCACCTGCTTTTATGCTCACTGCTCCGTTCCTAAGAGTCGTAGCGTGATGTCACATAGCCTATAACCTTTCTCAATGAATACTCTATTCAATGCAAAAAGATTTTTTCAAAACCGACTGGTAGATTCAGAGATTAGCGCGTTTAAACAATCAACCAAAAAACATTCTTCAGGTTTATTTTATTAGTATATATAGTAAAACTTCCAGGAATTTCTGATTTCTGCATTTTAATGTGAAATAAGATTGGGTATCGGCAGGGAATGATGTGTTTTGAGAGGTTTTTTACCCGAAGGTGGTGCCCGCGCTTTTGCAGGCAGGCGCTAGGAGGGTTCCGGATGTCTTAATAAAAGCTGTTCCATACGGCACACCGTGTGGTTTTAGTCGGTTCGATTCCGACATACCGCCCCATCGTAAACCCCGGTGGGGTGAAGGCCCGAGGGGGTTTCCACACGCACAAAAAAAAAAAAAAAGGGAATGATGTATTTTTAAGCTTCTGTTACATACCTGCTTGTGTGATTTTGTATGTAGGAAGCATTTCAAGTTTTAAACTTTTTTACAAAACGTTTTTTAACGTTTACCCAACTGCGTAACAGCTAAGGAAACATTAGGTTCTTCACGTAAACAGAGTACGTATGTATATGAGATTTTTATACCCTCGAAGTATAACATAATGTGAAATACCTGCATGTGCCGTTGTCGAAATCAAAAATTGAGACAAAGAAAACATACTAACTTTTAAACTTTCGCGTTCCATGATATAATATTATCTACGTATTAACGGGAATTATGTTTATATTATAATTATGAGTCAGCCTGTGACCACGGCCAGTGCAACCTGGTCGAAACGTCAGGCAATTCAGAGGTATGTAATACCTTTTCGTGATCGCGTTAATTCCCGTTAATACGTAGATAATATTATAAAAAACACATAGAAAACGTGGGAGAGCCATGCTTCGGCACGTATGGGCCGGTACGACTTCGCTCGATACCACGGCCTCACAGGAAACCGGTAGTGAAGCAATGCTTACATTGCATTTCGCCGCGTAAGTGAGTTTACCGGAGGCCCTAACCCTTCCCTCTCCCCTATTCCCCCTCTCCTCCCCCCCCCCCTCTCCCCTCTTCTCCTACTCCCACCATAAAGGGCGGCAACGCACTTGTGATTCTTGAGTTACAGGTGCCCATGGGCGATGGTAGTCATTTACCATCAGGTGACCCGTCTGCTCGTTGTACAATAAAAAAAATAGTTTTTATCAATGAAAATATCTGATAAAATTGAAACGTCACCTAAGAGACAGATTTTGCCACAGAGCCAAGGTAAGGAGGTGTAAGGGCTCTGGCAAGGTTATACGATGAATCCTTGGTTTTTGAACTAGAGGCCTGAAATTTGGCATGAAGGTAGTATATACGTAGGACACATCAGCCAAGATTTATCGACAGTGCTGGATTAATGTATGCTACATTCAAACATCTTCCGGACTTGGTCAAATTAAATATCTTTATTTCATAAAATTGATCATCAATTATTCATTAATTTACAAAATTATTATTATTATTAAAAATTATAGATCAACACACACAAGTCACCACAACAATAGTTTGCTTCGTCAAATGTAAAATTATTAAAGAAAATAATTATCTTTTAAAAACAGTATCACCGACTTGAATGTGCTTTTTAGTGGAATGTAGATGTATTTTGTTTAAATACAATATGGGTAGGCCAACTACACATCCTTAATGAGACAGCGATGTTTCGGAGCAAACGAAAATATCATCGATGTATACAATTTTTGGATATTTATTGATTTTTCGATAAAATTTAAATTGGACCACCTGGGAACTATAATCTTAGAAACAAAAAAAATTATTTTCCAAATTGGTTCAGGCGCCTTGGAGTAATCGGGGAACATACATAAAAAAAAGCTTCCGACGAATTGAGAACCTCCTCCTTTTTTGAAGTCGGTTAAAAATGGATAACATAATAATATCATATCTGCCTGTGTCGATCTATACCCACCCGTTTCCAAATGGTTGAGCCTTGTGAGAAGAAATCGGGCAAACAAACTCACGGCCACTTTAAAAAAAAAAACCAGACAGTTTTAAGAATATTCAGTAAATTTTATTAGTACATCATTTTGTTATTATTAAAAGTAAATAAAAATGGATATGACAATAGGGAAACAGAAAATAAACGGAAAAATATAAAAGAATAACATACGACATTGAAAATAAGAAACATTCACGTCTCCACCGTACCACATAGCATAGTTTTATCTTCCTGAAATTTAGGGAAAATAAGATAATCCAAAGATTTTTGATAAATTTTGCCAGAGCGCCTATCCATATCCAGTGTTGCCAGTGCTTATATGCATCAACAACTGCTTCTCATTGAACCGGTTGTGTGCTTGTTTGCGGTCACACCGAATTAAAAGTCGGTGCAAGGTTAGAAATAGTTAAAACTTAGGCTTGGTATGCGTTTGACCATTAAATCGTTGCTTAACCAGACATTTATATAATGTATGGACGCAAATCCCAACATTGACCTCAATCGCTAATTAAAACATGTCTCACATGAAGAAATAATATTACAAACTTACGACTAGTAGCAGCGATTAGTCGCAGTTTCATTCACAGTATTTACCTTTTAACACATATTTTATATAGATAACACAATTTTATTCTAATATTATTGTTAGGACTATTGCCTCAAAAGTCGCTTTTATTACCGTGTTCGCAACTGAGGACAAAATTTCTTGGTGTGTCAATGTATTTAATATCTTTTGGATTATTTTATATAGTTATTTTATATTTATATAGTTATTATTGCCCAACTAGCAAAAAGTCATCATCCTCCGCGCCTTTTCTCAACTAAGTTAGGGTCGGCTTTCAGTCTAACTACGATACGGCCGAACTTTGATATTTTACTAGCAGCGACTGCCATCAGACCTCATAACCCAAGTACTAGGCGATATCGAAGTTCTGTAGTTAGACCAGGTTGTCGGACTTTTTAGGGCTCCAACTACCCGTAACGAATGCCACAGATGTTCGTATGGCACCCGGGACCGACGGTTTAACGTGCTCTCCGAGGCACGGAGGGGTCTCAATGTGTTAAGAATGGTCACTCATCCTAGACTGATCTGGCTAGTACTACTTAACTTTATAATGTGAATGTAAAAAACCGAGTAGGTACTCGGTTACCACTTAGCCACGAGCCCCTAGAGCCCAATTAGCAAAAAGTGGTCTTAGTCATCAATGCGCTTTTGGCAAGAGCTATAGCATTGTACTTTAGACTTGTAGTCCGTCTTGCAGTGCCGATTTGGGCACAAACCTCAAGACTTATATAAACTAATATTATAAAGAGGAAACATTTGTGTGTATGTTTGTAATGTTTTCACACAAAAACTACTGGACCGATTGCGATGAAACTTGGTATGTTGATAGCTGGAGACCTGGATTAACGCATAGGCTACTTTTTATCCCAACATTCGCACGGGATCGGGACTTACGGGGGTGAAACAGCGAGGCGCTGCTAGTTAGTTATATTTTCAACCGCACTACTTTGTGCTTCAGATCCTAAAATTTGGCAATTTGAGATACATTTTAGAGAGTATGCCATAACTCAGTTACATTGCTAATCTGAGACGTTTAGTTTTTTGAAATTATATTTTCGTAACATCGAAAGCCAGCAAGGACATAATGATTCTCAAATGATGATATATATAATTATGGTATGATATGATGTGCTGGAAGTGAAATATTAATACGAAGTTAAGTTTTCTGTCAATGGTTTTCAGTAAAAATTCGATACCAGGCAATATAATGGTATTTTAATTATATTTATAAGAAACAAAATGTTGCCATTATCTTGACTGAGACTATTACAACATTTGTGCTCTGTAGATTTGCTTTTATAAAATCTTTACACTGCACTAAGACTTATGTGATGTTATTGACGCAATTGTGTAAATTGGGGTTCCTCTAATGAAAATAAAAACCATATAATGGTACTTTTGAAAGTACATACATAAGCTATATTAAATATTCACATTTGTTGGGTGAGAAATGGTCCGTAACTAATACGAATGTTACATTAATATTTACTTTAATGAAGCATCCGGATTTTGTGGTTATTTCTAGTCAGCTTTCTAAATCTTTTAATTCCGACACTTAAGACCCTAAATAAGCATATAAATTAGAAAGTTTTGCTGGTCCTTCGTATATTCCCACAACCATACAACAAACAAAATCTGTTAGCCTACTATAGAGTTACAGATTTTTAGTAGATAAGTTTTAGACATTATATATTCTCATTTTCGGACATTTCCTATTTAGTTTTATACCAATTCTATTGACATGTTTGGCTTCAATTATTATTGTATATTTTTTGTTTAATCCTAATTATTTTACGTGGGAGAGCCATGCTTCGGCACGTATGGGCCGGCTCGACTCCGCTCGATACCACGGCCTCACAGAAAACCGGTAGTGAAGCAATGCTTGCATTGCATTTCGCTGCGTGAGTGAGGTTACCGGAGGCCCTAACCCTTCCGTCTTCCCTATTCCCGTCCTTCCCTTCTCCCCTCTTCTCCCTCCCCCTCTTTTCCTACTCCCACCTTAAAGGGCGGCAACGCACTTGTGGCTCTTGAGTTACAGGTGCCCATGGGCGGCGGTAGTCATTTACCATCAGGTGACCCGTCTGCTCGTTTGCCCCCTATACCATAAAAAAAATATATATATTGGTACGCCTAATTGGCAGAGCATAGAGGACATAAAAATGTAATAATATTTGATTATCAATTGTACCTATGTATCCCAATAAATTACTGATTTCTGATATCATAGATGTAATATCTGGGAACTCCAAAATATTGCACAAAATTGGTAATAATTGATGTCTGGAGCTCTGATAAACTGATAAACCGTCAATATTTATATTGAGTGAAACTTTATCTGGCAACTCATGTTAAAGTTCCAAGTAAATATTCAGCTGCCTTGTTAAGCCATGGTGCCAATAATGCCCAGACTATACTGGTGTTAAACATATACTTTGAACATTCGTTTTCAGATGGGTACTAGGATCCGTTGGTAGAGTATTTGGTATTCTTTTATTGATTACTAGCAGCGCCCCGCGTTTTCACCGGGAATAATTTCACAATATCGGGATAAAAAGTAGCCTATATGTTAATCCAGGTCTCCAGCTATCTACATACACATCCATACTCACAAACTCTCATGTTTATAATATTAGTAGGATTACAAGCAACTCCCGCAAATCTGCAAGGAATTTTGCATTTTAAGGCTCAAGTTCTGATATTGTCTCGAAATTCGTCATTAATTTCTCCAGTACCAGTCATTACTACGTTTGAGACATAATCTGAATCAGAATCATAACCAGAAGAAATCAATAAATCTACTTAACCACTAGATCGCTGTTATGGTTTGTAAGTTGCTCTTGCCCAAGCAGATCCTCGGACATTTCTTTTTTCTTCATTTCAGGTTTTTCGTTGCAAAAATGTACAGAACCACTAGTTTAATGTCAATATTGCGTATTTTTGGGTCTCGAGAGGGAAACTGCATTTTTTCTGTAATTCTTTGTATTTTGAAAGATTTTTTTTCTAAACGCTCCTTATTCTTATAAAGCGGTCCTTAGACGATCATGCGTTACGTGCTGTCAGGCATGTATGACCGTTTAATTGTATTTATTGATGTAAATGACATGCAAACTACGTGCTGGCAGTTGATTGGCAATTCCTTTTATTTTTATATTTACAAATTAATCTTAATATATATAAATCTCGTGTCACAATGTTTGTCCTCAATGGACTCCTAAACCACTTAACCGATTATAATAAAATTCAGTGTGCAGTTCGATCCAACTTGAGAGATAGGATAGTTTAAATCTCAAATTATAGTCGCAATTTTAATTTATTGCTAATTATTTGTCTGTTATTATTTGACAGTCACAATTATCTGTTAACTCCAAATGATTCTAACAGATGTCGATACCTTTCGACTGGGTTGAGTAAGTAATCAATAGATGGCGCTGCTATGGTAAATCTACGAACGTGTCATATAAGCTACATTTTAACAGCATAATTACCACGTGTTGTTGACGCTATAAAATTAATTAAATTTATATTGTAGTGAACGAAATACCGTATAATTCAGCTAATTATTTGTCTGTTATTTGCGATTTAACATCTGATGGACGAGTCATTTTGTACAACAATATGAATTTTTCAATTGAGTACTTTAGTTTTATTTTCAATTTAGCTAATTAGATTTTACCGGAAGGGTTTTATTTCCTTAGGTGCGATTAGAGAAATAAAATATGGCAGTACGAAGTTCGCCGGGTCAGCTAGTTTATTTATAAATCTAACTTTGACAAAAACATTTCCATACCAGCGCAGAAGACCTCTTCACTGTACTATCTATATCGACGGTATAAAATGATTGTCATGAATATATAATATATGATTATCATGAATATAATATCAAGTGAGTTATCATGCTGCATCATAGACACTCAATAAGTCCTTCATGCCGCATGATGATTCAGCATGTCATGCCGCATGATCGTCTAAGGACCGCTTTAAACAACAATTTTAAACAATTCATGCCATCATTGGTCAAAGGTTATGTACCTATTTATATGCCATACTTTTTGTGGATTAACCAAAAGACAAAAAACATATAAAGCCGCCGCCAGCCTTCTGTAAAAAACGCACAGTTAACAAAAAACATATAAGCAATAATCGTGAGCTTTTAACTGCTAAAACCAGTTATTAATTTGCGAAAACAACTTAACTGCCAAAAAACGAGTTACGCGCGCCATACAGCTGCCATGCCTGCCATATTGTTATTAAAAATAGGGGCAAACTATAATAGATGATAAGACAGTTCACTGTTTAATAAATATGAGTTAATAGACATTATTATGACTATTTATACCGGTAACGCAACGCTGTTGGTCGGTTGATAAATAGTGGTAATAAGTTAATAACAATTACTTGAGTGCAGTTACTATTATTTAGTGATTTTGATAGTTTATAGCGATAGCGGTGAGAGTGTTGCTAACATAATGATATGTTACCCCATACATCCAAAATCTGTTCAGGTATTTAGAAGTTATGGCGGAATAAAGAAACTCACATACATGAATCCTGAAAATATCACCCACATTTCTTGACCAGTCATGTAAAAAAGGCTAAATATCCTTGTACGGAACTCGGAATTCCACTCAAATCCGGCTCGACGTTATTAAGTATTCAATTTTATCACATTACTGACTGGCTTAATGTGTTTGTATAATGGCATGTTTTAGAATATTGCCATGATAAGGCTTAATATCGCCCTCTGCAAATTGTTTAATATTCCCATACTCCTTAATTTGGTAAAAATACGCACGATCCGTCTAATATAAGTTACCGGTTCAACAGATTAATGAATAAAACAGATGACTTATTTAATAAATAACAACTCTTGCGTAGGTAATAATTTCAAGGACAGCGCTGAGTCACAATACTGGATAGATATTATTACCGTGCCATAGTACAGACTCTGCCTAGTTTGGAATCTGATGGCCGTGTGTTAAGTTATTATTATATTAACTATAAAATAGAATCAGTTAATCCTAGTTTTCAACTGTAATAATGGTCGCATTCAATTACACCCTCCTTATTATAATTATTACGTTAACATATCTTTCCATAATTATACAAAATATTTCGCTATTCAAACAATTTCATCCAAATTAATTTGTTACGATTCGTTATGTGTGTCAGTTAGCAAAGTTATATTGCGTCATTTCATATGAATAGTGTATTAATAGTAAATAATATACATATGTCTTGTAATTTTCTTCCCGCGACTTCGTCCGCGTGGAATAGTGTCTTTATGGAAAATTTTACTTTCATACAACTTTTCATCCCCACCTTTCAACCCCTTACACCCCTTTTTCGCATTAAAAAGTAGCCTATGTCCTTTCTCAGGCTCTAGACTATCTGTGTACCAAATTTCATTTAAATCGGTTCAGTAGTTTTGGCGTGAAAAGGCGACAGACAGACAGACAGAGTTACTTTCTCATTTATAATATTAGTAGGGATTTAGTCTATTAGACTGATTTTATCTCAAAATTTCGTCTGCGTTTATAAATTTTCCTCATTTTTGCTATATTTTTCATTGATACTTTTTTTTTTTATGGTATAGGGCAAACGAGCAGACGGGTCACCTGATGGTAAATGGGCACCTGTAACTCAAGAGTCACAAGTGCGTTGCCGCCCTTAAGGTGGGAGTAGGAGAAGAGGGGGACGGGGGAAAGAGTGGGAAGAGGGGAAGGACGGGAATAGGGGAGAGGGAAGGGTTAGGGCCTCTGGTAGCCTCACTGACGCGGCGAAATGCAATGCAATCATTCGAGCGGAGTCGAGCCGGCCCATACGTGCCGAAGCATGGCTCTCCCACGTTTGAATACTCCGCTCCTATTGGTCGTAGAGTGATGTTATATGGCCTATGGCTTTCCAATTGGCCTGTTGGTCTAGCGGTTAGTGACCCTGACTGCTAAGCCAGAGGTCGTAGGTTCGATTCGTGGGATAAATAATTACGTGATTAGCACGAAAATTTGTTCTGTGTCTGGGGGTAATTTAATGTATTTAAAAATATATAAGTATGTTTATCAGTAAGGCTACCCGCTATATAACATCACGCTAAGACTAACAGGAGCGGAGTATCAATGAACAATTTTAGAAAAACGGAGAAAATTTACCTCTCACTTATGTGACTCGGACGAAGATGCGCTGATCAACTAGTATTCAATAAATACATACATTCATTAAAGAAGTTAGAACATCCGTGATTCGTAAAGAGATAATCTTTACACGGATGTGGTTAGCGTTTGAAATAATCTTATTATTAAACTACAATTGGTCATATCTTATAAATAAATCTATAAACAATTATTCAAAAACTACCTATTCATTACATACATATTTTCAAGAAAAACATAAAAAAAAGGCGTAAAAACAAAACCATGAATGAATAAAAAGCGGTAGCGTAATGGCTAAGGCGTCGGACTTGCGATCAAGTGGTTGCGGGTTCGAACCCCACCCAGTGTACTACCGACGTCAACCCGCTCCTAACAGAAGCATTTAACTTAGCTGGAGGGGTTAACGAGATACTAGTAATGTGTGACCGAATCTTTTGAAAAAAAAAAACCGGGATTAGTATTTCCCGGATGGCCTGCTAGTAGCTAGTCTCGACTCCTCAATACAGGGCCTCTGCCTGGCATGGTTGGTTAGGGGGCAAACGAGCAGACGGGTCACCTGATGGTCAATGACTACTGCCGCCCGTGGGCACCTGCAACTCAATAGTCACAAGTGCGTTGGAGGCCTTTAAGGTGGTAGTAGGGGAAGCGGGGGAGAAGGTGGGAAGAAGGGAAGGGGAAGGGTTAAGGCCTCCGGTAACCTCACTCACTCGGCGATATACAATTCAAGCATTGCTTCACTGCTGGTTTTCTTTAAGGCCGTGGTATCACTCTGGTCGAGCCGGCCCATAAATGCGAAGCATGGCTCTCCCACTGTTGTATATCTTTGTTAAATAATATAAATATTATGTACAATTTTCTATAACCAGAATTTTATAAAATAAAATTGAAGTGTCTGTTTGTAATGTCAAAATAATAGTTTAAAACTCATACAGTTATTTGCACGATACCTATGCCTAAAAATCAGTTCTTAAATTTTTTATCTGTCTGCCTATTTATTCCGGCTAATCTCCGGAACGTGTTTACCGATATCCACGGGACTTTCACTGACAGATAGCTGATGTTATAAGGAGTAACTTAGGCTACTTTTATTTAAGAAAAATACATAAATATGTACACGCGAGTAGTCGTCATAAAAACCCTTATCTAACTATCTTATTGTTACCATAATGCACGCAATCAAAAGAAATGAAGAAATTACAGTAAGTAAGTCTTTTGTCTCACAGTGTATCTTATGTGAATTAGGCCACGTATGACAAACATATGTTTCTCATAGATTTATACTTTGTTAGATAACTTTTAAATAACTTTCATTGATTAAACATAGAAGGATTTATCACATAATAAGCTGAACTGTAAATTAAGAGAGGCAGTTTTTGGAAACAATAGATAACAGTAGGGGAAAAATGGTTGGCTCCTTGATAAGACACGACAACTTCTTCAAAACAACATTTGAAAGAAAACTAGAGGGAAAAAGAAGATGGGGAAGGCCTAGACTTATGAAGAAGTCAAAAAGATCGCAGAGGACAGAGAGGAGTGGCGATTGCTCACCGACAATGGCGTAGCTCTTAAATGTGAGAGAGCAAAAGAAGAGAAACTGAACTCATTACAGGAAAAGGCTTTTTTTTTAATACTACGTCGGTGGCCAACAAGCATATGGCCCGCCTGATGGTAAGCGGTTGCCTATGAACGCTTGCAATTCCAAAGACCCTGTAAAAACCTATACTCCCCTTTCTTATTATTAAACTCACTCCTTTCCTTCGAATAATCTCCGAAACGGGTTTACCGATTTCCACGGGACTTTCACTTGCAGATAGCTGGTTTTATAAGGAGTAACTTAACTACTTTTATTTTGGAAAAAGAATTGGGGTTCCTTGCAAAATATATAAATAGGTGAACACGCGAAACCACCCGCGAACTGTATAATAATTAATATATTTTGTTATTATAATAAGTATAAACAGGAAACTTCAATTTTAAAAGCTAAAAGTCTTTGTTACAAGGTTTCGACACAAGTTTTGCTGCAGGTCAGCAATGTGCGCCTAAGAACTATTATGTTTCGACACAAGTTTTGCTGCAGGTCAGCAATGTGCGCCTAAGAACTATTATGTTTCGACACAAGTTTTGCTGCAGGTCAGCAATGTGCGCCTAAGAACTATTATGTTTCGACACAAGTTTTGCTGCAGGTCAGCAATGTGCGCCTAAGAACTATTATGTTTCGACACAAGTTTTGCTGCAGGTCAGCAATGTGCGCCTAAGAACTATTATGTTTCGACACAAGTTTTGCTGCAGGTCAGCAATGTGCGCCTAAGAACTATTATGTTTCGACACAAGTTTTGCTGCAGGTCAGCAATGTGCGCCTAAGAACTATTGTTTACCGTTGATTATACTTGAAGTTATTTTCAAATATCAAGGTTATTTTGGTCTGAGAAGGCTATCATAGCATATGGCGAGATGGTTTCCTTTGTTAAATAAGGAACTTAAAGCTTTATTATCAATTCTTTTTCATGTATCAAGGGCAAAAGTTTTATTAAATATTCACATTTACGTAATTCTAAGTCATATTGGTCTGCCAGTGGTCGATATTCGACCGTAATACATTAATTAAACTTAATTAAAATTTTACCCCCTCCCTGGTTGACTGATTGATTACATTATAATTTTGTGTATTCAGTATCATTGTCAGGGTCACTAACCACTAGAATAACAGGCGAGTCAACGATAGCCGCAAGATGCACGCTATTGTTTCTGCCTACCTTCCGTAAGGACATAGTTCACACCCTTCTTCTAGCACTAACTTTTAAACTTTCGCGTTCCATGATATAATATTATCTACGTATTTACGGGAATTAACGCGATCACGAAAAGGTATATTACATACCTCTGAATTGCCTGAGAAGTAGAGGTGGATGAAGAACCTTCTACCTCACGATGTCGACGACGGAGGGCGTGCACCGCTGAGCCAGTCAGCCTGTGACCTTCTTCTAGTGCTTTACTGTCATTAAACTTTTCATAGAAACCCGCTGGTTTAGGGTAATTTTTAAATTGGTTGGGAGTGTATACATACATATACAGACGCTAGAATACCCGAAGAGGTAGTAATGTGGAGGGTGGTCTCGTGGTCTGCACGTGCTCCCGCGTAGGTTAATTTAAGCAAGGAGAGGAAAAACGCTTTTCCAGTTTATAATGGTACTTATGGTACAAATATTTAAAGGAATGTTGACAACAAATATACTAGGCTCAGGGTGGAGTTATCCAGAGGCTGGAGACGTAGTTCCAGCGCTGGCAGATGCAGAGTACCTAACTTCGTAGCCGTGTCGAGGTGGTAAGAGGCAGAGTCCTCGCGCAGCGCGGTGTATATAGGCCCCAGAGGCGTGGTGCGGCGCGGGGGAGCGTTTTAGGGCTTAGTACGTGCCGCAAGGTTTTAGGAAGGCGCAGGATGACGCGTG
Organism: Callimorpha dominula; assembly: GCA_949752705.1. Lineage (NCBI taxonomy): Eukaryota > Metazoa > Arthropoda > Insecta > Lepidoptera > Erebidae > Callimorpha > Callimorpha dominula. The sequence continues at coordinate 1,637,616 of OX457019.1, read as the reverse complement.
ACAGTAGGCAGACTGGTATTAAAGACCCACATTTTGTCAAGTATAATTTGGTCCCACTGACGTAATACCACATTTTTTGCCTATTTTTGCTTCGGCACGTATGCACCGGCTCGGACGGAGTGATACCACGGCCTCACAGAAAACCGGCAGTGGAGGAATGCTTGTGTAGTGTTTCGACGAGTCAGTGAGACTACCAGAGGCTCTAACCCTTCCCTCTTCCCTCCCTTCCCCTACTCCTTTAAAGGCCGGGAACGCACTTGTGACTCTTGAGTTACAGGTGCCCATGGGCGGCTGTAGTTACTATTAGGTGACCCGTCGGCTCATTTGCAAATTATACCAAAAAAAAAACTCGAACTGGTTGTTGCCCTGCATTTCAGAGCCTCCTAACTTACTTAAATAGTTGTAAACGTTGTATATTAACTAGAAAACCTACTACACCATTTTGTAACAATTTTACTGTTTGAGACTGTTTCAAAACTAGCCATGACCGCGCATATAGTGGCTACGAGCGCTCGCGTCCGGTTCATTCAATATTATTATCGTTTGCGGCGATTCTTAAATACTAGGGATTTGAATACTTACATATCTAATAAAAATAATATCCTTGGACTTATAACACATCAATATTTAGATCCAGCTGGTGTTCCTCTTCAATAACAGGAAATACAGGACAAACGGGTTCGCGAGCCTAGCCTCTGCGAGCTACTGCAACCTCTGTCACGTTCTCCATCCGAGACTTGCGGTATTACCTACCGTAGGTTCCTCTCCCTACCCACCTTTCCTCATACAAAAGTACCTTCTTCCGTCGTCTTCTTTGTCGTCTTAAGATGACCACATTTCCAAGGTTGGGCGTCAGGCAAGCGGCTGGCCATAAAAAAAAAACCAGCCAAAACCTTTTGCAATGTTACACATTGCGCCAACCCCAATGAAAATTGGGAGAATGATATGTATGATGACCCTTTTTTTTTGTGCGTGTGGAAACCCCCTCGGGCCGTCACCCTACCTGGATTTTCGGTGGGGCTATGTGTAATCTAAGCATAGCTCATAATATAGGTTGTATTAAAAAATGCGGGGCTCGTGGCTAAGTGGTAAACAAGTAGGTTAGCTCATTGCAAGGTTAAGTAATACTAGCCAAGCCAGTCTTAGGATGTGTTGGCAACACCAACATCACGATTACAATACGTAACTGACGTTTCGTATGTATATGTGGTCAATCTTTCCTTCCAACGACGACTGTGTGATTAAACGGATGCGTCCACAACCTCTCCGCATTTCAATATCAAATCGAGCCCTTTTTACATATAACGTGCAACCCTACAGTCCACTCAATCAACGTGCCGCACATGGTCCTTCGAGCCGGATTTGAACCAGCAACCTATTCATGACCATTCTTAAAACATTGAGACCCAGTCACCAGTCTGAAAGAACGCGATACCAACTCATCAAAACAATCATATGAGCCCAAACTCGATGGGTTTATCTGTCGCGGCCGTAGACATTAAGGTCTTCCATTATCCACCTTCTGGCTCCATCATCAGATCAGCTATATCATGCCAGATTATAATGTTATTCGAACTGAATATACATACAAAGTTTCATTTCGAAATGCACTTAGAAATTAACTTGCAAGTTTTGTTTACATAGTTATTTTTTTTAGTCACAACTGCTCACAAGAAGCTAATAAATTCTTGTTGATATTTAACTTTACAAAAAGTTTCATCGACTTCAATGCAACTTTGAAAAAGTTTCACCGACTTCGATGCAACTTTTAAAAAGTTTCACCGACTTCGATGCACTTATATTATGATAAATAGTAATGAGCTGTATTGTTCACAACTATTAGAGGTAAAACAGTTTCTTCAAATGGCGTAACATACACTCAATAAAAGTGGGTCCACGTATGTATAGATGTGGTATGTTTTGTGAATTTTATCATAGACACAAGAATGTTATTATATTAAGTAAACCTATTGATTTGTAACTGTAATAATTTTCATAGTAAAAAGTATCACCGACCTCAATACGCCTCAAAATACCCAAATCGCTTTAAGTGTTCCTATAAAATTTGAAAAGTTCCCTCGATTTCTAAAGGATCTCATCATCAAATCTTGACCTGATGACCATGGCACCACCTGGGAAGTATACCCTTTCAAATAAAATAAGAATTTTCCAAATCGGTCTAGGCGTCTTTGAGTAATTAGAAAACATACATGAAAAAAAAAAATACAATGGAACATGGGACCTCCTTTTTTGAAGTCGATTAAAAATAAAATAGGCAAATTGAGAACCTCTTCCTTTTAGAAGTCGGTTAAAAAAAGCATTATTTGAAAGCGTTCAATAAATAGCTTCATTAAGGTCATCACACACGGTAACGGCATGGCTCCAACCCTACGACCACGTTTTAAAGCTCAGATTTGAATGACAACTTAATTGCTGGGGTAGAGCCGTGATGGTATAGTGTGTGATTACTAGTGATGAGCTTAAGTCTTACTAATAAAATAAAGGTGAACATTTGTGAGGAAGGATGGATGTTTGTCACTCTTTCACGCTAAAACAGCTCAATGGATCTGGATGAAAATTAACACAGATATAGATTACAGTCTAGAATAGCACATAGATTACTTTTTCATTTTATTATTATTTTCGATTTTTTTTTATTTAGATTAGATTAAAATTTCCACGCGAACGAAGTTGCAAGCAACAGCTAGTGAATTATAAGGCCTTTAACTAGGGTTAAACGCGCTTCTTACTACTATACGACGTACCTATACGATGTACTATCAAATTACATCAAATGATTTGCATTTATTTAATGCTTAGGTAGACCGCCATTATGTCATTAACTGGTTAATTGTGGACTGTTATTGAATGCAAGTTGGTAAAACATTGAATGTGAGAGATTACCTACTTACATTAAGCATGGTTTCCTAACCATCTAGTATATAGGTACTAGATAAGTGTACTTTGTGATTTTTTTTTATATTGTATAGGGGGCAAACGAGCAGACGGGTTACCTAATGGTAAATGACTACCGCCGCCCATGGGCACCTGCAACTAAAGAATCACAAGTGCATTGCCAACCTTTAAGGTGGGAGTAGGGGAAGAGGAGGGGCGAGAGAAGGCTCTCCCACGACAATTTTATCGAAGTAGTCTCTAGTGGCTGTAATACAGGTTCATATGTGTAAACCAGGTGCTGGACCCGTTGCTTTAGTATTCCTCTGAAATACAGCCGCATATCTCCTCAAAAGGTACTATAAGCTCCTCATCACTCAAAAACTTTCATCGCTTCGGTGGTTCTTTGCATACCGGAATAGACGCTAAATCTGGACTACAAGGAGGGTGTCCCAGTAATTTGATTCCAGCTTGGTTCAAATAGTCCGTAGTTTTGCTGGCTCCATGTGCAGGGACGTTATCTTTATACAAAAACCTAGTATCAAATCGTGAGTTGGGTCTTTAATTTTTTAAAGCTTCTAACCTTTAAGGGTAAACATTCCTCTGTATGCCATGCAGCAACAACAGTGTTCCTTTTATCAAGCACAGTCGTAGCCAATATTCTTCTCCCATTCCATTCCTCTGACCACCTTTTTCTTTGCGAATCGGGACATTTTTACAGTTTATCTTCAAACACACACACTACTCTGGGATTTAGTAAGAACATCGAAATAAAACAGGTTTCATCCCATCCAATCAAACTCACTTAGTTAGATCATGAGACCAAGTCACACGCTGCTCTCCCATCGCATCAATCATCAATTGCGGTACCCAGAGTGAAGAAAGGTTCCATACTTTCAAATGGTTGTGAAGCATCTGATGAACAGTTGGTGCACTAAACATGAGAGTTTCCCCGATCTGTGTATATGTCACACGTCGAACTTCCTCCAACAATTCTCGTAAAATCTCAATGTTTTTATCGGTAGTCACTCATCGGCCTGCAGGCCCTTGCATCATGCTGAAAGTATAAATTGCCGCGATTTAATCAAACCCTTTCTCCCCTTTCCTTACTCCCACCCTTCCCCTACTCGCTCGTTAAAGTCCAGCAACGGACTTGTGATTCTCGAGTTGTCCGATGTAAAGTCCGATGTCTCAAGCTGTTAAGTCTTGTTAAGAGGTGGCAACGTTGGTCCTTCGAGTTATCCGCTTCTGATCGCAATCGCGACCTTGCTCTAAGAAAGGTGCCAAAATCAACTTGCTGTTATAACCGGAATAGTAACACTATTACATAACACATCAACTCTGACATACGGGGACATTTATTTTTATAAGGTTAGAATTTGAGTTCAATACAATTAATTTGTTCGAACAGGCCGGGTGTAGTAATTGTATAAACTTATCGGCACTCCATTCAGTGAGTTGTCGCGTGTCGCCGAGTGTGTGGTGTCGCGTGAACGTCTACCTCTATTGGTCAATATAAATAGTGATGTTCATGATCGACAAGCTAAATTGAATCTTATAACGTAGTAATCAGATTAGCTATTTATTTAAAGGTTTTCTCTAGTAAACCTTTAACTAAAAGATTCTACAGCTGTTTTCTGAACGGTAAAGGTATTTAATAAAAGAACAAATACCAATGTCAAAAATAGATTTTAAACTAAACAACAGTCCGCCATTTCCCTATTTGTAAAACACTTAACATTCTAGTCACGGTGTACGTGTGTTTGTGTCAGCGCTTAACTACGGAATTTTGAGAAGTGTTTGTGTGTACAGATTTGAATATTTTATGTCTTTAGTTTTATAATTTTTATAATATTAAACCTAGAGATGGGTAATCACCCGGGTTTTTGCCTAGTCGTGGGTTTTAACCCGGGTGATTACTCATCTCTAATTATACCTCCTATAATTTATCTTATAATTTTTGTCCATCCTAAGTTTGCGTGGAAGCATTTGGCGACAAGGCCGCCCTTTGTACATATAAATTTTTTATACTCACTGTAACTCATCTTGTAATGCTGTACAATAAGGTTTATTCTATTATAAAGTCACAAAAAATATTTTTATCCTGAATGAATACACGAACTTCATATTCCACATGCCTATTCCCGTCCATTAAACAATTGGATTCCCAGAAACTGCAAATCAATTATAGGCTAATATTTATAAATTCGTACCTAATTCCCTCTAAAACCTTTATTCTTATCTAAATAAATATCTTTATCCTGTACCTGGTTAGCATTCGAAGCTAACCAGGTACAGGATAAATATATTTTATCTGAACCAACGGAACATGTCTCTTGCATATCAGACGAGGAGACAAGGTGAATTTGTTGATAAATTTGTCCTGTCCACTTACCTATACATATGAATGACAACTATAGTCTTTATTTATTTATTTAATTAACAGCACAACCACATCATACATACGAGTATTAATACATTTACAAACTATGTCCTACTAGCAGCGCCTCGCGGTTTCAGAGTCCCGATGCCGTCGAAATATCGGGATAAAAACTAAATAAAAATAGCCTATGTGTTAATTCAGGTCTCCAGCTATCTACATATAAAGTTTCTTCGCAATCGGTTAAGTAGTTTTTGCGTGAAAGTGCAACAAAAATCCATACATCACAAACTTTCATCTTTATAATATTAGTAGGATAGTATTGTGTCTGATATGTATGACACTTACGGTGTACATGACGTTGACTACTTAGTTAGTTGCGAGTAGGTAAAACATAATATTAGTAGGATAGTATTGTGTCTGATATGTATGACACTTACGGTGTACATGACGTTGACTACTTAGTTAGTTGCGAGTTGGTCCTTTTTTTGTAGGATAGGTATTTCCGGTTTTGTCTTATTATTTAAAAACTTGGGTATTTGTGGGAAAATGAACACTTTATTTGATAATATATAAAGCGTAATCTATCCTACTAATATTGTAAACGTTAAAGTTTGAAAGAGGATGTATGGATGTATGGATGTTTGTTACTCTTTCAGGCCAAAACTACTGAACCGATTGCGATGAAACTTGATAGGTAGATAGCTGGAGACCTGGATTAACATATAGGCTACTTTTTATCCCGATATTCCCACGGGATCGGAAATTACGCGGGTGAAACCGCGGGGGAAACAGATTTATTGTGCAACAACTTAAGGCGGAATTCCATGCACATACGAGTACATGGTCGTTGTCTTTATTAAATGAATCACCAAAGATGTCAATGTATGGATTGCGTGTTTGATTTTGATTTGATTATACACGTAAGTTGGGGTCATAAATATGTATGTATTTAACTATCATTAAATGCTTGAGTTAGCCTGAAAACAAATCGATAATTCCTTCGTACCTATCGTTCCTTTGTATAGATGCACATTTCCTTTGTATTTATTTTAAACGACGTCAAAAAGGAGGAGGTTATCATTTTAACTGAATGTCACTGCAAAAATTTAAATCGATTCGCCATTTTTGAATCACACTTTTTTTATTTTATTTTTTTATCTTATTTTTTTGTACTTAAGGCTGCTCCCATTTAAATTTGAAGAAAATATTCCACGTGTAAGGGTAGAAAATTAAGGGAATGAATGATTTAGAAAATGAGGAATACAACTTATTACAAATTATCAAGATTGAAAGCGCATTGAAGTAGGCAGAACTTTTTTATAAAATTAATTATATTGTCAATGTCCATCTCCTCAATATCCTTGGTATTAAATACCTATCTCTCTCTCTAGTCTTCAAGTTCAACTTTAAAAGGAGGTTTCTGTATTAAAGTAACTAATTTACTTATGTATTTAAACAGGAATTAACGCGTTCATGACAAGGGTTTACATACCTCTGAATTGCCTGACGTTTCGACCAGGTTGCACTGGCCGTGGTCACAGGCTGTCTGGCTCCTTTTAAATACATAAGTATATCATGGAACGCGAAAGTTTAATAGGTAGTTAGAATAATTATTATTTTTTAATTCTGCTATACATCATCATGATTTTCCTGCCCTTGTATTTGGGGTCGGTACAATGTGTAACACTGCAAATTGTTTTGCCTGGTTTCTTTTGTGGCCGGCTACCTGCTTGATGCCAACCCTCCTTGGGAATGTGATCGTTGTCAGACGGGATAAAGGAAGAAGACATACTGGGGTAAAGAAAACGGATAGAGCGAGGGAGCTAAGGTAAGGGATACCGCAAGCCTCGGATGTGGAACTGACACTGCAGTAGCTCAAAGTAGCCGGCTGTATCCGTATGTCAGTCCTGTGATTAGCGAGACCAGAATAGGAAAGTATTTTTTGCGTGCTTCGGCACGTATGGACCGGCTCGACCGGAGTTATACCATGGCCTTACAGAAATCCGGCATAAAGTAATGCTTGCGGTATGTTTTGAAGAGTGACTGATTGATTGAATGAAAGGTCGGCAACACACTTGTGACTCTTGAGTTGGAATTCCATGGGAGGCGGTAGTCACTTACATGGTGACCCGTCTGCTCGTTTGATCCCTATCCCAGAAAAAAACGTCCCTAAAATACGACCACATGTTTCTGTCACCCATTAAGATTTAAGAACATTATTTATGCATATACGTTCCACGTTCTAGGAAGGTTTTTTTATTTCCTAGACTATAATTATGTTTGTCAGCTAAGACAGTCATATCACGTGCATTGCCAAGATCGTACGCAGTTTACATAATAAAATGTGTATTATAAATTTAAATGTGACAGTGCGTTTGTATAAGATGGTCATTACTGGGTGCTAACATAATCTTCTATGATATAATAAAGCTGTAAAGGTTTTTCGTGTTTGTTTAAACGCGCTAATCTCAGGAATCATCAGTCAGATTTGAATAATTCCTTTGGCATTGGATAGAGTATTTGGTGAGGTAGGTTGTGGGCTATATAACATAACGCTACGACTCTTAGGAGCAGAGCAGTGAACATAAACGTATGTAAAACTGTGGGGATCGGTTAGAATGTAATAATGCCGAGGAGTTCGTTTGTTTGTATGGACGTGCTAAATCTGATTTAAAAAAACATTTTTGAATCACACTTTTTTTATTTTATTTTTTTATCTTATTTTTTTGTACTTAAGGCTGGTCCCATTTAAATTTGAAGAAAATATTCCACGTGTAAGGGTAGAAAATTAAGGGAATGAATGATTTAGAAAATGAGGAATACAACTTATTACAAATTATCAAGATTGAAAGCGCATTGAAGTAGGCAGAACTTTTTTATAAAATTAATTATATTGTCAATGTCCATCTCCTCAATATCCTTGGTATTAAATACCTATCTCTCTCTCTAGTCTTCAAGTTCAACTTTAAAAGGAGGTTTCTGTATTAAAGTAACTAATTTACTTATGTATTTAAACAGGAATTAACGCGTTCATGACAAGGGTTTACATACCTCTGAATTGCCTGACGTTTCGACCAGGTTGCACTGGCCGTGGTCACAGGCTGTCTGGCTCCTTTTAAATACATAAGTATATCATGGAACGCGAAAGTTTAATAGGTAGTTAGAATAGTTATTATTTTTTAATTCTGCTATACATCATCATGATTTTCCTGCCCTTGTATTTGGGGTCGGTACATTTTCGCATTTGATAGCTCAATTCGTAAGGAAGGCTGTACGTAGAGGATTCCATCCCCGGATCTCGGTATTATAAAACAAAGTCCCCAGCCTCGTCTGTCTGTCTGTCTCTCTGTTCACGGTAAACTGAAAAACTTTAAAGACTACTGAACGGATTTTTATTCGGTTTTCACTAATAGACAGAGTGATTCATGAGGAAGGTTAAGGTGTATAATTTGTACCCGTGCGAAGCTGGAACGGGTTGCTAGTCAGTGTATATGTGGCATCATAGTTCCTACACAGATGGACCGATTTTTGTTCTAGCTTTTGTTTTTGTTTGTAAAGTGACTTGGTCGACATTGTTCTAAGCTATATTTCCATAAAAACTGTTCAGCTTTTCGAAGATCATGAGCTTTTTCTAATCATTGAACGGATTTTCGGGTCGTATTTTTTATTTTTAAATATATTTATAGTGTTACAGACAGGAATGGTCTTATTATATAGTCGTTTATCATAACTGTTACGCCTTTTCGTCAGTCAAAGGTTTACCCCGTTGTCTGAAGAAAAGCGCTGACAACTTTAGAAAAGTTAGTGAAAGAACTCTTAAACTGACAAAATAAACCTGAAAGGTAACTTAATTATTTAATATGCTAAGGATGTTAATGAAATATCCGGATTTGTCCAGAACGTGAACATTTATAATTTACTAACAACACTCGCACGGGTAGTAGAGACATCTTCAACAATCATCATCATATTTCAACCAATTTACACAAAATGTAAACAAAACACACACCTAAACCTGCCTCATGAGTCATGAATCACTCTGTCTATTGGTGAAAACCGCATGAAAATCCGTTCAGTAGTTTTTCAGTTTATCGCGAACAGACACAGACAGACAGACGCAGCGGGGGACTTTGTTTTTAATATTTAGTGATAGTGTTATAAACGCCTGGTAAGATTTGCTACACTTGCACTCATGGCCAACCTTGTTTCATCACTATTGTCGGTTCGGATAAAAAGTCAAATTAATTAATTTTGTCTACAACGTCATCTATCTAGTTATATGGCAAGTTAGCTTCAAAGTTTACTGCACAGATGACGCTGTACATACAATAAAGCTGATAAGGGGAAAGGCATGTTGTATAGACTCGCCTTCGTCTTATAAGGGTTCCTTACAACAGTTAAAACAATTAATTAGAACATTAAATTACTTTTGGCTCGGCATTACAAAACATTTGGGTTTTGTCCTTCAATAAATGATTGTGTCTATTATGCTACGTTGAATGTAAATGTTCTAATCATTGTAAACTTCCGACAGTTTGTCTGGGTTTGATGTATTGTTATGTATTATATTTATTTATTAGTCTACGTATCTACGTAACGTATACAAAAATTATGCCTATATTACTAAAACATTATTTTAACAGTTTTGAGGTACAAAATTTGAAGGTATATTCTGACCCTAAGTATACCCTAAGAAAAGATAGGTCAGACTTCAGACGAAAGTTCGCCACATTCTGGCCTAATACGGTTGATAGACTTCACAAGCCTTCGAGAAAATTATAACGAACTCTTGGTAGGTAGCTTTTGGTATGATTCTTATTAGTTAACCTTTTGAATGAGCATCGTCAACTTCTCCATACCTATTTTCCTAATAGGACCTTGAGAAACCTACTACTTAGTTACTAAAAGAATGGATCATAAAGTTTTTGTTTCTAATAAACTTTTCACAATACTTATCAGTATTAAACTGTAATAAGTAGTAACTCATATTGGGGTTCCTCTGAGTTAAACTCTGAGTTATAGGCTAAACGAGACCTTTCTTCTCTCATCTCAAAGAATATGAAGTTTAAAACTAAAAATCTATAAACCAAACATATGTCGCCTCTCGGCAAAAAAAGTGTCATAATCTTTGAGTATACATAAGCAAGCTAGCTTGCTTAAGTATACTCAAAGAATAGATAATAAGATAATAAGATAATAAGATAATCATCAAAATTGGACTGCTCTGTAAACATTAAATCACGAATAATTAAAACTGAACGTAACTAATTGAGAACCACCTCCTTTCTGTTTGCGACATTTAATGTTATGCACAGATTACTAAACAACGCATTAAACGCATATGCTCTAACATAAATACCTACTAAAAAGATACTCTTAAAACAACCTGACATTTAAAAACACAAAAGTATGAACTGTTTATTTCCTTTCACAGGTACAAATTTGAAAATGGCGCCACCTATTAGTATAGCAGAGTACTACACAAACAAGACGATTTTCATCACCGGATCGTCGGGATTTATGGGAAAAGTTCTCATAGAAAAGCTTCTAAGGGATTGTCCTGACATAAAAAAAATTTATATGCTCATGAGACCAAAGAAAGGACACGGCAGTAAAGAAAGATTGGATGATTTACTGGCTTTTCGGGTAAGTGCTGCCATCTAAAAATTACAGTAAACTTAGTTCGTTGTCATGGTTATTATCTTTTCGTGTATAATGTCATTTTACTAAATCGTAAAAAAGTACAAATCAATGATTTTAAATTCTTCTCTATAAAATATCAGAATCACAAATGAATGAAATAAAAAAAATCCTAAATCAATTATTTTAACTTTTGAGGAATTACATTTACTATACTTGGATTTTATTTTAGAGATTTCACGCTTTTGTTCATAGTTATAATAGTTCTAATTTCACGTTTAATAGCGTTAAAAAGGATCTCTATTAACTGTACACTAATAACTTAAAATCATATCTCTCAGTTTCCGAAAATAAAAGTATACTGTCTATTAGCGCCATCTATTGTCAAGTAACTAAACGACTTGCGCATTATTTATTACAGGTCTTCGATCGTTTAAAAGCCGAGCACCCAGAACGGTTCCAGAAGCTTCAGATTGTTCCTGGTGACATTCTGCTGGAAGACTTGGGAATATCTGCAGAGGACAGGAAATTGATACAAGATGAAGCACAGATTATATTTCATTGCGCTGCGTGTGTTCGGTTGGTATATTTATTTATTATTACTGTATGAACCCTGAACCGGTGTAGTTTGAATTACTTTTTAGACCAAATGTAATAATACGATAGTATGATGCCATAAACTAGCTGAGGACTCCATGAATTGGAACATGAAGAAGTTCCTACAAATGTAGGTATACTATTTCCATTTCATCGTTCCCCCAGGGCATGGTATGGCCTGGAGTACGGTCTAAGATTTGAAGAAACAAAGAAAAATCATTTGTATGCTTACGTAGTATTCAATTTAAGTAACGTTTAATAAATCATTTTGACCACAACATACTCTGGACCGACAAAATAATTTGCCCAAAAGCTGGGTACGATCATATCTGTTTCTATCTAACACAATATACAAGAAATGCAATAAATGCATGACAAAAAATACATAATTACATTAAAAACCTCGCGAACCAAACTCTCGCGTCGGTGTCAGGCGCCCATACATTATATGAAGCCTAATTATAAGCAATAAAGCTACTTTATGACTATTAACGTCACATTTTATGACCATGAGAAAATGGTGTTTTGCGACTACATGGAAACATTATTTGACATCAACCCTCAGATAATGTTGTAACATATTTCAGGTTCGACATGTTCCTGAGAGATGCTGTCAAAATGAACACACTCGGTACGAAAATGGTTCTGGAGTTGACAGAAGGTGTGAAGAATCTTGAGGTAAATTACAGATTAAAGTGAACAATAATAAACAAAATAAGTTACACACATACATACAATATGAGCGTTTGAGAGCCATGCTTCGGCAGGTATGGGCCGGCTCGACCGGAGTGATACCACGGCCTCACAGAAAACTGCCAGAGAAGCAATGCTTCGTTGTCTTTCGACGAGTGAGTGAGGTTGCTGGAGGACCTATTACCTCCATCTCCCCCTCTTCTCACCCTCCTCCCCCCTTCCCCTACTCCCAACTTAAAAGCCGGCGATGCACTTGTGACTCTTGAATTGCAGGTGCCCATGGGCGGCGGTATTGGTATAGGGCTCTGTTTCCGCATCTAGACTCATAGGCGGTCCATTATACGTTCAGATAAGCTGACTAGTCGAGCCAGCCTGGCTCCTTCCAGAAGCACAGAAGCCTCCTGGGCGTTCACAGGCTTCTCGGCGCGTCCTCGCTCCCGCGAAGAAACTTGCTCGTTGTGTGGCCACTCCCTCGCACTCCAGGATTACGGGGGCGGCCGTTTCCTCCGCGTTGAGACAGCCTCTGCATACAAGACTGCTTGTCGCATTGATGGTGAATAGGGCGGTGGTAGTCACTGCTCAAGTCTAGTCTGCTCGTTTGCCCAATATCACATAAAAAAATATATTCTCTCGCCTTATTCGTATCATTTGTTCTGTGTCTGGGTGTAATTTATCTATGATATGTATGTATTTAGAAAAATATAAGTATGTTTATCAGCAGTCTGGTTACCATAGTACAGGCTCTGCCTAGTTTAGGATCGGACGGCCTCGTGTAAGATGTGTAAAGTTATTATCCAAACTACATATACATACAAAGCTTCATTTCAATACTACAGTTAGAAGTAGATTAAAATTGATTTGCAAGATTTATTTACATATTTAGTTACAAGTGAAGATAATAAAAACTACTCCAAATGCAAGTACAGAACTTAAATGATATAATTTAACACATTCCTGGTAAATTGGATGAGTTAAAAAGACATTACATTTAAATTGCGGTACCTATAAACACTGCCAATACCTGTACCTGTACCTGCAGTTGCGTAACTATACCATCTGAGGCTCGTGGCTAATTCATCGGGTGGGGCCCTCTCTAAGGTCTCGGTCATAAAGTCAGCGGGAGCGGGGCGGCAGCGGCGGAGGCGTAGTAGTTATTCAAGGGAAACACTGTGAAGTCACACATATGGTTTATTTATAGAACCCTTGAGATGTTGTCTTTACAAATAATCTTTGTAGGCACAAACGTGCCCCAACACTTAATAATGGCATTAAGTATGTTTAGAGTGTAGAAAAACGCCTCTCTTGGTCCCTCCCGTGTTCAGGCCCTTGCGGCTCGGTGCCCGTGGCATTTTGCCCGCTCTGCCACCCTATTGTTATGCTACTGTATACCTACTGGCATTTTTACATTACCTTTCAGTAGAAAGACATTACTGCATTAGCAGTAATCTTTACTAATATTAATAATATGGAAAAACATTACCATTCGCTTTTCAATCTAGTGATCAATCTGTTTTTAGTAAGAAAAATTTTGGTTGATTTCAGGTTTTTGTCCACGTGTCAACTTCTTACTGCCGCTGCGAGATGGAACTGTTCGAAGAGAAGCTATACCCCTCAAAACATAGGCCACATCATGTCATGCAGACTGTAGATTGGATGGACGACGATTTGTTGAAACATATGCAACCTAAGTAAGTTTTAACATCTAAATATTTTACACAAGTAGAGAAATTGAGTAAGGTGACATCTGTTGTTGAGTATACTGAAACAGCAATAAAGTGACCTTAATTGTATTTTTTTATCTCAATCTTGTAATGTTTTAATCCCACGGACAACATATAAATAAAAATCATGTGCTAATTAGTATATATGCAACTTCCAAACCATTAGGCTACGGCCCCAGCGTCCCGGTAGACATAAACACGTCATAATTATGGCATAATCAATACTAGCTGAAAAATACCGGCATACATTGCAATTGCAGTATACATATTATATACATACCTTCACGCTTGTATCCCCAAAGGAGTAAGCAGAGGCATTTGAAATACCCTCAATTTGCAAATTATAATTTAGTCCCACTCGCATAATAGGGGACAAGTCTATTGCCGTTAATTAAAGATGGGGAAATGGAAAATTGGAAGTATATTAAAAGGGAAATGTCGGAAAGAATGGGAGGAGAGGGATATTGTTTATATATTGATTAAGAAGTATAAGCTCATGCAGGTCAGGGTTGTATTCCTGTAGCTGTAGCAACTGGCTGTTGGCGTAAAATCCCAGACCTCAAACACAACTATTTTTGATAACCATATAGCAACACCTCTTACTATCTACAGGATGTTACAGAAAGGTGTTATCAAATTTCAGGAGCGTTATGTGTAGCCGTTAAATAGTTGATTTGGCTTGAAAAAAAAATTTGGAAAATAATTTATTTTTCGGAAAAATTTTTTTTTTCGGAAAATGCTTTTTGTAGTAATGTAGGTGCACATTTTTAAACAACACTTTTTTGTTAAGATTTTTTGTAAATTGATTGAAATATGTTAATGATTGTTGAAGATGTCTCTGCTACCTGCGCGAAGCCGGGGCGGGTTGCTAGTCCTATTTAATCCAGTAATCTATGAAACGAGCTGATACCTACCAATTTAAAGAGACTGTCATCTGAATGCCAATGTACTGGTAAATTTATTACCTACAATTTAATAAAAAGTATGGTGCACGTGGCTAAGTGGCAATGAGGAGCTCGCGGCTAAGTGGTAACCGAGTAGGTCAGCACATTACAAAGTTAAGTAATACTAGCCAGGTCAGTCTTAACACATCGAGACCCCTCTGTGCTTCGGAGTGCACGTTAAGCCGTCGGTCCCAGCTGCCATACGAACATCTGTGGCATTCGTTACGTGTAGTTGGAGCCCTAAAAAGTCCGACAACCTGCTCTAATTACAGAACTTCGATATCGCGTAGTACTTGGGTTGTGGAGGCAGTCGCTTCACGTAAAATATCGAAGTTCGGCCGTTTCGTAGTTAGATTGAAACCTGACCCCAACTTAGTTGGGAAAACGCTCGAAAGAAAAAAAAAATTACTAAAAAACATGGTATATTTATCATGTGCTTTCTACCTATTTAGTTTAACGAGAATCAAAATATCTAACACTAAAACCAAAATGTTTTTACTTACAGAATAATAGAGCCACAGCCTAACACTTACGCATATACAAAATCCCTTACAGAGGATCTGGTCTCACAACACGAAGGAAAGTTTCCCATTGTGATTGCACGGCCCTCTATTGGTAAGTAGCAATAAATGGTAACAGACAATGCAGTTAGATATATTTGTAACCCCGACGAAAACAAAACTGTTAAGATAACTGTGTGTTTATCTGAAATATCGAAGCTCTCAGACGGTTGAACTTTTTTTAATGTGATACAGGTGTATCTAACAGTGCGACGCTTACTTAAATCACTGAAAGGTAGCTAAATTTACTATAAAATCAAGAAACTACGTGATTGTTCAGAGGTTCATTATATATATAAAACTAAAGCTCATCAATAGCTATTAAACAAGAAAATGGGTGAAAAAACACAAGAGTAAAAGATACTGAACTGTTTCGTCTTTACGTTAAATAACTATTTCTCGAATGTTCGACAGTTTCTTAAAACGTCTGATTAGTTCCGCTACTCGTTAACAGATGGCGTCACGCGTATCATCTTTGCAGTGCCAGCGTAATGGCTAAGGCGTCGGACTTGCAATCAAGTGGTTGCGGGTTTGAACCCACTCCTAACACAAGGATTTAGCTTAGCTGGAGGGGCTAACAAGAATACTAGTAATGTGTGACCCACGTTGCTAGTATCCTTTATAAAAAAAAAACAAACAAAATTAACGCCCATTCTTATTTCTCTTACTTTCAGTAACAGCAGCATACAAGGAACCGATGCCGGGATGGGTGGACAATCTCAATGGGGCCACTGGTCTCTTAGTTGGAGCCGGCAAAGGTGAGAATTCAACCCGAAAGTAGCAAACAAGTATAAAGTATTTAAACTATTTCCTGACTCCAGAACAGGGGGGACCGCGAAAGTGGGATTAACCGTGCCCCCTCCAATTTTAGATTGAGAGAACGGGGTGACCAAAGACGTTTCCCCCCCCCCCCCTTCATGGAGTACTTCAGCCGTCCTTGCTACAGAATACACACGGTCACGCTCAGCTCAGTCCTAATAAATTGCAAGACCAGTATCTCTTGTGGGTTCATCCTTAAAGGAGTTTCTGATGACTAGCGAAATTTTATCACTATAATTGTGTTAGGATTTGTTACAAAATAGACAACAGCAAATGTCAATTATACTCGTATGTACTGTTCGCTATTCTTCGCACTTATCACTCGCTGATCGCAAAACTGGAATAAATGTCCACACCGGATGCTGGCGCCCTTTATACCGACCTTACTTATTTCATAAAAGTTCTCGACGGTTCGTGAACTTTCCCGAAAAATCTCATAATAACCCAACTGACCCCTCGAGAATCTTCTGGAATGTTCGAAAATTTTTTGAAACATCCTGTTAGTTCTGCCATTCGTTAACAGATGGCGCTATGCGTATCATTTAGGCGACCGCATCAATAATAATGGTAGCCACCATGTTACAGTAAGAAATTATATAGAGTTTCTTCTCAAATGGTACTAGTCAAATAGGTTACACATTACTAGTATTCTTGTTATCCATTCCAATAAAATTATGCTAAAAGCTTGTGCTGAAACCCCAATAACCTAATCTCATTAATTGAACCCTTAACCGTTCCAGGTGTAATTCGGACGATGCATTGCAACGACAGCTACCGTGCTGATGTGGTGCCGGTAGACATCGCGGTCAATGCTTGCATTGTTCTCTCCTACCTCACTGGAATCGAAAAGTAAGTATTTTCTAGAAAATTAGAGCTTGTTTAGCACTGACTAACTCGGGGCTTTACTGATATAAAATATATTCTATGTTTTTTCTGGATAAACTAGCTTTTAAGATGTGAAAGAATTTTTAAAAATGGTTCAATAGTTTCAGAAAATACACTCAATCAAACGCTACAAACGTTTTTTTTTTGCGCGGTACTCTAATTATTATTTTTCTCAAAATAAATCGTCCCATCAGGTTCGGTTCGACTGTTACGGTTTAGTCATTACAATGTTACTTTAGCCAGAAGTAACATATATTTTCAGTAGCAGGTACAGGTAGCGCGGGAGAAGTCAAGGGCAAAATAGGAGGGTTATGTGTTTGAACTGTATGTAAATAACCTACAGCTACCACTTACTACAGCCACTAAATCCATCATGGTTGTCTGGTAGAGATCCCTTTTAGCGATAAGACCGCCCATTGTATACCTAACGATAACATTAGTATTAAGATCATTTTGTAGTTTTATGTATATGTTCTAGGTACAATAAAAGTATTCTATTCTATGTATATCCGTTCTTATGTTCCCTCGTAATTACTTATCGGTTGAACCAATTTTGATGAATGATATGTCGTAAGATTGATCTTTATTGCGCGAGTTAAAATTATAAAAAATCAAAATGGCGGCTTTTTGATGCCAAAACGCATGATGTGCTGAATTTTTTTAAACCTATTGAGTGTTGCATCAAAATTAAGGGGTTTAATAAATCTTATACGTTTACGTGGTTTTTAGTTTATTTAATGATTTCTTATTATTCTAACTAGCAACCACACCCGTGCATCAGAGACATCTTCAACAATCATAATCATATTTCAACCAATTTACACAAAACCTTAACAAATTATATACCTAAACCTTCCTCATGAATCGCTCTATCTATTGGTGAAAGCCGCATAAAAATCCGTTCAGTAGTTTTTCAGTTTATCGCGAACAGACAGACGCGGCGAGGGATTTTATTTTATAATATGTAGTGATGTAGTGATTGAAATAAAGGCAGGAAGGTTATGATTAATTTGAATCTTGGTATAATTAATGGTAAAAATAAAACAATTTTTAACATGATTAATGCAACTTTTCAGGCCAAAAGAATTGAAAATCTGCAACATCACAATATCAGAACTGAATCCTCTAACATGGGGGGAAGCTTTGGATATGGGTAAGTGATATGGCGATAAACCATATTCACTTAATACTTTAAGTTAAGTAAACTTATAAACAATTTCTTCAAATTTGATTTAAACATACTGGCCTGGTTGTCTATTGGTTAGTGACCCTGACTATTGAGCCAGAGGTTTTGGGTCGAAATCAAAATCAAAATTATTTATTTGAAGTAAATCCATTGTAAGTATTTTTGAATTGTCAGGAGGAGTCAGTCAGTATAATTCGGTCGTGAAGCTAGTTGCCTGTTCCAAAACGTAGATCCTATGGAGAAGAACAGGCAAGAAACTCCAAGGACACTCTTTATCAACATGGTTTATTTTTTACAAAGTTACTTGTTACATTGCTTCCCCACCCAAGACAAATAATTGTATGATGAGCATGATCATTAGTTCTGTGTCTGGGTGTAATTTATCTATAATATGTATGTATTTAGTAATATATAAGGATGTTTATCAGCAGTCTGGTTACCATAGTACAGGGTCTGCCTAGTTTGGGGTCAGACGGCCGTGTGTGAGATATGTCAAGTTATTAGCAGCGGTAGCCTAATGGCTAACCCCACCCAGTACACTACTGACATGAACCCACTTCTAACTCAAACTTTAAGCTTAGCTGGAAAGGTCGAAAAGGATATTAGTAATGTGTGACCATCAAAAAAACGGGAAGCATGCACACAACACAAACAATTCAAATAACCAACATGTAAGGACTATTCTTATTACTCTTCTTCTCTTCTTATGATGCGAATATCAACTATCGTCTGTCTCTATCATTCGTCAGTTCACTGTTATTCCCTTTCTAGTTATATCTTCCACGCTCCACACATATCTGCAATGTGCTGCTGCAGAATTAACTAACACATACTCAATCTCCAGGTCGCGTACACGTCCAAGAGTTCCCTTTCTCCATCTGTCTGTGGTACCCTGGCGGCTCTCCCAAAAGCTCGTGGATACAACACCAACTGGCACTGTTCTTCACCCATCTTCTACCAGCTTATTTTGTAGATCTCCTTCTCTTTCTAATGGGACAGAAGACTTTGTGAGTATTTTTTTTATATAACAACACAGATGTCATTAATGCTTTGCGAACCGTGTCTTCTGTAATATGTAGTTGCCTTGATTTGAGCCAAAAACGTTCCGAAACGAGCCGAAAAAAAAAATTTGCTTATCTGATTTGAAGAAATATAATAATAATTTTATTCTTTAAATACTTATATATATATATAGACATACGTTTATAAGTAAAGCATTACGTTATCGTTAATACTAATGACATTTAATTTATTCTATGGATTCACAGGAAAATGTTCAACTTTGTTATTGAAATAAAATAAAGCTTTAATAAAAAAAAAACTGCACGTCAGAAGTGAAAACATAACTGACACATCTGTCATCTAAGCGCGACGGTCACGCGAGTTTAGTGCTTTTTCCCATACCAAAAGCGCCCAACGTGTATAAGGAAGTTTTCAGTTCAAAAATTGTTAATAAGTAATAATAATTGTGAGATGCCGATCAGAAGTGATCATTTTTGAAGAAAGTGATGCCATCTACTAGTGACATCCATCAAACTGACGTACGTTCCGACGAAATGTTAAATAAAGGTTTTCGCTAATGGGCACTATTAATAGGCGTTATAAATTTTCACCTTAATTACAATTATGTTTTTGTTTATTTTACATTTTTAAAGATTAATTCAAAAGGAGCTGACAGAACTCAATGTTTAGATTAGCGCCCTCTAGTGGATCTATATATGTATTATTAGCGTGACAGTGCGAGTTCAGCGCTTTTTCCCCATAGCAATACTGCACAACGTATGTACATGTAGAAGTTCTCACTTCAAAATAATATAAATGCGGGGACATGATGTGTCCATTCTCCAATCCCTGTGATGTGTATAATCCTCTACATAAGGTGATACACTTTCACCCTTAGGGTTGGTTCATCTTTGAGTGTTTATTATACATGTCCAAGGACAACAATAAAAGTATTTTCTGTAATGTTATCTTTGTTCCAGTATGATAAAGATGCAGAAACGTATCAACTACGGTTTGGAAGTCTTGCAGTACTACACAACGAAAGAATGGCATTTCGTCAACAACAATTTCGCTGCCCTCAAAGACCAGATCAGCAGTCAAGATAATAAAATATTTTATACGGATCCCCGGGTAAAAATATTATAATAGTTTTAATAATACGTTAATTCTAGCTTCTAGCTCTAGCGGGACAGGGGATTTTGATTGTGGGAAAACTGACAGCAAAACCTACCTGTAATGGGCGCCATAGTTTTGTCTGTAGTTGTACCTCTGTGGAATGCAACGTCGACCTATGCTGCACGTCGTCGATCATTCACTACAACGTCATAGTCGCAATTCAAAAAAAAAAAAAATACGCTCCTTGCAAATATTTGAATGCTACGGTATGTTTATTTACATTGCTCTGTTGGTGTTCCTATCTATAAAGCTTCGGCCAGTGGCCAACTTTGAGGTTCCGGGTGCGAAAGTTACAAAAAATGATTTGTCACTTATCTTAAAGCATCAGACGTAAATAGCCGCAGTCGGAAACTGTCCGGCAATAATGATAATAGCTTTTCAGGGTGCCGTACCCAAAGGCTAAAGCGGGACTCTATTACTAAGACTCCGCTGTCCATCCGTCTGTCACCAGGCTGTGTCTCATGAACCGTGATAGTCAGACAGTTGAAATTTTCACAGATGATGTATTTCTGTTGCCGCCATAACAACAAATACTAAAAACGGAACAAATTAAATATTTAAGGGGGCTCCCATACAACAAACGTGATTTTTTTGCCGTTTTTTGCTAGATGTTAATAACGGCAACAGGTTTGAAATATTCACAGAATATTTAGTTGTATATTCACTTTAAATATAAATAATTAAATTAAAATAAAATTTATATTTAAGGGTGGCTTCCATACAACAATAAAGGTATAGTGTCTATATAATATATTACATAGTGTCTAATGGTACGGAACCCTTCGTGACTCACACTTTTCCGGTTTAATTAATGATATTGTGGATATAAATATCATTTTGGGAGAGTCATGCTTTGGCACGTATAGGCCGGCTCGACCTTACAGGAAACCCTCGTGAAGCAATGCTTACGTTGTGTTTTTTCGAGTGTGATAAGTTACCAGAGTGTTAGGTACCACCCCTTCCCCTACTCCCACAGTAATGGCAACGATTTGTTGCTCTTGAGTTGCAGGGTGACCTGTCTGCTCGTTTGCCCCCCATCCCTCAGAAATACAAGCTATGATATTTTGGTTCTAAATAGTTCTGTGTAATATGTCCCAAAAGGATATTCTTCTCTCTCATGATGTCAACCAATACCTCTGTATGACTAAGGGTGGTACTCTTCTTTTGTCCAGGTTATCAACTGGAGTCGATATATCCGGGATTATATCAAGGGTGCCAGAGAGTACGTGGTGAAAGAAGACCCCTCAACCCTACCTCAAGCAAGAAGACTACAGAAGCAGTAAGTGTTAACGTTTACTTTTTTAGTCAACACACAAGGAAAAGATTCCCAAATATATTTTTCTGTGCATAGATTTAAGGGTGAGATGTGACAATGACAATTTTTAACACGCTTTTGACCCCCAGGGGTCTTGTAAGTTTGACGTGTCTGTGTTTCTGTCTGTGGCATCATAGCTCTTAAGCGGATGAACTAATTTGAGTGCGTTTTTTTTTGTTTGAAAGGTGACTTGATCGAGAGTGTTCTTAGATATCATTAAAGAAAATCCGTTCAGCCGTTCGAAGATCATCAGCTCTTTTGTAATCGTTGAAGGGATTTTTGAGTCGGGAGTGTTTTAAATTTATTATAATAATAACTTGACACATCTCAAACACGGCCGTCTGATCCCAAACTAAGCAGAGCCTGTACTATGGTAACCAGAATGCTGATAAACATACTTATACATTTCTAAATACATACATACATATACATACATATAAATAGATAAATTACACCCCAGACACAGAACAAATTATCGTGCTCATCACACAATTATTTGTCCTGGGTGGGAATCGGACCCACGACCCCTAGATTAGCAGTCAGGGTTACTAACCACTAGACCAACAGGCCAGTTTATTTATGATTAAATTAGCCTATCTTGTAACTACGTACATAAATCTTGGAAACCAATTTTACCTTACTTCTAATTATCATATCTTAATTAACCTTTGTATGTATATGTAGTTTGAATGCAAATACTTAAATATGGTATTTTTGAGCTAATCTGATCATGGAGGTGGATAGTGGGAACTCTTCAGGGGTTACTGGTAAACCCTTCGAGTTGGGGCTCATATGATTCGTTTTAACGAGCCCAAGAGATTGGGCTTAGTGACGATGGTCTGATGATGGAGCCAGGAGGTGGATAGTAGACTTTATACTTTTTAATTTGGTTTTTCTAAACTATTTTTTTTTGTCCACAGATTATACTACTTGGATAAAACTGTTCAAGTTATGCTTGGATTACTTGTAATGTATTTTGTATATTACTATGTAAACATGATATTTTCTATACTTAGCGCTTAAGTGTAAAAAAATAATTAACTTTAGTTATTAAATGTATTTTAAATGTTCTGGTGTTTTTAATAATTACCTACCTGTATTAATTTCATCGTGGGAGACCCATGAGAGGCACGTATGGACCGGCTCAACTGGAGTGATACCACGGCCTCACAGAAAACCGGCGGGGTTTGCGTTGTTTCACCGAGTGTAACCCCCCCCCTCCCTCTGCCCCTTCCCCTACTCCCACTTTCAAGCCCGTCAACGCCCTTGTGACTCTTGAGTTGCGAGTGTCCATGGGCGACGGTAGTCACTTACCATTAGGTGACCTGTCTGCTCGTTTGCTCCGTTTGCGCAAAAAATCATCATCACTCGTCATTTCACTGATTACTCCCTTCTAGTCAGATCCTCTTTCATACAGTCCATCCCTCTTGTCTTTGGTTTCCCTCTACTCTTGTACCTGTGGCCCCTGTGGGAGTAGGGGAAAAAGTAACCTAACTCACACGGCTAAACACACC
Source organism: Callimorpha dominula (assembly GCA_949752705.1). Lineage (NCBI taxonomy): Eukaryota > Metazoa > Arthropoda > Insecta > Lepidoptera > Erebidae > Callimorpha > Callimorpha dominula. Next base: position 1,614,289 of record OX457019.1, on the reverse strand, counting down.
ACAAGTATTGCTTCACGAACGGTTTTCTGTGAGGCCGTGGTATCACTCTGGTCGAGCTGGCCCATACATGCCGAAGCATGACTCTCCCACCAGGGGCGTAGCTACCGGAGGGCTAGACGGGGCAGTGCCCCGGTGCCCCCAAGCTCAGACAAAACAAACTATAAATTGAACTAGTGAACATTTCTCCCACATTCGGCATATAAATAAACCAGATTTTTTTGGAACCAGAAGTTATCAGGTTTATCAAATTGTGTACTTGATTTACTTGAATATGGAGTACGACAATCTGGATTACGACAAATCTGGAGTACGTGGAATTCGGAACACGATACACGATAACACGACGAATACGGAACAAATGATTTTAAATAGTTTAGTTGGGGCCCTAGTTCATTATTTGCCCCAGGGCCTTTGGTTACCTAGCTACGCCACTGTCTCCCACATAAAATAATAGCGTTATGATATGGAAAAAGAGTAGACAGATGACGGTGAGAGGTGGGTTTCCTTCCTGAATTTCTAATGGGTAAGTATAATCGAAAATTACAAGAAAAACTAATGCAATAACAACTAAACACTACTAGAAAATCTGGTAATCATGATTACATTACAGCGTTGTATATTGATCGCATCAATGCGTACGAACTGGTTGCAGCAATTATAACCTACAAACTTCGTACATTGCATGTAACAACGGGAACAAAAATATATTTACTTCAATTCAATTACTAGCTTTTCCCGAGGATTCGCTCGCCTAAAAGTAATTTTTCCATCCCTCAGTAACTTTTTTTTCTGGATGGAAGATACCCACAACTACAACACAACTAAAATACAAAAAAAAAATTTTATTTGCGCATATAAGCTACTGGCCGTCCCCGTTTCACCTGTGTTTATGGACACTGCTCCGCTCCTATTGGTTGTAGCTTGATGTTAAATAGCCTATAGCCTTCCTCGATAAATGGGCTATCCAACACTAAAATATTTTTTCAATTCGAAAAAGCAGTTCCTGAGATTATTCAGCTTTATAATATTAGTAAAGATGTAACCAGAGTCTTGTAAAAAACATGTTGAAAAAGTGTCCTTGGAGTTTCTTGCCTGTTCTTCTCCACAGGATCTGCGTATTGGAACAGGCAACTAGCTTCACGACTGACTTAGTCTGACTGACTCCTACTCCTGACAATTTAAAAATACCTATAATGGGTTTGATTGAAATAAATTATTTTGATTGATTTTGATTTTAAATGAGAAATTAAACCTCAATTACACATAATATTTGTTCGGCGTCAGAGTTTATAATTACTAACTAATTAATATAAATCAAGTGTAATACCAATAAAAAAATATTTGTTAATAGTGGATAACTTATATTAATCTTGGCTCAACTTGATTATAATGACCGCGCTCTGCAAGCTTCACAATGCTCATCATTATGATCATGTTATAAAAGGTGAAGTAATATTTTAGGGTGGTATAGTAGACCCCCGCAGTAGGGCTGCCTTCCGTCCGGGTTTGCCCGGATTTGTCCTAGTTTAGAGGGTGTCCGGGGAGCGTCCGGGCGGGGTTTTCAAAAATCGAAACACAGAATACATAATAATACCACCGATGGACAGAAAAATAACTTTTAGGGGAGTGAATCCGGCAGCCAAAGCTAGGACGTATATATATTGCGTGAAATATATCTGTTTATCTAATAAAATAATTAAAACACTATGTCATACTTTCATTGCGCATTTTCTTATAATAATTGCATACCAAACAACAATAAAACCGAGTAACTGCGAACTGTTCCGCTAATAAACTCTTAAAACTGTGAAATTACATTAATTTACAATTAGTATCTGAAGATCTGTTAGTTTCATTAAACTTTAAAGATGAGCTTCAGGCTTGTAAATAAAACCATTAATAACCATTAATAATTAACTAGTAGATAGTATAATTAATAATTATCGCCCAGAGGTCGAAATTCGACCGTACCTAATTCATTAATCGTTGAACAGGCCCCCCCACACCTTATGGCGGCACAATTGTTTTTTTGTTTATTCAATTAGGAATAAAAAAAAATATTATTTTAGATAGTAAAAAAAAAGTCAGAGAAATTCCTGAAAATTCTGAAATATTTGAGGTGGGAAATCCCATTGCGTGTTTGCGGACTGACCCAAACTCTCTAGACATAATTACAAATTAGACATAACTGAAAAATAAGAGTAATTTCTTTTGTCTTTGGGTGCCTCTCCAATTAATAAAGGTTTTCAGTCAGCTCTGCATATATGGCCTTCTATTTAACAATGTAACGCACTTGTGACTCTTGAGTTGCAGGTGTCCATGGGCGACGGTAGTCACTTACCATCAGGTGACCCGTCTGCTCGTTTGTCCCCCTGTGTGTTGTTCTGAACCTGCACATACCCATATCAATTTTGATGTCAATTTCAATGACTTTGTTTCTTTTTGCGGACATTTGTGGACAATCCCGGAAGTTCTACCAATATTCATAATATTAAATACATACAAAATAATATATTATAATACAAAAATTGGGTGTAAGACACGAATTTTCTTAAAATATCTATACCACACCTTTCTATAATATCTTGTAGAGATGTAATATAGATTTTACTAAACTAATTTTCTTTCTTTCATTTTATTAATTTTAGCGCCATCTATACGTAAAAACTGGTTCTATAACAGGCATGAATGTTGATGGTATTCATGATGATAATTCAGACATGAACTTTGAGCCAATGTTATCAATTGTATTTAATGAAGTTTGTTTCCTTGTTTCCTATAACATTATAACAACTAGAATACAATAGATTGATTTGCGTTTGAATACGTTTACAAATGAAGGGTTTATAAACTAGGTACTTAGGGGTACCTATGTCAAAGTTTGGCATGTTTATCTACGTCGATAGTATGCAAATGTTAACTGATTTTATTTTATACATATATCTAGGAAACAATGGTAATTTATCCTTGCTGTTTTTCATAATTAAACTTTATAGCAACCCGCTCCGGCTTCGCAAGGGCAGCAGAGACATCTTCAACCATCATCATCATATTTCAACCTTAACATATAATACACCTAACCTACCTACCTTCCTCATGGATCACTCTGTCTATTGGTGAAAGCTGCAAGAAAATCCGTTCAGTAGTTTTTGAGTTGACAACAGTGGCGTAACTACACCATCTGAGGCCCGAGGCTAATTCATCAGATGTGTGTGAGTCTGACTCGCACTGGACTCTCGAGCCGGGGGCCCCTCAAGCCGGGGGCCAGTGGCATTTAGCCCGCTCTGCCCCGATATTGTTACGCCACTAGTTGACAGACAGCCAGACAGACGCTGCGTTGGACTTTGGAAAATTACTAACCCATATATCACTTCGATAGTAGTATTAGATCAACTTTCCTAAAAATTTTTCCTTCCTTCCATTCCTTTAATTTTATTGATAATGCAACTGATGCCTTAATTTTGCATTCTGCGCACCGGCTCGCGGCTAACTTCAGCACGGCCAATAAGTTTGGGCATTGCTGTACATTTGGCTGACGATGACGTTTAGGCTTACTGCTCCACTTCTATCGTAAAAGCGTAATGTTATATAGCATTATATAACGCAATAAACGGTCTATCTAATGGTATTAAAACATTTAAAATCTGTTAGGTCTGGGGGCTTCTATGTATCCATCAATCAATCAGCCTGCAATGCAATAGCAGGTCTCTCCCAAGGTGCGCCATAATACCCTTTCCTCCGTCTTCCGCATAATATCTATCCCAGTTACCTTCTTCAGAGTGTCCTACCCTTACCGATTAACGGTCTCCACTCTAGGACTACAGAAAAAACTGTCGAAGTATATACCTACTATTATTATAAAGCTGAAGAGTTTGTTTGTTTGGTTGAACGCGTTAATCTCGGGAACTAAGGTTCGAATTGAAAAATTCTTTTAGTGTTGGATAGCCCATTTATTGAGGAAGGCTATAGGCTATAAAACATTACGCTACGACTAATAGGAGCGGAGCAGTGACGATAAACGCAGGTCCCACTCTATCTAGAACTCATCGTACAAGCCGTGCTTTGTTTGGATTTATAAACGGAAAGTGCTGTGTAATATGTTCGGTAATGAACTGAAACTTTGGGGCTAAAGTGCTAAGTAAGTACTTAAACTTAAGGTAACCAAAGGGTACATGCAAATATCCCTCGGAACTTCAATTTCAATGGAGGCATCCCAGTACTTTTCTGAATGTAAGAAAACAAATCTGTACGCATGACAACGTGTATGCAAAACTTCATGATGACTGGTTACGTAGTCAAGGCTTGAAAGAGTACAAACAAACTCACATTCGCATAATTATTATAGTTAGATGATGACAAGAATACAGCCTATGTCGTCTCGACAAACAAAGTAGGTCTAACAATGAGTGTTAGACGCGTGTTCTGAATAATGAAATAATTTGTGACTACATTCAACAGCCGAATACAGAACTAATATAGAATGCATTATAGAACTAATATAGAAGAACGAAATGCATAGCAAAATTGCCTTGTAATAACCGGGTTTGAAATCATTGCAAATTCAAAAGATCTGTATTTCTCAGCTATTAATTTTATACCGTCAGAGGGTATAACCAATTCAAAAAGAATTATTCAAGACGGTTTACAATTGGCGAAGGTATGGCGCAACATACCACACAACAACAAAATCAGCCGAATTGACAAGTCAATTCTTTTTGAAGTCGGTTAAAGCACGTGTAACAAGACGGAGGATAACTTTGTGAAAATACAACACTAAAGATCACCAAAAGCATTTTCACCCGAGGACTTCATTACTTCCTGTACCTATTCACTAATATTATCTGTCAGGTGACAGATGCGTTCGGAAATACACGTATGTATAATTATTAATTTGTTTTGTTAAATTGTGTGGACATAGAAGTATATAATATATGTTTATTTATCTAACGTTATTGATATTATTTGTATGTAAAATATTAATATAATTATAATATATAAAATAAGATAGATATTTATAGAATAATATAGATATATAGATATTTAATTGTTCATATTGTAATTGGGGCCTGCGAGAATATCAGCGTTGCAGAGCGATCTGTAACAATGACGCAGGTACCCTATTTAATCTTCAATACCACCCTAGGTGTTAAGACGTATGTTTATTATTATGTAGAAGATACAAATAAAATATTTTTCTTTATTTCTTTCTAATTCTTAAAATATAATAATGAATATTGACCTAATAATATTTTTTTACCTTTTGACATATTCTAGCCACGCTGACGATAATTTCTCATCTCAAAAAACCCATATTTTATGTCATTAATCATAATAATTAAAACTATTTAAATGTAATTTAAACATTGACCGCAACACGATAACAGGTTTAAATGGTGTCGATTTGTGCTGCCACCTATAGTTTGCGCACGTTCCCTATAGGTATTTTAGATATGTATGAGTATATGCTTACGTGGGAGAGCCATGCTTCGGCACGTATGGGCCGGCTCGACTCCGCTCGATACCACGGCCTCACAGAAAACCAAGCAATGAAGCAATGCTTGCATTGCATTTCGCCGCGTGAGTGAGGTTACCGGAGGCCATAACCCTTCCCTTTCCCCTATTCCCGTCCTTCCCCTCTCCCCTCTTTCCCACGTCCCCCCTCTTTTCCTACTCCCACCTTAAGGGCGGCAACGCACTTGTGACTCTTGAGTTACAGGTGCCCATGGGCGGCGGTAGTCATTTACCATCAGGTGACCCGTCTGCTCGTTTGCCCCCTATACCAAAAAAAAAAATGTATTTGAACTTATAAAATGTAATTAAGGTATATATAATTATTATGTATCTATTTTCTCTTACATTCATATATTTTAATAAGCTACTGAGCTGAGTTTGTACACCTGCAAACTGTGCTATACACTAATCCATTGGATCTATCCATCTAAAGATTGTTTTTAAGAACTTGCAACAAGCGATAAGACAGCCCAGAGAGTACTAGTGTTCAATGTCTCTTTTTTATGTTGTAACTTTTCTATGATGTGCAATAAATTGTATTATATTATACTGCGCCTGAAATCCTACTAACATTATAAATGTGAAAGTTTAGATGGATGGATGGATGGATGTTTGTTACTCTTTCAGGCAAAAACCACTGAACTCCTTGCGATGAAACTTGGTATGTAGATAGCTAGAGACCTGGATTAACACATAGGCTACTTTTTATCCCGATATTCCCGATGGATCGGGACTTACGCTGTTGAAACCGCGGGGCGCTGCTAGTAACTAATAAGCGGACCGTCGCGTCGATGCTGCAACGTGTTCTCAACGATCCACCCAGGTGGCAAGCTGGCTCCGTCTATTGAATAGTGAGAATGGGCTTGGTCAGGAACAGGTCGATCACGTCAGTATAAAAAATTATGTTAAATCTGCAAAATTACCTACTGACTAGTTTCTTGAGTATTTTTACCAGTATCGTAATAAGTACTTCGTGCTGTTGCATATCGAGGTTCATTAACGTTGATTTGCGATGCATGAAGTAGTGTTAACAACAATACAATAACCGCAAAAATCGGTGGTAGCGTAATGGCTAAGGCGTCGGTCGGACTTGCGATCAAGTGGCTGCGGGTTCGAACCCCACCCAGTGCACTACCGACGTGAACACACTCCTTTTTTTTATTTGGGCGTGTGGAAATCCCTCCGGGCCGTCAACCCACCGGGGTTTTTGGTGGGGCGGTGTGTCAGAATCAAACCGACTAAAACCACACTGTGTGCCGTACGTAAGAAATCCGCAGACATATCGATAACTTTTAAGTTTCTTAAATCAAAGTAATATTATACTCGAATAAAAACTTTCGCGAGTGGTCTTCATATTAGTTAAGATATACCTCCTCCTACCGTCCTGCCGCACCGGTTGCAGGTGCCAGACTGGCACCTGCAACCGGTGCGGCAGGACGCCTCACCCCTTGATAAAGGGCCCCCGTCGGGTCCGAACCTAGTCGGGCATCCCCGAAATATAACCTGAGTAAAACCAAATATCTTAACTAACAAAGTAATATTTATTAAACAACTATGTTCGTAAATACATATACAAAGTTTTAATGTTACAAAAAGATATAAGCCAACACATAGGTCTTTATAAATAGATCACTAACGCAGCTTCGCACGGGTGTAATGTAGATACTAATGTGGTGAATAATTATCGTCATATGATTGTTTTGGTGTCTAGGCATCATAACTAGACCTCCTGTGAAGAATTTTTTGGAAAACTCGTCAACTCGTACAAAACCAAAAGGTAGACTTTTCTTCAAAATATACCTAATACGTACATTTTTATATTTTAACCCTAAATGATTCCATCTTTAACTTGGGGAGGGGGGGGGACCAACTTACAATCGGTAATATTTTTTCGGTAATTTTACTCTACAATGTAGACATTTAAAGTTTTTAATGCGACTTATATTTTTGGAGATAAAAATAAAAAAAACACGAAATCTACCTCTGCGAGCCTGCTGCGGGTCCGGATTTTTTTTCATATATGAAAATCGATTCTTAAGGAGTAAACTCCAATCAGTAAATAGTCGAATTGAAATCCGTAAAATAAAAATAAATTAAGCATCGATTTAAAACTTGAACTTGACAAGTAAACGAACATTTACACCCGGCAGTGATCCCAAAAATAGCCTCATGAGCGAACATTTACTACTGGGTTTATTATTAAATGAAATATATGGAAAATTTTAAGCTTGAATTTATTTTTATGGTTTTACTTGACCTATCATGTTTATACTTGGCCTTAACGTATTTTTCCAAGATTACTTTCGAAATACGTGCGTTTATCTAGAACTAACTTACCTTACGTCTGGTTTGAGGAATTCTTAGCTGAAGGATAACGTGCGGAAATGGTTAACGTACGGATGTTTGTTCCTCTTTCACGCAAAAACTACTGAACCGATTGCGATGAAACATGGTATGTAGAAAGCTGGACACCTGGATTAACACATAGGCTACTTTTTATCTTGATATTCCCACGGTACCGGGACTTAAGCCTGTAAAACCGCGGAGCGCTGCTAGTTAATTATAAACGTGAAAGTTTGTGAGGATGAATGGATGTTTGTTACTCTTTCACGCAAAAACTACTGAAACGATTGCAATGAAACTTCGTATGTAGATAGCTGGACATCTGGATAATCACATAGCCTTTTTTTTATCCCGATATTCCCCCGGCATTGGGACTTACGCGAGTGAAATATTATAAATATTGTAATATTATAAATGCGAATGTGAGTATGTTTGTCTGTTTTTTACGGTTAACTACTGAACCGATCATCGTGAAATTTTGCAAACAGGTTGTCCAGGGTACAGACAAACGACATAGGATACCTTTCAGTCATTTTGTCTAAGAAAAGTTAGTTATCCTACTAATATTATAAATGTGAAAGTTTGGATAGATGGATGTTTGTTTGTTCCTCTTTCACGCCAAAACTATTGAACCGATTGCTATGAAACTTGGTGTGTAGATAGCTGGAGATCTGGATTAACATACAGGTTACTTTTTATCCTGATATTCAGGCGGGATCGGGACTTACGCGGATGAAACCGCGTGTCGCTTTTTGAGGTTTGTGAGGATGTTTGTTACTCTTTCACGCAAAAACGGCTGAACGGACCTGAATAAAAGTCGGCACAGAGATAGATTATAGTCTGGACTAAAACATAGGTTCTTTATCTCGGAAAATATACGGTAACTAGCGATAAGACCGCCGGTTGTACCATTATTCAATGTTTTTCATTTATATTGTAACTTTTCTATGGTGTACAATAAAGAATATTGTATTGTATTGTTCCCGTGGGAGAGATTTCACCAACATTTCATACGAACGAAGTCGCGGGCAACAACTAGTCAATCATATGACTGACATATAAAGTTCCAGAATTGAAATAAATACCAAATACTTATGGTATTTGGTATTTATTTCAACCTGATGCGTCCACGGGTTCCTGAGCAAAAGGGTCTTGACAGATAGACGGACAACAAAGTGATCCTTTCAGGGTTCCTTTTTTCCTTTTGAGGAACGAAACCCTAAAAGTATTTAAAATCGGTTGATCCGTTTATGGTCTATGACGACAAAGACGGACACAGAAAGACACGTTTTAACATTCTTCCTTATTGCGTGGAGGGTTAAAAATAGCATAATATTTTTATTATGAAATCTATAAGTGCCAACGATCTCTACTTTCAGCTGATCACAAGTACCGGTCACCCTTAAATTTTAGATTGGAGGAAAAATACTGCCGGTTCTGAAAGATCACAAGAAGCGTCATTGCCGCGTAAACCTGACTCCAAATCATTAAATTTACATACACACATACACACGCCTGTATCCATGTAATCCGGGTAGCAAAGGCGTATGAAACACCTACATTTGGGGTCATCCATAAATTAAGTCACACGTTAAGAGGGGGGGTCAACGACGTGTGACATTGTGTGACAAAGGGTGGGGGGTCATAAGCTTCAGGACATCATAAAGTATTAAATACAAAAACGAAAGACTACATACACAATTATATTTTAATATAAAAATAAATTGAGAAGGGGGGTTCAACAAATGTGACCAGTAACAAGGCCGGGAGGAGGTCCAAAAATCATGAAATTCGGGTGACATAATTTATGGATGGCCCGTTTTGCCAATTATAACCAATTTGGTCCCACTTACGTAGTATATAGCCTATTGCCGTCAACCGAGTACTTTAGGAATTACAGATGGGAAAATTGGGAGTATATTAAAAGGGAAAAGAAGGTAGTGATGAGCAAAAAGCAATTAGATTAATAATTACAAATTACAGTAACATTGTAATTAGATTAATAATTACAAATTACAGTACCATTGTAATTAGATTAATAATTACAAATTACAGTAACATTGTAATTAGTTATTGAAATTCTTTGACTCACTGGGTAAGAAGGGGCAATTGAACGAACGGGTTATTGCTTTACGGATTATAGATATCCTGTGGCATAGCCTTTTTTTTTTGTTACGATATAGAAGATCCCCATGGATGTCCTCCGCTCTTAGGGGGGCCGAAGGGATCTGTCGGACTGTTACCGACTAAAAACGAACCCGGTGTTCCAATGCTTGCTTAGATCGGGGGAGCGAGAATCGCCATTGCATTCTTCCGCAACACTGGCATAGCCTATACATTTTATTTCAACCGACTGGTTTTTAATTGGAAATGTACAGAATACTGGAATTGCCTTTGGGTTTCCACAGTTTAATTAATTTTTAATTTATTCAATACTTACTTGTACACACTGGTACATAGCCATATATGTATGAATGTACAGTCGACAAAGGAAATGGTCCACCAGTTTGACAAAAGTTTCTGTGTACTCACAATAAAAAAAAAAAATGGTATCATGTAATATAGTTGTAATCTATCATGGTATCATATATATATATAATAACATCTGGCGTCATCAGATGTTATTATATTTCATTTCATTCATTCGAATATATTTTCATTAACAATCTTCATAATCTTTCATTCAATGGAAACCATTTCAATGTTTTATGACATTAAAAACTCTTTCTCACTAAAATTAAATATTGAAAACTGTCAAACATTTATATCATCCTATTATTTATGCTAAAATAAGATTATTTCGTGTAATTTACTGGTCAGCAATGCCTCGCAATTTATCAATTACTGTAAGAGCTACTATAATTCCGTTTTGTGTTTTCCAAACAATAAATTAATAAATAACTGATCGCCGTCGAAGTGGTCATCGGTCTGAAATCTCAGAAAATGAAAAAGCAATTATGAGACATGAATATTTAATTTACGGTTTTACACCGACTAAACATTTTGCCGAAATGTTTTATGTGTCTACTCAAACAATCAGAAATTAATTGCATCACATGGATTTGCATTACAGACATTACGCAAAGAAAATATTTATAACAGATTCTCATAGAACTGCACGATTGAATTTTGCGAGACATTACTTGCATTGATCGATTGGAGTAACACTGTGTTCTGTAACGAAAAGACCTTTAAATCCAGTTAGCATGGTCGTTTATATCTTTGACGATACAATGGAACAATACACAAGATCATGTTATACCTAACATGGAATCTGGTTGGATGACTGCTGATGGTGTTGGGGAGCGGTGCTGTTTGCCACCACCAGCAACGGCATTGGAATATGTAGATATCCTTCAAAATGCAATATTGCCCGCCGTCCTTATTTTTTACCCGGAAAGTGAAATGCTACGATTTAATTATTTTCAAGACAATTGACCTTTACACACAGCAAGGATGACGCATGTCTGGTTCGATACACATCTGCAAATATGTCTTGCCTTGGCCTGCAAAATCGCCAAACCTCAACCCAGTAGAACATCTTCACAACACAGGAAGCTCTGAAAAGCCACTGTAACAAAATATGGCAAAAAGGGATCCTGATTTTTTTTCAAGGCTTGTGGGTTCAATGAAAGACCTAATTAAAAAAAGACCGAATTACTGTTATAAATATGATTTATTATTTTATAAATGTGAAAGAATTAAACGAAATACTATCTTTTTTTATTTTTACAAAAAGCATTACTTACATAAACATTAGGATATTTCAATCTGTCCTTATCAAGTAGATTCAAAAAAGAAATTGTGTACCTACATGATATGATAGAAATATGATTTCATTAACACAAGGCTGCGATGACGTTACACATCATATAAATATGATAAAGGCAGCATTAGAAACTGTCAGAATATTATTGCACGGGAAAATCAACCTTGTTGTTTTATGATGCCAAATGATCTTCAACCGTATTAGACGATATATTTGGCCGACTGTACATAATTATTATAACATTAATTGATGTTAGTTCATGCGTAATATGCCATATTAGAAATACATTATTATACATATTTATATAATTACAACCGAGTGATGCGTCGACTATGCATTTAGTATTCGACCGAATATAGAATAGATTCGGTTAAATTGAGTTACACTTGAATTTGTGGAGTTTGTATTTTAGAATATGGAAGGTTCTAAGAATTTGTAGGACATGTTTTTAATTAGTTTTAATTAGCTTATTCAAAAAGCAAAAAGCGAAAGTTTAACCTACTTTTTTAATCGTTCAGAAAAAAATAGTTTACAAGATAATGAATTATCAGGATTCAATATGTAAAAAAACACAAAAACATGTCTGTCTGCTACAGAATAAAATTGCTTTAAATAGGGTGAGGGGACATTTAGGCGTGCAACATTATAATCTCTGATACACGAACTAACACTAGTGTCAGTTGGATGTGTAGTGTAGAGTCAGGGTGTGTGCCTACTTAATTATTAAAACAGTATTGTTAAAAAATAAACGTCCTATATATGAATGTGTTCTTCAAATTCAAAATTTGAATTCGATATTTAAATTGTAGTTTTTTCTTTAAACAAGTTTCATTGTTAACAAACACACGGACAGTACAATAACGTACTTGTACGTAACGTATGACTCTTTTATCGTAAAACAGTCGACGAACAGTGCTGTTACGTAGTGTTGGTGTTCGTGGAACGGTGAGTTCATATTTTTTTATTTTCGAAATAAATGTAACTTTTAAAAATAAGTGATTTTATTCATTTATTTTTATGAATTTATTTAAAATAAAAATAAACTGCATTTGTTTTAGTTTATGTATGATTTTTTTAAGCGAAAATAGATTATAATGTGTGCTATATATTAGACGCTTATTAATTACAAATTCTTATTTATATTATTATTAATTTTAATATATATAGGATTTTTTTTTATATTCCGTTAACTAAAACAAATGAATTTAACATATTTATACACCTTTAAAAAGCTTTATATTCTTAGATATATTTTTTTTTTAGTTAAAAATAAGTCATAAATTTATTTGAAAAAGAAATTCATTCAAAAATCAACTATGGAGAATAGTTTTAAAATAAAGATCAATGAGTTGTTTTTGTTTATGAATGGAACTATACATTTACATGATAAAAATTTATTTATCTATTTAGAATAATTTTTAGTTACAACCCGGAAATATCAAAACTAGGAACTGATAGTAATATCAGGAATAAAAGATTTGAGGACGGCCTCAAATCCCCCTTTTTTATCAATGTTTGATATTAGTAACTATCTCATGCCCGCGACTTCGCCTGCATAGAATGAGTAATATGTTTTTTTATATTGATTAGAAAAAACGTAGAAAGGGATTGTCCATTAATCGAGTGAGGCTCGAAAGGGGGGGAGGGGGTTCGGAAAAAATCACGAAATATCACAATGGGGGACGGGGGGTGTAGTGAGATATCACGTGTATTTATTTTTCGTTGATTATATCTGTATATAAAGATAATATTTTGAAAATTTGAAATATATTTTGAACAAAAAAAATACACGTGATTTTGGCTAAGGGGGAGGGGGTTAGTCTAAAACCTCAACACGTATCACCAGTTAGGAAGGGGGTTTAAAAAGTTACTAAAAAAACATCACGTGATTAATGGACGACCCCAAACATATTTTACTTCTTACCGAAAGTTAAAATATGATACATTTTATGACAAAAAGTAGGCTATGTGCTTCACAAAGGACCTATCTATTTCTATACAAAAATTCATCAAAATTGGTTGAGCGGTTTAGGCGTGAAAATAGACAGACAGACAGAGTTACTTTTGCATTTATAATATTATTTAGGAATATATTATTAAGGTATGCACCGACCCCAAATAAATATTGGGACAAGGGTAGGCAGATGATGATGATGATGATGATGATGATGATGATGATTATTATGGTATTTAACTGTCACCTAAATAATATAATTATTTAACATAGTCACATACTTAATAGGCTTACACACGTTTCGATCAGGTCCTGTGACCACGGCCAGTGCAACCAGGTCAAAACGTCAGGCAAATCCAAGGTATGATACCTTTACATATGTGATCGCGTTAATTCCCGTCAAAATTTTTTTTTTTTTATAAAAGACAACTCCCGCAGTAGGAATTACTCCTGTGTCGCGGGGGACTTTACAAACATACAAACAACGGACACAAAGAACAGCCAGACTAGGGTGGGAATCGAAACCACGACCTCTGGCTCAGCAGTCAGGGTCACTAACCACTAGATCAACAGCTGACCCGCGCAACTTCGTCTGCGTTTGTAAATTTTCCCCATTTTTTTGTCCATCGATGCTCCGCTCCTATAATTATATTATATAAATATTTTTATACTTGAATATGTCTATAATATCTACGTTTAAATAAAGTATCTAAGTGTATGTATATCTGTGTTGTAAATCCCACACTACAAGCTATGGGTCATTCGTCATTTCGTCCCAAAACAAACTTGGCCCATTGGTACTTAATATTATTTTCATTCGTCATCTCGTCCCATTTCTGAAGTTTTAGTTGATTTAGTATAGTCAACAAGATTTTTTTTCAAAGTATTAAAATAAAAGACAAGAATTTAGATAATCAACAATAATATAATATTAACAAAAAAATATTCTATGCTTTAAATCTATTTAAGATTTAAAGTTATTATAATTATAATAAACTTACTTATTTAAATAAGATTTCTTACTAACAGTCCTTAAAAACAACTACAACAGTTCCTCATAAAAGTTAAATTAAAACCAAGAATGGAATGAGATGACGAATTAAAATAATATTAATTATGCAATTCGTCAATTCGTCACAATGGGCCGTTTGGTTTGGGACGAGATGACGAGCGACCCGTTATGTTTAGTATGGGTCTCGATACCGCTGTGTAAAATGTGCCAGGATATTCTGATTACATTATTTAATACTAGATGTCATTGCGGTCGCCAATGACCCCGAACAATCCGTTTCCTTTTGCTCTAAATAAGATTATCTGACGTCAGAACTTCGTACAGGTCAGGGTTATACGGACTTTCGTAATATACGAATTTTTTTACCAACTGTATTAAGGACCAAATCCGGTTTAGTAAAATTTAAGGACCGTAAAATCTAATTGCCGAACATTTACCCCGAAAACGATAAACAAGGTTAGAGATCATAAAGTACAGATCAATGTAATTAATCTATAACTAGCTGCACCCCGCGGTTTCTCCCGCGTCCCGGAGAAACACTCGTTAAGTTTTCTTAAATTATCTAATTTTCCGCGCAACTTTCTTGATTTTTTCCTTCATAAAAACCTTCTCCTGACAATATCAAACACAAAAAAAAAGAATTGGCGAAATCGGGGCAGCCGTTCATGCGTCATACGCCATCGCGCATGAACGACCAAGGGAAATAGGGATTAATTTTTATATATATAAGATAGATATGTATGTATTTAGAAATATATAAGTATGTTTATCAGCAGTCTGGTTACCATAGTACAGGCTCTGCCTAGTTTGGGATCAGACGCCCATGTGTGAGGTGTCTCTAGTTATTGTTATATATTAACACATAAACAGACTTCTTTAGACACATTTTTAAGCAAATTTCGTGCACAATGTGAAAATTTGAATACTTATATATTATATTCCATGTTATATCTTATTCCAAGATTGACTGTATTTATTTTGGCTTCGGCCGTCCATTAATCACGTGATGTTTTTTAGCATCTTTTTAACCTCTTCTCCCCTGGTGATACGTGGTGAGGTTTTATACTTACCCCACCCCCCCTAGCCAAAATCACGTGTATTTTTTAATTTCCAAATATAATAAAAAAAATCATAATATTATTATTAAATACAGATATAATAGCACATTTTACAAAAAAAAAGTGTGCGTCTCAGGACGCCCGACAGAAGTAATAACTTTACGCGTGAGAGATAGGGAAGCCAGATCACTTCAAAAATAAATACCCGTGGTAACTCTCTACACCCTCCCTCCCCCTTGTGATATTTCGTGATTTTTTCCGCACCTCCTCCCCCCCTCCATAATGAATTAGACACCTAAACCTTTCTCGTGAACAACTCTGTATATTGGTGAAAACCGTATGAAAATCTGTTTGGTAGCTATTGAGTTTATCGCGAACAGACAGACAGATAGACGCGACGGGGGACTTTGTTTCATAATATGTAGGTAGTGATTTGTAACTTTACAACATATAAGACTCTTGGTGCAAACTGTAAGCTTACTTAAATATGTACAGTAGTAATTAGCGCGTCTTTTTATATTTTAGAATAATAGGTACGTTACATTGTCCTCACATTTCATTTACGCTTATAAGCAATGTAACCAGAAATTTGTAAAAAATATTTTGAAAAAGAGTGTCCTTGGAATTTCTTGCCTGTTCTTCTCCATAGGATCTACGCATTGGAACAGGCAACTAGCTTCACGACTGACTTAGTCTGACTAACTCCTACTCCTGACAATTCAAAAATACCTATTATTGGTTTAATTGAAATAAATGATTTTGGTTTTGGTTTTTGACTTATATTGCTAGTAAATAAATAAATAGTTTTAAAGGATAAAAATAATCTATATTAATACCGCTTCGGCACGTATGGGCCGGCTCGTTCGGAGTGATACCGGCGGTGAGGCAATGTTTGTGTCGTGTTTCGCCGAGTGAGTGAGGTTACCAGAGGCCCTAACCCTTCCCTCTCCCTCCCCTCTCTTCCGCTCTTCCCCCTTCCCTCTCCTCCTCTTCCCCCATCTCTTCCGATCTTACCCCCATCCCCTAGTCCCACCTTAAAGGCCGGCAATGTATTTGTGACTCTTGAGTTGCAGGTGCCTATGAGCAGCGATAGTCACTTACCATCAGGTGACGGGTCTGCTCGTTTGTCCCCTATCCCATAAAAACAACTGTAAGAATTCAATGAAATCAACCAAAAATTTATTAGAACCTATCCTATCCGTCCTATCCTATCCGTCCTATCCTATCCGTCCTATCCTATCCGTCTGCATACCGGATAGTGAGTAAGTCTCCGGCCAGATACCGTTAAATGTGTCATGTCTTCACAATGAGTTGGCAAAACGTTCACTACGATAGTTACTTACACGACGGCGTATTTTAGTATTAATATGTATGTGTATGTGTGTACTTCTTTTATAGGTTCTGTATGTATTATATATTTTTATGTAGTAATGACGTATAGCAAGCTATTTATGTAAGTAATAGTATTTATTTCATGTAATATGTGTATCTTCTTTGTTATGACTAAGTAGATATTATAAGTGTTATAAATAACTCCAAATGTTAAATTCTATTTGTTCATCTGCCGTTTAATATTTCTACATCACCCCAAGGTTGACTGGCAGAGAATGCCCTGGGCATTAAGTCCGCCTTTGTGCAAATTGTGCATTAAGTTTAAATAAATAAATAAATGTAGATACTACGAGTAAAGGACCTTAAATATAGCTTAAATAAATTTAAGTCGCATAAAGTATACAGTTATGATTGTAATAAAGCAAATTATGGTTAATGAATAATAACTTCTCTGCATGCAGAGAAAACAATCAGTTTCGCTTGTTTTCTTGGTATACTTATGTGGTTTCGGCACGTAGAAAGAATGAGAAAGGAATCAATGACAAAACAGGTATATAAGGCAAACTTTAGTGGGAAGGCCGTAAGGGCTGACCACGCAAAACATACTATGACCAAATTGGTGATAATCTGAAGAAAGGACAGTCTCCTCAACTCTATTGCAAGCTTGAAGACCGCGCGCCGCCCTCGAGGTGCAAGCCAATTTCATCGTCTTCATGTGCGACACGGCGTGAAGCTTTTGCGCCGACTGCGAGTCGAGTGGTATGGTTGCAACAAGCGCGATTACTGCCCGCCTTTGGCCTTTTCATAATGACATTATAAAATATATTATACGACGAGGTTTTAATGCTCAGATTTGAATGACAACTTAATTGCTGGGTTGTACTATTACCGTGACGGTATAGTGTGTGATGACCTTAAAACCACTGTGATCCGTCACCGGGTCTTATGGCCCAGGGCCTCAGGTGTACCCTAAATTAGATTACTGACGATGATCGATACGATGTCTGATGTCCGCCACCACGCTGACGAAGTCACGCGCAAAAGCTAGTATATCTCTAATGAAGAAATGGTCTCCGAGTTTTGACAAATCTATACTAACATTATAAAGCTGAAAAGTTTGTTTGTTGGGTTGAACGCGCTAATCTCAGGAACTACTGGTTTGAATTGAAAAATTATTTTAGTGTTGGATTTACCGAGTAAGGCTATGGGCTATATAACATCACGCTACGATCAATAGGAGCTAAGCAGTAACCATAAACGCAGGTAAAACTGCGGCTAGTGAAAAATATATCATTAGACGCATAGTACAAGTATTTTTTTTTTATATTTATTCATTTTGTGGAATCTCAAGTTACCTTTATCTAAGCAATGATCTTTGCAATATTTACATTTCAAATGTTTTTTCTTTCTACTCTTTCTTGGCATTGATGGGCATGGCATGATATCTAAAGTGGCAGATTAATGCTATGATACCTTTGGCTCTCTATTCTATTCTGGCAATTTTTCTCTTTACATTTGAAGAAAAAAAGAAGAAAGAGAATATAGTTTATTGCAATAACCTCAGCGTACATTTTTCTTCTTTTTTTTTATGTTACCTTAGCCTATAATTTTTAAATACACATTGTAACCTACTTAAATAAATAACCTACTTCATAAACATAATTTTTTTAGTCTATGACTGCTATGTCTACAATGTGTCATCTATGTCATATAGATGTGACGTGTCTTTCTTGACGTGGCAACATGTGGTTATTCCTTTTATTTTTTTTTATTAATGATTGAAGTTGGCATTATTACTCATAGTACGCTGCTGTTTTGCAATTTCGATTCCTTTTCCTCTAATTAAAGTTCTAAACGATAGCCCACTGTAAATCGATTTATATAAAAAAATGTTGGACTCCGTTCCATAATTTGAAATATGTATTTAATCGAGAAGAATTTTCTTCTGAAAGCTTTTCCCGTTAAGATGAACTTAAGTTTTTTTTTTGTAAGCAACCATAAATTGTTGGTCTTCCAGGTTAATACTGTATCTACCTGCGCACTTATATTTCAAATAACAGTTTTTTTAATATCAATCATTAAGCATTTCAGATATTCCTGGGTATTCTGTAAAAGTGTCAACATTGGTGCGGATTCTATTGTACACTCGACTAAACTAAAACCTGACTTAATTTCTTCATATGAAATCAACCTAGTGTTCTTCGTAATAAGGTCTATTTGTTACTAGCATCTATTTCTCAGCGCCGCTAAATTTCACTAAAACCTGTCAACGTATACTTAACTTTATTTCCACGCAGCGAGAGTCTTCATTTATTCAAACGCTGTATAATTGCCGTATAAAAATTTGTTCAAAACGAACAAGGATGACGTGTTTTTAATCTACACCTACGAAGACGCTTACTAAATACTAGTACTATTATGTATTCTGTGCTAAAACACAGAGCAAAAGAGATGGCATTCAACGGATAGCGGCTCTCGCTACGTGGTATTAAAGTTTATTTAAGCGTATCAGACTTTAGTCGACAAATAATTTGCTTATTTCGATAGCGACATATGTTACCTACTTGTTTCAATTTGAAATAACACCTTGTTTCTAAGTGTACAAGGTTTACTTCTTATATGCAGAAAATTTAGTGGATTTTAATTTATCGAGTGAAGTAACAGAATTGGGGCCACTGTGTCACATTTTTAGATAGCAAAAATTCTTGTAGCCTTGGTCTCAACTCGCGTAACTTGTATTTCTGCGAGTTGAGAATGTCAAAGACATCGTTAATGAGCATAAAAAAAATAATTGTACCATCAGAGTCATGAAAAGCCGATAATTGTAATTTTATTGCTATTCTAGAACTGCTATTAGAAAGAAAGAAAGAAAAGAAAGAAAATATATTTATTCACAACCCGCAACATTCGTTACATAAATAAAAAAGAGAGAAATAAAAAAAATTAAAATGTGTGTACTTATGTAGACGCGTTAGAAGTTAGAAGCGTTAGAATTCTTTGGCGTATGGAAAAAAATAACTAAAATGCAGTAGTGATTAACGATAAATATTAAAATTAATCAAAAAGATTCCATTAAAATAAATTAATCAAAAAGGTTTTATTATTTATTTATTAACACTGTTTAATTGTACTGTTACGAAACACGTGTTCAAAATACTAGAATATACAACTTGAACATAGTTATCGATTTTCATGCCACCTATGACTAACTTCACGATGTTAAATTCAGGTGTCGGTGTGCGCGCGCATCGTAAAAACTCACTCTCATCATTTTTCTCCATCGCGCCAAAAGAAGTATAACTTCAAAAATAATATAAATTTAAAAGGACTTTTGCTATTTAGTGTGGGCCTGAAAAGGTCACCATCTCAGCATAATGCTGCACCTAACAACGGGTTTACAGATGGCCCCTCTTAAAGGGACGTCGCGTACGTTTAGGCGTAATTAAACATAAATTAAACATAAAAATTAACTAGAAGAAGAAAATTATTACTATATAGTTAATAGTCTATTGCTTTACCCACACTCATCACACGGCTCATCAATTGTGTGGCTAACTTATCCTTAATTATTTCAATTCTATGAGACTATTGGTCAGTTTCTTGCCTAAATTAAAAGCTTGTTTTTGTTGCAAATTATTTAAATCGCAAAGTAATAATAAGTAATAATAATAACTTTGTTCTCGTTATTAACAATTCTTTCTTTTATTGCTCATGCGCTAATTAATGTGACAGCATCTAACGATTACATTTTGTTCGGATATCGGGTGTTGGAAATATGTCTTAAGATTATTAATATCATCAATTTTACATCCTTATAATTTCATAGTTGGGGGCCATCCATATATTACGTCACACGTTAAGGGGGGGAGGGGTCAGGAAGTGTGAAATTGTGTGACAAAGGGGGGAGGGGGGCAATAGGCTTCGTAACATCAAGTCAAAATCTAAAGTATTAAATACAAAACATTACATGTAAACGAAAGACTACATAGATAAGCTACTACACTTTTACTAAAAAATCATTATTTTAGAACTGCTTTTTTCACTTCTGGGTGTAAAATTGCAAAATATGTGACGTCACACCAGGGAAAGGGGTTCCACATATGTGACCACCTGTGACAAGGACGTAGGAGGGGTTCAAAAATCATGAAATTCGTGTGACGTAATTTATGGATTAGCCCTTATAAAATGGCTTTTACATCCGTCGAATTCCAATGAAAACCTTCGCTCAAGAGCTGTATTTATGATAGTGGCTTTTATTTCTATTTTTAAACCGGTAATAAAGAAATGAGCTGCAGATAATTTCCAGCTTGCATTTAGTGATATAGTAGCAGCACGTACACTCGTACACTTCCTGAGCAAGGAATAGGATCGTTGACACTTATTTCCTCTAACCCCAACGTCATCAATTATCAACAACACCTATAATATATAGCGGTCCCCATACCAAATCGTTTGTTACCATATCAACAGTATCATACGAGTAAAAACGGTCGGAACCAAAATCCTTATCCTACTTCCTACTAGTCCTACTAATATCCTACTAATCCTACTAATATTATAAACGTGAAAGTTTGTGAGGATGTATGGATGTATGGATGTATGGATGTATGGATGTTTGTTACTCTTTAACGCAAAAAGTACTGTATGGATTTTAATGAAACTTTACAATAATACTAGCTGACCCGGCGAACTTCGTACCGCCATATTTTATTTCTCTAATCGCAACTAAGGAAATAAAACCCTTCCGGTAAAATCTAATTAGCTAAATTGAAAATAAAACTAAAGTACTCAATTGAAAAATTCATATTGTTGTACAAAATGACTCGTCCATCAGATGTTAAATCGCAAATAACAGACAAATAATTAGGTGAATTATACGGTATTTCGTTCACTACAAAATAAATTTAATTAATTTTATAGCGTCAACAACACGTGGTAATTATGCTGTTAAAATGTAGCTTATATGACACGTTCGTAGATTTACCATAGCAGCGCCATCTATTGACTACTTACTCAACCCAGTCGAAAGGTATCGACATCTGTTAGAATCATTTGGAGTTAACAGATAATTGTGACTGTCAAATAATAACAGACAAATAATTAGCAATAAATTAAAATTGCGACTATAATTTGAGATTTAAACTATCCTATCTCTCAAGTTGGATCGAACTGCACATGGTGTGCGAATTTTATTATAATCGTTTAAGTGGTTTAGGAGTCCATTGAGGACAAACATTGTGACACGAGATTTATATATATTAAGAAGATAGCTTATTTTCCGAATAACACATAGGCTATAATTTATGAAGATATTGTGTATATTGGCCAAAATATAACGATAAGTGTTAAGTAAGTCGGAAAAAAATGTCATCTGCGAGCTATTCTGGCGTGCGGTGGGAAAACTGTAAGAGTTACACGAATATATTGTACGGTGGGATTGTTTCTCCTAAATAGTTCTACAAAAAAGTCCGCAACAGTATATATCTATCTTTTTGTGTAAGCCATTATTACCAAAATAGTGAACTATAAATACAATAAAATTTGATTTTTTATTTCCAATTCACATTTAGCAGTAACAAATTGATTTTTATTAAAAATAAATACTTTCATCGCTTCTGATATTCAAAGTAGATAAACTTTGCCTTTTAAAGTACGTAATTTGGTCAAATGTTTTAAAAGTTACGACGATATTAAATTAATATAAAAATGTGCGGTGCGGTGGAGGGGGGGACATCGCTCATCGCCGCGAGCCATCCGAAAATCCGAACGCGGGCAGGCAGACGCGTGAGGGCAGACGAGCAGACGTTGTTGACGGTTGTGTCTGTAATGGGAATTTTCAAGACACTAGCGATTTGTTAAAAGGCTCAGTATACATACATTTATATAATACTAGCAACCCGCCCCGGCTTTGCACGGGTACAACTTATACACCTAAACCTTCCTCATGAATCACTCTGTCTATTAGGTGAAAACCGCATGAAACTCCGTTCAGTATTTTCTTAGTTTATCGCAAACAGACAGACAGACAGACAAACGCAGAAGGGGACTTTGTTTTATATTTTATAACATGTAGTGAAGATATTGGATGTGAAAAAAAATTGAAAGTTTGTGAGGAGGTTTGGATGTTTGTTACTCTTTTACGCAAAAACTACTGAACCGATTGCGATGATATTTCGTATGCAGATAGCTGGAGACCTCGATTAACACATAGGCTACTTTTTATCCCGATATTCCCTTGACATCTGAGTTACGCGGATGAAACCGCGGGGCACAGCTAGTTAATATTATAAATGCGAAAGTAACTCTGTCTGTCTGTCACGCCAAAACTACTGAACCGATTTAAATGAAATTTGGTACACAGATAGTCTAGAGCCTGAGAAAGGACATAGGCTACTTTTTAATGAGAAAAAGGGGTGTAATGGGTTGAAAGGTGGTGATGAAAAGTTGTATGAAAATATTGTCAATTAGCCTAAATAATTAAAAATCCAAAGACACTATTCCACGCGGACGAAGTCGCGGGCACAGCTAGTAATATATATTTTCGTTCCCACAGAGAAACTTTCTTTTAAATCCTTAACCTCGACTGACCTTGACCTCAAATGCCACAACTGTGTCACTTGGTTTTGCATATAGATTTAAATGAAATTATGGAATATGGCTAACAGTAAAAAAACTTTTCAAATATCTATAAAGGCAGACGCAGCGTAAAAATGTAAGGTTAGAGCAAATCTGCTAACTCTCTCTTATTAAACTGTCCGTCTGTCTGTCTGTCTGTTGAGACTCTTTCTCAGGAACCCGTAGACGCATCAAGTTCAAATTAATACCAAATATTTATGGTTTTATAATAAAAACGATCATCCGATGTCATAGATGACAATTTAATGAAAAGGATTGAGTAAATGTATTAAAGTTGATTCAAAACGGCCAAAATAGTGACTACTAGCATCGCCCCGCGGTTTCACCCGCGTAAGTCCCGATCAAGTGGGAATATCGGGATAAAAAGTAGCCTATATGTTAATCCAGGTCTCCAGCTATTTACATAAGAAGTTTCATCTCAATTGGTTCGGTAGTTTTGGCATGAAAGAGTAACAAACATCCATACATACATCCATACATCCTCACAAACTTTCACGTTTATAATATTAGTAGGATTATCAGGTTACTGCAAAACGCTAACCAGATCCGTCATTAACCGATAAACCAGCTGACACCTGTCAGTTGGTATCATACTTTCAACATTTTTACTTATACTACTCTATTGGCCCGCGAGCCAGCAACAGATTTGCATGACCAATTCTCTCTCGGGTGAAAACTCGTAAAATGTTTCAGAGAGTTGTATCATGAAGCCTCGTGAACGTCAGCTGCGGTTCCGTCGGGGGGTTGAGGAGCAAGAGCCTACCGCGCATGTAGAAAAAAATATTATTTCTAGTCATTGCCTCCCGATTGAAAATTGTATCAAATGATAGCTAACTCAATATCTTGAAGAAAAAGTAAAGTCAGCTGACTATAGAGTGGTGGATTATACGTCAGCTGGTTACGTGAAAAAAATATGTACTTACACGTTCAGTGATTTCCTCTCAATTGAAATTTCAGATGACAGTTTATATGCTATTGTGAATAAATAAAAATGTCAGCCGGCTGTATCTCGGTGGAAAGATAGTCAGCTGATCCCCAGGTCTAACGCAGGAGCCAAACGGGAGCATCTATCGCCTATTTAAATGCACCAGCTGACCTGATTCTTTTTTGTAACTTACAAGTTCATATTAACAAGGAGCTTACGGTAATAGTTATTTAGAGTTTTATTCGCTTTTTATTTTTATTGTAATGATTGTGTGCGGTCCTGTGAATGTCAGAATAAATGTTTTGTCTTTCTCTCTTTCTTTCTTTCTACGAATTTTCATCCGAGAGGATATGACGTATCTAAAATTTTTCGAATTTTTTTTTTTTAAGACAACTCCCGCATTAGAAATTTTCCTGTGTCGCGGGAGGCTTCACAAACATGCTCCATACACTAACTGAAAGATATTATTTTATTGTAATGTTTCGATTTAAACAATATTCTTCTTCTAGAGATCGGATGGGGAGAACAGAGAGCAAATTCAAATTCAAATTCAAAATCATTTATTAAATTAAGACACTAAGTGACATTTATGAACGTTAAATTGAAGCTAGAGTTAAAATCATAGATCGGCGCAAACAGACGCCACAGCATGTGCTGGATTGTCGAAGTAAATTATATATATATAATTATATAATATGTATGTTACATTGTCCTCACATTTCCTTTACGCTTATAAGCTATGTAACCAGAAATTTGTAAAAACTTTTTTAAAAAGAGTGTCCTTGGAGTTTCTTGCCTGTTCTTCTCCATAAGATCTACGTATTGGAACAGGCAATTAGCTTCACGACTGCCTTAGTCTAACTGACTCCTACTTCTGACAATAGGGAATATGCATGTTGTTTAAATTTACTTGATTAATTTTCCCTTGAATCTTCATTGTCCAGATATTATGCCTAAACAATTTTTTTCTAATTTAGTTCGTGTTTAATTGCAAAAAAATATTAATTAAAATATGCAAAATAAGAGCGCTAAATTCAACTTTGCAAAACGCTTCACCATTGGTCGAAACAAAACATGACGTGACATTCCACGTTCTGTCAAAGATAGGTGTTCCTGTAGTTTTTGCTCTTAGGTAGTGCAATTTAAGCATTCTAGTGATATTAGAAATCATCTAGGAATATGACTGAATGTAATTTTGTCAAAGCACAATCGGACAATCTACCGAAAATAGGTGCATTCATGATGATATATATATTATGCATCAAATCCAGATTTTACGTCCGCTGAGGTTAAAGGAGTGAAAGCCGCAAGGTAATTTAAGCGGCGGTAGCGTAATGGCTAAGGCGTCGGACTTGCGATCAAGTGGTTGCGGGTTCGAACCCCAGCCAGTGCACTACCGTCGTGAACCCACTCCTAACACAAGCATTTAGCTTAGCTGGAGGGGTTAACAAGAATACTAGTAATGTGTGACCCACGTTCCTAGTAGCCTTTTAAAAAAAAAAAAAAAAAAATTATTATAATACTTGTTATATTATAATCTAAAGGATAGGTAAGATATGTATAGTTAGTTATATTCATGAAGTTCTATTGGACTTTTGTTACCTAGTTTAAGCAGACAAGCAAGTTGCCTTCTGCTTGATATTTAAAACAAACATAAATTACTGCTGACTAATTCACACTATACTAGCAATTAAATTGTAATATGCTTACATTAAAGTGATCTTCACTTCAATATAAACACGATATTGAAGATACTTCATCTCTTCTCATTAATTTACAATATTGTTTCTGTATTTTACATTATTATTTTGTACAGGAAAAATACTGTATTGGGTGTACTTCTTATAGTGTTTTTACACTTAGGGACAAGGCAATACCTATAAAACGGTTTTTAAACTTTATTCATCGTCTATTAATTACGGAAAATTAGTATAAAATTACAGTTTATGAAAATTACTGTAACACTTCAAGTAAGTGTATGAAACAAACACTAAGCGTGGAACGTGACGTCATCCAAGGCCCGCGAAATAAGGCGTCGTTCAAACAGATCAAATTTTATCGATGTTTTCAATGTTATTTTAAAAATTAATTTGAACATTGCCAAGGTTATTCAATAAAAGATAAAATAAATACATGCATTCCCTATTAAAAAATACCTATTATTGGTTTAATTGAAATAAATAGTTTTGATTTTGATTTTGAAAAATAAGTAAGTTATTATACCTTCCCCTAATTCACCTTCTTCTTCTTCCGTCTAAAAAACGATTATATTCCCTAGGGTTGGCGTCAAGCTAGCGCCCAGCCATAGAAGAAACCAGCGAAAACCAGTAACGGATTTACCAGCAGACTGAGTAGGCTGAAGCTTAGGGCGGTTAATTTGGGGCCTACATAATTTTTTATGTCTTGTCCCGGGGTATGGAATTAGATAGACCGATCGAAATTTTAATAGCCTACTGGCGGCAAATGTGTAGTTCCACCGCTTTCCAATACCCTTTTCAATGTTACATACACATTGCGCAAACCCCAAATAAAGTTGGAAAAAAAACCAGAAAGATGATGACAAAGACAAAGACATTTGTTGCAAACTATGTGGGCACATATTTGTAGATTTTACATTAAAATTGAGTATCAACAGTTAACCCATTTCGGGCATTGCAACATTAAATGATTGGTTTTCTTAACATACAAGACTTAAACTTAAAATTAATTAACTTAAAACTAACACCACTTTTTTAAAAAGAATTCTTGTAGGTTGTAAAATACATTTTGAGTCAACAAAAAAAAAAACCTTTTTTTTTTTTTTTTGTGTGTGGAAACCCCGGTAACATATGTGCTTATAATGATGTCTGTATATACGTAAACTTTTAATAGCTGTATATCAGGAATATTTCAGTGACCTTTATTCAACAGCAATGAAGGATATTACCAACAATTACTTGCCAAAGTTTGACGAAACAGAAAGGAAAATTGTAATGCGATACAATTACCTATTTCCTATTTCATTTGGTCGTTAAATATTTAATAATTATGTTCCTCACTACAATATGCGTTGTAAGTGCGGGTGTAGCAAGCATTAATAAAGGAGTACCTTTTAGGGTTCCGTAATCTGAAGTAGAACGGAATCCAAATATAAAAAAAATCTTTTTAACAAAAATTTTACCGACGAAAAGGACTAAAAAGCATAAAATAAGTAAACCTCTTAAGTCTTAAACATTTTAAATCTTGAAACTTGGTAAGTAGATAGCTGGAGACCTGGATTAATGCATAGGCTACTTTTTATCCCGATATTCCCACCGGATCCGAAGAAACCGCAGGGCGCTGCTAGTTATGTATAAAAACGATAATAAACGCGATCACCTAATAGGTATTATTACATACCTTTTCTATTTTGAAGTGAAACTTCTAATGCGACTTCCAAAAAGGTTGCATTAAACGTTTAACGCTACCATGGAGGGGGTATGAAAACATTATGAAGTTTCACTTTTTCCGCGCGGAGGGACTCCATTTTTTTCTGCTGCATGTGCACGTCATCGCTTCGCTAATGAATGAATAGTTTGTGATATACTGAAAGTAAGGCCGACACACCCGGCTGTAGGCAGTCTAAACTGGTGCTGACGGAGGTCTCACCACGTTTAACGTGCAGACTGCTCAGTCTCAACCGATTTGACATCAGAATAGTTTTGGCTTGGCCCTAAACGGACACCTATTCACTATCAATGCGACAAGCAGTCCTCTATGTAGAGGCTGTGTCAACGCGGAGGAAACGGCCGCCCACGTTGTCCTGGAATGCGAGGGAGTGGCAACACAACGGGCAAGTACGGCCGTCACCCCACCGGGGTTTTCAGTGGGGCGGTGTGTCTGTATCGAACCGACTAAAACCACACGGTGTGCCGTACTGCGCCTTAAATAGGAGGGATCCGGGAACAGTGGAAGGAGCTAAGCTGGCTCAACTAGTCAGCCTATCTGAACGCATAATGGACCGCATACGAATCTAGATGCGGAAACAGAGCCCTATACCAATACCAATACCAATACTGAAAATAATTCAAAGCGGTATGAACGTTCAAAGGATTAATATAGTTGATTACGTAGGTATTTTCAGTTTCAATATGCATTTATGGTAAACTTGACCGCATTGAGGTTAAGAACCATTTACGTATCAAAGGTATCGTAATACTTGCTAAGTCATGTAAAATTAAAGTGCCATTATTGTATGGATTCTCTTAGCTGGAGAGGATGTGGGATCGTGGTGTTAAAGTGTGAAAGGAGAAGGGTTGATAGTCGACAACACAACTTAAAAATAATATATTGAAACTGATCTAATCCTACTAATATTATAAACGTGAAAGTTTGTGAGGATGTATGGATATTTGTGACTCTTTCACGTCAAAACTACTGAACCGTTTGCTATGAAACTTGGTATATAGATACCTGAAGACCTGGATTAACATATAGGCTACTTTTTAGCCCGATATTCATACCGGATCAGGACTTACGCGGGTGAAACCGCGGGGCGCTGCTAGTATACAATAATATCAGTTCATAATGGCTTCATAGAAGTAGCTCTGCAACTTGACAGACGTCCACTCTGTCTACTGGCTGCGGAGGTTCTTCGGCTTCTGTTCGTTTTATTTTTAACCGACTTCAAAAAAGGAGGAGGTTCTCAATTCTTCGGAATCTTTTTTTTATGTATGTTCACCGATTACTCCAATACGCCTGAACCAATTTGAAAAATTCTAGGGTATACTTCCCAGGTGGTCCGATTTAAACTTTATTGAAATTGTATACATTGATAATATTTTCGTTTACTCCCAAACCACGCTGTGTCATTGGAGCAGTGCGTTTAGTTGGCCTACCCATATTATATTTAAACAAAATACATCTACATTCCACTAAAAAGCACATTGAAGTCGGTGATGTTTTTTACATGCTTTATATTAGCTTCACGTGTATGTTTGTTTGTAACCGACTCCTTAGGGCGCTATTTTGACCCACTTTAAACAGACAGATTTCATTCAAATTTTGCACACCTGTCGAAGACCCGCTTTTATAGAAAAAAAAATAATTTTTTTGTTGGCTTTTCTATAAAAGCGTGTTTTTTTAGTTTTTTTAAACAATTTTTTTTTTTTTTTTAAATATGAAGCTATATAATTCAAAATCACAAAAACGGAAAGATTCAAATATCACGTTACCAGCCAGGCTTGCTCTGCCACAAAATGGTAAGGTACCTTGAGAACGGGTTGTGTGCCATAGTAAGAGCACCTTAGGACTTATCTTGTTACGAAGAAGATGTTAAGAAGGATACGATTTTTACGCGATTGTGAACAGTAAACTCCGAAACTACTCTACCTATTTAAAATATATAGATATTCTGGGGCTATCTAGACCCAAAGTATACATAGCTTATACTGTGAGCTCTAAAACACGTTTCTTTTTTTGTAAATACAAACTTAATTCATCTATCATATGTATGTTATTAAAACTGTAAATCCTTAATCTCGCATTTTGATGAGGAACTGACTTTTACATTGTGATAAGTATCCAAAGAAAGACGTTTTTTGTTTAGGGGGCAAATGAGCAGACAGGTCCCCTGATGGTAAATGACTACCGCCGCCCATAGGCACCTGTAACTCAAGAGTCACAAGTGCGTTGCCGCCCTTTAAGGTGGGAGTAGGAGAAGAGGGGGACGGGGGAAGAGTGGGAAGGGAGTAAAGGGGGAAAAGGGAAAGGACGGGAATAGGGGAGAGGGAAAGGTTAGGGCCTCCGGTAACCTCACTCACGCAGCGAAATGCAATGGAAGTATTGCTTCACTGCCGGTTTTGTGTGAGACCGTGGTATCGAGCGGAGTCGAGCCGGCCCATACGTGCCGAAGCATGGCTCTCCCCCTTTTGTAAGTTATTCGCGACGTTAATACTTACACGCTGTATATTGTATTAAGGTCCGCACAAAATAGGTCGGCGGTCCGGATCCCTGCCCATTTGACGACCCCTGCCCGATAAAAATTGCGGTTTGAAAATGTCAAGAAGGTGATTTCCGATAGTATTACCATGTAGAAACATTTTACATTATAATAAGCGTAAGCAAAGTGCAATGTGGGCGTTCATTCGACTTTTTTATTATTAAGGAAAATAATAAAAAACTGGCTAAGAGACGCATTTTGACCAGAATAAGGGGCAATTACGGAAGCCTTCTGGGAATATTTTAAAAGTTTTATGATGCTCGCATGTAAACAAACTGATACTAACTTTTAAACCTTCGCGTTCCATGATATAATTATGTATTTACACGGGAATTAACGCGATCACGAAATAGGTATTACAAATCAGGGGATTGCCTGATGTTGCAACCAGGTTGCACTGGCCGTGGTCACAGGCTGACTGACAGTCAGGTTCCCGTGTAAATACATAATTATAAAATTAGTTTAGTTTTGTTTACAAACATTTATAAAATGTATAAAATTTTAAGTATATAAATGGGTTATTTACAATATTTTTTATATATTATTTAAATTTCAACACATTTATAAATGTCAGCCTTAAGGTCACCAGACACTATACCGTCACGGTGACGGCACCACCACGACCACGTTTTAAATCTCACATTTGAATGACAACTTAATTGCTGGGGTGGAGCCGTGACGGTATAGTGTATGATGAGCTTTATTCTGCTCCATTAAAATTTAATTTAAATACAATTGAAGTGTCTATTTAATGGTAAAATTAAAGTTTTTTTTAAGTTCATACAATTATTTGCACAATACCTATGCCTGAAAATCAGTTTTTTTTTAACTGGTGCACCGATTTCCACCGGACTTTCACTGGCAGATAGCTGGTATTATAATGAGTAACTTGACTAATTTTATATCGGAAAAAGACAAAATAATTAGTGTTCCGCACAAAATATATAAATATGTAGCCGCGCGGAAACTGCTAGTCCTAACTAATATTATAATGCGCTTGTGAGTTTGTTTGTTTGTTATTCTTTCACTCCTTAACTACTCAACCAATAATCATGAAAATTTGCGCACCCGTTGCTAGGGGTACAGAAAAGAGCATTGCGTATCTTTTATCCAGGGATAATACTGTTCCCGAGAGGTATCATTCCACATTCTCCCAATTTTAACATCTTTGATTTCCAAAGTACCCGATTAACAACAAAGGCTTACCTTCCTGCTAGCCCATATTACATGAATGGAATCAAATCAGAGTTGCCAAAAGTGGGTGTTTAATACGTCTCTGACTACCCCTTCAAGGATATAGCCCTGATTGTATGTATGTATTTAAAAAAAAATTAAATACTACAACGGCTGGACCAACTCTTTCTCTCTTTCTTTTATACAGCGTGTGAGTATCACCGTCGCGAAGAACTTACAAAAACGTTGCCTGCGGTATTTCCGGACCGGTACGACCTTCAAACCTTTAAGAAAAGAGCGTAGTCCCACCTCAAAGGCCTGCAACGCACTTGTGACTCTTGAGTTGCATGTGTCCATGGACGAAGGTAGTCACTTTACCATCAGGTGACTCGCCTGCTCGTTTGCCCCCTATACCATAACAAAAAATCATTAGTTGGTATAAAACTGTTTTTATTCCTGCCACTGATTTAAGATTATAACGATAAAGAACTTAAATAATATAATATAATCAATAAAACAATAATACAATTCTTTACAAATACAAAAAAATAATAGGACATAGTATTTCAACACCCTTAAAACATTTGAAGTGCAATAAATTGATTTGATTTGATTTTGTTTGTTGCAGAGCGTAGAGATGGCGCCGGCAGTAGCAGAATTTTATCGAGGGAAATCAGTCTTCATTACTGGAGGAACTGGTTTCGTAGGAAAGGTAATTAAGAGTAATTAAGGAAAGTAATAAAAGGTATTGCTGCCTTCTGTCTAACTATCCGACTATAGTGTGGGGTTCTTAGAGAAACGTGTGTACAGGTTTTTAAAGAGTCGGTAACGAGCAAGTGACGGTGCAAGTCCCCTGGAATTGCATCCTTAGGCTAACAGGAACCAGTAATCCGGTTGCCATCAGGCGGACCGTATGCTTGTTTACCATGGACGTAATATAAATTGCTTGTAGACACCGCTAATCATTTACCATTAGATGCACATTTTGATTGAAGTTCTTTTTGTATCTGCATTTTAATATGCATGTATATTATGTTTGTGTAAATATGTATGTGAGCATATACTAGATTATAAACGTGAAAGTTTGTGAGGATGTATGGATGGATGTTTGTTACTCTTTCACGCCAAAACTACTGAACTGATTGCGATGAAACTTGGTATGTAGACCTGGATTAACATAAATCCTACTTTTTATCCAAATATTCCCATGGGATCGGGACTTACGAGGGTGAAACCTCGGGGCGCTGCTAGTATTATATATTTGACACCATAAACACCCACACTAAATCATTACAGGCCTGTCCAATATCTATCTGGAAGATATTGCTTGTTGTGATAAGGCCGCCCATTGTGTATTTTATGATTAAGTTGTTTTTTTATATGTAAATATATTATGTATTTGGTGTACAATAAAGAGTACTTACTTACTTACTTTATTAAAAGTTAATAACACACAAAACCATACATAACGAGAGACGAAGAGAGAAATAAAACTCACGCGTATTAATAAAGATAATTTGGCCCCCCACTCGCTAATTGGTCTAGTTATCATTACAAAAAGTTTAAAAGGAACTGAAAAATGGTTAATACAACACACTTTCTACACATTGAAAGATTTTTAAGGACTGGATAATATATAATTTTTTAACCCCCGACGCAAACGACGTCTGTATGTCTGTATATTTGTGTGTCTGTCTGTGGCATCGTAGCTCCCAAACGGATTTAAACCGATTTGAGTGCGGTTTTGTTTTATTGAAAGGATAATTCAAGAAAATCTGTTCAGCCGTTCGAAGATCATCAGCTCTTTTGTGATCGTTAAAGAGAGTTTCGAGTCGCGGGTATTTTGAATTTTTTATTTATGATTATACTAGCAGCGCCCCGCGGTTTCACCCGCGTAAGTCCCGATCCCGTGGGAATATCAGGATAAAAAGTAGCCTATATGTTAATCCAGGTCCCCAGCTATCTACATACCAAGTTTCATCACAATCGGTTCAGTAGTTTTTGCGTGAAAGAGTAACAAACATCTATCCATCCATCCAAACTTTCACATTTATAATATTATTATAGTAGGAAGTAGGATTGCGAGTAACTTTATTGGTATAATTTGAGTTTGGTGTAATTATTTCAAGATAATTTATATTTTTTGATGACATTTTAACAATATAATTGTGTTTTTGAATGGCTGTAGTAGCGCAGTTCTGGTTCTGTAACCTACGATTGTATTTGCATGCCAAAATTGGTGAATTGTGAGGGACAACCGGACAACATTTTTGTACCATCATATTCCACCACTTTTCTCACAAATTTGTCCACAAATAACGATGACGATAACGACAAAAACTGTATATTTATTTTCGATAATGTCGAAGGCGTAAATTATCATTTCTTCTTTCAGTGTACGATAGAGAAATTACTCCGAAGTTGTCCAGAAATCGGCACTATCTATATACTGATGAGGCCGAAGAAAGGTGTCGGCTCAGAAGAACGTCTTCGAGATCTTATCAGTCAAAAGGTGAACTTAATACTTGTGGCAATATTCAAGGACAGTCATATTTATAACAGCGCCATCTAGGAAATATCGACCGAACTACGTAGTAACTACTGATCCTGTATCGTGCTATTAAAATTCTTGCTCCTATTAGTTTATGATAGAGTAATTTTATTATGTATACAACTTTCTAACATTAACCTGTTCAGAACATTTTAAGGATGACTTGTTTTGAGATGAAGTGTAGGAGATTTTTATGTATTCGACTACATCGTCAGGGGCTGTGAGTTCGATTACCATTTAGTGCAAATATTTATATCCTCATAGGACGTCCATCAACATGGTGGACAGATGACCTAGTAAAGGTCGCAGCCCGTTCGTGTATGCAGGCCGCTTCTGCCTGGTCTTCTTGGAAGTCATTAAGTGGGGCCTATGTCCAGCAGACGTCCTATGCCTGAAATGATGATGATGAGGATTTGCATTGGACTGTGTTTTCCATCTATACAAATAAATAACACAAAAAACAATATTAAAATTTTTGTCTCTCTGCGTGATACGGTTTATCTCCGAAAAGGCTTGAAAGATTTTGACGGGACTTAAGAATAAGGAGCTACTTAGGGTACTTTTATTTAAGAATTAGAAATTAGGGTCCTATATAACCATGGTACCCATTTGGTAACAGGTATTCGACCTGATTCGCAAACAAAACCCGGACAACTTCAAGAAGCTGAAGGTCATCAACGGTGACATCACAGAAGATAGTCTTGGCATTTCAGAAGAGGACAGAAGAACTCTACAGAAGAATGTTAATATTGTATTCCACAGTGCTGCCTGTGTTAGGTATGTACTGTTTTTTTTTATTAGTAAGAGCTAAGACGTTGGACTTGGGATCGAGTGTTTGCGGGTTCGAACCCCACACCACTTAGCTTCAGTTGCTTTAGATATAGGTAGCTTTAACAAGAGTTCTAGTAACAAGAAGAACGATAGAGAGCGAGAAGAGCTTTATAATTAGTATCTTTTTTTTCAATGGCAATAAACTAAAATATGAAAAAAACAAAGATTAATTTTTATAGAGAGTGTTACAGAATGGTGTGGTTAAATTATAGGAGCGTTATGTATTCCCGACAAACAGTTGATATTGCTTGGAAAAAATTGGATTAAAAATAGGTAAATAATAGTTTAAAAAAATCAAAAATCAAACTAAAAAGTAAAAAATAATTTTCAATAAATTTTAATTAAAAATAGTGGGATTAACAAAAAAATATTTCAATTGGAACCCGACGTTTTGAAGGAGGTGAAAATCACGTTCAAAGATTCCGTTACATACATACATACATACTAAGCTAATAAAAGCGTGTTAAAAATTCTTACTCAATTGCTTTTCCTAGAGTGAGTGCACATTTCGAAACATATTTTTTTTTTATGGTATAGGGGGCAAACGAGCAGACGGGTCACCTGATGGTAAATGACTACCGCCGCCCATGAGCACCTGTAAATCAAGAGTCATAAGTGCGTTGCCGCCCTTATAGGTGGGAATAGGGGACGAGGGTCGAAGAGCGGGAACACGGGAGAGGGGGATTAGATTGGAGGAGAGGGGGAGAAGGGAAGGACGGGAATAGGGGAGAGGGAAGGGTTAGGGCCTCCGGTAACCTCACTCACGCGGCGAAAAGCTATGTAATCATTGTTTCACAGCCGGATTTCTGTGAGGCCGTGGTATCGACCGTGGTATCGAGCGGAGTCGAACCGGCCCATACGTGCCGAAGCATGGCTCTCCCACGTAATATTATGAATTTTCATGTACATTTTAGTAGTAATTTATACAAAAATCTGGATATTCGGCCAACTTCCTTGGTATTAATTACCTATAGTTTCATTCATGTCAGCCCTCTCTCGAAATATTAGCTTTTTCGGTCACTTTTCAAGTACAATTTGACAGTTTCAAAATAAAATTTCTACATTAAAAATCACACATTTTACTAAAATTGATAACACTTAACGTTATTCACGGGGTCTGCTGTACGACCCTATAATATGACCACACATTTCTGTAACATGCCGTAAATTGCCGTCTAATTTCGATTTCTGGACGAGTACTGGTAACAGTAAATGCCCTGAGAGAACTCTCTGAATCTAGGCCTGAGGATTTGTCCTGGTTAAAATATCTGAGAGTGAGGATACCTAATGTTATACCTTTTTATAGGAAAGAAGTCCTTGATTTTAGGTTTCTGACTGTCAATTGTTATGCTAAAGACTCAAAGCTCGAACTTCCTTGACATTTAGAAACTATTAATTAATATTTCTTTCATAGATTTGACCAGAAGCTGAAAGATGCAGTAAATATGAACACAACGGGTACTTGGAGAGTTCTAACTCTTGCTGAAACCATGGAGAAAATTGAGGTGATAATTATTGCTCAGGATAAATGGATGAGATATATTTTTAATTCGTAACTACGATGCAAAAGTCAGTAGTCGACGTGTAATACGTCGATTGAGATAGAAGCTAGTCATGATCAAGAACCCGTCACTTTTTAATTGATTATATAGAAGTTTTGCGTTTTTAGATGATGGTTTTACTACGTCACTTGACATGTATGTATAAACATTTATATGTGTATTCATGCCTGTGTATCTCTATGGGGTAGGTAGAAGCGTCACACGTATACGGGTATACAATTATAGTTTTTGGCCCCTACATGTACTGGGCATGTTGTCAACATTCCGTTCTTCTACTGAAAATATTTCCTGGGAGAAAAACTTTTACAAGATCAAATAATGTAATCTCAATTCATAGACGGGAACTACTAAGGCAGTCCCCGTAAAATCCCGTTACACTAAAGCGAGATAAAAATAATCTGTTGTATTCCAGGTGTTTGTGCATCTATCTACAGCGTACTGCCGCTGTGACCTAGATGTACTGGATGAGAAGCTGTACAAAGCTGTGCACAATCCCAGGAGGATCATGAACATCGTCTCTTGGATGGATGACGAGACGCTTGATCATCTGGAACCAAAGTGAGTACTTCATGATCCATACAAAAACTTGAAGTGAATACATAAATGTACTTGGATCTAACATGCAAGTATGCATAGCGAAATTCATGCTTAATATTTGTATAATAGCACTAAGAGAAATGTCCGTTGAAAATCACGCTTCTTGTTTGTTCTTCTGTGTATTACTTTTTATGATGCTACTGTTTTGCGATCAAAAAAGTAATTTTTCTTTTTTCGTTTTTTCAACTTTGATACATCAATGAAGCAATGTTTTGAAAACTTAGTTTAATTCGCTACATGACTGCTTTTTAGTTTTTTAAATGAATCTTGAATTTTGAATTCTGAATCTGGAATCTGGAATCTTGGATTTTGAATCTTGAATCTGGAAACTGGAATATTGAAACTTGAATCTTGAATCTTGAAGTTTATAAATATGTACCTATATTGTTATCTGTATGTATTTGAAAATATATGTTATTATTATGACTTAGATAACATTCTTAATTATACACTGCAACTCCTCTTGCCATACATAAACTCTCGTTCCATCCAATGGTTGCCTGGAAGAGATCGCAGAGCGCGATAAGGCCGCCAATTGTACAAGGTCACTACTTTTAGTTTGTAAGAATGTCTTTAAACAGTTTTGTATGTTTTGTACAATAAAGAGTTTATCTATCTATCTATCTAGAATCTCATATCTTGGATATTGAATCTTAAATATTTTTTTCCAGGTTAATAGCATCAGAGCCGAATACATACTCCTACACGAAGGCGATCACTGAAGACTTGGTTGCTGAGTATAGTGGGAAGTTTCCTATAGCTATCGCAAGGCCCTCTATTGGTAAGTATATTTTGAATCAATATTATAAAATATGGCTTTATTTCACAGATAATGTTGACTCGTCTGCTCGTTTGCCCTCCATACCATAAAAAATCATTAATATTTATTAACCTTCTTTATGCAGAAAAGTCTACTACCGATATAATGTCTGTCAGATCTTGTCGAAATTAAAATGGGACCATTGCGGAATAAATCATTCTATGCTAGTGATATGATGATAATGATGCTAAACATACATGATACAAAATACAAATATCCAAATTGTGAACCTTCTCCTTTTGTGAAGTCGGTTAAATATCATTGAAATTGGTATATATATCAAAAATTCTTGTCACGTAGTTTGTACGCGATTAACTACGCGTCGCGCCAACCATTTTGTATTGCCTAAAATAACTAATTATGGAAAGCATAACTTAACTTTTAAGGGAGCACAGATTTATAATAGACTTCCAACAGATGTAAAAGAAGCGACTTCTCTCAAAATATTTAAAAATAGATTATTCACTTACATATACAATGAAATATTTTAATACTAATATTAAATAGAAATATTACATTTCAGTTACAGCAGCTATGAAAGAGCCTTTAGTTGGATGGGTGGACAATATCAATGGGCCCACTGGACTGGTCATAGGCAGCGGCAAAGGTAATATTAACGCTATTTTTCTGTCCTTTTCTGGATGAAAGGTTAAGGGGCCATCCATAAATTACGTCACACGTTAGGGGGGAGGTGGTCAACGAAGTGTGACATTGTGTGTGACAAGGGGTGGGGGGGTCATAAACTTCATGACATCACATGTCAAAATCTAAAGTATTAAACACAAAAAATTGCTTGTAAACGAAAGACTACATACGCTACTACACTGTTACTTAAAAAAAATTATTAGAACTGCGCTTTTCAGTTCTGGGTGTAAAATTTCAAAATATGTGACGTCTTATCTTAGAGTCAAAAAATGGGGTGAAAAGGAATAAATGAAATATCTACATAATATATAAACACACATAAATATAGAGGGGCTCGTGGCTAAGTGGTAACCGAGTATGTTAACACATTACAAAGTTAAGTAATAATAGCCAGGTCAGTCTAGGATGGGTGACCATTCTTAACACATTGAGACCCCTCCGTTAAACCGTCGGTCCCGGGTGCCATACAAACATCTGTGGCATTCGTTACGGGTAGTTGGAGCCCTAAAAAGTCCGACAACCTGGTCTAACTACAGAACTTCGATATCGCCTAGTACTTGGGTTGTGGAGGTCTGATGGCAGTCGCTTCACGTAAAATATCAAAGTTCGGCCGTGTCGTAGTTAGATTGAAAGCCGGCCCCAACTTAGTTGGGAAAAGGCGCGGAGGATGATGAGGATGATGGCATAAATATACATATAATAGGTTTAGTGAAATAAATTTAATAATTGGTAAGACAATTTAGTGGAGTTACATAATATGGAAACAATTGCACAACACGAGAGGGTTGTACACCACTAATAGTGTTAGATAGTATTCTTTAACAAGTGCTTAGAAGTGCATAAGGTTTGCGCTTGTCTACTTTTAGAGGTAATGCATTCCATTAACAGATTGTAGTTCCTGTAAAAGATTCTCCATAAAATCTTTCCTTGAGATAGGAAGATAGCGTAGGGTTGAACAGTATAATAATAGGGAAAAAATGTGAGTATTCCGCCGATGTCGTAAAGGTAATCACTTGAATTGTTTCTGAAATTCAGAGATATGATCGTATTTACGCAAACCAAATATGAATGAATGCAAAAATTTTGAAGTCGCTCAAGTTTGTCTAGTTGGTTCTTGGTGAGATCAGGATAGCTGGCATCTACATAGTCGAGGATTGGAAGTAGAAGGGAAGGCAAATTTGGTAGCGGTTGGAAGAAAGATCCGTAAACGTTTAAGGATTCACCAGAGGCAAACATTCTGTGACTTATTTCCTGCATTTGTGGGACAGATAGACAGAAAAAGCCTTTAAAAATAGATTTTTTGGTATTTTAACCTTGTAAACAAACACTTAACAACAAACAGACACTTAAATTTTATATAATTGTATAACTAGATATCTTTGGTAAGTAATTATGTATGGCTTTCAGGTGTAATCAGAACCATGCATTGCGAGCCTTCTTATAACGCAGACGCCATATCCGTAGACATCGTGGCCAATGCCTGCATCCTGATTGCCTACGCCACAGCTCAGGACAAGTAAGTAGCTGTATGCAAAAAACAAACTACAACGCCATCTAGCGAAGATAAGTCGAACTAATGAGTTACTATTTAACCTGCATCCCGCAATAAAAGTTGTTGATTAGTATTATATACCAGCATTAAAATGTTATAAATTTCTAACCGAATCCGAAGTCTTTATAAATAGCCATTGGGTCGCAGCCTGCCATATACGATCACCCAGCCCAGGTGGTAGATTTTTGGACTTCTTTAGGACTCCCGATTAGAACGAAGATCCTTTCATCGATATATATTTGATGAATTGAATAAATTGTATCACAATCATAAATTTAAAATACCCCCAACTCGAAAATTCCCACAACGATTAAAAAAGAGCTGATGATCTTCGAACGGCTAAATAAATTTTCTTGAATTATATCTAAGAACACTCTCGATCAAGTCACCTTTCAAACTAAAAAAAAACGCACTTAAATCGGTCCATTTGTTTGGGAGCTACGATGCCACAGAGAGACAGACAGATACACAGACACGTCGAACTTCTAACACCCCTTTTTTCCGTCGGGGGTTAAAAATATAGTAAATATTGTAAAAGTGTAATGCGATTAGGAACTTAATTTCATTAAACATTCCACTACAAGACTTATTACATGAAATGTCAGGAATGGTCAGCATAGTATTCACTCCGTTATTGAGAAAATATGTAAAAACTAACATGCATAACTTTTGAACTTAATGTTTGTACATAAAGTCGCTGTTTATACTTTAGTTTATTAAGTTAAAGCTCTATGTGTGTGTGTTTGTGGTTGTGAGTGTGTGTGATTTATTTTAGGATTGTAAGGTCAGGTCTGCAGTTGTTTGGTAATCCAGTTGTTGAAGCCAATCAGTAACTTTCACTTTAACTTCACGT
Organism: Callimorpha dominula; assembly: GCA_949752705.1. Classification (NCBI taxonomy): domain Eukaryota; kingdom Metazoa; phylum Arthropoda; class Insecta; order Lepidoptera; family Erebidae; genus Callimorpha; species Callimorpha dominula. The sequence continues at coordinate 1,573,206 of OX457019.1, read as the reverse complement.
CTACTTATTGAAACGATATGTAGTTTCTTATTTAATTCGTTTGATAATTTAGCAATTATGCTGCGCATTTGTCTTCTCGCGAAGCAGGTTCTACAAGCCACACGAGGGCATACACATGATAAGTTTCGTTTATTTGGGTATGGGTGCGGCACATCTCGATGTTTTCTGAGGACAGCTTTCAAGATGAACAGCTGTCGAACTGAGAGGACCTTGCAGTTTGGATATAGGCTCACACTCGGGTATCTTTGAAGTTTCCCTGTCATCACCTTTAGCACCGCTCTCTGTGCCCTCTCCAAGTTAATAAGGTGCGTTTTAAATGCTCCACCCCAGACTGTGATGCAATATCTATCAGATAGACTAATATTAATTTATCATGCGGTATGGCATCTTGTATTTAATGACGTATATCAATCGCCTTACTCTTGCTGTGACTAAATCTATCTGCTTATTCCATTTCAGCCTGTGGTCGATTTGTACGTCCAAACATTTTACCTCATCGACCCGCGTAAGTTCTACGCAGTTGCATACGTCTCGTTTTGTTCAAGTGTGAGCTTTAATAGAGAAGTTCTTTGCAGGGTCCGTAATTCTGTTCAAGGAAAAAGCTATGTAATTTGTCTTAGCTAAATTTAGTGTTAGGAGGTTATTTGATAGCCAGCTCATAACTCTGGATAATGAGTATTCGGCTCGTTCCTTAACAGTTTGCCAGTTTGGACCCTAAACGAGAATAGCGGCGTCATCTGCGTCGTTGAAGATGTTAGTATTGGGTAATTGGATTGTGCAGAGATCGTTAATATATAACTGGAATAAGGTAGGGCCCAAAACACTACCCTGGGGCACACCGTAACTTACAGTTTCTTTATCGCTAAAATAACTCTCAATTTTAACACGTTGTCTCCTATTTGTGAGGTTGTCTTTAAAGATGTCATGGGGTAAACCTCGTACTCCCAGCTTTTGTAGTTTGTCAAGTAGTATAGGGACATAAACCGTGTCGAATGCTTTCGAGAGGTCTAGAAAGATGCATAAGCATCTGTTTCTTGTATCTAAATTGTCTACAATGGTATTGGTCAAATCCGTTACAGCATCTTCTGTTTATAAACCTGCGCGAAAACCATATTGGTTTGGGGCTAGTATACAAAATTTGTCCAGAAAAGATTTTAGTGCTCGATTTAGTATCTTCTCTAGGATCTTAGATAAGGCTAAGAGCACTGAAATAGGACGATAATTATTTAGGCTATCCCTGTCACTATTTTTAAAGACAGGATGTATAATAGATTTCTTAAAGACTTCAGGGAAACTACCGCTATTATGGCCAGGTTACGAATGGTTTGAGAGGGAATATTGTCCCATCCTGTAGCGCAGTCAGAACGAAGTTCTAAGATTAATGCTTGAATATCGGTGTTTGTTACTTCAAGGATGACCACTGAACCAGATGGGCTGTTTGGGTCGAGTTCTTGTAGAGACGTGGTTTTTTCGGTAAAGTTGGCAGCCTTACGATTTTCCTCAGCCACATTTTGACCAATTTCTTTAAAGTCACACATGGTTAGTAGACGTGATTGGGTTGTCGGATAATTTCAAAAGTTCTTTTGCACTTTTTTTTATTTATGAGTTGATGAACTGTCTCTTATGGCTTTCCACAGGGCCTTTGGATCATTACCGGCATTTTCAGTTTGGGATTTTTTAAACAAAAGCTTCAATTTACAAGGGAGATTTTTACCAAAAAAAATGCCATGAGAGGCATTAAACGTTAGGTATTCTTCACTTCAATGGATCAGTTGAGGTCGTCGTACCTAATTTACGCTTAAAAATATAAATATCGCTTTTCTTTATCTCCTTTCCTAATTTATTATAAATGACGCGAGCCATGAGGTGTTCATTTTGCGCAAGTGGAGTCGAGTTTCATCTCTTTGTTGAGGATTCTGTTTCACGAATACAGTGGCAGTGGTAGTGGCAAGATACTGTACTCAGTCAGAGCCACTAACCACTAGACCAACAGGCCAGTAAAAAATAATTAAAATATATCCTTTTTTTTTTCAGACGGAAAGAAGCACAGTTTTATAATCTCACGCTATCAGGAGTTGTAAAACTTTCTTGGGCAGAAATCATTCAATTTGGTAAGAGGCTTTCATTTCATAATTTTTGGAGTTTACTATATAAGGCGCCCGGTATGAAAAAAATATGTAGAGTAAGATTTAGTGATCGGAGGGCAGCGTAATGCTTTATTGTACTTTTTATGCTTTATTGGAGTTTACTCCTTATTCTCGACGAATGTAAGTACATATGTGTATACCTTTATGTTATATATATGTGTAAATATATACAGAATATATATAGGGAGGGAGAGATATAAAAAAAGAGAGAGAGAGAGAGTCCAGTAAATTGTAAACTCCAGTCGTGCGTCGGAGCTGACACACACTTTTTTTTTTTTTTATACTTATAATCTTTTTCGCTTGCGTAAAAGTTATTTTTTGTTTATTCATGTGTATTCTAATTTCCTGATGATCGGTCGAGTAGTTATGGTGTGAAAATGTAACATTATCTATCTCTGTGCCAAATTTTATCTAGATCTTTTCAGCCGTTTTTGCGTTAAAAAGTATCAAACCTACATCCATATATTTATCCATCCTTAAATACTTTCGCCTTTAAATATTAGTAAGATAAGATTTGTTAGTATGTACTTATATATTAATAATGTTAAATTTTAACTACTTATATTATTACGCCAGCATTTTTTTCTTGTTTTAAGGAATATTTAATTGTTTTGGTGTAAATTATGAGAAATATATACTCGTATGCTTATTAATTGATACGGTAAATTATGATCTCACATCTATTGTATTTGTGTCTTGTGCAATGTTTTTAATTAACAGTTAAACCATTGTTTAATGTAGATCAGACAGAAGGCGATCAAAAGCTACGGGTTTGAATCCCAGAGCGTATAATAAAAATTTAACACCCGGATCTATACTAATATGATAAAGCTGAAGAATTTGTTTGTTAGTTTATTTGGATGAACGCGCTAATCTCAGGAACTACTGGTTCGAATTGAAAAAATCTTTTAGTTTTGGATAGTCCATTTATCGAGGAGAGAATGAGAAATAAAATATAAAAACAACACAAGTAATTTACTAATGTTAATAAATTTAATTTTAGATAATTTATATACAAGTAATTAGTCAAATTAACACAGATGTGTTAAATAATTAACATAAATTAATTAACCAACAAATTTAAAGAGACAAAATTGACACCACGTTGACATTGACACATTTTCTGAAAGCTTGGTAGTACTCAGGTGCAAAGACAAAACACTGATACTTGTATTCTATCTCATTCTCTCGCAAGCTTAATCCTATTCATGAATATGTTTGTCTCCTTTTACTGTCGCTTCATTTCATCGAATTTTACATCACAACGATACCAAAGAAGATCACTTCAAAAAAACACGGTTTAATAGAAAACTGAATTAAAAAAGTGTTCCACTATCCTATATATATTTCCACCTCCTGGCTTCGTCATCAGACCATAGTAACCAAGCCCAATCTGTTGGACTAGTTAAAACAAATCAAATGAGCCCAAAGTCGAAGGGTTTATTAGTAGCTATTGAAGACGTCCACTAAACACCTCCTGCCACCATCATCAGATGAGCTCCAAGATGCCAAATTATAGTATTATCATCCGAACTATACAATATATATGGTAGTCACTTACCATCAGGTGACCCGTCTGCTCGTTTGCCCCCTATAATATAAAAAAAAACCGTTTGATTTGGGTACCACGTTAAAATTTACTTCTTACATTTGCTTATATTGTTACCTCAAATGTAAACCAATTTATTACCATATTAGACACAATTTTGTTTTAATAAATCACACAATACACAATCTCAATAAAATTCTCATTATTTCAATTATCAGACACACGTACTTCGCACTTATTGCTATGTTTAGTCGCTGATCGTTCAACTTAAAAACTATTTAATCCGCAATGAAACTGGCATTTTATACCCGACACGTTATTTCATAAAGAGATCGCGACATCTTCCGAAAACTCGAAACTATTCTGGCACATTTTCTAATATAATGTGGGATGTTCTATAGACTATATATAGTTCCGTTCAATTTCAAAAGATGGCGTGCATCTCAATTTAAGTATCTTCCTATATTAATTTATATATTCGACAATAGACGACGCCTGCGTTCTTTTAGGCTTAACAATATAGTTAGTTTTTCAATTGAAGCTAATAAAAGTGTTGTAATAATAATTGTTGCCACTTTATTAATACTTTTATTTACATTTTTTTCAGGAGAAAAGTGGGTGAACGAGTATCCGTTCACCGTAGCTCTGTGGTACCCTGGGGGATCAATCAAATCATACAAGCTTACCCATCAGATAGACATGTTGTTAACGCAAACGTTACCTGCATATCTCGTTGATGCCTTACTGTTTCTCCTTGGGAAGAAGACTTTGTAAGTATCTTTGTGTTATACTTTAAACATTAGTTGAAAGGTTGCATTCAGTGTGGTGTCGCACGTCGCTCTCACTGCTCGTGCTCGATGCTCCGAGTTGTGTTGCGTAACAACCTCAATAAAGGTTAGGAGTAAATCGCTCGAAGGACCAGCTACATTAAGAATAAACTGTATTGGAGTTTACTCCTTAAGAATCGATTTGCATATAAGGCGCCCGGTATGAAAAAAATATGAAGAGTAAAATTTTGTGATCGGAGGGCAGCGTAACGCTTTATTGTGCTTTTTATGCTTTATTGGAGTTTACTCCTTATTCTCGACGCATGTAAGTAGATATGTATACCTTTATGTTATATATATGTGTAAATATATACAGAATATATAGAGGGAGGGAGGAAGGGAGGGAGGGAGAGAGAGAGAGAGAGAGAGAGAGAGAGAGAGAGAGAGAGAGAGAGAGAGAGAGACTCCAGTAAATTGTAAACTCCAGTCGTGCGTCGGAGCTGACACACACATTTTTATGTTAAAATTAAAAGGCTTGGACTTCCAGGCAACAGTCGATTTAAGGATGCGACCCTTCTTTTTGTAACGAGGTAGAAGATCCTTGGGGGTTCCGAAGGGGCCTGTCGGACTCTTACCGACTAAAAACCACCCCGAAGTTCCTCTGCTTGCCCATGATCGGGGAGGGAGAATTGCCATTGCATTCTTCCGCAAAGGTATACGAGTCTGAACTTCTTGAGCTAATGTTTACTCTCCCCGATTACTCCGTAGAAGCAATAAATTTTTCCCGCGACGCAAGCTAAAACTCTAAAACTTGAACTTTTAATTTCAGTATGATAAAACTCCAAAAACGAATACAGAATGGCTTAAGCGTCATCCAGTATTACACCACAAAGGAATGGAACTTTAAAAATACAAATTATAAAGGTGAGCTAACTATAATCTAACTATATTAATACGTAAATAGGTTTCTTACAATTGTGAAATTTGGATACTCAAAGTTTAAATTACCAAATTTGAACTAAAAATTTATTTGCCAAACAATAATTCGACTGTTAAACCGTCAGCCAGACCGATCTAAAAGTGAAAAGTGATATGGTATGATTTTGCTTGGTCTAGAAATAGTTGTCGAATATATTACAGAGAAAGGATTTAAAACTATTGAATTAATTTGTGGATTAATACGGTATTAAAATAATAATAAAAATAACTCCACACGTCTCACACACGGCCGTCTCATCTCACACGGCCGATCCCAAACTAGGCAGAGCCTGTACTATGGTAACCAGACTGCTGATAAACACATTTATATATTTCTAAATACATACGTATTATAAATGAATTACACCCAGGAACAGAACAAATTATCATGCCCATCACACAATTATTTGTGCTGGGTGGGAATCGAACCCACGATCTCTGGCTTAGCAGTCAGGGTTACTAACTACTAGACCAACAGGCCAGTAATAATGTTTTAAATGAGCATTTCTCCAAAACTTTGTGACATAACGAACTCGTAGTAAATGTTCGTACAATTCAGGTTTACATATTGGTAGGCTTGATGGGTCAAAATTACAACTTTTTTTTTAAATTATCATCTGAGTTTTTAGACCGGTAAGTGTTTAAAAACAGATGAAACCGAACTTCATTGACGTAAAATTTCAGCCATACTAAAATATTTAAAAAACAAATTTTTTGACGTGACAACGTCTTATAATTCGATGGAGCCGGCTGCACGCACGAAAAAACATGCTCATGCGGCGTTACCTCGCTCTGAGGCGTCCCTATGACGTTGTCACGTTCGACTATCGTCAGTAAACCGACTTTACAGACAACCGGTTTTATAATTCAAAATTGGTGTTTGGCACACTTTAAATAACAATAAAAATACCTGGCAATAATAGATTCATGTTGCAAAAAGTTCAATAAAAATAATAATAATAAAAGTAGTAGTAGTAGGTACAGATACGAAGGGCACTGATGAACGCAGCCACTGCCACCAGCCAGGTAGCCCGTACGACGTCCGGGAGAGTGAGAGAGATAGCATATCTAAAAATTGGCCTACCTGAAATTATCTCTCAAAAACGTTGCTAGCTCTTATACCATTAACATTTCTAATCCATATATATCATAAGTATAATAATCATTAATTAAAAATTTAAACTACCCCCGACTCGCAAAATCCCTTCAACGATTACCAAAGAGCTGATGATCTTCGAACGGCTGAACAGATTTTCTTGAATTTTATCTAAGAACACTCTCGATCAAGTCAGCATTCAAACAAAAAAAAACGCACTTAAATCGGTTCATCCGTTTGGGAGCTATGATGCCACAGACACACAAATAGACACACAGATACACAGACACTTCAAACGTATAACACCCCTCTTTTTGCGGAAAATGGCTACCTGTCATGATACGAAATGTCTATACAATGACTGCAGACGTTGATGCAACCTTTTACGTGTGGTACTCAACAGGAGAAGGCAGACCTGAACTAAATCTACGTCAAAGCTTGACTGTACACCGTATATGAAAACAAACCCAGCCCTAAACACGATAGTGGATCCTCTTTATAGTTTAAATAAGTCATTTTCTTCTTTTCGAAGGTCTCCGGAAGCGCGTCACGAAGGAAGACGATGAAATATTCTACACCGATATGTCAAATGTGGATCCTGATATCTATTTAAGGAATTATGTCCTGGGAATAAGAGAGTACGTGTGTAAGGAAGACCCATCGACGCTGCCAAGAGCGAGGAAGTTACATAAGATGTAAGATTTGTTGTAATTCAGGAAATGAAATGGGAAGAAGAAGGCCATAGCCTAGTTGGCTTCTTGTATACATATGGATATAGATACGTACCTATAAGGGGGCTGACTGAATTCTTTTCTTTTGTGTCCCCCCGCTAAAGAGGGAAGTCGTTTATAATTCTATCCGTTGTAAGCAACTTTCTCTGAGACTCACCGAATGTCATGCTCAATGTATTTGTATGTTCCCTATGGATTCCAAAACGACTGGACCGATTTTGCTGAAATTTTCAAGCAATCTACCCTCTTCCCGCTCTTCCCGCCTCTTCCTCTACTCCCACCTTAAAGGGCGGCAACGCACTTGTGACTCTTGAGTTGCAGGTGCCCAAGGGCGGCGGTAGTCATTTGCCCATACTATAAAAAAAAATTGCCAGATCAGATCGACAGCTTCTTTTTTTGCTACCTATGCGAAGCCGGGACGGGCAGCTTGAAACTTTACTAACTTGATGTTGTGTCTATGTTGTCTATGTATTTCGATTGACAACACTATAATTTGGCATCTTGGAGCTGATCTGATGATGGAGCCAGGAGATGGATAGTGGTGCTCATCAGAAGCTACTACTAAACCCCTCCAGTTTGGGCTCATGTCATTCGTTTTGACGAGTCCAACAGATTGGAATTGGTAACGTACTGGTCTGATTATGAAGCCGGAAGGTTGACAGTGGAAATCTTCTTATTTTTTGGCCTGTTGGTCTAGTGGTTAGTGACCCTGACTGCTGAGCCAGAGGTCGTGGGTTCGATTCCCACCTGAGTCTGGGTGTTCTTTGTGTCCGTTGTTTGTATGTTTGTACAGTCCCCCGCGACACAGGAGTAATTCCTAATGCGGGAAATTTGGTTCGCTATATAGCGCTCATAGCGTCTTTTTCTATGGTAATAAGGTTTAATATATTATAATGTATTTTTTCAGCCGGTACCTTGCGGATAGAATCCTAAAACTCATCTTTATCAGCCTCTTCGCTTGGTTCCTGTATAGTAACTCTAACATATTCACGTCGTCTGTGGAACTCCTTGATACTACATTGAAGAGTTTACCTCCACTCAACCAAATCAATCAAGTCAGATCAGAGGATGTATTCATTAATAAATCATAGTATAGTTTACTGTTTTTTTGTTTATTATTGTATATCTCTAATTACGGTTCATAACTGCGACATTGTTGCCAACTCTTATTATCTTATCAACATTAATTGGACTTCAAAACGTATCTAAAATTCCCTCCATGATTTTTTTTTCTCTTTTTTAGAAGTTGGCAACATTGAACGACGTAAATAGTCTTTATTAATTGACTACCTTAAAAAAATTATTTTAAGTGACATCTAGCGAAAAGTTTTTGACGTGACAAAGTCTTATAATTCGATGGAGCCGGCTGCACGCACGAAAAAACGTGACTCATGCGGCGTTACCTCGCTCTGAAGCGTCCCTATGACGTGGTCACGTTGTCACGTTCAACTATCGTCAGTAAACCGACTTTACAGACAACCGATTTTTAACTTCATTTAAATAAAAATTTGTAGTTTATCGATGTTCTAGACGTGAAAGAAAATGTCGTGGTGCGTATTTTTTTTACTCAAATACATTATCAGTCAGCTAGACATTTTATTATATAATTATATCATAGATATTTGTGTGTTGAGTACATTAATTTTGAACAGTTACGATGTGTATGAAATAAATAAACATGTGAAGGTGTGATAATGTGTTTTATTCTATAATATAAATGGTAAAATCTGCTTTCGGGTGCAGATATCTATAATGTAATTAATTTTGGTTATGGGGGCCAAGGAGTTATTTAAACTTAAAAGTAAAAAAAATGGCAAAACCACAAGCCGAAGCCGTGCGAAGCCAAGTCATAAAAAAAGTCTTGAAAGTAAAGTTTTGCTGTTTAGTGACCGGCCACACTTTTCTTTTAAATGTAGATAGATATTGTACGCGACACGTCGACATGGGGATCGGGGTATGAGCTGAGGGTGAGGTGAGGGAACACCCCGCATACCCGCACATCGCGCGCGCCGTCTTAGTCTTAGCGCTAAACGAGTCCGTCGACTGCGTTTATCGATTTCGATCTCGATCACATTATTCTTTGTTGTTGTGTATTATAATCAATTCGATCGCTTCCTCGTCACGTGTCAAAAAAAAACATTCTTTAACGCGAGAACGAGCTAGAAGAGTATTAGAAAATTGTGACATTGAAGGGAAAAACAATTATTATAATTAGTCTGTCAATCAAACATTGGATAGGGCTGCGTTTTGCACATTGTCCAAAATAAAATCCGAATAAAAATTTATTATTATTATTGATTAAGAAACGGATATAGGAATGGAAAATGTAATGGAAGACTTTATCCTAGAATGATATGATGATGAACTTTTTTTGGAAGCACTGCAACTTTATTTATGCGCCCATTACACGGTAGTTTTCGCTGTCAGTTTTGCGTTTTGCCGCAATCAAAACGGTGATTGACGAATAACCTATCTTCTAATGCAGTGATTGACGGTTGCGTGATGAGATATTAATGTCGATATTTTTTCATCAATCACCAACGAACATCTGTCAATCATGACTTTTGGTAATGATTGACGTTTGCATGAGTGTCTAATGGACGCCTTAAAATTTAGTTTCAACTGAAGATAATAAGTTGCATGACGACGAAAGATAGCAGTGAAAAGAGTTATGAATCCTACTAACTAGGATGTATGGATGTATGGATGGATGTTTGTTACTCTTTCAAAACCACTGAACCGATTGCGATGAAACTTGGTATGTAGATGGCCGGAGACCTGGATTAACATATAGGCTACTTTTATCCCGATATTTTCACGGGATCGGGACTTACGCGGGTAAAACCGCGGGGCGCTGCTAGTAATATATAAATATAATAAAGAGGTATTTGCCTCGTAAAAAAAAGTGTAGGTCTATTCAATTAAGATAAAATTGAAATAAATACCTATATACGTAAAAGTTTTATATATATTTGTAATTAGATTTTAAAACCGTGGGTTTGAAACAAAAATACATTCGATCTGAAAAAAAACCATAAAGACGAATCTGACGACGCATAATTGATCCAAATCGGCTCATTCGTTTAGTAATTTAGTATTGGTAGTACCTTGTCACTCACATAAATACAGTTACAGATCATACCTACGCGACAAAGCCTACAATAGTGTTACGAATAACCCGCCATCTATTAGCGACTGTGGGAAGGTGTAGAGAGCTACAAAATAAAGATACACGCCATCTGTTGAGACAACACGGAACTAAGTAGTTATCCATTAATGGAAGTTGTCCTAGTATATATTAGACTGTGCTATTGTTTTGTAGAATTAACCAGAGGTGTCACAATGTTTCTAGAAATACCGTTTTGCTATATAAAGTGTGGCATTGCTGAGTAGTGAGTTAGTCTTCAAGTGAGTTTAGTTTCAAGTGAGCGTCAAGTGAATTAACAGCGACTAAAGTGTAAGTGAATTTAGAAGTTTAGTGTAATAGTGATAATAAATTATTGTAATTGTGTTGTTGCTAGTTTCCCAGTGTATTTTGTGATCTATTAAAATAAATTGTGTCTATTTCGGTAACAATCTGGTATAATTCTCTAATCCCGAACTAATCAGCTCATAACAATAGTATATAGGATACTACACATAATCCGTCAGGTAGAACGAATCTAAAACGTCATTCACACGATACGATTTTACTACCTGATCAGATTTGTGATTGGATTGGGTTACGATCAAATTTTGCTTACACACCTAACGAATAAATCGCCAATTTTCATTTGATTATATTTTCTGTGCCAGACGGACGTTTGTAAGAACGGTTACCGTATACGTAAAAGTTTTTGTTTTTGAAGAAATGCTATCTGCATTGATCTTATAATATAAATCATGTTATAAATATAACTAACTGAAAATAAATGCCATAATATCGCTTTAATACAAAGCTATAAAAAAATCAGAAATCATCCGCTCTAATGATAAAATTGGGCGATTAGCGTCCACACGAACCGATTTTATGTGACGCGATCAAATCAGGCGGTTCTGGCCACCCAATGACCTTAAATTCGACAATTTGCCTTCAGGCGAAACGATTCCATTGAAAATTTAGTCAAATTGTGTGTGAAATCGTTCCGCGTGGACTGCGTTTAAAGCTAACGCTTTATTTGAAGTGATAACTTCTTTAGGCACGTTTGTGCACTTTTGCTATAGGGCAAAGCGCTGAACTCGTGACAGTCACGCTAATAATACCTAAATAGATCAACTAGAGGGCACTAATCTAAACATTGAGTTCTGTCAGCTCCTTATTAATTAATGTCACCAACACAGATAACTATATATTGTACTACGTTAAATTTTCACTTCTGTCGGCATGTCTGTCCCATGACTGCCTATTTTTTTTTTTACTAGTTCTCATCTTCTAAAAGTAATAGATTAGAACTCATTTAAACTTGTTACTTTATATCGATGTTTATCATTATATCATATCATTAGGATTTCTGGTAATTTCCAGTTATTTGTACCTACCATAATCTACAACAATCTGAGCAATGGAGGGAAGAGAATAAAATAAAGCCAATGACGTCTTTTGTTTTGATGTCAAACATACAATCAAAACACTTAACACTTAGTTTAATTCCCACTGGTGTAATCGAGAACGTGTTGTTGAACGCAGAAAACATACTATTGCATCAGAAAATAGGGCACACAGTTGAAGGACGTCTATAATTGTCTGTGGCCGCTCTTAAAAGTATCGTATTATTGTACCTTGAATCGATTCATTGTATCTCGATTCGATTCTATTATAATACCAATAGGTATTATGTTTTAACTACACAATTCTAATAATTATAATTATTAGGTGTACATGAAAGTATTTGACCAAGTTTTTTTTTAAACATTATGGGCTTCAGTCTTGTTAGTATTAAACAGTATAATTACTTTTACTTTTTTTTTTTTTTATAAAGTACAAGTAGTATTCTGAGCATTCACTGGATTAATGTTACACAGTAAGTATAATACTGTACTTTCCAGTGAGTACTGCACTGTAAAGTGGGTTTAGATAGTTGCTTGATGTTAAGTTTTAAGCTATACATAGACGACGAATAAACTAAAATGAGTAGCTTAAGACTGTCCTTTATTTATTTTATTTATTTATTAGGACAACCAACAAGCTAGACACTGATACATGCTTAATACTATCTTAATTTGTAATTATAGGGTTAAGTGTTGACTAGATTACAGGTCGCCACAGCATGCATATTGTGTGGTAGATAGGTAAAAATACACACATGTACAATAAATACAAGTGCTGGCAAGCCAGCGAATTGTTGTTTAGGGATGTAAGGGCTGACAAGATATTGCGGCGGTAGGTGTTAAATTTATTTGAGAAAATATCTATATTATTGTGTTTTAGCAATGTTATTGTATTGTCTGCATAACCGGTTTGAAGTAGAGTACATTCCTAGATTACTTTTTGATATTGCAAGACCAAACGGTACGTAATTTAGGGATCCTAGATCCCTAAATTACGTACCGTTTGGTCTTTATATAGAGCATTATATATATAATTTATATGGAGCATTAATTTTAACTTGCTGTAGGAGATGAGGAGAGTCAATGTTATTCATTGATTTGATGTAATGTCAATTATATCCAGTTATCGCAATCAAATGTCTTTTTTGAAGGCCTTGACTATACTTTACACCCTCCTCCACTCTCTTAATTCTCCTAACCATTTAACATCTAATTACCAATATATGTGCTCTCATCATGCCAGAAATCTGCGATGCGCTCATAATCTTCTCTACTTAATGCCACTACGTCGCTGCGCCACGTCGGGTGTTGTGGATTCAAATTTCACACGGGACAACAATTTGTGTGATCCACAAGTTGTTGTCCTGAGTCTGGGTGTTCATTGTGTCCGTTGTTGAAATGTTTGTGAACCCTCCGCGATACAAGAATATTCTTAATAAGAGAGCTGTCTTTTTAAATAAAAAAAAAATAACTAAGAAGAAACACAACAGATATTGAGTGAAGTGAAATTTTTGGTATAAGTAAGACTGAAGTTTTAAATATTATAGTGACATGGATAAACTTTGTTAGTGGTATCTGGAGCTTGTTAGACATGTGGCCTAGTTGTGAATTAGCGAATTTTTATATTAATGATCCTTAAGTCATCGGTACTGTTAAAGACATTGTAAATAAATTGAACTACCATAAATACCAAGTGTTTCACTTTGTCAGAAGTTAATATAGTTATAATAGACATGCTTTTCAAGTAAAGTATCTTTACAGGTATAAAAAAAAGATTGACCAATTTCACTGTACCTAATTTCAGTCAGTTCTTGCTCTGGATTAACTTCACTGCATTGATGGTCATTTTCTAATCCATATGGGTTAAGCAGTTCATACAACTGTTTGAATGGCATCTTGGAAATAGGAAAATTAATTATAATATGAATAATTATATATACTTCTGTTGAATGTTGAATAGTTCAATAAACGCATTTAAATTCCTATTGTTTTATTCATCACCATAAAATAACATTTTAACAGAGGGATGCAATTTTCACAAGCGATTCAAGCGAATAATATATGTTATAAAATTAGTGACAGATGAAAAAGGCGGTAATCATTTTAGTGTGGCCAGTACAATTAAAAATAAAAGTAATAGTATTGGGATATATGTCTTTGAGCCGAACTTACAACTTCTAACCCTAATAGAATAGTTTTCTGTATTTATATCTTTCAGAGCGTACAGTTCAGTAACCTTTTCAGCTTTCACAGGAGTACCTGTGTAACGTTTTTTTCTGGTACATAAAACTGCTGCAATATTTTTGTACACACTTTTTGCAGAAGAATTTTTTCACGTATCATGTTCTTAAGTCCAAGTAAAAGAACTGCAACATGTTTGCAGAACGTATTTATTCCACTTCCAGCAATGTGATGCTTCAGAATTTCCATTTTTATTCAATTTTATGTCTACTTCATACTGGACATTCGTCATAGACTTCCTGCAATAGCCTTTAACGAAGGTATTATCACGAACAACAGAAGATCTAGCCATCAGTAAGTGTCTTGTCTTGTATAGCTGTGTAGCAATATAATTTTTTGCTGAGTGCTGGAAAAATTAAGAGTAATTATGATAAAATAACTAAGAGTTTGAGAAGTTATTCAAGAAGACATTTTTAACTTTCACTACTGATACTTACTTACTACCTTAAATAATGTCTTATCGTTGTGTTGTTCTGGGGTGGCAGAATCGTATTACTGTTAATATTTCGATAAGATTCTCTTGATGGTAGCTGCATTTTGGGATCTTCCTCATCTAGGCATCAGAAATTAAAATTTCGGTCATAAAGCTCCAACCTGAAAAGTAAATATGACACTAACAGAATATCTCGAATTTTTTACATATTTACTGTAATTAGCACTATCAATGATACTATCTAAAGAACCAGTCAGAATATAACTACAAATAAGGTTTAATTGGTGAATTACAATACAAAAATAAATACCTTTCAACAAGGTCCGCTTTTCTACCACGTAATGACATCCCGTTTTTTGAGTTCGTCTTTTAATTCCTTCACTCGACAGCTAAAAAACATAATTTAGTAAATAGTATAACACTTAAAAATAATGTTTAAGGAAGGTCTGTAAGTCACAAAGTAAAAAATTTATACGAATATCTGCAACCAACACAATCAAAACCAATGACAACAGCAACGACAAGGGAACAAGCTATGCTGATTCCATCTGCGATTGTCTTTCACCGGCCAACCCCATTGAATTAAATAGGTATGTATTTCTTTTGACAAATTGATGTATATCATTATTCGATTTTGTGCATCTTATAACACCACACAATTTATAAAGTACGGAATAACTTATTTCTTAAGTATTATTAATATTAAAAAATATTATAATAGTGATGCCTTAATTTATCCATCAAGACTAATTCGATTATAATAGCGCATCTCTAAGGCTAATAACAGCGCAGACACAAAACTGACGCCTCTAACTGTCAAGTCATATTACTCAAAATGGCTGCAATGTAAAGACGTGTATTGAAATTTTCATCATAATGGAGCTTCAAAACGAATACCTTTATACTAAAAACGAATTAAATAGTTCTTCGACCGCAGATGTGTTGATTTTCAGTGCTAAATCTTCAACAGTGTGTAAAACCGACAGTGAGTGTGAGATTTCCTTCCGTGACCGTGTGTGGATTTCCCCGAGAGAATTCCCCTTGAGAAACACAGTTACGTGTTGTAGATTCGTGCACAGACCATCCCCGGATATTAAGGACTTTTACGTGACACCACCTAAGTTCGCGTGATTCTTATCTGTGATTAGTTTTAAAGTGATACACTATGAATATTCCCACAAGTTGGCGCGATAGGCGTACCATCATGAGTCCCCTACACAATCCCTACGCGAGTTACGCCACAGACACAAAAAGCAGCATGAAGAAAGCTTTCGGTGAGGAGATGTTTTTAAACAATTTTCATTTGAGTCCAGATACCCTGCGCAAAAATTTAGCGGATACAATTATCACTCAAGAAAAAATGGCGCCTAAAAATACTAAAATGAGGCTGGAAAAGGAGATGAAAGTAGAAGAGAACGTGGAGTTTCACGAGGACTTCTCCCCATTATCAGGGATTGCTAATTTCATCTCTGGTGTTGTGAACGTAATTTCTAACGTTATGTTTACTAAACTAAAACCAGCTGCGTTTAGTTCCAGCTCGGGTTCACAGTCGGCGCTACCGTCGATGTGGCATACTGCCAAACTTTCGGATGAAAATAAATCTGTACAGGATGAAAATTTTGCTGATGATATCTCTAGTGAGTTTTTTGCTTCGGAGATGAGCGATTGCAGGTCGGCTGCGGCGCATTGTCAGAGTAAACTCGACCAGGTTCGTTTGTTACTCGGCACTAACAAGCCTACATGTTCTTTGAGAGTACGGAAACGACCAAAAAAGGCTTTTGTTGAGCCAAGTTCTGTTGAGGATTGTTTTGAAGATGCATTTTCACCTGAGGACTTTGAAAATCTTGCCAATGACTCCTATATTGAGTTCTACAGTCCCATTTGCAACCATGACCAACCCTTTCATGATATTGATAGTCCTAAAACAAAAGTTGAGGTAGCTGTAATCCCTAAAGAGGACACTTACACACCTCCACCTCTTGAAGTGGTAGATACATCAAAAATGGTTCCTGAAACATATACTGTTGGGAGCGATATCTCCAATGTAAAGACTGAAGTTGTGAAATTAGATTTTGAAAATACAAAAGCTAGTGATCAACTTCCTAATGTGGTGCCTGATAACCATCTAGTCTCTAAAGCTACAGAAACTGAAAAAAATGTACCTGAATTAAATACAACTACAATTAAGTTAGAATCGGAGGAAGCTAAAAAAGAAATTGTAGAGGCGTGCGAGGACAAAATCACAAAACTAAAGTTGTTGCTACAAGGTAAATGTAAGAAGCCTAAGATTGAGGATCCTCCAGAAGAAACTGTATCTGTACCAAATTGGCCAGTCCGTCCAATGCCAACATTAGAACCTGAACCTCAACCGTTAGTCACATTACCTCCAAGACCCAAGCCATCCAATAAAGTTAAGAACAAAAGGTATAAAAACCGATATCGTTGCAGTGATAAGCGTAGAAAGTCTAAAATGAAGCAATGTATTGGGGAAGACCTGCTGTTTGCTAATGAAATCACCTCTGAAGACTTGTCTAGTAGCGTTGAGAATTCACCATCAACTAATTACCTACAAAATTATATGAGATCTGTGTCACAACCTATTCAAAATGCAGAGGTTACTAAAACTCAACCTAAATTGGTGCCAACAAAAGAATATTTTGATGAAGTATCTGGCCATTTCCATTCTGAATCTGTTGATAGTGATGATTCCTTCCAAATTGTTTTTCACGACAGTCCTAGAAGGCGTTCCGTATCCGATTGTGAGTCTGATGATTTTGACATCATTTTTGAAGATTCTCCTGATAGTTGTTATACTTCCAATGATGTTTTTGGTGATTCAGGGGATTCAACGGACTCAGATGAATATGATAGTGATTCCGAAATGAGTGATTCAGGCTGTAATACCTTCAAGTTGTCAGCATCATTGTCTAAAAGTGTCTGTAATTTAGCTGATGATAGTCTTTATGAGGACCACAGTGAGGACGAGGTGGATTGTGCCAACATTCAGGATTTAACAATCTGTGATAGTGTAGCAGACAGTGAAATTGATGAGACTTGTGAGTTAGGTGATTCTAAAGGTGTACTGCTGAACGAGAGGAAGAAAATGCTGAAAAAGAAATTACCAGCTAAAAGAGTAAGTTTCCTTAAGATTTCTTTTAATATAATGCTTTGTTTGACTATGTTCTAACTAGCCACACAAGAAAGTTTCTATACACATTTGTGGTGCTTTGTGTTTGAGTGTCTTCTCTGACATGTTTTCTTTAAGGGTGAATAGATGGCGTTATGTTTATAGTATGAATCACGCTAACTGTTTGTCTCCGCTAATATCATATAAGGCTGACGAACGTTGTAAAATAGCAACTCAAACCCGATAAGTATTAAGTTACATTATTCTAGAGCTTTATTGTAGTTAACACCCGGCAGACCTTTGGAGTTGTGTTCAGCTTGTAATAGTCATAGGTGTTAATGGATAATTAGATAGCTTACCATCTTTATCAATTAACAGGATATGTAACAGTAATTGAATATTATAATTATTATGACTGGTTGTTTCTGAGACTCTCAAACAAAAGAACTTTTATGATAGCCGTGGCTTCGCTCACACATATGTGAATCTTTTTCCAAAATAAAAGAGACAAGCAGACAAATAAAAATTTAGGAGAAGCTGTTATTAGGACAACAGTGTTACAAACAGACACTTCAATTTTATTTATTTGTAAAGATAAGGAGTTGTTTTTATGGAAAAATATACAATGACTAATAAAATTCAGTACACAGTGTACAGTCCTGTCATGGTGCCATATGTTACAGAAAATGCTGATAGCATCACAAGTCAAATTAAAACAGTAGTATTAAACATTAAAATGGTAGGGTCACCTTGCAATTATCATTTGGTTTTAGTTTTTAGTAAAAATATAAAATAAAAATAAATTTTTTCACTGTTATGCAAATATATTGCTCAGACAGAAACTCCCAAAGACACACATCAAACACAATGCAACCTCTGTTGCATTAGGAGTTTATCTATTTGTAGCCCATTAGAATACTCTTCTGCTGTAGGGTCCCCTGTATATTCTATTCTAATATGAGTATTATAGATTTTAGAATATGCAAAGTCTGTACTGTTTTAAATTATGAAGAAAGTAATTATGTTTTTATACTGTTTTTATTGATTTTATAGCAAATATTCTAAATCAATAATTTGGCAAATCTTGTGCAAAAATATTATTCACACAGTGATTATTCAGTAGAACCAGTAAAACCAGTAGATACTGAGATAAACACAGAAGCTCTTAAAACATAATATTCATAAAAACATGTTGTCATAAGTGATTGGTAGGCAGTTATCGGTTGATTATTAATAGACAATGTTAGTCATTCATTGTTTTCACTTGATAAAGTAATATTGAAAGTCTCACTGGCAGAGCTAACAAATAAACAAATAATTCATTACTAAGAATTCCTAAAATGGTTCAGTACTTTCATAGTTTATTGATTAACAATCAAATAAGTCTCCTCTTTTTAATATTAGTACATTTATAGATAAAATTCTATCATATTCATTAAAATATCATCAGTCAATTCCAGTTTTCTTTTCATTTAATTGAAATGCTAATAGGCGTGCATTACAGTGCAACCTAATTTTTTACTCCCTGCAGATTTGGTCACAAATTACACAGTCAAACACTGATGCTCCAGGCATAGGTGCTGTGGGATTAAAAATTGAAGAGGATGGTGACAATGAATCTGTCATCCATCTCATTTATTATTGTTATGATTTATTTACTACTACTTTTTTTTGGTGTGTACAATATAATTAAACGGTAATTCTCATCCTGTCGCTAATACAAAAGAACCATGTCCTACCCATATGTGAGAGAGAGAGGGAGCACAATATTGTTCTCCCGCTTCGATGATTTATGACTGAGTCTGCAGCAAGTAAATTATTTTACTAAATTTAATATGTACGTAATTAAAAATATTGTCAAATTTATTTAAACATTTGTTTTTATTTTATATATTGGTTGATTGTGGTGATAAGGATGACCTTAACCACATGTAGTTTAAGTGCGTAGAGGACAAATGAAGGAGGAAATCACACAAACCTAACAAAACAAGTAATAATTTTATCAGTAGGTAGTTGACATAGTAACATACACATAAGACTGAATGCAAACTGGTGACGAAAGATAAGAATACCCCATAATTTTATTGCAGAATCATTAAATATAATTTCCAGTCAAATTATATTTAGTAAAATTTAATAACTAAGTTTTGCACCACGGTCAAAAAATCAAACTATCTGTGTGTCAAATTTCATCCAAATCCTTTCTACTGTTTTTGTGTGAAACAGTAATGATCCATCCCTCCATCTTTACAAAATTTCGCGCATGCGCGTTGCCAACCCTTTTAAAAACCTAAACACTTACGGAACTCAGTTTAAGCAGCTGGTGACTTGTTTTTAACTAGCATTGTTCTTGAAGTGAAAACTTCTTTAGGCACGTTTGTGCACTTTTGCTATGGAAAAAAGCACTGAACTCGTAACCGTCACGCTAATAATACTTACATAGATCCACTAGAGGGCACTAATCTAAACATTGAGTTCTGTCAGCTCCTTATTACGACGTTTTAAGTTCGTCGTTTCGTTTAAGTTTTCGTATGTCGGCAGTCCCATGAGTAAATGACTGCCTATTTTTAGGGTTCCGTACCTCGAAAGGAACAAACGGAACCCTTATAGGATCACTTTGTTGTCCATCCTTCCGTCTGTCTGTCTGTCAAGACCCTTTTTCTCAGGGACGCGTGAACGTTTATATCAAATACCCTGAGTCTACTCTGTCTACCGTCCCTTAGAGCTGTGAAAAAATCAAACTTCTAAGCCAACGCAATCAAAAGATACAGCAAGTTTATGCCGCAAATTTTCGACACTCTCAAGAGAATCAAAACCTACAGGGTACGTGAACTCAGAATATTGAAATTTGGTACGAAGCAACGTCTTATAGCACAGATAAAGAAAAAATTGTGAAAGCCGTAAATTTTTAGTTACATCATATAATAAAAATATTTTACGGAAACCTCGGTGCGCGAGTCCGACTCGCACTTAGCCGATTTTTTATATTATCTTGATTTTGCAACATGAAACATTGCTAGCCCACTTTTGGTCAAGATCCTTTATGATTATTTTAAAGTTATTATCCCTCACCACTAACTATTCACAACATTTATATTGTAATGTGTGTTGCGTAAATATGCACCTTGCCGCTTACGACACAAGGTTGCGGGCGCGGCTTAGAATCACGTTTTGGCCTTGACTGTAACTGATAGGATTATAAGGAAATAATATTATAGCATAATGTATGAAATGCCTTTGTTTATTATCGTATTAGGTACAGAAACAACAAAACTCTAATTAAAGAAATACGGGGAAGCCCAACAGAGGTTCCTTATCATGGGGTGAAGCGAGCTGTGGCCTCGGTGTAGAACCCATAGTACAAATTATTGTGTGCATTTCATACTATTTATCGTATTATTCATAAAAGTATTTTATTGTTTTCTCTCTCATTGTAATAACCTGGTTGCTCTCCGTCTGTGTACATTTTTATCCACCCTGGTAATACGTGGTGAGGTTTTAGACCCCCCAGCCAAAATCACGTGTATTTTTTAGTTCAAAATATTTTTTTTTTTTATCTATAAATACGAAAAAATAAATACAGGTGATATATCACTACACCTCCCCCCCCTTCTGCTCCCCCTTTTCGAGCCTCGATTAATGGACAAACCCATACCAGGGGCTACTTCTTCGAAGTGGCATTATGCTGAGCTAACGAACTCTGATACCTGTGTATAAGGTCAAAATCAATTTATAAATATGGTTTTAAATAATTTTTTACTGCATTCATAAACGCTTGCTGGTTGCTACCTGTGAGTTTAAAAAGCGCTAAACGCTGCGCGCCATATTTGAATATATTTCGAAAAAGCACGAGATTTCCCTAGACTCTCTAGAGGATACTGACTACATGACGAAAACCTAAATCCCCCCCCCCCCACTCCGGGCCCCCTCAGAACGGGTCACGTAGTATGGGTACGTTACCTTGCTTGTAAATGTTATAAAATTTGAAGGTTATGTGTCACCTCGACATTCATAGCTTGTCTGTCTACAGAATTTACTTTCTCGGCTAATTAGGTACAGTGTTTGAAGAAAATAACAAAACATTGACCTAGTTCACTAATGAATGAGTCATTCACCTCTTCTTTACTGAAATAATGCACTTTTCTTGTGTAAACAATGGACAATACTATTGACTGGCCTCTTGGTCTAGTGGTTAGTGATCCTGACTGCTGAGCTAGAGGTTGTGGGTTCGATTCCCACCCAGGACAAATAATTGTGTGATGAGCATGATCATTAATTTGTTCTGTGCCTGAGTGTCTATCCTACTAATATTATAAACGTAAAAGTTTGTGAGGATGTATGAATGTTTGTTACTCTTTCACGCAAAAACTACTGATCCGATTGCGATGAAACTTGGTATGTAGATAGCTGGTGACCTAGATTAACACATAGGCTACTTTTTATACCGATATTCCCACGGTACCGGGACTTAAGCAGGTAAAACCGCGGGGCGCTGCTAGCCTATAACATGTATGTCTTTGGAAATATGTAAGTATGTTGTGTATGTGTGTGTAGTACAGGCTCTGCCTAGTTTGGGATCAGGCGGCCGAGTATGAGATGTGTCAAGTTATTGTTAATACTATATCAGAAATTGACTCATGCTTAAATGATTCATACCGGTTGTCTCTAATTTTTACAAGGTATTTGGTTTAAACATCAGAACTTTGTAATTAAATGGTTCTTTTGCTAGATATGGATGATAACTGATGCTTAGAAGCATCAGTTAGATTTTCCTTCCACTCCGCTATCGTTAATAAAGATTTTGTCAAGCCGCACATCATCGTCTATATACAATGACAAAGATGAAAAGATGATGATGAAGAGAGATAAAAGAAAGTCATTTACTGAACGAGTTGTTAATAAAATGTTCTTTTCATCATCGGCCACAATTTCTTATTTATTATTATATTTCTTAAACCACTTATCTTGTTACTACTTGAAGCGTTTTGAAATAAGCTTATCGGTTTAGTATTTCTTTAACACGTGACTTTAGATATGGTATCATTATGCCTGCTGTAATTGCATACTAAATTGTTAAAGGAGGAAGATATTTAAAATAGGTACATTATATTGAGACGAAATTTGACATTTGAAATGCGTGGGTTTCATTTCTCATATGCATATTTGTTACTCCAAACACAGATTTTTCTGTTACTAGTGTTATGTATGAGACCTTGTTTATTGCCGAATTGCATGATTCTAGGTCAATGGGAAGTACCTAGAGGATTCGATCCCGATCGATTTTTCTAATCCCGGGATTTCGGGATTATCTACAGTTGATCTCGGGATCCCGGGAACAATCCCACCACTTTCCATTACCAATACAAATTGGTAATGGAAAGTGGTAACAAAAAGACAGTAAAACATATCAAAATCAATTTTTTATTTATCTTTTAGTTTTGTGATTACATAGAATATTAAAATTTTAAATGTTCAAAAAGGCGGTTAAACAAAATTATACTTTCTTCTTATAAAATAAACAAATTAGACACTTCTATAAATAATTTATGAAACTAACAATTAACTTTAAAAAAATCAACTTCTTTGGACTAGAAAATAACACTTGTTGTTTGTCATCTATAATTACTCAGACAAATTAATGCAGAGTTGCTTTTTAATAATTACATTGATTACTATCACCAATTAACAAAAAAAGATCAATACTTACACGACGTGAAGCGGGAATTTTTACACACTTTTACGCATAAGCCGGTACCGGTCGTTAGCAAAAACAAATGAAATCAGCTGTGTAAACAAGATGGCTGTCAAAATGTCAAATCAAGGTAAGTGCGTTTCGTTTCACGCACACTTTTATTGACTTATTTAAAAATGTATCAATCCCGAAAATCCCGGGATTCATTAAATTTGATCCCGAAATTTTCGGGACTAAAATATGACCGGGATCCCGGGATCGAATCCTCTAGAAGTACCCCATTGTTTTTAATTTACCTGTTAATTGTTGAAATTGGTTAACAGTTTAGGCTTTAACTTCAGCTTGAAACTTCGCTTTCCTGAGAAAAAAAGGTCTAGACAGACAGACAGAGGGACAACATAGTGATTCTGTAGGCGTTCCTTTTTTTTCTTTTGAAGAACCTTAAAAAAGATAAAAATAAATAATGTAGCTGGTCGTCCCAGTTCAGTTCGCCACATCTTTGTTATTTGTTCGTACTGTAACGATAACCTATTTAAACTGTCTAGAGATAATGTAGTAAAACATATTGTTTTTTCTTTCAACAACAAACAACATGTTTTTGTTTTGTTTTGTATCCGAGTCACCTAGCTGGGCAATCTGGGCATGTAACTTTAACTTATTGTATTACTTGCCTATGAGTAGCGTGACCCCAAGGCTTGTTGAAGACATCGGGTTTTGCGTACAAGCAGGCCTGTCTTACTTCGTGCTTAATGTCGAATATTTTTCGAACCACAAGCCGCACTCAAGCCAATTTAATGCTGCGCGCTCGCTGTGAGGCAGGTGTTACGTGACAACCTCAGTCAAGATCGGGAGTAAATCCATTTCATCCAAATTTTATGCTGCTCGTGGCAAACTTCAATTAGGTATACATATTATATTGGTTACATTGTAACAAACATACAATTGCCTGGCGAGATTGCACTTTATTACGTAGTAATACAGTGCATCGTGTGTAATACAGTGATTACTAAAATAGGCTTCCTAACCGCCAGATGATGTCTTCATTTCGGATCATATCTCTTATGCCGCGTTCCAATAATCAAGAAACGGTTCGTTTTGCTTACCAACGGTAAAAGTTACGAAGAAAATTCAAAGAAATTTTACCGTCCGTAAGCAAAACGAATCGTTTCTTAATTATTGGAACGCGGCATTAGAGAGAAACTTCAAGCACAGCCATCTCCACAGTTCATGGAACGTTCTTATCAAGCTATTTTTTAAATCTTCCGATAATGTATAATCGTAAATTATGTTTTAATGGTCCAGTACATTAAGTTTATCATGGTAAATATAATTTTATTACACTAACTTATTAGTGGAAGTAGAATTAGCTAAGTAGTTACCAGTTGTGAGTATGTCATGTCTAGAAGTTCTGCCGATGGTAGCGTATGTGTCGGGTCGTTCGGCTCTCTTCGATATGGTTGATCTGTAAGATGTCTGATTTGGTCATCTTTGGACTGCTATTAGTAATTTGCATGTCTGTTAATATTTTAGAACAATATATTACCATGTTAATAACATGTTGAAAAAGAGTGTCCTTGGCGTTTCTCGCTTGTTCTTCTCAAAGATCTACGTATTCGAACAGGCAACTAGCATGACGAAGGACTTAGTCTGACTGACTCCTACTCCCAACGATTCAAAATCCCCTTAAAATTGATTTAATTTGAATAAATGGTTTTAATTTTGACTTTTCCGTGGCAGGCTCGTAGGTTCTAGATTTGTCTACGTAGCTATATTTTTGAATGGTTAAGATAGTTTTCATACATCAGAATGACAGAAGAGTAGAACCCACTTGCCATTTTGAAGGTCAGAAATTACTCTTACATTTACTACCAGGTTTGTAAGTAGTGACATAAAAGATAGGAGAACCAGCCTATATAAAGTTTCATTCACTCTTTACCGTGCAGGTAGAATACTTAGAGAGTTAATAGTAGAAAAGTAAATAAAATAAACTAGCAGTGCCCCGCGGTTTCACCCGCGTAAGTCCCGATCCCGTGGGAATATCGGGATGTAAAGTAGCCTATATGTTAATTTAAGTCTCCAGC
The DNA here is from genome assembly GCA_949752705.1 of Callimorpha dominula. Classification (NCBI taxonomy): domain Eukaryota; kingdom Metazoa; phylum Arthropoda; class Insecta; order Lepidoptera; family Erebidae; genus Callimorpha; species Callimorpha dominula. The sequence goes on along the minus strand of OX457019.1, from coordinate 1,547,837 downwards.
TATCTAAGTCTAGTCTAGGCTATTTAGTAGTTTTGGCGTGAAAGAGTAACAAACATCTATCCAAGCTTTCACATTTATATTATTAGTGGGATTAGTGGTGGGCTGTTGTCTTTGTCTAACTCGCGGAAATCTTTTGCGCGGAACCCTAATTCTTCGTCCTACATAAAAATAGCATAAGTTACTCCTTATAATACCAGCTATCTGCTAGTGAAAGTCCCGTGATAATCGGTCCACACGTTCCACAAAAATTAAAAAATATATATTTTTGTTATATGTGCCGTGTAAACATTCGAATGCATTTAGTAAAATGCTCTTATTATGACATTAGGTACAAACAGACACCTTAATTTTATGTATTTGTATAGACTAGACGTCACCTCAGCTCGATGTCGTACTTGTTAACTTTTCCATCGATAGAAGAAATAAAGCTCATATTACTTCTTTATATAGTAGCATTCTAATAGAGAAATAATGATTAATATTGGTCCAATACTTTCAGAGTTATCAACTACAAACGAACAAATATTTCCCCTTTATAATGTTAGAACAAACAAAGAATTCAACAACTCTTACTATTCAAAATTATTTCAACACATTTAATTGGCGTATTTAGGCGTAATAAGTGAAGCTAATTGTTTTTTAAGCAACTGGTAAGTTACTTTATTTAAGTGAAACTGAACTGGTTATTTTAAAATTTGTTTTAAGTGACCTGGATGTATAATAAAATTTTATTAACGATAAAATTGTATTATATTATTCGTGGGCATAGAAAACCTTTTTGTTTACCCGATATTTTGGTTGAATTTGACCGATCGTGGTCACGAAAAAGACGCCTCCGTGAGTTGCATGTTTCGATAACTACCCTCACTTAGTCTTCATTTTTATTCCCACTGTTGATTTTGACACACTACACTTACACGTCCGTTGAATGCTGTCAAAGTGTCGAGTTGGGGCGTATTCGATCATGCTAGATTTGTACAAAGAGCGATCTTGAGCACCCAACATCCAACGTGTTCTTGTCTCTTTCTGCTGTCGGGGATTCTAGATCTTCGTCATCTATATCATCGTCATCTTGCCTTTTGCCTGCGACTTGACCTTGTTAATTTCTATTGGTTTATTATTATTGTTTTGAGTGCCTGGTGCTACCTCGACCATTTCTGGTCTTTTGTAGCGCCCTTCTGGTTTACAGTTCACTGCTCAGACTTATAGCTTCGAGAAACCTCCAGATCCTATCAGCAGTGATTGTTTGTATTTCCTGCGGTTGCATGATGTGCAACCCTAGGTGAATACTTCGGTGCCGCATTAGTGGGCCACAAGAGCATAAAATATGCATTGCAGTCTCTTCTGTTTCTTGACAGAATCTGCAAATTGTGTTCTCACCCAATTTTAGGTTGAACATATGTTTGTTCAGTTTGCAGTGTCCGGTGAGGACTCTTGTTACTGCACAGGTTTTGTGTCTTTTGAGCTCCAGAAGTTCTTTAGATACTTTATTATCATAGCCCTTTATTATGGCTTTCGAGTGTCTTAGACCAGTCGTGGTCTTCCATCTCTTAATAGCCAATGATGTATATTTGGCGTTTATGATAGAATACGCTCGCTGTTTGCTGATGCCGCAGAATGGTTCTGGGCCATGCTGTCGGTTGTCTGCACCGGCTCTGGCGAGTTCATCGGCTTTTTTGTTGCCATCGATACCTGAATGGCCTGGTACCCATCTTAATGTAATTTTGTTTGATTGCCCCAGTGTGTCCAGGTTTTCCTTGCAATTTTGTGGTACCCAGGTCTTTTGATTCTCCTACGAAGTTCTTTCTTCACAATAATGTTTGGGATTTATATTACTCGTTGAAGGAATTTAGGAGAATTTCATTCTACCTACTTAAAATGGATCAATAAAAAGTTAATTTATCAATCAATACCTGTTGGTATCAGTACTGACGCAATAGATTTTATCTTCTGATTGTGGACATTCTAGAAGCAGGGGTTATTAATTTATATACCAGGGCTTATAAGTTATATTATTACTATTCATAAACTTATGTGAATCTTATGCTGGTGGAAGAATGAGAATGTAGTGTGACTGTAGAATTTATCATTGACAAGATCTGTACTGAGATAATGAAGAAGAGTTTTTTTATTTGCTTGTTTAACGCTAATCTCTGGAGCTATCAGTCATATTTTAATAATTCTTTTTGTATACGATAGAGTATTCATTGAGGAAAGTTATAGGGAGACGAGATTAGTTTCCATAAACGAAGGTGAAACTGCGGGGCTCAACTACAGTACAAGTTGTAATCTGTAAATCGATTTAGCCGTTCTCGACTTTTTAATGTGATAGATAAGCCTCGATTCCCATGTGGTGTGTTAAGCGTTGTAATCTGCAGCAGCTATAAATCAGTGGCCATGTGTTGGTAAGAAGCTGGAGCAATCACTTTCTGTTTTGGCGGTTTGTACAGTGCTGTTATGTTAAGGTGATCTTTAGACTCAGTGATTATCATGCTAGTAGCCTGTAATTCTTCAACACAGCATCATCATCCTCCGCGCCGTTTCTCAACTAAGTTGGGGTCGGCTTTCAATCTAACTACGATACGGCCGAACTTTGATATTTTACGTGAAGCGACTGCCATCAGACCTCCACAACCCAAGTACTATGCCATATCGAAGTTCTGTAGTTAGACCAGGTTGTCGGACTTTTTAGGGCTCGCAACTACCCGTAACGAATGCCACAGATGTTTGTATGGCACCCGAGACCGACGGGTTAACGTCCCCTCCGAGGCACGGAGGGGTCTCAATGAGTTAAGAATGGTCACTCATCCTAGACTGACTATCGATCGATGACACCATCAGTACGTCGAAGAACGTGTGTGCTTACTTCATAAACTAAACAGTCGGTCGATAGTTTACGGGAGATGCTTGGGGATTACTGCAACCAGTTTTATAAAACATTTTCTGTCTACTCCTGGTCTACACCGCGATTCTTTACTTACAAATCGGTTTAATGCGCGCACTACAAGACTATCGTCCGATAAATAAAAATCTATCGTCCGAAAAATACCACCAGTGCCCGGTGGCTCTAACAAATAAAATCACATTCGCATTCATAATATTAGTTAGGAATACTGCAAGTGTTAAGTAGTTACTACAGGAAGTAGTACATTAGGGCAACATAACTGTGCTGTCCGTTCGTTGTCATAAAGACAACCATTTAGACAATTGGGACAAACAAAACAATAAAAATTCTTATATTATCTTCGGTGCCCATAACTGGAGTACAATGCCAACCTTGAAGCATTGGAGACTAGCCAGCACAATGTATACACAATATTCAAAGCCGCCATTTTGTTACGGACACACGATATTACCCGAAGTCAAGTCTGACGTTTTGTGTATATTGAGATACGAGGTATAAAATTGGTCTGAGGAATCTTGAAGAAAGATCAATTATTATTATACGTAGAGTATGTGGAACGGTTAGACTATGTTTAGGTGGTTTGGTTACGTCAAACGAATGATATATTTATACTAATTGATACAAATAAATAAAATTATAAATAAAATCATAATAATAGCTCTCTGCTAAATGCATCTAAATGTTTACACGGTACTTATAGGTAGGTATGTATGTTTGTTCCGGCTTATCTCCAGGACGGGTGGATCGATTTCCTCGGGACTTTCACTCGATAGCTGATGTTATAAGAAGTAACTTATGCCACTTTTATTTTGGAAAAATGATTAATGTTTCGAGCAATAAATATAAATGTGTACAATTGAGCGAAGCGCCGGCAGGTACAGCTTGAAATATAATAAATCGAAAGAGTTTGTTTCTTTGGTAACCTCTTATCTCTAGAATTGCAAGTTGGATTTAAAAAATCTTTTGGTAGCAAAATTCTTGAGGGAGGTTATAGTCTATTTCACAGATGCTATGATTGTAAACCGAGAAAACGCCTAATCAAGTGTAAGTGGACAGTTATGGTGGACCTCGAAATACATACATCTATTAAAAAATATTCACATTAGACTATGCCGGGTGCGAGCTGCGGAACTCGAGGCTCGGCTTTGTTTGTTGGCAACTCGTGCGTCGTTCGTCCGTGCCGCGTATGCAGCACGTTGTCACATGAATTATTTCATATAAATTGTTTGTAGGATTACCAATCCATGCCCCGTCTGCTCGTTTGCCCCTATACTATAAAAAAAAAGAAAAAAACCGCGTGGACTACGGTCTACTACCTAACTCTTAGCAGGAAGTTGGAGTTGGAAAGACGTTTGGCTTCTAGGATAGAAAACTCTTTAGAGTTTACGAACTTTTATATATTGTACATATTTGTAGAATTTTATTTTGCGACTTGACGATAAAACCACTTGCGCAAACGCAATAAAATTTCTCTTGAGCATAATGCGAAATTGTGCTCCACGATAATTTAAAAGAGTTATGTTAATGGGCCTTTACTTTGCGACGAAATGGGTGTACGCAAAGAAAAAAATGTCAAGACTTCGTCCTTTGTGGAATTCAGTTGATAAGCATTTTTTTTGTCTTACTTACTTACTCTTGACGTGTTCCACAGACGGTGGTCTATTTCGCCATCTGCAAATTCGTTTTAAGATTGCAGCTGCAGTCTGATTGATACCATTGTGCAGTTAAACCTTTTAACACTTCGTTTGATAGGGGGGGAACCAGGGCTCTTTTATTAAAGAAAACCTGTATAACAGAGGCTACTCAGCGATTAGGGAACGGATTTAAGGTGGAGCTGTTGGGAAAACTTTTACTCCACTTCAAAGCGACGAAATCACCAGAGACGAGGGCTTCTTGTTACACTTGGTATTCATTTTTAAAATTTAAATATGTTGACGTCATAGGTATGACTTTATAAAGCAGGCGAGTAGTACTGATTGCTGTGGTTTGATTTTATTTAGGTATGAGTAAAACTGACCGCGGTATTCAAATGTTTGTTTTGTTATCGGCTGAAATATACCCAGGCTATCACGTCATATAGATCTTATATTAAAAGTGTGAATGTACATCAATTTATAATAAGCATTCTGACGTCAAAATACTTTTCAATCGCTCTGATAGAGCCCAAAATAAACTAAGTTACTAATAAACAAAATAAACTGACATAGTTTGCTGTCATATCACTTTGCTTATATGCAATTCATTTACTTTGTTAACATAAATCTTTCAATACGAGGGCGGCACCTAAAATTTCGGGAATCAAGGAAGTTACACAACATTACTATTTAAAAATGTATTTATTGCTTTTCGAAGTATTCTCCGCGAAATTTGACACATTTTTCCATACGATGGAACCAATCATTGAAGCAGCCATTCCATTCGGAAGTTGGGGTCTCCAAAATGGCCGTTTTGTAGGCGTCTACAGCTTCTTCAGGTGATGAAAATCTCTGACCATGCAATTTATTCTTTATTTTAGGGAAAGTATAGAAATTATTAGGGCTTAGGTCGGGGCTGTACGGCGGATGGTCTAATAATTCTATGTTTTCTTGCTTTAAAAACTCTTTTGTTCTGTGCGCGGTGTGAAAACTCGCATTGTCGTGATGGGGGATGATGCGGCGGTTGCAGTTCTCTTTACGGAGTTCAGAAACGACCTGTGGTAAACAAATTCTAGCATACCATTCTGCATTAACCGAACCGCTCTTTGTCCCTCAAGGGAAATAGTCGCAACATGGCCGGTTTTGGAGACAAACGTGGCCACCATTTTTTTTGCAACACTCCGTGAACGAACAATTTTTGTTGGCTTTAACTCATTTTCGAACACCCAAACTCGTGACTGGTTTTTTATTTCGGGTTCGTACGCGTATATCCAGGATTCGTCACCTGATACGATGTTGTATACAGCATTTGAGGATCCTGCGTGGAATCTTTCAAGAGTTCTGACGCACCAAGTAACTCGAGCTGCTTTTTGCTCTTCACAGAGCGAATGCGGTATCCATCAGGAAAACAACTTTTTTACACCTAATTGTTCATGCAAGATTATTTGTATTTGACTCATGCCAATGTCTATAATTGCCTGAATTTCGCGGTATGTCACATGTCGATCTTCCTCAATCAGCTTACGCACAGCATCAACGTTTTCTTGGGTGACTGCAGTTTTTGGACGACCTTGACGGGGATCATCACTGAGCTTGACACGTCCACGTTGAAATTCAGCAAACCAGGATGGGGATTTAGATGGGGTTTCATCACCAAATTGCAGAAATCATCCGGTCAACACACTGTTTTTGCGTTAACCCACTTCGAAAGTCATAATAAATCATCGCTCTTGAATTTTCTCGAGTCAATTCCATTTTCTCAACAACTAAACAAGTTTGACAAAACCTTGTGATAAGACCGAGAATCTTTTTTTAAATAAATAAATGGTATTCGATTTTTAAAACCAAGGAGTTTTCAATTAAAAAGATTTTAATATGACAGAAACAGTGGAAATATTCCATTCCCGATACTTTTAGTGCAGCCTATGTATATATTGCAGTATGTCAAAAACATTATGCTAAACACTAATGTTTTGCATTTTCAATCAGAGAGTTGAAAATTACTAATAATTTATTTTGGGACTATATACATCTCTATATACATCTGATACTAGCTGACCCGACAGACGTTGTCCTGTCTTAACTATGAATACTGAACAAAGTATAGTAGTAATTAGCGCGTCTATTTATATTTTAGAATAATAGGTATGTTACATTGTCCTCACATTTCATTTACGCTTATAAGCAATGTAACCAGAAATTTGTAAAAAACATTTTGAAAAAGAGTGTCCTGTTCTTCTCCATAGGATCTACGTATTGGAACAGGCAAATAGCTTCACGACTGACTTAGTCTGACTGACTTCAACTCCTGACAATTCAAAAATACCTATTATTGGTTTAATTGAAATAAATGATTTTGATTTTGAAAAGCGCTAAGGTTTCATTAGAAAAGTTAATATGGTCGTTAAGTTTTCTAAAATTTTCCTAATTTTTCGCTCAGTTTTCTTTTTTTTTTATGGGATAGGGGGCAAACGAGCAGACTGGTCACCTGATGGTAAATGACTACCGCCGCCCATGGGCAACTGTAACTCCGGTAACCTTACTCACGCGACGAAAAGCAATGCAAGCATTGTTTCACTGCCGGTTTTCTGTGAGGCCGTGGTATCGAGCGGAGTCGAGCCAGCCCATACGTGCCGAAGTATGGCTCTCCCACGTCTTAATTTTTTCTTCGATAAGATCCTTCTTCTGACAATAACAATCACAAAAAAAAAAAGAATTAGTGAAATCGATCTAGGCGTGATGCCGTGACCAAGGGCAATAGGGATTCATTATATATATATAAAAATTTGTCTATTGACATAAGCTCTGTTAACTGATCCAATGAATCAGCGCCTAATCGTGCAACTCAATATGTACTGTATATTTGACAGGACATTTGACATATGATAAGTTGATCAGTCATTCGGAAACCAGTCGTAAGTCTACTATATAATTATCGGGTTTGAGAATTTAAGGTCTTTTTAATAGTTTAATTTTATGTTTAAAATTAGTGTGGATTGTAGTTTTGAAATCACTTTTTATTTTACTTTTCTGCTTACCATATATTTATAACGACCAGACTATTGATATCAGATAATTTTGGACATACCATGTCTAAGTTCTAAGATATTGGTCCCAATTCTGTTATATCACTCGCTAAATTAAAATTCACTAAATTTTTATTCATATAAGATGTAAACCTTAAACACTTAGAAACAAGGTCTTATTTCAAATTGAAACAAGTAGGTAACATATGTCGCTATCGAAATAAGCACTTTATTTGTCGACTAAAGTCTGATACGCTTAAACAAACTTTAATACCACGTAGCGAGAGCCGCTATCCGTTGAATGCCATCTCTTTTGCTCTGTGTAGTAAGCGTCTTCGTAGGTGTCGATTAAAATATTATCCGTGCCGATTTTCGTGTTCATGTGATTGCGATTATGTCAATTAATATAGTATCCGTTGAAAGGTTTTAGTGAAATTTAGTGGCGCTGAGAAATATATGCCAGTAACAAATAGACTAGACAGATAGAATAGTTGATTTCATATGTAGAAATTAAGTCTGGTTTTAGTTTAGTCGAGTGTACAATAAAATCGGCACATTATCTCCTAAGTAAATACTGTAAGATATCGACTTTTGAAAACACGTTTGTTTACTAGCAATCGCTATTAAGAAATCAGAATTTAAACCCAATTTATCCGGAAAGAAACAAGTAAATTATTTTCAGCTACAAGATCGCAGGAAATTCGGCCAAGGTTTTGTATATTTTGGTATTTGCATTAGAGCAGAATCTGTTTTGATTTTTTAATCAACGCTACCCGGATATTGACGGTTGGTTTCTGTTTTTAATTCGCATTAATCATAAATTAGTTTAGATTATCTGAGTAGTTAAGAATGTTTGTATTCTGTGCACTAATTAGTTTACCTTTTTCTTCTTTATCATTCCTCTGTATTGTCATTGGGGAGATCTTTTTAGTGTGATAACTTTTTACAGCTTATCTGGTCGAAAACTACGGTATATACTACTGGTTTTTTATTATTTCCAATTATTGGGACATCTAGGAATAGTTGTTTTGATGGTCCAATAAATCGGGAAATACGCGTACTGTCTGGTTGTTTTCAGTGTGCCTTCTTCATTTGAAGTACCAGGAGAGTATGAGCTGAAAGTGAGGAGAAATGACTCAAACTGACTTTTTCTTTTAATATAAATATGTTGCGCTCTGATAGTCTACCAGACTCAGTGAGCACGTATTTTCATTGGGTTCCAACATAGTGGGTACCCTCGAGCAGAAATTATAGCGAAAACTATTTTAACCAACGTTTATTAAACCGAATTAAAAACCAAAATAAAGCACACGTAGGAATATCGAACAGACAACGTCCGCTCGGTGTGAGTTCCGATAAAAGAATGCCCGCCTGCTCTAACGTCCACATCGAACTGCGACTCGCAGTGACGTTACAGTTGCGTTCGGTGGTGGGAGAACGATTCTCCGATATTATGATAACTACTACCTGAAAGGGATTGCATACATCAATAGATAAGGCAGTCCTTTGTACATTGTCTGTTTAATGCATGATATGTATAGATATAGGTATATTAATTGACATAACTTGTATCACAGCGCCAAAATAAACGGATTTTATTTCTTATTTCTTTCTATATCAACTTCAATGGTGACCATCGTGTACCAAGTGTTATCAATCTTATTCATTGATTAAAATATGATAATGTCCTTTGACATCTCAGAAGAAGCCAAGAGTCAATGATTGGACCACATGACTATCACTTTCGTGGTTAAAGCTCGAGTTTGACGACCTATGTGGCGTGGTAGGACATTGTCTGCAATATCAGCGGTCGCGGGTTCGATTCCCGTGCAATGCAATTATTTGTATACATGAATATGTCTATTTGCAGTGGTCTTTAAAATATGTATGAAAAAAAGGATCTAAGTATGTAGGTTCTAGACAGTGATGGGCGTGGGGGTAACGGGTCGGGCTGACCGTTACCCTTGCAGAAGCAGGCCCAAGACGGTGGCGCGACGTGTTCCACGCGCACCTCTCTAATCTGGAGGGGGGTAAGGCCCCCCGTACTCCATGGTGTGGTCGCCTGCTGAAGGCAACCAAGGTCTGCAGGGGTTCCCGGAGGACTCCTTCCTAGGGTATACCCGGGTCCTCCTGCAATAGACCTCCTTGTGACGGAACACCGTGTGGTTTTAGTCGGTTCCATTCCGACATACCATCTTACCGTTAATTCCGGTGAGTTGATGACCCGTGGGGGTTTCCACACGATAAAAAAAAAAAAAAAGACAGTGATGGGCGTAACTAGTTACTTATGTAATCTAATTAATATTTGAATACAAAATAATGTTATTAAAATGTAATATATATATCATCGTTATTACACAGTATTCAATTACATTGCAATTAGAATTACTTTGGATGTGCAATGATATGAATTACAATGTATTTCAAATTCAAAGAATTTCAATAACTAATTACAACGTAACTGTAATTTGTAATCTAACTACTTTTTGCCCATCACTGGTTCTAGAGAATAAGTCCCGGAATATTATATTACTACCGTTCCCCCTCCAAAGGGTCGTAGCGTAATGTTACATAGCCTATTATTTGACTCAATAAATACTCTATCGAATACAAAAAGAATTATCCAAATCCGACTTATAGTTTCAGAGATGACGGCTTTAAAACAATCAAACGAAAAAACTCTTCAGGTTTATTATCTAGTAGCAGCGCCCCGCGGTTTCACCCGCGTAAGTCCCGATGCCGTGGGAATATCGGGATAAAAATAGCCTATATGTTAATCCTGGTCTCCAGCTATCTACCGACTAAGTTTCATCACAATCGGTTCAGTAGAAAGAATAACAAACATCCATCCATCTATCCATCCATCCATCCAAACTTTCACATTTATAATATTAGTAGGATATTCTGTATATTGTGACGCATGAACCCTCTTTCGGGTGGGTGTAAGCAAGTCTGGCTGGTAACATAATATAATATGAACCTTTTCTTTAATAAACTTTGAATTGTATATTCTTCTTTCTTCTTCTTGATTCTTTAGAAAAGGCACAGAATTGAGAACTGCCGTAGCCAGGAGTCAGAGTGGATGGCTGTCAAGTTGCGGAGCCACTTCTATGACGCCATTATAAAGTTATATTATTGTTGTAGCTAGATCAGTTTTAAGTTGTTTCAGTTGTCAAAGACAAAGACATTTATTGCAAACTGTGTGGGCAAATATTTGTAGATTATTATTATTATTTTTTTTGTTGACGAGGTGGAAGATCCTACAAGGATGTCCTCCGCCTTGGGGAGGCGAAAGGGTCTGTCGGACTCTTACCGACTAAAAACCACCCCGATGTTCCACTACTTGCCTATGATCAGGGGAGCGAGAATCGCTATTGCATTCTTCCGGAACCCCCGACAGGCATTGACCCGTCTCACCCTAGACGGGTCCATGTTACATTATTATTGAGTATCAACAGTTAACCCATTTCGGGCATTGCAACATCAAATGATTGGTTTTCTTAACATACAAGACTTACACTTAAAATTGATTAACTTAAAACTAACACCACTTTTTTAAAAAGAATTCTTGTAGGTTGTAAAATACATTCTGAGTCAACCATTGTTTTAGTTTAATTTTAAAGTTACTGATACCTCGTTTTTTAATTCGATTGGTAGATGATTGAAGACTTTGATTGCGGTAACATATGTGCTTTTGTCGACTATCAATCACTCTCCTTACACTTTAACAACACGACCCCAAAAACCCTCTCAAGCCAAACAAATCTTTACAATATATATAATAATTTCGTGTCACGTGTTATTTGCGATGAACTCCTAAAACTAGGCAGAGCCTGTACTATGGTAACCAGACTGCTCATAGACATACTTATATATTTCTAAATACATACATATTATAGATAAATTACACCACAAATTATCGTGCTCATCACACAATTATTTGTCCTGGGTGGGAATCGAACCCACGACCTTTGGCTTACCAGTCAGGGTCACTAACCAATAGACCAACAGGCCAGTCAATGTATGCAGTTTGTTCCAACTTGAGAGATAGGATAGTTTTTTTGTTGTCGAAAATTACCTAGCCGCAGCAAAGCGTGACGGGTAAGCTAGTATTCGTATAGATTATGCATTTCGTAGAGTTTATTGCATCAGTTAAAATCATAACTCCTTGAACAAAGGTTCAATGTTTGGACATACTGACGTGGACCAACAAATGAAACGAATCACAGCAGCGAAGCTACTTGATGATTATCAAGCCATGTCCCAGCTCTTGGGGCGGAGGTCACGTGAAATATAATGTAACTTAGCGGTATGTACGTAAATATAACACATATCTATGAGAATATGACTTTTTTCTTTAGATAATTTTGTAAAATATAAATAACTAGCTGTGCCTGCAGCCTAAAATATAAGTTTCAAGCTTCTAGCTCTAAATATGACGATACTTCCATACAACTTTTCATCCCCACCTTTCAACCCCTTACACCCCTTTTTTCATAATAAAAAGTAGCCTATGTCCTTTCTCAGGCTCTAGACTATCTGTGTACCAAATTTCATTTAAATCGGTTCAGTAGTTTTGGCGTGAAAGGGCGACAGGCAGACAGATACTTTCGCATTTATAATATTAGTAAGGATGAAAGGAATAGAACAGAAATATATATTTTTCCGAGTTACTAGAAACACAATATACAAATAAACAAAAGCATTACATATAAATAGAATAATTTCAAGTGTCATTGTCATTTGACAGTGACATGATAACGTCAATGCCACGTATCCGATCTACCTTACCCTGAAAATGTTATATTAAAACAAAATTCATCCTATTTTTAACCGACTTCAAAAAAGGAGGTTCTCAATTCGTCGGAATCTTTTTTTTGTGTATGTTCACCGATTACTCGAAGACGCCTGAACCAATTTGGAAAATTCTTTTTTTGTTTCAAAGAATTTATACTTCGCAATTGGTCCCATTTAAATTTTATCGAAATCAATCGAACGGTTTTAGAAAAATCAACAAATATCTAAAAATTGTATACATAGATGATATTTTCGTTTGCTCCGAAACATGGCTGTCTCATTGGAGCAGTGTGTTTAGTAGGCCTAGCCATATTATATTTAAACATAATCCACTAAAAAGCACATTGAAGTCGGTGATACTTTTTTTAAAAGATAATTGTACGTTATACATAAACACAGAGTACTTTTATAATACTAAATACATAAGTTCAAGCCTTCAGTAACTGAGGGTTGTACGCCGTAATAGCTATTGAAAACGGTAAATATAATTGTTGTATAAACATTTAGATACATGGACATTGCAGAAAAAACGTGGCAAATGAAGCTTATTGTCAGTTTGTATTCATCACCCTTAGTAGGGTAATGGCTTCCACTCACGACTGCGAGACTACCTGCTTTATGGATAGGTAGTCAACTCTGTTGGGGTCCAGGGAGTTCATTCCTAGGTCTGAGCCCCGGGCCATAGCCACCCGCCACGAAACACCACATAACCACCATAACCACTTCGCCGAGTGCTCGATGAGAAGGTACCCGAGGGGTTTCTACACGTGAAAAAAAAATGTAGCCATAAAATAGGTTCGGTACATTTTTGTGTGATATACCAAGGCATGTGACGCCTTGTTGTTGTCAAAGTATTCATTTTTAATGTTGATTTGGCGATTTTAGAATGAATTTAAAAATTATAAATTAAAATCGAATGACAATATTCACGGTATTTTAAGATATATAGCGCGACTGGCAATATAATTTATTGATCTTATGACCCCAATGTTGAAATCAATGGGCTTGCTATTTAGTGAGTTGTTCAAAATTATAGTTGGAAAAATGTAAGTGTTTAATCCACTTCTGCCTACCCCTTTGAGGGTACAGTCTTGAATGTATGTAAGTATTGTAGTAGTAGCTTGTGCTACGATGCTGACTTGGCTCAGAAGAGGGTTTAATCAGGCATGTGGTTTAATTATGCGAGGATGCAATCAAATTCTGGTAACTGCAAATAAACATATATTGGGGCGTACTAATATTATTATAACAATTACACAATTCACTTTAGGTGTTCATACGAGCTCCCGAACAACCACACCGAACCGCAAGCAAATTAAATTATCTACTCTTCTGTTTTTTCTTTGCCTCTCAGTTTTTTATACAATTCAAACTAAAGCTAAAAGCGAGCTATCTTATCACGTATCAGAACGTCATTCATACCGAAGAGGTGGGTATGCTACAGTATGTGGTTAACGTATCAATGTCTTACTAGATTAATATGCTTAATACTAGATATCGGAAAACCAAAATATCGCCGATTCTGATATGGTATATTTATCGTAATATAATCATATCAGTATCTGATCCATCCCTAATTCTAAAACAGCGATAAGATCTCGGTTCTTTTGTTCAGTGAAAGCACTAAATGCGTCATGGAGTTAGGTGTCTTCTGATATTGTCGATATTCCCGCAGTTTCAATGCGCTTGCTCTGTACATGAATCAAATTGCATCAGATTGACTGCGGCAGAGAGTCGGTTAAGCTTTTGTTTCTAATTATGTGTCATGTCATCTAGTTACAACTCGCCGCTCATGTCTTTGAACTCTTGGTTTTGTGATAAATAAATTCAAGCTTACTGTTAAGAAACATTCGGAATACTTATTATATGATATGTAGAACTTAGGAAGTTTTGGCGGAAAATTTGGGAAAATGTTGTTGTTCGAAAATGATCGCATCGTGTCAACAAGTAAACCTCTTCACAATTAACCTATAGCTATAGCAATCCGGGGCCAAAAATATGATGAACTCTAATTTCAGCTCAATGTTTCTACTGTTTTTTCTTCATACCGTAGTAAAGGCCGTCGACTAGCCCGTTCTTAGCACAAAAAAGCAGGGCTGTTGACCCGTACAATTACAATTTACGGTACTTTTTTTTCTAAATAATTACTCATTGTAACAATTCCAGGTTATATAAACCTGGAATTGTTACAATGATGACGACATGATTGCGTAGTGCAACGTTCGTCATCAAAGCGTGACTGTTGTTTTTGTTTGTTAGGTTCTCTTTGTTATTATTTCAACCAATGTTGCCACACGATAAAATAAAAACAACATTGGTAGTAAAAATAATTACAGAAATGTAAATTCAAATCTCTTGCATTCATCTTTATTCATAAAATTGATCCCCAATTATTCTAAATCAATAATTATTATAATTTAAAATTATAGATCAACACACAGAGTCACCGCAACCATAGTTTGCTTTGTCAAATGTAAAATTATAAAACAAAATGGATAACATAATATCATATCTGCCTGTGTCCTGCCCTGTGAGAAAAACATGTGGACTTGTGCATCGCGTGCTTTTCTACACAACAATGCATACATATATTTAATAGATTTTTTTTCTAGGCAGTATAAAGCAGATTAATTGTTTTTTTTTTATTCTTAATTTTTCTGCGTCATTGTTCTTCTGTAGAAATACAAATCATCGTCTGCCATTGTTGTTAAAATACTATATTATTTAAATCAGGAACGTGACATAATGTCAAATAACATCCAGTTCATTTTAAGAGATTAATTAAATTTCTGAAGATCTTTGTCTTGAGAACAATGAAATCCACAAGGAAAAAGAAGAATTACCCAGATATAAGATAGATATAAGATGTCCCTACTGTTATGAAGGGGAGCAGATTTTTTTTTTCTAAATTGACTTTTTGTTAATGATCTTTTGTTTTGTGTTTTAAAATCTACGTTACCTTTATGGTTTAATGCCAAATTGCGAGGTAAATAATACTAGTGTCTTAAGTGGATAAGTAGTTTACTGGAATTTTTCTAGGGAGGATTGGAAGTTTTATAAGATTTAGCTCATATGAGTTGACGAGATACTTGGATGTTTGGATGTTGACGGGTACAAGAGAAGAGGACGACCAAAGAAAAGATGGATGGACTGTGTGAGAGAAGATATGGCTAGAAATGAAGTAAGCAGTGAAATGACGAACGATAGACTAGAATGGAAGAATAAAACATATTGCACCGACCCCAAATAAAATTGGGACAAGGGTAGGCAGATGATGATGATGAGTTGACGAGATAGATGTGTGAAGTCGGTCGTACTATTTTTATAAATGTAAACGATTTTCATTCATCTAAATCATCCCACTTTAAACTTCCAGAAGCTATTTTGGAATTAAGGAGAACAGTCTAAATATAAAGTTTTCACACATTATAATGACGTCAGCATGTCGTCACCAAATGACTCAACCGTCATCGGAAACTACTGTTGTGTAATGTAATTCGTCATTTTGTTTACATCTGGAACTTTAGATGAAGTGATTCAGGTTTATTTGCTGTTTATTGATTCTTAGATCTGATATTTTAGTCGTGCCGTCATAACACGTTTTGTTGTAGCGTACAGTATAGTGTCCGGTGATGGGAGTTCGATCCCCACACGGGACAAAAATTTGTCGTATGCACAAATAGTTGTCCCGAGGCTGGGTGTTCTTTGTGTCTGTTGTTTGAATGTCCACGACATAGGAATCTTATCAAGTGTGGGTGTGATCATTAAAAAGATACTTTTTGGAAATATTAAAAAATGCACTATAGCTTCGTTTACTTGTGGTTGTTTTGTTATTATTACGAGTTATATAGGGTGTCCCGAAACTCAACGTCAAGCGGGCACGGGGCAATGAGCTTGGTTTTTTTTTTTGTGATGAAAGCTCCCGCATTAGGAATGCCTCCTGTGTGTGGGGACTTTACAAACATACACAGAACGGACACAAAGAACACCCAGACTCGGGTGGGAATCGAACCCACGACCTATGGCGTAGCAGTCAGGGTCACTAACTACGAGGTCAACAGGCCAGTCGTTGTACCTTTTTTCCCGAAAATTTTTTTTTTTTTTTATGTAAGTAATAAAATGGCAATGCTGCAATATAATCTTACCAGGCGTTAAGTTTTTAAATAATATTATAATGTGTTACTGTAAACAAACATATAAGATCGGTATATTAAGCCACCCATCGAAATTCACATAAATGTTAAGTTTTGCATAACCTTTGGGCATGACTTATGCCGCGTTCCAATAAACGAAAACGATTCGTTTTGCTCACGGACGGTAAAATTTTCCTTGAAAATTCAACGAAATTTTACCGTCCGTAAGCAAAACTAATCGTTTCTTGTTTATTGGAACGCGGCATTAATGAACTTAATGTCTGTTTAATTAATTCCAAATTTGTACAAAAAGACAGATATAGAAAAAATATCTGAATATATTATGTGGTAATTTGTCATGTTTCGAGTGTTTGGGAATTCAGTTTTGCAAGTATTTTCAATGTTCATTATTACTACGTATCAGCCGCCGTATACTTATTTCTTAACTAAGCAATATTATAAATTACCAAACTACTAGATAATGATGTAATCCGAACTAGTTCTTGAACGATATTGAAGTTATTTTATTAAAAAAATTTGTCGCGACCTTCGCACGCTAGCGAAAGCGCGTGTTTAATCAGTTTTAACTTTATTTACCGATACATATAATTATTTGTGATGTAATTAATACGCGATAGTTTATTACAATATGATCATTCTCACTGTCGGCACACGAATAAGAGAATTTCTACGGCGTACTTTTTAACCGACTTCAAAAAAGGAGGAGGTTCTCAATTCGTCGGAATCTTTTTTTTTTATGTACACCGATTACTCAAAGACGACTGGACCGATTTGGAAAATTCCTCTTTTGTTTGAAAGGGTATACTTTTCAGATGGTCCCATGGTCATCAAGTCAGGAGGTGGTGATGGGATCCTTTAGTAATCGATGGAATTCTTCAAATTTTATAGGCACACTTGAAGCGATTGAGGTATTTTGAGGCGCATTGAAGTCGGTGATACTTTTTTTAAAAGATAATTAAAACTTTTAGGCGAATTTGACGACATGTGCGGCGCAGTGGTAGAGCATTGAACTACAACGTCAGGGGTGACGGATTCGATGCTCACTCAATGCAAATATACAAATATATGTACATATCTATTTGCGTTAGTCTGTGTATTTATGTCTATACAAATAAATGAAATTGGAGTGTCTGTTTGTAATATCATAATAACAGTTACTAAATGCATCTGGATGCATCGTGACTTTTAGAAGTAGCTGTTGTTATAGGAAGTAAAATAAGCTACTTTTATTTTGGAAATAGAAATAAAGGCCGAAGCCGCGGCCTGCACAGGTAGTGAATAATCTGTAAGCTGTTTTCCAAAACAAATGCCTAAGTATGTTCTAGAACCGTGGGAGAGCCTTACTTCGGCTATGGGCCCGGCTCTACCGCATTTATACCACGGCCTCACAGACAACTGGTAGTCAAACAATACTTCGTTGCGTTTCGTGTGAGGTTTACCGGACTCCTTACTGCCACCTTAAAGGCCGGCAACGCACTTATGACTCTTGAGTTGAAGGTGCCCAAGCGTGGCGGTAGTCACTTACCATCATTTGACTTTGCCCCCATCTTATAAAAAAACTCCACAGTACAATCTACGCATACTTTGGGTCTAGATAGCGATGTGTGATATGTTCCCGATTATTATTAAAACGTACACGTGTAGTTAATCTAGATAACGGAAAAATACATTGTTTATCGTCACACGATTCATATTCAACATTCAACATCAAGCAATAAAAATGTGCTCATATTGCCTTTGTATTTATTACTAGCAGCGCCTCGCGGTTTCATCCGCGTAAGTCCCGATCCCGTGGGAATCTCGGGTTAAAAAGTAAATAAGTAATCCAGGTCTCCAGCTATCTACATACCAAGATTCATCGCAATCGGTCCAGTAATTTTTGTGTGAAATCATTACATACATACACATAAATGTTTCCTCTTTATAATATTAGTTTAGATATTGAAATACTACTGCGAAGCGTTACGCCACTGCGCAATAAGGTCTGCGTAGTTGAACATCATCAATCAATTGGTGAATAACCGTTTGTATTGGTGTAGGCATTTAGACTCTTAGGCGGTTTATTACGCGACTACGCGTTCAGATAAGGCTTGAAGGGCTCATGGTTAAGTGGTAACCGAGTATATTAGCACATTGCAAGGTTAAGTAATACTAGCCAGGTCAGTCTTAGGATGAGTGACAATTCTCAACACATTGAGACCCCCTCCGTGCCTCAGAGAGCACGTTAAGCCGTCGATCCCGGATGCCATACAAACATCTGTGGCATTAGTTACGGGTAGTTAAAGTCCTAAAAAAACAACCTCGTCTAACTACGGAACTTCGATATCGCCTAGTACTTGGGTTGCCGAGGTCTGATGGCAGTCGGCCGTCAGCCACTACCATCAGACCTCCACAACCCAAGTAAGAATATTTATTAAAAACTATACGGTTTTACTCACGTTTGTATTTCGGAGATGCCCGACTAGTTTCGGACCCGACGGGGGCCCTTTATCAAGGAGTGAAGCGTCCTGCCGCGACGGTGTCAGGCGTCCCCGAAATGCCACGATTCCGACGAACAAATCCAAAGTAAGAATACATGAACGTTGAAAACATTACACTCCTTTTTTGGGACGTCGTGTAATAAGCTACATATAGCTATATATACCTACTAGCTACACCCGGCATGCGTTGCAGTGCCATTTTTTTTTTTAATATATATTTTTTGGGCCAGGAACCCTCGCGCTTGTCCCCAGAACACCTTTTTTTTTATCGTGTGGAAACCCCCACGGTTCATCACCTCACCGGGGCTGGCGGTGAAGTGGTATGTCGGAATCGAACCAACTAAAACCACGCGATGTTCCGACATAAGTGGGTCTATTGTCCCCAGAAGACCCTACCAAAGTTTCATCACAATCTTATTAATGGTTTCGGAACGCATAGGAGACAAACATACAAACATTGGTTTTTATTTATATAGATTAAGTTATAAACTTGTGGATGACCTTTACACATAGCAATGAGGCCTGGTAGTATACCTTCATATCCAGTTAGACTGGTTTCCCGAGAAGGTCAAAGATTCATACCGTTGCTATGGAAGAAATACATTCTAGACAAATCGATCTGAATAAAGCTATTATGCTATTTAGGGCATTATCGTGTGCTTTTTATGTATTTTACTGATTTAAATAAAAAAAAATTGGTTTGATTGAATTTAATTTGTGATCAACTTTTGATATGAATATTCTGAAATTAGATTATACAAATGCATCATTAAAATCTAGTCAGTCTAATGGCAAACATACATATGAACATAATATGACCGGGTGATTTATGCGGACTTATACGATTTATACGGACGGTAAAATTTCGTTGAACGAAAATTTTCGAATCGTTTCTTGATTACAGGAACGCGGCAATAAGCACACATTGCAAGAGACCTATGTGCAGCAGTGGACTGCAATAGGCTAATCAATGAAACGTTAAAAACCGGCCGTTTTCAAAGCAGCATTTTATTTCATACAACAGACACACAAGTCTCAAATTAATGAAAATGAACAGATTTGAATAATATAATGGATGTTTTAGCATTCGTACGCAATACACATCGAAGAAAAATTGCTTGTCACCAATATTACAGCAAACGAGCGGTTAATTTAAAATCCTAGACGTTTATTAAATTATTTTGTATTGACAATAATAGTAACTTGTGACTATATGTTACTTTGCCCAAAACGTCATAAACATCAACTTGTTATACCGGCCTCTAGGCTCTAAAAAGTCAACAAGTCGTTTCGCAGTCAATGTGTGCGATTTAATAATAAAATCCCAAATAATATACAAACTTTAAGTCTGAACAAATTTAAATCCACAGTAAAACGACAACTACGTCTGAAGGGCTTATTGCTCAGTAGTGGATTATATGCAGGATAAAAACGCTTGGGACTAAATTACTTTTAGATTTACAGGCTATTGTCATATACTTCATACAAATTTAATATGAGCCAATATGTTTTTCTGAGCTGTCTGGTGATTTAATAGAATGGCCATGAGTTTGTTTGCCCGATTTCTTCTCCCAAGGCTCACTACATGGAAACGGGCGGTTATAGATCGACATTGGTGTATAGCAATCTTATCTATTTGCAACACGGTATTATTTATCCTACTAATATTATAAACGTGAAAGTTTGTGAGTATGGATGTATGGATGTTTGTTACTCTTTCACTCCAAAGCTACTGAACCGATTGCGATGAAACTTGGTATGTAGATAGCTGGAGACCTGGATTGACATATAGGCTACTTTTTATCCCGATATTCCCACGGGACCGGGACTTACGCGGGTGAAACCGCGGGGCTCTGCTAGTTTTTATATATTACTGTTCACAAAGCAAGCTATTGTTGCGGTGACATTGTGTTGACCTACTTTATAGTTTTTAGTAGAAAAAAGACGTTATCAATTTTTTTTTAAAGAATTTTATGAAATATATGCTATGTATTGCTTACCGTGGGGGGCAGGCGCTCTGAAACCTATAGTACAGGTTTCGACCTAGTTAAGGATCAGGGTGTCTTAACTTTTTCAGAAACATGCAATGTCAGTCTAGACTAAGATGAACATTTGTTATGAAAATTTTAGATGAGAGATTTAAAAAAATAAATATAGACAAAAAATATTATAAAGAAACCAAGCAAAAAAAAAAAATCACGTATAGACATTCCGGTACTGCGTTTCTTTACCAGGCACCAAATGTTATTTGGTTAAATGCTGACCCGATATCCAAACTTTGCTAATTGAACATCATTACTTATATCTAGTTTCTCTTTGTCCGCAGGTACACTTCTCCCCAAATCCTCCGAAAGTCCACGTGATGCGTGTTTGGCTCTTCGCAGCTAAACAGACGCGCGTCCGTTATTGGCAGCAGTTCGCCGTCGACAGGGAGAGGTTTAAGCGAAGGTAAGCAAGAATCAGAAAAGAATGACAATTGACATCAACGTTTGTGTTTGTCAAATTGTCATTCTTTTGTTCATTGTCCTACGGTTCATCGTAACAGGTACAGCATATAACATTCTTTAGCTAGTTAAATCAAGTGCGGGGGGAATAACTATTGATGATTGATATTTTTTTTGGGTTTACTTGACTGCTGGACAAGCCTATATATCCATAAGCTACTCCAGCACCTTATCATTACTCAGTAACAGGCTCAATTCTCAGATTCTGCATAAAGTAATTCAATTTATCTTCGAATTGATCTATAACACAATATAATAGAATACATATAGCAGTTTCAGTACAGCTGCAGCTGTATGACAAAATAACAAGGGTCGTATATCACGTGTATTTAGTCCTATTTTTCTATCATTTCAGGATCGCCGACGTTGACATGGCCGTCTCGTGGGTTTTAAAACCTCAACATCGCTCAAGAATCATGTTCCAACGGTTCATGCCGTGGTGGAACGCTCAAAAAAGAAAAGAAATCGCAGAGAAGAAAGAACGAGAAGCTCAAGAAAAATTGAAAGAAGAAGAAAGATTGAAAAATGAGGAGATTGAAAGACAGAATGCTAAGCTTCTTCAAGAGAATAAAGAAACAGATAAAGATGTAAGCGACGACGAAAATACAGACACATGTATTTCTATGTCACAAAAAGAAAAAACATATTCGGGAGATGGAGAATTAGGAAATAATAATAGTTATGTAACTCCTATCAGCACAGTAGAAATTAGAGGAGATGCAAATGTTAGTTTAGATAAAGATAGAGTTATGGAAGAGAATGGAAATAACAAAGATAATATTATTATCGAAGAAATCGAATCGAAAGATATTAAAAATGTTTCATTTGAAAATACAAAGAATAGTAATAAAAGCCTAAATGTAAAATTATACGGTAATGAAATCGTACCTTTAACTGATAAAACATTAACCTTAAATGCAGGTTTCGTGAATTTGCACCCAGAGTATGTAAGTTTGAACACATGACACCGTTTTTAAATTATGTGTAAATTTATTATTTCTTATAAACACAAGATCATTTCTCTACCTTTAATTTTTTTTTAATCTACACTTTTAAGAAAACATTATCAAAAACATGTTCTTTCTGTAATACAGAAAGAACATGTTTTTGATAATGTTTTCTTAAAAGTTTCTTAAAAGTGGATGATAATGTATTCTTAAAAGTGTAGATTAAAAAAAATTTAAGGTAGAGGAATGATCTTGTGTTTATAAGAAATAATAAATTTGTTAAGCTTTTTTTTTCAAACTACCCTACACTTTTAAGACAGCAATATCTCATTAATTTTTAAATTAGGCATATATCTTCAAAAAAAAAAACCTAAAAAATAGAAATACCAGTATTCGCTCTTTTCTCAAGTTTTGATTTATTTTTAAATATAACTATTAAATAAAATAATATTAATAAAATAATAATAATGATAACTTCACACATCTCACACACGGCCTCAATAATTCTATAGTTTAAGCACATTAAGCGTGCTGGCAATGCAACGTTTTTAATGTTTAAATTATAGATTAAGTTTTCATGCGTGGCTAACTTCGGAATTGCCCGAACTCCAAACTATTGAGCAACTTCAAACAAATGAAGCATAGCCAGATCAAGCGCTGTTTTGATTTTTCGCATCTTCTGAATGTCAATGTTATATGTCATAATGCCTATAGCCTAATAGTAAATAATTAAATAATAAGATTTCGGAAGTAGGTAATCAATATATCAAAAAATTTATTAGGGTATATCCCAGTGGGGCTCATGAAGTCAGGTCCTGATGAAGATGCGAATGTTGTTTGCACCATACAAAATCAAGGCTAAATTTTGAAGGTATGTGCCTAAATCAATAACGGAGACTGAGTACTTTAGCAAATAAAAACATTACCTTAAAATATTTTACAAAATCGGGGGTACCTTGGACGAAATATGAGTAAAAAATATTGTCGAATTTTTTTTCGATTGTCAACGTTTGAAAGACATCATACACAAAATAAAGGTTTTTATTACTATTTTCAACTACAAAGGCAAAAATTCTAGCAAGTCAATGATCTTTCTATTTTAATGTATATCCGTTAAATTACTAATAAAATGTGTATCCATACTCTTATACTCTCAAATGTATATAAAATAATATATAAAAAATGTATAAATGTATAAAATATGCTTTGTAGCTTTTTATATTAAACATAATTGTAATCTAATCCCATTAGTGAGGGGCATCGCAAAGTAAAAAAAATATTAAATGCATTTTTTGTTAATATTTTCACTTTCAGCATTTCAATATGCTCTAATGAATGAAGATTAAAATTTAAAAAAAAAATCACCTACCTCATAATTATACTTTAATACATTACTCTATATTAAATACAGTTTTTAAAAACGAATTGGACCTAATGCATAACCAGACACTTGTTAGTCCAGTTTCTATAAACATGCGGGACTTACAGAGTTCACACTCGTACTTCTCAGTACTAAGTCCACTTTTTTATACAAATGAGACTTAATACTAGATAACACTACTGATCAAAACTAAATGAATTATTGCCGGATTCTAGTCTCAAAATTATCTTAATATACAATAAATAGAGCTTTCTTTAACAATATGAAAAGGTGAAAAAGCCAGATGAAATAAGTGAAATCGACTGGAAGTGATTATTCAAATACAAATTTGATGAATAAGAATATATGGAGCAAAATTAGTAAGCGGTTATTATACAAAATATATTAAATGTTTTACGTTTAACATATTGAATTAGGCATTATGTAGCAAAAACATCTATATTTAAAACAGGAGATGAGAACCCACGACTCATTTCACATTGTCGAGTGTTGGGTTAACAGATGGTTGTTTGGTGAGATATAAAACTTATAACAAATTGAGTGAATTGTCGACTTCACAAAGCGAGGGTGGGTTACTCTTCTCAATTAATATTTTTATGTTGTATGTATGTTAAAATTTTTTATTCGATGACAAAACATAGACTCGTGTTCACGCATGTTTCGTGGAGTCCCGACTGCTTCTGGACTCAAAAGGGGTCGTTTATCAAAGAGTAAAGTGAGTACGATTGTATTTCAAATGCGGATTATTTATTAATTACGGAAGGATTCTTTGGGGGGAAGGGGGGGGGGGCTTTGGTTAGAAAATTAAAAATCTTTTCTTTCGGCATTCACCTTTTTGAAAATAAAAGCTTATGTAAGAAAAAGGGTAAACAAGTTATAAACTGGTCTCCGCGTAATTAACGAATAAACGCTTAAGATAATAACTATTACCTACTTGGGCATCTTTTAATTTTTTTTTTGTTTATAATAAAATTGTAATGTGTCAAAAAGAAAAATCTTTGGCGCAAAAAAAGATATTGTAAATTCATTTTTAGGTCTTAATTATTTTTAAATCTATGTTACCAAACAAACAAACAAACAAGTCTTCATACCTATATTTTTCACTTTCGTTGAATTGTATATGTATATTGTATACGGAAATGTATAATTTAGTTTGTATATTATGTCTAAATTGATTGAAAAAATAACCACTACCTCAAGTTAGTTACAAATAGAAAGACACCTTGTTTAAATGGTATTCGTGGCAATTTTGCTGAAATATGTGACTAATTAATTATTTAAGAGTAATTTTCACTGCGAAACTAGTAATTTTACGTTTCATATATGGCAACACAGAGCGTTTATATTCCTCTAAAATTTGTAAAAAATACTGAACGCGCGAAATAACACTGATTTCAGTGACTGCGTACAGAAGGCTGACCCTCTTGAGTGAGATAGTATACTCGGCTTTGCTTCAATCTGCACCTTATGGTCTTACCAATAAAGTATAAATGAATTTACTTGAAGTTAAAATACAGTATAATACACATTGAGTGTAGTTATTATTTCAACATCTAATTTGTCTACTTTTCAGTGTTTACAACTGGCAAACGGTAATAATAAGGGCCGGTGTCATCATAAACACATCATAAACCCCAGACACTCTAAACAAAATATATAAAAACTAATTTCAACTATTTTCTTTCTAAACTTCGGTACAGAACTGGTTTGGCCAATAGTCAATCATTTTTATTTTATTAAATCATCTTTTTTTTTAACTAAACGTAGATCAACACACAATGCCACCGCAACAATGGGTTACTTCGTCAAAAATAAAATTAAAAATATTGTTGTTTAATCAAATATAAACTGATTATTTTCTTGTTATACGTTCAATTAATTTAGACTTAAGTTAAATTTGTCCTAGTATATATAAAGGTTTTGGTGTTAATTACATGTTTCAACTGAATTTATATAGTTTTATTTTCTACTAGCAGCTCCCCGCGGTTTCATCCGCGTAAGTCCTAATCCCGTATGAATATCGGAATAAAAAGTAGCCTATATGTTAATCCAGGTCTCCAGCTATCTACATACCAAGTTTCATCGCAATCGGTTCAGTAGTTTTGGCGTGAAAGAGTAACCAAACATCCATACATCCTCACAAACTCACATTTATAATATCAGTAGGATTATCCCTTGCCCACTGTATTCATTTTATTATATTTTACTCAGGGTGTAAGCTTTCCCGGCCGTACTTGCAAGTAGAAAAAAATGCTAAAGCTGGCGTGTGCGTTCGCGCAGCGGAATCTTGTTGAATTTAAAGATTTTAATGATGCAAATATTTAGTGTATGACGTCGTGTAATTGTGTATGGTAAAAAAAAAATTGTGCATGCAGCCATTGTGGAGAAATTCGCTAAAAACTGATTCCGCTGGGCGAACGTTGTCCTGGTGGAACTTTTTTTAATCCATGGACTTAGAAGAAAAAAAATGTGTCCAAAAATTAGTGTGTATTTGTGTGTAATTGTGTATTTATGAATAAAATTAGTGCATGCATAAACTTAGGAGAAATTCAAGTTTCCGCCACGCGAACGTTTGGCCATTAGCTAGTTTTCATATAAAACGCTTATATAGAGAGCTGTAGATTTTTACATACGTTGTTTTGAATTTGTTTATATTTGATTAAAAACAGATTAAGAAAAAATCGTAGGATTTAAAGATAACAATATAAACGTAAAATACGCTTATTAAGTCTTAGTTCGTAAAGTATGTACTTTGGGGTCTAGATTTTCACGTTTATACAAACCTTGTAAGTGTCTGCAACATGTTGCCAAGTGTCAATGATGTTCCGTTAGTCATTAAAGAGTTATAGGACAATTTACCATGAATAGACCACTGTTTACAAAGCAGTCAAATATCACGACGTTCTAAAGGAATTGCATAGGCTGGCACAGATTATTAAATCAGTTCAACCAGGTTTACTTTAAATAGACTAATAAATAGCAACTGTTGCCATTAAGGAATAAAGTACAATTTTGATTGCACCTAACAGCGTCTACCTAGCTATAACTTGCGCAAGCGTGTGTCTTAACTCTACGCGCGAGCGCTCTTGTTACAGTGATTGCCAGCCATAAATTATATTGTTAATTTTCTCGGAAAATCGATATGGGTTCATGTTGGTTGAATGATATGCAGTATTCTTGAGATAAAATATTTCACATTCATACATAGTGGTACCACTTATAAATAAACAGTACCTGGGAGACCAAGCTTTGCTCGGTAGCTTATTGTAAAATCGTATTTTTTTTGTGTAAAATTGCATTTTTACAGGAAAAACAACTATGCAGTTGAACTTAAAATGCAAAACTCTATCTGTATACAAAATTACATCAAAATTGTTGGTGCCGTTTCCTAGATTCAGATTAATATATATACATAAATAAATAAAATAAAATATATCTACTCTGAATGATTTCACAGGGGCAGCTTACTGTAAATTATCTCCACCCTGAGTAACCTTAAGTATGTACCTACACTAATGTATTAGGCAGTAACCTGTGATGATAGTTGTATGTGGTAAATAAATAAATAAATAATATGTACAAGAATTGCTCGTAAAGGTAGAAGATAGTTAAATTTACACGACTTACCTCTGAAGCTGGCGGACAGACGACTGCCTTTGTATACGAATTATTGTGTCCGCATTATGTCCCTACAAGTGAACATTGCAGTACACAGCTAAGTGTGCCAGGTACTGGTAAACCTTGGGACTCTGTTACATGAAAGTACTTGCAGAGATATGCGACTCTTATTCTTGGTTTTTTAAATCTCAGTTAAACTGACAACAAAATGGAAGATGTATGGGGCGTTTTATTCAAATTAAAATGATGGTTTGCTGTAAATGTCATTAAAAAAAATATTAGAGCGCAAAAAGGAAATTGAGCTGTCACAGAAATATGTCATGTTCTCAATGATTGAGGAAAAAATTTGTAGTGACTAGTGTCTCGCGAATGATCAAAATTGTTTAAATAATATTTTTATAAATAATCCAAAATGCATCGGCTAATCAGACAGGCAAATTTTTCAAAATACCCAAACAAATCCATTTTTATGTTATGACACATTGCTTTGCAAACACCAATTGCCATATCGGAAGAAAGAAAATTAGATGTGTTAGTCACTGTATCTTCGATTTAGATGGAACAATACTAAGTAAGTCACTTTGGATTTTAGAACATATTAGCAGCGAGAGCTCAAACACTGCTACTTTGAGTTATCAAATTTACTCTCAATCTTGACTGAGGGGGAGTCGTTACCCAACCTTTTCTTTTTGTGCGTGTAGAAAACCCCTCGGGCCGTCATCCTATCTGGATTTTCGATGGTGCTGTGTATCGGAATCAGACCTATTAAAGCACATGGCGTGTCATACTGCGCTTAAAATATGAATGATCCTGGAACAGCTTAGAAATCCTAGCGCCTGCCCGCAAATCCTTCTTCGTGACGGTCACTGCCACCGTCGGCGCTTGCTTTGGAGAGGCTGCACTCTTAGCAATCTTCTTCTTGCGCTTCCAGGACCTCGCTCTTGCCTCCCTCGACTTTTTGCCACCCAAAGGGTCCGTGCTGGAAGTGCGCTTGCGAATGAACTGCCCATCAGCCATACATGCACTGGTCACGCACCAAAACACGGTATTCGGGGTAATTTTTTGGAATGGTTTTTTCCTCGCAGTCCAGGCATCTAAGCCAAGATCCTCGCCTCCGATCGGAGTCACGAGCCATAACCCTGACACTTCTTTTGGGATTACGATATACCGACGGCGGCAGGGAAACAAACTCTCCCAATGCATGCTCAGTGGCAGTGTAAGTGCACGTCGAGCCCGTCCTCCTTCCTCTGCTATGAACAGCGGAGGAACTCCGACCCTAGGAAGGTCCCACCTTCGTGATATATTATAGAGGTTTTCTTCCTCACAGCTCCGAAAACCGAAGAGTTAACAGAGAAATCGGCAGACACGCCTGCTCTGTTGGGCCTAGCCTCAGTCACCAAATTAACCAAAGAAATAAGACCTCTTCTTTCTAGAATACTAGCCGTTGGCGAGGACGCTCTCTTTAAAAACGTTTCCAGAGTGTAAGTGAAGGTTTTTTATCCAGCACCCCAATCGTTACCCAACCTCAGTGAAAGTGGGGAGTAAAGACGCCCACTTCTACGTCAAATACACGCATCCCCGGGCGACTTAAAACTTCTTCGTTCTTGCCCCGTAAGCTTTTTCTATAATGCTCTTGTCTAGTTTTGCTTCTTTTTGCAGCTATTGGACCAAAGAGGAAATAGACGATTCTTTTATTCCTTATTTTTCTTTTATTTCCTTTGGGTTATGAATAAGAAGTTGATTTGTTTTGATATTTTGTACAGATTCAGAAACTATGTATCACGATGTAGTAGCGCAAATTTGTAAAGAGTACGGCAAGGTTTACACAAAGGAACTACAAAGACAGGTAACGTTGTATTTTTCTATACCTGAGGCCTCGGTCACGAAGTCAGCGGGAGCGGGGCGGAAGTGGCGGCGGCGCGGGGAGCGGCGCGTTGCAATGCATACATTTATATGGAATGGCCTCGAAGGCAGCGGCGCGGGGAGCGGCGTACGAGAGCGTTGCCGCGCCGTCGCCCCGCTCTCGCTGACTTCGTGTCCGAGGCCTAACGGTAATTTGCCTAAGTAGGTACCTATGTCAAGAATAAATTATTTAACAATCTGTAGGAAACGTGTTAAATAAAACTTTGTAAAGATTCATTACAAATTTCAAATTTGTAATGATTTTGAATCGTCATAACCATTACTATACTATAAGCATAAATTTAGAATTTAAAACACCCCCAAGTCAAAAATCCCTTCAAAGATTAGCGAAGAGCTGATGACCTTCGAACAGTTGAACAGATCGCACTTAAATCGGTCCTTTCATTTGGGAGCTACGATGCCACAGAGACACAAACACGTCAAACTTATAACACTCAACTTTTTGCGTAGGGGGTTAAAAAATAAATAATAATAAGTTCCAATAGTCATTTCTTCAATCGGGATCATACCCAAAACTCTTCAACGCAGCCTGGACATCTTGGGAATACCGCAACACACACTTCACATAATTCAGAATGCAGTTACACTTATTTAGTAAAACTGCTTTCTGAATTATGTCGACCAAACTGCCGACTTACTCGTAAATTTCTCACCACATCATCAATTTCTTCCACATACACCATCACTTAAATCCTAATTGCACTTGGCTATGGCCCGTGTAATTAGACTATCATTGCTCCTTTTATCAAGGGAGATAAACAAAATAACAAAAATAATAATAATAATAATAATAACCTCACATCTCACACACGGCCGTCTGATCCCAAACTAGGCAGAGCCTGTACTATGGTAACCGGACTGCTGATAAACATACTTATATATTTCTAAATACATACATATTATAGATAAATTACACCCAGACACAGAACAAATGATCATGCTCATCACACAATTATTTGTCCTGGGTGGGAATCGAACCCACGACCTCTGGCGTAGCAGTCAGGGTCACTAACCACTAGACCAACAGGCCAGTCTAATAATGACTTGACGATAGTAAAGTATGACATCACAAGTTATTGTTTCATTAAAGTATGTACAGAACCGACTCATTTGCCTTGACAGTATACTACCGTTTTGTTTCAGTGTAAATAGGTTCACATCTGCCTGTCCTTTTCCCAAATTTTTATATTATAGAAACGCGCAGACGGGTCACCTAATGGTAAGTGACTATCGCCTATGGATACCTGCAACTCAAGAGTATAACATTGCGAGGGTTTTAGCTGGTTTCTTATATGGCCGCCCACCTGCCTGGCGCCAACAACTTGGGAATGTAGGCGTTTTAAGACGGGAAAGAAGGTAAATTTGTATAAGGAAAAACCGATAGGGAGAGGAAACGAGGGTAAGGGATAAAGTGTCGCAAGTGTCGGATGGTAAACAAGACTGAGATTGCAGTAGCTCGCCCAGGGCGGGGTCGCGTACCTGAATGTCCTCTATTTTTTGTGACTAGGGAGTGTATTTCCATGTTTTCTTTTCTTTTTCAGATGTTAGGTGGCACAGATAGGCATATAAGCGAGTCTGTAGTTAAGGAGTTGAAAATAAATGTGTCCGTCGATGAGTTTGAATCGAAGTTGCTTCGGTTATCGGAGAAGCTGTTACCGCAGGCGCCATTACAAAAAGGTGAGTTTTTCAAAGTTGACTTCCACTACATAGTTGACTACCTAAGTACTTGGATTTATATATTACTAGTAGCGCCCCACGGTTTCACCCGCGTAAGTCGCGATCCTGTGGGAATACCGGGATAAAAAGTAGCTTATATGTTAATCCAGGTCTCCAGCTATCTACATACTAAGTTTCATCGCAATCGGTTCAGTAGTTTTGGTGTGAAAGAGCAACAAACAGCCATACATACATACAGCCATACATCCTCACAAACTTTCACGTTTATAATATTAGTAGGATGTCAATGTTAAATTTTTCTTATGTGACGGTAAACATGATTCACATATTTATCACGCGTTCGTTTTCACATATTTATTAATCTTTTTTCATTGTATATATCAACATTTCTAAATAAACATGACATGTGTTTTCAATTTTCATGTATTTATATGGCCTCAGGCCTCAGGCCTCAGGCCCTATAGTTTCATTAGAATGAAATCTTTGAAGATTACTAGTAACGTGGGTCACACATTACTAGTATTCTTGTTAACCCCTCCAGCTAAGCTTAACGCTTGTGTTAGGAGTGGGTTTACGACGGTAGTGCACTGGGTGGGGTTCGAACCCGCAACCACTTGATCGCAAGTCCGACGCCTTAACCATTACGCTACCGCCGCTCATGAGTGGTATTCATATTTATAAAGGACTAGTTGCACCCGGCATGCGCTGTAACGCAATTTTTTTTATAAATTTTTCGGGCCTATGACCCTCACGGGGCCCCTTTTTTAAGGAGCGAATCGTCCTGCTGCGACGGTATCAGGCGTCACACTGTGTGACGTCTGACGTGAGAAAAACAGTATACCTATCGTGTTTTTTCTGGGATTGAGGGCAAAGAGCAGACGGGTGACCTGATGGTAAGTGACTCAGCCGCCCATGGGCACCTGCAGCTCAAGAATCACAAGTGCGTTGCAGGTGGGAGTAGGGGAAGAGAGGGAAAGGGTAGGGTTAGGGCCTGCGGTAACCTCACTCACTCGACGAAATACAGCGAAATCATTGCTTTACTCCCAGTTTTCTGTGAAGCTTTGTTATCACTCCGGTCGAGCCGGCCCATATGTGATCTCCCACGGTAATAATCCTTTATAAATACATAATATAGTCTCATTCATAATACTCTTGCCTCATACGAAATATCAGCTTTATCGCTAAATTATTAAGTTCATATCATCATTTTCAAAAAAGTTTTTTATTATGGTACTTATAAATCGCAAATTTTCTTAAATATTTCAGCTCTTTACGTCCTTTTTTTTATATTATAGGGGGCAAACGAGCAGACAGGTCACCTGATGGTAAGTGGCTACCGTCGCCCATGGACACCTGCAACTCAAGAGTCACAAGTGCGTTGCCCGCCTTTGAGATAGGAGTACGCTCTTTTCTTGAAGGTTTGAAGGTCGTATTGGTCCGGAAATACTGCAGGCGACAATTTGTTCCATAGATTGGTTGTGCGAGGCAAAAAATTTCTGGAGAACCGCACAGTGGTGGATTGCCAATTATCCAGGTGATGGGGATGAAAGTTTTGTCGCGTTGAACGATGTGAAACGTTGCGGCCGGTATAAGTCCGAACAATTCCTCGGAGCACTCCCCATGATACATGCGATAGAGAATGCAGAGTGAGGCTACATCTCTACGCAACACCAAGGGGTCAAGCCGATCTGCAATATCCTGGCAATCGATGATTCAAGTCGCTCTCCGTTGAATGCGGCCAAGAGAGAGAAGCTGGTACTGGGGTGCTCCTGCATAGATATGAGAACTTCTGCGTCCTAGTCCTTATGCGGACCTAGTATACGATTTTAAAAATAAATATGAATTCACTTTGTATATACTTGACGTAATCTCAAGCAAACAGTTGTTCCTATTAGTTTTGGTCGAATTTATAGCTAGTATTTTGCAGGATTCATCAACAGTCTTCTTTATTTCCAGGAGTAGAACGCCTTCTGTTCCACCTTAGGGATAACAAGATTCCAGTAGCTCTGGCTACCAACTCAACAGCATCACAAGTCAGGCAACACGCGAATGCCAAGCCGCAAATCTTTAAAGTTTTTAACCATATGGTAAGTTTCTTTAATTAGTATATACAGGTGTATTTGAAAAAGGAACACTTAGTTAAATCACTACACACAACAAGAATTTTGAAAAAAAACTATCGATTTACAATTATGTATTTAAACGGGAATTAACGCGATCACGAAAATGTATTACATACCTCTGAATTGCCTGACGTTTCGACCAGATTGCACTGACCACCACAGGCTGACTCGGCTGACTGGCTTAGCGGTGTACGCCCTCCATCGTCGAGATCGTGAGGTAGAAGGTTCTTCATCCACCCGTTCATTTTTGATATTTTGGTTTCGCCATGAACCGTCACATACTATACTAACAGTGTCCCTATTCTCTAAGGCCTCTAAGCAAACTGCGCGTAAAAGCGAGGTGACATGTTTTTATCACTGGATAAAAGGTATGTAATACCTTTTCGTGATCGCGTTAATTCCCGTTTAAATACATAATTATATCATGGAACGCAAAAGTTTAAAAGTTAGTATCCGTTTACAAGTTGTCCGTTTGAATTTAGATGTATATTTGCCTCCATTTTACATAAAAGTAGGTGGAGTGTGTAAAGTTAAAGATTTACATATATTTTATATAGGAATTTTTCGTTTTGCGTTGCAAACTAAACTATCTGAGTATGTCATGCTCGCCTAGAAGTCCTGCCTATGGTGGCGTATATGTCGGGTCGTTCGGTTCCCTTCAATATGGTTGATCTGTACGATGGCTGGCGTGTGCGTCATGCTCGTGAATGGGTGCCGTTGGTCGGGGCTGGTCATCTACGGACTGCTATTACTTAAATAGGTATAGTAGTAATTAGCGCGTCTATTTATATTTTAGAATAATAGGTAATGTTACATTGTCCTCGCATTTCATTTACGCTTATAAGTAATGTAACCAGAAATTTGTAAAAAACATTTTGAAAAAGAGTGTCCTTGGAGTTTCTTGCCTGTTCTTCTCCATAGGATCTACGTATTGGAACAGGCAACTAGCTTCACGACTGACTTAGTCTGACTGACTCCTACTCCTGACAATTCAAAAATTCCTAATATTTGTTTAATTGAAATCGATCGACCGACTGTACGTATGTGCGTACACTTCATAAACTAAACAGTCAGTCGATAGCTCTAGCACGTTATACATTCGAGAATTATCGCTACCAGTTTGAGAAACTATTTTGTGTCTGCTCACTTGTAATTCTTAACTCACAAATCGGTGTAATGCTAAGTAGATAGAGAAGAACCTAGAGTAAGAGATACCGCAAGTCTCGGATGGGTAACGGGACTGAGACTGCAGTAGCTCGCAATGGCTGGGGTCGCAGACCAGAATGTCCTGTATTTCCTGTGACTGGAATATTGTAACAGATTGCTTGGTATAAAGAGTACATCTATCTTTTTTGCGTTTCAGGTAACAGCTACCGATCCATGTGTCCACCGAGGCAAGCCATTTCCAGATATATATTTAGCTGCAGCTCAGAAATTCCGCTGTCGACCCCATCCTTCGGAGGTAACGTATTTTTATGCTGCCTTCACTTAAAAAGGGCTTCAACCACGCGAAACTTGCAAGTGGTGCATAAAATACATTTGGAATTTTGTGTAAAATATTATGTATTATCAAGTTAGTTAACATAAAAGGTTAAGTTTAGCGTACCCATACTACGTGACACATTTTTAAAAAAAAATTATACCCCCCCCCCTCGGTGACCACCTGTAGTATTTGCCAAAACCGCCCCCCTCCCCCTCTAGTTTTCATGTATATGGTATAAATATGGTTTTAAATCATTTTTTACCGACAGAAAGGTAAAAAGCGCTAAACGCTTGCTTGTTGCCACCTGTGAGTTTAAAAAACGCTAAACGCTGCGCTCCATATTTGAATATAGCTCGAAAAAGGACGAGATTTCCCTACAGGATATTGACTACGTGACAAAAACCTAAGGCCTAAGGCCTCCGCCCCTGCACCAAGCGGGGTATTTTGAATACCCCCAGAACGGGTCACGTAGTATGGGTACGGTCCCTTACATGGTAGGACGTCGCCTATATTAAAGGTTTTATCTTTAGGTGGTGCCCGCGTTTTTGCAGTTAGGCCCTAAGAGGAGGTTCCCGGATCCCTCCTGTTTTAGGGCAGTATGGTACACCGTGTGGTTTTAGTCGGTTTGATTCCGACACACCGCCCCGACAACCGGATGATGGTCCGAGGGGGTTTCCACACGCACAAAACAAAAGCTTTACATTGCAAAAATTAACTGAAACAGTATATGAATAGACCTATTTTTTTTATGGTAACGAGCAGACGGGTCACCTGATAGTAAATGACTACCACCGCCCATAGGCACCTGCAACTCAAGAGTCACAAGTGCGTTGCCGGCCTTTAAGATGGGAGTAGGCGAAGGGTGGAAGAGGGGTAAAGGTTACGGCCTCCGGTAACTTGTAAGCTATATAAGCTATTGTTTTACTCCCTACCTTGTCTGAGGTTGGGTAGTAGACGTATGTGCCGCGTGATGCTGTCTGGGCCAATGGGCTGAAAATTATCCTTGACGTTTTCCCCGTCAAACTTATTATGGTTGAAACCTTTTTTAGGGTCTACTTCAGAGATTACTCTGCCATCCGTCTTTGCTTCTTTTAGAACAAACAATATAAGCACTATTTATCTCATAAGCGTTTCCTAAACTTCAAATAAATATCTAAATTTCAGTGCCTAGTATTTGAAGATTCACTGGTTGGTCTCCAGGCTGGTCTATCGGCTGGGATGCAGGTAATTCAAGTACTCTGTCAAATATTTTGCCGTAACATTAGGTTCGTTATGTACAGTGGACAATTACCTCTTCTAAACTTCCGCCAGGTAGGTGGGAAAAGTCTCACCTCTCTAGCAGATTCAGCGTTTATCGTAGATGCTTACAAGTATACTTTTATTTGGCGCCCGAAATATAGAATTGGTGAGAAGGATGCGCTCATCGATCGATTTTGGATCGGTATAGAGAGATAGTGATAGAAGGGCGAATACGAGGGTAACAAGTCGAATCTTGATCCATGATTATAAATTAGAACGACGTCTAATCAAATAAAAACATTAGTTCAAATAAATAATGTAATAGACAAATAGAAATGTTAAAAGAAATTGCAGGTTATCTTAACGCCACATCGTAACGTAGATCCCACAGAAGCCAATCAAGCGACAATGGTTCTACGCAATCTTTTGGACTTCAGACCTGAGCTTTTTGGACTACCGCCGTTTAAGGATGAGAAGCCAAGAGTGAGACTAAAATCTAATAGAATATATAGCCCATTTTGTCGTGTGTATAAACTTTTGTAGACTTAAAATCGGTGATTTTGTACTAAATAATGGAGTTATTATAGCTAAATTTCGGAAAATTTCTGGATAAATAATAAACGATTCCGAGATTTCAAAGGAATATCTATAATGCTTTCAGTGTGCAAAACAGTTTCAGGTCAGTCAAATAATAGTGACATGAATTAAAGTAGGCAAATAAAATAGAAACAAAGTCGTCGAGGCTTATGGTGTTACAGGATTTTTGCAAAAAAACCGACCTCTGTGGTTCAGGAGCCATCTCTGAGTTAATAGTCACCTTAAAAAAAGGAAATAATCCTAAAATAAACAATTAACCTCGTAAAATTTCACGGTTTAATGAAAAACATGGATTGTTTTCCAATATTTTGCACGATTCGTTAGATTTCTAAATATAAATAGGTCCGAATTAACCAGTGATTGGCCTACTGCTTAAGTTTTCATTCTCTTTCAAGTCCCACCGCTCACGTATGTCTCCATTTCTCTTTCTATCCTTCACACATACTTCATAGTTAGCTCATCTTAAATGCTTTAATTCTTCTTTTAATAGAATAGTACTTTCTAGTATAGCGTAGTATCAAGAATATGTATTTCGTCTGCTCCCGTATTTAGCGAAATGTCGTTCTCATTTTGGTTTAAAATATATCGAAGTTGTATAGCATAAATACTTCATTGGTAGGTGATAAAATAGATCAAAAACTGTTCTTAATTAAATGAACACCTATGTGTAATATGTGCACGTATAGGTATATAAACAAACTATAACGCGCCTTATAATGTTGAAGTACAACTCAATGTTGCTTGAAAAATCAATTAGCGAAATGAAACGACCGAAAGCTAGACGAAGGCCCTTCCTTTCTTTGTTACGAACGCGACAGGTCCCTTCACTCCTTGACAACGGGCACCTACTGGTCCCGAAGCCGTATCCGAAATACACACGTGATTGTAACGGAATATTATTAATTAACAATAATTCTAATGTAATAAATTATTTATTTTGGATTAGATTTTCTCAATGTTTTATCACGTTAATCAGTCAGGCAATTTAAAGATATGTAAGTAATACCCTCTACTCCATTGCTTTAACATCGTAACATCATTATATTAGACACAGGTAACAGCTACGCTTCTAAGGGGTCGTCCATTAATCACGTGAGGCTTGAAAGCGGGGGGGAGGGGTTTCTGAAAAAAATCAGAAAATATCACAAGGGAGGGGGCAATGAGTTCCCTGTCCGCCGCTTGTCAGTAAGTCTGTGATTTTCACCTGATACCTGACACCGTATGAAACAATTTTGAACCGTAATATCTGTCTGGACACTATCACTGTGCTTAATTTGCTAGCATAAGATTATATCTTTATGTAAAGATAATATTCTGAATTTTTAAGATGCTTTGTACAAAAAATAAACGTGATTTTGGGTGGGGGGGGGGTAAGTCTAAAACCACACCACGTATCACCAGGGGGAGGGGGAGGGGGGGGGGAGGGGGGGGGGGGCAAAAAGACGCTAAAAAACATCACGATATTAATTGACGACCCCTAACGGTCGCAGCGTGATGTTACATAGCCTATAACCTTCCTCAATTAATGTTCTTTCAATACATAACTAATTATTCAAATTTGTCTGACAGTTTTAGAAATTAGCGCGTTTAAACAAATGAATAAACTGTTCACCTTTACATTAACTGAGTTTTTAAACGCCTAAACTGAATACTCTTGTAACTGCTGTTGAAAATTAACGTTTTAACGATATGGCTGACTAATAATATCTGTCATATTATTGAATTCAAAGAGCGAAGAACTTTAAATTTACATTTACATATGCCGGTAGGTACCCCCATGCCCACCGCAGCAAGGATTTAAACCGCCGCCGTCAGCCTATGACAACTGTCCACCGCCGCAGAAATGTAAACAGCCAGCGTCAGCCCATGGCAAATGTCCACCGCCGCAGGAATGTAAACCGTCGTCGTCAGCCTGTGACTACTGTCCACCGCCGCAGGAATGTAAACCGTCGTCGTCAGCCTGTGACTACTGTCCACCGCCGCAGGAATGTAAACCGTCGTCGTCAGCCTGTGACTACTGTCCACCGCCGCAGGAATGTAAACCGCCGGCCTTGAAAAGATGTCCACCGTCGCAAGAATTTAAACCGCCAGCCTTGAAAAGATGTCCACCGCTGCAAGATTGTAAACCACTGGAGACAGCCTTGAAAAACTTTTCGCCGCCAGAAGGATTTAAGCCGCCACTGTCGGCCTGTGACCCATGCTCTCTATGCAGGAAGAACCCTTGTTGCGACTTGGCCCCAACGACATGCCACAAATCATTTAGCTGGAGGAGTATTACTGAAAACAAGACGCTTTTAATGACATTATTAATAGGTATAACATCTAGTATTATTTTTAGGTTATGGTAGCTATTTTAAATAAATAGGGCAACACTGAACGCTGGTACGTAAGTGACATAATTCGGTCAACTGTAGTGCAGATCAATGTATTTTTGTATTAAATAATAAATATACTTTAGACCTCTTAAAACAATTGACAAATCAAACTTTCGTCTTTTACAATAGTTTTTTTTTGTAAATATACATAGTCCATAGTTCTTTCCCTTTTTGAAATGCTATACCTACTTTCAATACGGTTCGTAAGCAAATGAAATTTAAGCTTTTTTAATCTGTATCTTCAGCCTTATCAAATGAAAGTTCTCAAATACAGATTGTTAACAGTCAAATGACTATCTGTTTAATAAGCGTCAAAACGGTAGAGTTCTAAACACTTGTATGAAATAACAAGCTGTGACGTCATACGTTGCTGTCGTCAAATCATTAATTTTTAAATAATAAGAATCTTGAAAATAATAACGGTTTTTTTTTAGTGTTATATTATATATTATAATAACATTTCATATTATGATGATTGCTAAATAATTTATTCTTACTATAGACAACTACTAATTTTGACATAGACTATTTGTATATTTAAAGCTTTCTGGACTTATGCATTATTGTGAAATAATATGAGAAATATTATTATGTTAGTAGGTATGACATGGTCAATTTAGTAATCTGGTTACGATATTCTGGTTGTAACGTCGCCTATATTTTTTCTTTGATGAATTTTAAAGTTTCCAAAATATTTTTGATGATTTTGAGGGCACAAAAGTTGCTTAAGATTTAGATCGAAATTGGCCAAATTATAATCTATCCGGACAGAGAGTTATATGCTTTTTTCTTTTGTTACAATTAAATAATTACATATTGGCATTAATCCTTATTTTAATGCTCCCTAAAACTGCTATTGGATATGAAGTTAGATATTAGCGAATATTATATTAATATTGATAATAATCCAGACGAAATGGGAATTGTATGTTTTTATAATAACTCAAAATCTTGTTAAATTAATTCCCTACGCGCTTAAAAACATTGCATGCCATTAGTCGCGACAAGGATTTTGTCAGACGTAATATAAAAACCCATACGCGTATAGGTTCCCAAAATGTTTTATTAGTCACTTATGGAACAGTAAGGGAGCATCCATTAATTACGCGACTCTTAATTTGTACCCCTTCGTGAGATTAAGCGAGACTTGGTGCGGCTCTTCCTTTACATTGATTAACCACATTTAGATGTACTAATGGTGTTTTAAAGTTGACGTGAAATTTTCAATTGTGACCCCCTCAGTTTAAATGAGATTTCATTGAAACCACCCTCCCCCTATTTATGAGCTCACGTGATTAAGGCCCCGTAAGACATATTTGCTGAATGAATTAACTCAGAATCAGGATAAGAAAGTCAGTCAAGCGCTACTCAGCTAAAATTACATTACATTACTTAGTAATATTATTGTTCGTAAATAATAAATATTTAGGTACCTATAAATTTATTTAAGATAGAACAGTGAACATTCTACCAATATATTAATGTATCGATGTTAAGCACATCTTAATTATTTTAGTTTTTATATTTGCCTGTTTGTTTGTGGTCAGGAAAGTGAAAAAAACTGCTATTATATTTCGTAGAGGCACTAAAACCCTCTATGATTAGGTTTATTCTGAAATGCATATAACGCAATTTAGTACAGCCTATTGCAGAATCGGTTAATGCATGAACAAGTAGTAATCTGCGGTAGTAATTGTTCGTGCTTTACAAAAGGTGGCCTACGTCACACTGTGCCATCTGTCGCCTGTATTTTAGTTTGTATATGAACCATTGAATGTTTACATTTGGCTGTATTTTTACATTCTCCTGGCGACAAGATTAGCTATATGGAGTTTTGATTATTTATGAAAATGTTTTATAACAATGTTTTATTGTAAGTGTATACATTATGCAATAAAATGTTTATCATCAGTCAGTGTTTTATTGCTAGGTACGCACAGACGAAATCAGGTTAGAAAGAAAAGGATCAATAAGTGGAATAAATTGTAGCCTGCGGTATTTCCGGACCGATACGATATTTAAACCTTAAAAAAAAGAGCGTAATCTCACCTCAAAGGCTGGCAACGCACTTGTGACTATTGAGCTGTTCACCTGTCTGCTCGTTTGCCTGTACACCATATAAAAAATTATTCCGTTTATTTTAAAGAAAAGTGCAGTTCAATTTGTTTTCAAGACTAATCCGTGTAAGGGAATTCCTCGATCCTTGGCATAGGCTCAGTGATTATCACTACGTCAATTATCAGCTGATTGTAAAAATCGCCATTTTATTTCGTTTTCTACAAGGTGTTGACGTTTGCTCGGTAGCGATCGCTTCGGACCGAAAGCGTCAAAAAGTGTCACTTGTCTACAGTTTTAAAGTTCTTTACGCTTAGTCACGTGATATTTCTTCTACTTATGTCAATCCCATATATTTTCCTTTCTACTGTCGTTATAGAAAATGAAGTGCCACTTGTCTACAGGGGCTGGACGACTGACGGACAACTGACGAAGATGGCACACGCCTATCTAAAAGAAACCTATTCACTTTACTCTTAAAGATTCCAGGGTTATAATTGACTGGAAAAATAGACGCAGGCAGTTCATTCCAGACTTTGGCGACTTGCACCAAAAAGGAGCTGTCAAAGCGTTTTGTTCAACTTTTTGGTGTTTCGCCAATGAAGGAACCTCTGTTTACGTCTAGTCGTCCGATGAAGAAATGGAGAGGGTCCAACTATCTCGAAGAGAGCCTTCGCACACTCACCAAAGTGAATCCTATAGAAAACTGATAAGCAGGCGGCTTTATGACGATATTCAAGAGTATTATTCGTAAACACATTATTTCGTAAACAATTATTACGTCGCAAGCTTATTACGGGCTCTTCGGTCGCTAAGGTTTAGTGCGTCCAGTTGACATTTTGCTGAGCCATCAGTAAGGTAACTGCAGTACTCTATGCAAGAACGCCGAGAAAGCCGACGTACTGCCGGACCTTCAAAATGACTCCCAATTTAATGGAAGCTGTCTGTGCAATGGACTCATTGCTGTTGTTCATTGTTGACCGAAGTAAAGTTTGGACGTGACTAAAATGCCCAGAAGCCCTAGATGATCAGTAGTCGGTAAGGACACACCTTGGGAAGTGGGCTTAAGTTCGAAAGCACCTTTTTTATCTGAAAAGAGACACGCCTGTGTTTTAGAAGGGAAGATTAGCGTCATCTCAATCGGATACCCGCTGCAATATCAAATCAACCCGTTCAATCATGGAAACTCTCCAAGACTGGATTTCACGTGAACTTGCTCGCGCATTGGACATATTATGTTGCTCTACAATGGTGCTGTCATCGGCGTAGCCAATAATGTCAGGTGTTAAAAGGTCGTTTATATGGAGCTGGAACAAAGTTGCAGAGAGAACAAATCCCTGAGATACCCTGGCATTAATTCCGTATATGTGATTACGCGGTGTGCTGAGATTTGGATCGATCCTCTGCTTCTCTAAAGACCTCACATAATTAATAGATGCCCTTTTGAATAATACGCGCTAAACCGAATCATCGAAATCAAAGTACATTTGTCTACCAATATATTATCGTTTTCGTTAAGAGTCGTTTTTAGAAATGGAAACGCAAAGAAACCTTTGACACTTGTAAGCCTAAGCCTGCTGTACTTTTTTTCGGGGTGACCTACCTATGTCGGGTGAAGCCCACTATTTATATTATGTATTTCCATTAATGGAAATACTGGGAGAGAGTCTCCCACTATTTCCATTGCGGGCAAAAACGCTGCATTGCCTCTTATGACGGCGTGCACATGGAAACTATATTTACATATTTCCTCTTTGGATAAAACCTCCTTTGAACATTTTGAGTGACAGCTGTCATTATTATTATAGTTCTATTAATGCACTATTGCGTTATTGATTCATTGACTGAATAATAATAAATTTTTTTCATGGAGTTTATAAAAAGTGGGAAGGGTGTTGTATTATTGCATATGGGATATGAATATACTGAACACAGTCTATAATGATAGTAATACTTTATGGAAATGCAACAAACGCCATAAAACTAAATGCCGAGGGTCGCTAACAGTATCCCTAGTAAGTTCCCAGCACTTTACGTGGAATAAGGTTTTACTACAGTTTTTCTTCTTCTTCTAACCCAACCCACCAACGGTTTTTTGCCGCAATGGAAATAATGGGATATAATTTGTATAAAACGCTTGTCCCACTTTTTCCATTTTGCATTTCCATGTAAACAGTGGGATACACCCCCTATGTCCTTTTGACAGGCTTGTAGGTATAGTGAAAACGTGGGTTGGATTCCCATCCGGGACAAATAATTGTGTAATGAGCATGATCACAGTAGTACGAGTACACACAAAATCAATGACGTAATTGGATATTTGGAGCGCTCCAAATGTTGCGATACCTACGGTACATGTGAATATTCGTATCAATCTGACACGAGGGCCCGAGAGATCGCTACGATGCAATTAGGTAGATTTCTATGTTCAAAATAAATTATTTGGTGTAGTCAGGCATAAGGCATCTTAAAATACTGCAAAGCCGTCGTTTTTTTACTATGCATAATTTCGTAACTAGTGACGCGTGAGGCGTGACGTCAGGTATTAGTATTACATACAAGAATGTACCGAACCTTCTGTTTTGACATTTATTAAAAAGATACTTATTTGACTTGACAACCATATACCCCATTACTTGATTACAGCCGTAGCCTTACGCCTTTTATAGGTTTCGCTATTTTTTTAAATTAGGCAACCATCTCATTCTACAGTTCTAAAATTGAAATGGTAGCAAAAGCCAAGAAGCGCTCTTGTAATCTTCCTTGTATAAAGGATCGTCCATTAATCAAGGGGAAAAATTGCTGAAAAACATCACGGGATTAATGGACGACCCCTAAGGTATACATAGTCATACGCATACTTATATAATATGAGTCCTAAAAAAACCAGGAAGCACAAAATAAAAATCAAGAAAAATTATTTTTTTTTTATTAGAACCGTAACTGACAATTTATCAACGAAATGTGGCTCTACCAAAACATAACATTACAAAAGTATCACTGCGTGCCGCTAATTAACACCGTATTACTTAGATTAAAAAAAAAACTAACAATCACCAATTTAATAAAACTACTAATTTGGTAGAAAATAATATTGGTAACCCTGGTGCCTAATCTACTCGTAAGATATGTCATTTTACACTACAAATTGCTACTAAATACAAACCTAAAAACGCTTCAAAACAAAGCCGTAATTTGTAAGACATAAGGGTTACATTTCGATGATACCAGGGTACGAAGCAAGTTTTTTCAAGTACAAGAGGCGAGTGTGAAGCAACACGATTGATCAGTTAACGTTCATGCCGATTTAGTCTTCGCAATGTCGTGACGTCCATGCCGTATATTGTGAATCCAGCTGGTTGCTCGAAACGCACCTGGAAAGCAATTACAATATATATATATTTATTTGACGGCGCACGGTTTATTTTAGTTGGCAACATTATTAATAAAGTGTCAGAAGTTAAGACACTGACGCAACACCGAGCGCTGGCGCGCGACGGATGACAGTTAC
This sequence comes from Callimorpha dominula, assembly GCA_949752705.1. Lineage (NCBI taxonomy): Eukaryota > Metazoa > Arthropoda > Insecta > Lepidoptera > Erebidae > Callimorpha > Callimorpha dominula. Next base: position 1,503,408 of record OX457019.1, on the reverse strand, counting down.
GGTTCGGATAGGGCGCGAAAGGCAGAATCGATTTGCATCTCGTAGGCGCACCACGTGCTCTGTGGAGTATTTAAACCTTGATTGCTTGATGTCTAATGATTATTCAGAGTATATTTTTGTTTTAATAAGAGTAGTAAAATTACTGTGAACATCACGTTTTTATTCTCCTCGCCCGCCAACTCACGTCTACCCGCAACATTAAACATGAACACGCCCGATGTTTTCGATAGGCGAGGAGGAGTTTCTACATATTTATTTATTAATACTTTATAATATACATATTGTACAAAGGTGGACTTAACGCCTAGGCGGCATTCTCTAAACCTTGGGGTGTTGCGTGTTGGGTGTTGTTGTAACTGAGATGCTGATAAAAAAAAGCAAAAAATAAATAAACCTTAAATCTAAAGTATTGAGCTTATTTACATAACCTATCAATTTTTATATAAACTTATTTTGAGTCGGCGCCAAATTAATAATAACATCCACATACAGCTAAAACATACTTTAGCGCCATCTTACACAGTCCAGTCGAACTACTACTGATTCTGAATCGCGCAATGAAAGTTGGTGGGCCGCAATCAGGTGGCTTGATTACCTCGCCTGGTCGAGGGATCTTCGCGTTACACGCGTTCCTCCTTAATAGTGTTGAAGTTTTTTACACAGTATTGTGCCAATAATTTTCGTATAATTCTACTCACCCCCTTGTCCTTTTCTTTGTCTTCGGCAGATTTCTCTTTAGCCTCCCGTCCTGCCGGTTCCTTTATAGTCGTGATCTGAAGAAATACAACACACAATAGTCGGTTAAACAAAATTTAGAAATTAGATGACCCTTGCTTTGATGATGTAACTGACCACTGACAGCGAGAAGTATTGCTTCTCGCTGTCAGTGTTAAATAAGGAATTCTTTCATAAATACTTCAATTGTGGGAGAGCCATGCTTCGGCACAGCCTCACAGAAAACCGGCAGTGAAGCAATTCTTGCTTTGCCGTTCGCCTAGAGGTTACCGGAGGCCCTAACCCATCCCTCTCTTCCTCTTCCCCTCTTCCCCCCTTCCCCTACTCCTATCTTAAAGGCCAGCAACGCACTTGCGACTCTTGAGTTGTAGGTGCCCAGCATTCTTTAATATGACGTGAGGGCTATGAATGTGGTGCACTTACTTCCTTGTCATCGCCCTCGCTATCTTCTAGCACGGGTGGAATGTTCGGGCCCAATTTCTCACACAGTGATTTGACCTGGAGATAATACGGTATAAATTAATTTTGGACTACATTACCTGCAAATTGGCAATAATTTACCTTGGTCACGCCTTAACTTGAAAACTACTTATGCCGCGTTCCAATAAACAAAACGAATTGTTTCTTGTTAATTGGAAGTCGGCATTAATCGATTTCATTCATCTTCTTTCTAGATGTTTGTATTTTGTAAAAGGTTCATAATGAACGAAAAATGTACTAATTTAGATAGAACAAAGTCGCGGGCAACTGCTAGTTATCAATAATAATAATAACTTCGTATAACAGATACATAGTAATAACTTATTATATCCATATTTAGTGTTTGTCTTGGGTGGGAATTGAACCCATGACCCCTGGTTCAGCAGTCAGGTTCACTAACGACTAGACCAACAGGCCAGTTAATTACTAACACAGGTATAAGATTTACTAACGAAATATGGATGGTATCTGTCAATTCCAAGTTCCACCGTTCGCATAATTTTCTTGAAAATGCATACAAAGAATTATCTTGACGTATCACTACATATTATAAAACAAAGTCCCCCGCCGCGTCTGTCTGTCTGTTTTCACTAATAGACAGTGATCGATGAGGAAGGTTTAGTAGCTAGTTGCTATATAGAAGTTAAGGCGTGATACATAGATACTTACGTTGGGGTACTGCGAGAAGCAGCCCCGCGCGCGCCCCACGCAGGGCGGCGCCACGGCGCGCCCGTAGCGGTCGCGGTCGGCGCCGTCGAACATGTAGTAGCCTGCGCACGGGACGCTGTCAGTACTTATCTACACCCTCGCTAAGCATAGCTCGTACTGTTGTGGGAGAGCCATGCTTCGGCTCGACCGGAGTGATACCACGGCCTCACAGAAAACCGGTAGTAAAGCAATACCTTCGTTCTATTTCGCCGAGTGAATGAGGTTACCGAAGGCCTTAACACTTCCCTCTTTCCTCCCTTTTCCTATTTCTACCTTAAAGACCGGCAATGCACTCGTGACTCTCGAGTTACCGAAGGTAGTCACATACCATCAGGTGACCCGTCTGCTCGTTTGCTTACTTACTTAGACATTTATTTTTTATTAAATACTGACATATAATATAATACACAGAAATACTCAGACCATTGCAAATAAACACATTAGTACAAACAAATGTTTGCACGAAGCTAAAATCGAGATGAAGTAAGTCGTCAAAATAAAAACTATGCAATCAACCTCTGATGAAATTTAATCTCCACTATCTACTATTTCCTTATATTCCTAATAGTGCACTTATGTAAATTTAAACTACAATAACCTCACACGTGGCTGTCTAATCCCAAACTAAGAAGTACTATGATACAAATCATCGTGCTTATCACACAATTATTTGCCCTTGGTGGAAATTCAATCTACGACCTCTTGACGAACAGAACAGTATGTAGTTTTTTCATAAAAAAAAAAAAAGTAAAAACTCAATACACTTATTTTATTTACCTCTAGGAGTCTTGAACAGTGCAACGGCAAAATCTCCCTTACCAGCTACGAACACTCCTGTCTTTTCCTCACGGAAGAACTCATCCATCTAAAACAGAAAAGACAAAACAAAACCAATAAAAATACACTACATCTTCCTGCTCTCTTTATAATTGTCATTAGGGTCGGCACAATGTATAACATTACAAACGGTTTCTCCTGGTTTCTTTTATTGCCTGACGCCAACCCTCTTTAGGAATGTAGTCGTTTTAACACGAGAAAAAAGGAAAAAAGTAAATATGTATAAGAAAAAATGGGTAAGAGATAACCTAGGGTAAGAGATACCGCAAGACTCGCATGGGGATCGGGACTAAGACTGCGGTAGCTCGCGCAGAGGCAGAGGTCGCGTACCCGAATGTCCTGTATTTTCTCTGACTGGAGACGCCACTAAGACAGAAACATCAGCTGGCCAAAAACAAAACAATGAAAATACACTACCATTAATGTTCACGGTATAGAAAAAAAGATTTTTTGTTTAGTTTATATGGGGACGTGTAGAACCAAAGTCAAAAACAGGGACAAGGTACAAGGTGCAAGAGAAGAGTCCGACCAAAGAAAAGATGGATGGACTGTGTGAAAGAAGATATGGCTAGTATGGGAGTAAGCAATGACGAATAATAACGACGAATGAATGACGAGTAGAATGGAAGAAGAAAACATATTCCGACGACCCCAAAATAAATTGGTACAAGGGTAGGCGGCAGGTGATGGGTAGCGCAAAATTCATGCAACCGCAAATTGCTTATTACTCAATATTTATTGCTATTCCACAATGTTTAGTTACAAATGGTCAAGGTAAAAATATGTACCATCGTGGACCCTGTCGGACACAGCCCGGCGTAATTAATTAGTACACAGGCTGTTACAGAAAGGTGTGATCAATTTTAGAAGCTTTGTGCAGCCTAAAAAATGTTGATTTAGCTTGAAAAAGCTTTAGGTTATTCACGGGGTCTACTATTCATCATCACTAAGATAAAAAACACATTGCGCCGACCCTAACTAAATTTGAGAAATATGTGAGACATAATGTGTGTTGCAGTCAAAACTCTTAACCAGTCAAAAGCACTTGACTGAAAGAAACAGACAGAAGTAGTTTTGACTGACCAGGGTGGTCAAAATTATCGTTTTTGACTGAGCGGGAATCGACCCCGTTACCCATAGCTTGGCATTCGAATGCTTTTCCACTGCGCCACAGAGGTCGTAACATAATATTACCCCTAAGGCTACCACCATAACTTCTACAACCCTGAACATGATCTGTCGACCTGGTGGTGGTAACCAAATGGTATAAATCCAAACCTTTTCTAAAAGGTCCTTGTCAACTACACCCTTCTGTCGAGGTTGGAATATGACCACGCGACAAACGCAGTTGCCCGGCGTGTAGAACTTGCGAAGAATCTGGAAACAAGGGTGGAACATCATCACTTAAGTTTGTTTTATTTCATTGACCAGTATAACTTGGACTGTCATTGAACCGAATTTCCGTACTATGACAGTTCAACATATACAGGTTGTGTCTGACAACGGAACACTTAAGTCACTTAAAGAGCATTGCTGTAGCATGCAGATACAAAAAGAATTTTTCGCAAAAAACTATCCGTTTACAAGTAAGTAATTACCGTTTGAATTACCAGGTATTATTACCTCCGTTTCTAATAAAAGTGGAATATATAAAGTTAAAGATTTTAAATCTATACTATAGAAATATACAATATATCGTGGTCTACAACACCAAAAAACTACTTGCCCGCGCCTTCGTTCGCGGTAATGTAGATTTATGCCGCGTAAACAAAACAAACCAATAAACAAAAAATGATTCGTTTTGCTTACGGACGGTAAATTTTCGTTGAAAATTCAATGAAATTTTACTATCCGTAACGAAAACCAATAATTTTTTGTTTATTGGAACGGGGCATTAATAAATTAAATTCAAATATCCCTCGGGATGTGGTTTTTTTTTCTGCATAAAAGGTATCCTATATCAATTTCTGTAATTCTGATATGGTGTATGCAAAATTTAATGATGATCGATTGAATATTTAAGGCTTGAAAACGCAACTAACAAACCTACATTCACAATTATTATGTACTATAATAATGCCTTGACACATCTCACACACGGCCGTCTGATCCCAAACTAGGCAGAGCCTGTACTGTGGTAACCAGACTGCTGTTAAACATACTTATATATTACTAAATACATACATATTATAGATAAAATGACTCCTACCGACCACCCAGACGACAAATGATCGTCCTCATCACACAATTATTTGTCCTGTGGATGCAGTCAGGATCACTAAGCACTAGCCCAACAGGCCTGTCAAATCCTAGGACTTACCTGTTCCATAGCCAATATCTTGGCAGACGGCTTAAAGTGTAGGTAGCTGTCCTGGTAGAGCTGGTCTCCGCTCTCCAGGATCTGGTCCAGAGTGCCGGGGCTCCAGCGGCATACATCTTCGACCCGAGACATGGCTATCGCCATCACGGAGCAAGCTAGCGCCTAATAAAAAAAAAACTTATTACTAGACATTCATTGGGTCTTGCTTATGTTGTGAATGAGTTTCTCTTTCATTATCTCCCGAAAAAAGGTAGTAATCATTTTAATTACAGAACACGTGTCCATGGATAAATTAGTAGTAAGTTAGTTTCATTTTAACACTAGCAGCGAAGTTTTTTTCAGATGTAGAAAGCTGCTGCAGCGCTGTTCTAGTTAGAGGCGTTCGTTGCTAAGCTCACTTCAGAATGGATGGACGAATTTTTTAAAATAACCGTAATAGTATAAACTATGTTTTCAGATAAAGATAAAATTGAAAGGTTTCCCGAAAGACCAGAAACTTTGGGTAAAAACTAGTCCTAATTCCAGCATTATTTTTCTTCTTAAGACATTCCCGCATTAGGAATATTCCTGTGTCGCGGGAGGCTTCACAAACATATAAACAACGGAAACAACAACGGATCACACAAATTTTGGTATCTTTGGGATTTGAACTCAACACTCGGCGCGGCATAGGTGAGGTGTCCACTTATTACGCCATCCGTGCAGTCAAAATTTAGTTGTAAGTAAATAGGATAACCTCTCTCCGGTCAACTAGTTACCAATATTTGTGCTAACCCCTCCCAGCTAAGCTAAATGCTTGTGTTAGGAGTGGGTTCACGTTGGTAGAGCACTGGGTGGGGTTCGAACCCACAACCACACGACTGCAAATCAGAGGTCTTACCCATTACGCTATCGCAGCTTCCTCCTTGCGTCGTGTATCCTTAATGTTGAGGGTCGTGACCTCGTTGCAATACTGTTTCCTGGATTATATTCCGTTATCTCGTTCCGTCTTGAGCGGCGTAGAAGAAGGCATCGTGAACTGTGGTATCCAGGGTCTAGCTGAACTGGTGTGACAAACGTATGGGGCTTCTGACACCGGGAGTTTTTCCCTGAGCTCCGTGTTTCGCAGCTTAAGTATTAGTAGGTTAGCGGATGCATGGGGATGTTTCAACCAATGCAATTACTCTTTTACTCATGAAATCCCAATGAACCTCTTTGGGAGGGAAGAGTTTTTTGAAATGTTTAAATTACTAACGCCGAATACATTACCTGATTTCCTCTGGAGGCATAAGGGAACTTCTTGCAGGCTATGGAGTGGCCCGCAGACATGAACTGACTGCCATCAGTTAAGACGAGCCAACCGCTCGTGTTACGTTGCCCTGTAGGACGACAAGCGTTTTAGAAAAACTAAAAAGAACACGATTTAATAGTCAACCGAATTAAAAAGTTTCACTGTCCATCCATCCATTAAGCCCAAATTCGAAGGGTTTACTAGTAGCCACTGAAGGGTTCTACTATACACCATCTAGTTCTATCATAAGATCAGCTCCAAGATGCCAAATTACAGTATTGTCATCCGAACTACATACTTACAAAGTTACATGTCAAGATGGGCACACTCCTTTTCTTAACTACGATCCTTCAAGTATTCAGTGAGTTGCCGCACGTCACCTGATATGGACCTACGACCGCTACTCGCGTAAAGGTTAAAAGTAGCTTGTACGTTCAAAGCAAAATAAAGTCTCGTAATTGAGATGATTTATGAAATAATACTGCACGTTTTAAATAATTGCCGTGTAGTCCATATTGCACTTTATTACGTGGTACCTAGAGTTGGTATTTATTTAAGTATTTAAGGAGCCTCAGAATACTACACTGGTACATGCTAGTACACCGGCTCCTCTGTGGGTTGGATGTCTGTCTGCTGGGGTACTGAGGCCTCAAATTCCTTTCCTGTCCTAACCTCGCTTGATTTACCTTCTTGATGAGAAGTAGATGCCATTTGATGTTATATTTTACATACAATTAATTACATAATACGACAAATTTAATGTCAAAACTGGCTCTTTTTGTACAGTTTTTACACATTTGACGTTGACATTTAAAACGTTTTTTTTCCTTTGTTGTGTATAAGGCTAACTATAATAGGTTTATTATGAGTTCGTTATATATTAAGTAGTTATTGGATTGATTGTTTTTTACCTTTAAATAAATTGGAAAACTCGATATTATGTTTTGTTTACAGCTTGAATCCCCGACGTAAAAAACGAGGGTTTTAATAAGTTTAACATATCGTCGTTAAAGTGACAATACCTCCTAACTAACATTTTTTATGAAATCGACTTTCTAATGCGACTTAAAATTAAATTGCGCATGCACTGTTTTTATTTCTGTGGGATATTTAATTTTTAAATATGTGTGGTGAACATTACAATAAGTTATTTTAAAGTTCTGTGATCAAAACCTAAGCGGTAAATTGTTTTTTCCTTGTCCTGTAAAATAAGCATATCCACAGTTAGGAGGTATTGACACTTCATCGACGATATGTTTCTGTGTATTTGTGTGTCTGTATCATCTGCTGACACTTGACATCATAGCTTATAAACGGATGGACCGATTTTTAGTTTTGTTTGACCGATGACTTGATCGAAAGTGTTCTTAGTTATAATCCAAGAAAATCTGTTCAGACGTTCGAAGATCATGAATTCTTTTCTATTCGTTAATGAGTTTTGAGTCGGGGGTATTTAAAGTTTTTAATTTTTGTTATTAATTTGTAGGTACACCTCAGTATGCAGAACATAATTATCTTTAGCTTTCTCCTTACAAGGCTCAACCATTTGGAAACGGGCGGTTATAGATCGACACAATTCTGTTACTTCACTCGCTAAATTAAAATTCACAAAATTTTCTTCATATAAGATGTAAACCTTGTACACTTCGAAACAAGGTCTTATTTCAAATTGAAACAAGTAGGTAACATATGTCGCTATCGAAATAAGCAATTTTATTGTCAACTAAAGTCTGATACGCTTAAATAAACTTTAATACCACGTAGCGAGAGTCGCTATCCGTTGAATGCCATCTCTTTTGCTCTGTGTTTTTAGTAAGCGTCTTCGTAGGTGTCAATTAAAATAACGTCATCTTAGTTCGTTTTGAACAAGTTTTTATACGGCATTTGAATATTTGGGGACTATCGCTGCGTGGCAATTATACGGAATTTGAACAAATGGAGACTCGCTGCGTGGAAATAAAGTTGAGTATACGTTGACAGATTTTAGTGAAATTTAGTGGCGCTGAGAAATAGATGCCAGTAACAAATAGACCTTATTACGAAGAACACTAGGTTGATATCATATGAAGAAATTAAGTCAGGTTTAAGTTTAGTCGAGTGTACAATAGAATCTGTTTCATTTTTTTTTTATTTTATAATTTTACATTTGACAAAGCAAGCTATTGTGTTGATCTACAATAATTTTTAATTATAATAATTATTTTTTAAATTGATAATTTCCAATAATTGATGACAAATTTTATAAAATAAAGATATTGAGTTAAAAAACAAATAATTATATTTGCTAGTCGACCCGTCGAAATAATCATTGGTAGTGGCTGATTTGTATGATTTCTTAGTTATACTACTAATATTGTAATGAAATGAAATTTGATAGATTTTTCTTTGTGAGGGGAAAATCACTAAACCAGACTGTTTAGTGGTCATGGAAATACCTGGGTGGACTAAAAATGGTTCTTCAACTCACCGGGACTAACGGATAGGCGGTATATCGGACTCAAACCGACTAAAACAACACGGTAAGACTTATAGCCGGAACAATTGTGTGTTTTAGTCTTCTACGATCCTTTGTCTGAAATGGTTTGAATTTTCCGTCTAAACAAACTCCCAATGGTCGTTGTCAGGCATTAGGAGCTTACGTACATTTTGAGCTTGGTTGCGAGCTTATGTACTTTTGAGCTTGGTTTTGAGCTTATTTACATTCGAGCTTTGTTTTGAGATTATCTACATTCGAGCTTGATTTTGAGCAAATCTAACTTCGGAGCTTGGTTTTGAGCTTATCTACCTTTGAGCTTTTCCTGTTCCTTGTCGGCTCGTTCCGAGGCGCGCTGTGCGTCGAGGCAGGTGGCGCTGCCGGGGGGATGCTTGCGGTCCTTCTCCATCGCACGACGCTTCACGCCCTCCACGTTCACCTTAGGTCAAACCAAATATGCTATTGGCTACCTCCCCAACAAATTCAATAATAATCCTAGAAAATCCTAAACTGTCCTAGAATTCGCAATGAATTTAATCAGATATACCTACTATTAGAGAAGTTAAATATTATAAATGCACTGCCCTCCTTGGCAAACTGAATGACAAAAGGGCAAAGCAAAAATACGTGCGGGACCTATAAAAAGGACAACATGGACTTTATGGCAACACTTGGCCTTGTTCAGGGAGACGCGGGCTTTCGCAACGCGTTGCTCGGCTTTCACAGTTTACGATGAAGTGGCGCATAAAGCGTCTAACTGTGGCGTTGCATGAACAAAAAACAAACATGGTTCCGCTTATGGCAAAACGGGGCGTTGCGCGGTGCGTTGTGTAAAGCGTGGGGATTAACGGTAGCTAAAGACAGTCTTCTTCGGACATCCTATATGTACAATTGGATAATCGAGTCAAGTACGATTTTATTGATATATCATTAGAAGAGATTACATAAATATATATTTTTTTCTTTCTTCTAGAAATCAAACTAAATTTACAGCAAATTTTCGCAAGTGAGGCGAATTGAAATAAGTAGGGTGCTTTGAAATAAGTCGGGCAATGTGACTTACCTTACTAGTAGCAGGTACTAGAGTGACACCATGAGGTGCCGCGATTTGCCTCACAATCGGTGGATCAACCCCTCCTAACTTCTTGATTGGCTGAACCACGACTGACATGGCGTATAGGTGGAATGAGTGTTTGGGGCGCTCTACAACAGGTATATTTTGAAGGTACCTGAAAGATTTTTTTTATTAATCCCACATACCCACTAATAATATAAATGTCAAAGTTTAGATGGATGGATGGATGTATGTATGGATGGATGTTTGTTACACTTTCATGCCAAAACTACTGAACCGATTTCTACGAAACTTGGTATGCAGATAGTTGAAGACCTGGATTAACATATATTCTACTTTTTATCCCGATATTCGAACGGGATCGGAACTTACGCGGGTGGAACCGCGGGGTTCTGCTAGTACTAGAAATTTTGGGTATCAGATATGGTGGCTTTACCTTCAAATTAATAAAAATAGACAATTTTAAGCAATCTAAGTAATTTTATGACCAAGTTGACTTAATGTCTTACCCAAATGCCATCAACTTAGCCGACGTGAACGTAAGTACGCAAGCGGCACCGTCGTCCTGGAAGAAATAAAATAAGGTTTGACAAAAAGATTGTGGCTCTCAAGGCTACTAATTATTTGGTTTCAAATCAAATTCTACGACTTGAAGGAGTTGAGTTAAGTGACTACCAGTATTAGTACCAGTCCCTCCGTGTGTTGTTAATACTAAGACGTACCATAATTCCAACCATATGACTAAGCTATGCTGAAAATAAGTTGGATGAACTGAGTCTACTACCAAACATCAAGAAAGTAATTTAATTTTAGTTTAAATAGCCATGATAAGTGAAATCTTAATCTAAGGACGTATCGAAATGTCGCAGTCACTTTAAATATAAAAAAACTGAACCGAACTAAGATTTCAAATATCTTAAGTCAATTAAAAATTTTGTGCATGAGCCTGAAAGCGCTCCAGCGCTTTTTAACCCCGACGCAAAAAGAGGGGTGTTATAAGTTTGCTGCGTCTATATATCTGTGTCTGTGGCATCGAGTGCCGGCCTTAGTATATGTGACGCCCTTAGGCAAATTTTAGGGTACTATACATATATATATAAATATACGCATGCACGTGCATACTAAGTACAGGATAATTGAAAATTTTTAGATTGTATTTTCTTTGATAACGAAGTATTCGTCATACAATTGAATACATTTTTATTAAGTATGCTAAGAAATCATGAAAAATTTACTTTAATCTCTCGAATACAATAAAAAAAAATGATTTTCCCCGTGGCGTCATAGCCGCCCTACCAACTGGGCGCCCCTAAGCAGCGCTTGGTTTGTAATATCGTAGCTCACGAACGAATGGTCGTATTAAGTGCGTTTTATTTTGTTTCAAAGGTGACTTGATCGAGAGTGTTCTTAAATATAGGGTACACTGACAACACAAGTTTTGCGTAACTCATTAATAACATAATATAACATAACATTCGAAATTCAAACATTTATGAGCGGCCAGGAGCGCAGGACTTTGTGAGTGTGACTTTGTGATGTTTAATTCAAGAAAATCTGTTCAGCCGTTCGAAGATCATCAGCTCTTTTCTAAGCGTTGAAGAGTTTTTCAAGTCGGGGGCGTTTAAAATTTATGATTAATTATTTAAATGATTTTACCCAATGAAACTTCTGTACTAATAATATTATGTATTCTGTGGTGTTACCATTAAAAAAAATGGGTATCATTTATTCTCTACCTTTGATGGACGGATCTCTATAGTTTTATTATTTATGGTCCAATTGACCTTTGGGAGATCACTAGCATAATAAATTAAGCTAAATTTATTTCTCGCTTACGGTACCTGTGCATCAATTCTCAAGCCAGTGGGTCCACAAGCGTGTGGCTCCATCATGTAGAAGGGAGGGGCCCCGTTCACCTTCCACACAGCCACCGCATGCGGTACAGACCAGAGGATCCCGTGAGTGTAACTTTCGAAGAAACGCTCTAAGGCGCTCCTAGAAAAGAAATTGGTCGGCCTATTCTTATTTTTTCTCATTAAAATGTTGTTCATCAATTATGCAGCACCGGTAATTTTACCCTACAACTAAGAAAAATATCAGATTCTGGAATAGATAGAGGCAATACCTGACAGTCATCTCAGTGGGCTCCCTCTGATCCAGCTTCCCAACGTAGATTTCTTGCAAGTCGTAACGAACGTAGTTGACGCCAAGCACGAAACGTTTTACAACCTGCAATGAAAATTTTGCATTACACGTGTCGCACGGATACCACCACGCTTCCCCACTTCGAGACCTCGCACCCCGCACCACTCGCACTCCTCGCGATGGTATAAAAGGAGTGGACAACAAAATGCCGCCTGGCTTTTCGCTAAAGTTCCTGCACCTGTTCCTCTGAAGACCCTCACACCTTGAGCCTAACTCTGTTCATACCTAAATTTGTTTGTAATAGTACGTGAAAGATATTATAAACCTTGATCTAAAGTGTACTAATTTTTCTCCATTTACATCGTGGGAGAGCCGTGCTTCGGCACGTATGGGCCGGCTCGACCGGAGTGATACCACGGCCTCACAGAAAACCGGCAGTGAAGCAATACTTTCATTGCTTTTCGCCGAGTGACTGAGGTTACCGGAGGCCCTAACCCTTCTCTCTCCATCTCTCCTCTCCTGGTCCCCTATTCCCGCCTTCCCCCTTCCTCTATTCCCACCTTAAAGGCCTTCAACGCACTTGTGACTCTTGAGTTGCGGTAGTCAATTTACCATCAGGTGACCCGTCTGCTCGTTTGCCCCCTATACCTTAAAAAAAAAAGTGGACAATAAGATGTGGTCTGGCTTTTCGCTACGGTTCGTGCACCTGTTCCTCTGAAGACCTTCACACCTTGAGCCTAACTCTGTTCATACCTAAATTGGTTTGTAATAGTTCCTGCAAATTTATTTATAAACCTTGATCGACATTTGACATTGACGTGTAGTGATTTTCCTCCAGCATATCCTCCCCCTGACCATGGTACACAAGTTCAAAGTTGCCACTTTCAAGTCTATTGCTCATAACTAAGAGATTTATGAATTTTGTATGTTCTAAAAATGATGTTATGTACGGGTATTCTTAGTAGTAGCTTCAATGAATGTACTATGAAGCATTTTGTAGTGTGGGGACATACTTAGCGCCATCTAACCAACTCTTGCTGAACTTGGTAACTACCGGTGTTTTATGTCGCGCAATGAAAGTACTCGTACTGAGTAGTATCATGTATACGTAGAGCGCTACATAAGTTTGTCGTATGGTGCCATTCATTTATTACGTAAGAATATTTTTCTAGTTTTTGACCCCCTCCTAAAGAAAAAAAAATAAGAATAGGCCGACCGAAGACCGAATCTAAAGGAAAAAATGAATACATGTTTGGTTGTTTTATGTTTACTTTTCAAAGTAACAATTTCAGGTACGTTTATTTCTACCTACAAAAGTACTTGTAATTTTTATTTTTTGGTAGTAATAAACTTTGGTTTTAATCATTCATCTTTACCTACATAAGATTTTTAGTCCAGGGGTTCTAAACCCACTCGGATAGTGTCGGAAACCCACTCGGATCTGCCACTGGAACATCTCTAATAATAGGTGTTTCTTCTAGTAGGTTATGCAGGATTGTAACGTCAGTGTTTTCGAAGTATATATAATCTTAACTTTGCGCATTTTTGTGATCTTACGTAAGAATTATCAAGACTCCTACTCCTATGGCGCCTATACAAACTAGATATCGTAATATTGTGATTTGAAGTCATATCCAAAAACTCAGTAACATTGAAAAAATAAATTTGTAGGCGGAAAATGTCGGACTTCTCTCGTTATGACATTCGTGTAATTATTTTGTATAAGTTTTAGCGTAGATTAACTCATGTTTCAAGGAAATGAGTAGGGGGGCTCCGAGGGAAACTTGTCCATCTCTAAGGACCATAGAACGATGGCATATTAGTCATTCGTCAGAGATGCAACACAAATAATACTACTCTTTTTTACTCTTCTCTTTTGTGGTGTGCAAATTTAACATTTGTTGGTTTTTATGTAGTTATCGGCATGCTGTCAGCTTAAAATGTTTTTTTTTTAGTTTTGGGTCCTCCCAGCCCTGTCGTACAAAATTGAAAATACGCATTTCACATCTGTTCTTGGAATCGACCATAGTCCATATAGGGAAAATGTGAATAAGAATAGTGTGACAAAGGAATCCACCAAGGTTACCTGCAAGGGTAGAAGCACGTCCTCTCCAGGTCGGAACTCGTAGCCGAGCCCTCCCAGGGAGGCGGAGAACAGCTGCGCGGCAAGGCTCATGACCTCGTCCACGGTCCGGCGCGTCCAGAGGTGCGGCCGGCGCACGTGCGACATCGCCACCGCCACCGCCGCGCCCGCCGCCGACTGCAGCAGCGCGTCGCGAGTGAACCTGAGGCAGACGGCAGCTGTTAGAGAGTGATTCTTCTTCCTTCCTCCCACCATTAACAGCACTACAAAACGTGACGTCACGCCTAAGTATTGTCAAATCATTTACTTCGGTTTAAAGATGTTTATTTCTCATAAAAACAATACAGTTCACTTATAATGAGATATGATATAGATTGTTATTATATTTTACAATAATAAACAAGAACATTTGTCGCCTCTAGGCCCTTACATTATTGCTGACAATTCAATTTAATTTAATTTATATTTTAATTCGATAATCTGTAAATATTTACATAATAATATTATTACTATTACAAATTTGAATAAAATATATAAGAGCATCTGTTTATACATAATAATCATTTATGTTTCACATGCTAGACATGCACATAACCATGTACTTAATTTATACAAATGAATATTTAATTTAATTCATACTGTGGTAGGTAATAATGTGATACAAGTTTACATTACGCTTCTCGCATATGTTCTTTTTCCTTTTCCTTTTGAATATGTCAATACTCTCCGTTTGCTTGATGTCATTAGGCAATTTATTGTACAGTTGTGCTCCCTCGACCATTATCGTCTTTTTTCCGTAATTAGTGCGTGGATGAGTTAGTTGGAGTTTACCTTTATTTCGAAGACTGTAGGGCGTTATTTTTTTTGGTAACTGTATGTTGGTCTGGACTGAATTTGTTGTAATTTTTTTACTAAAATACATGTGCAGTACTCGTAAAATTGTCTAATATTTAGTAATTCTGTTTCCTTAAATAGTTGAGTTGTTGGTGTTAAATAATGATAGTGATATAAAGCCTTAATAATTTTATTTTGAGTTCTCTGCAATGGATTTAGATATATTAGTGCGGCCGAACCCCATATTTCAATCATATATTCTAGCTCTGATTCCACTAGGGAGTTATAGATAATTGTACTTATTTTTTTTTGGTGTACAGTTGGATATTTTACGTATAGCACCCAATAAAGACGTTAGTTTCCCTTTCACGTGGTCGATATGTGCACTCCATGATAGTTTGTCGTCTATCCGTAATCCAAGGTATTTTTCCTGATGAGATTGCTGTATTTCAACATTATATATGTTGGGAGGGGTAAATTCGGGTATTTTTTTTATTTTTAGCCGCGAAAATCATAAAAGATGTTTTAGATGCGTTTACCGTCAACAAATTATACTTGAACCACTTCGTTAGTAAATTAAGATCTCTCTGGGCTTCGTTAATAATCGTTTGTATACAGCTATTGTAGTAGAAAAGACATGTATCATCAGCGTAGAGAGTAAGGTAACCGGTCAGTCCTATGAAGTGTATATTATTTATATATATTAAAAACATTAATGGGCCAATTATGGAGCCTTGAGCTATACCAAAAGGCAGCATTTGTGTAGAACTCATGAAATTACCTATTTTGACCACCTGACGTCTATTTTGAAAATATGATGAGAATATGTTGAGAGCTGTACCTGTGATCCCTATGTTCTGTAGTTTCTGTAGTAATTTTTGGTGACTTACCGTATCGAATGCCTTTTTCAAGTCAATGAATATACCTAATACTATGTTTTTTTTGTCTATATTAGTTTTTATTTTTGTTATTAAATCGACTGCCGCCGTAAGAGTACTTGATTTAGCGCGGAAACCGTATTGGTGGTTATTTAGGAATTGTTTTTCTAGTAAATAAGTATTTAAGTTCGTATAAAATGCGTTCAAATATTTTAGATAAAACAGGTAGAACAGACACAGGTCTGTAGTTCCCCGGGTCTGTTTTGGAGCTAGATTTGTAAATGGGAGTGACGTTAGCCACCTTTAGTGTATCAGGAAATATACCACGTGATAAACATTCATTTATACAATTCGTTAACGGTTTGAGAATTATATTCTTGAGACATTTTATTGCTTTGGTACTGATTCCGTCCAGACCCGTACTAGTGTTATTATCTAAGTTATCAATGATCTTCGAAATTTAACTTACACTGCATGGTTGAAGTTGATTTAAAATTATATCATGTGAATAATGGTCATCGTACATTAAAGTATTCCCGGTGTTTACATGGTACATATTTGGTATCTGATTCGCTAAATCTGAGCCTACTAACGAAAAAAAAGAATTAAACAAATTACAAATGTCGTTACCTTCTGTTATTGGGCCGGAAATCGACATCAGTTTCGGGGTAGCACAGCCGTCCTTGATTTTATTCAGTGCCAAATTGTTAATTAATTCCCACATTCTCTTCGCGTTATTATAATTATCTTGAAATAGGGTATGGTAATATTGTTCCTTTTGATTCTTGATCATGGTTCTTACAGTAATTTTCTGATCTTCATACTTCTTCCGCAGGTTCATGTTGTCAGGGTTCGTCTTAGTTTGACTCCACAAACTGTTCCGTAGATTTGTTGAATCAATTATACTTTTAGTTATCCAATCCTTTTGAGGTAGACTATTTATTTTAGTTTCGTAATTTTGACTTTCTTGCACTTGATCTCGAATAAATTGTTCTAGGCAAGTATAATCACAGTTTTCCAAATTATGCCCAGCCTTTTGGGCGTTACTATAGAGTTTTTCATAATCTAGAGCCTTGTATTGTGTTTTTCTTATTACTGTTGGTAGCCAGTTTGTCAATTTCCAAAAAGATTTACTTGTGATCGGAAAGCGATGAGTCAATTATTGACAGGCTAAAAGAATGATTTTGTATATTTGTACAAACATGGTCGATTATTGTATTTTTACTGGTTGTCCGGGTCTCATACCTCATCCACCTTATTCAATATCTGGTATCCTGCTCCCTGTATTTCACGTTTGTATTTTGTTACATCTGACTCCGTGCCAAGCAAATTTAAGTTAGAGTCACCAAACACAATAGATTTGTTGTACCGCTCGAGTTGTGTGGAATATATCTCTAAGAAGTCATCAACACTTGAGCTACCGGGTTATAGTTCTTCTGTTATTTCATATTGTAAAGTGTTATGTAGAAAAATGGACACTCCACCACCCCTGCCATGCTGTCTATAGTTATATATGTGGGTGTAGTTTAGTAGCTGGTACAGATTTGCATCATTTTCTGAGGTCAGCCAAGTTTCAGTAATGATTATTACGTGTATCGTCGAGCATACGGCACGTATCAGGCACTGCAACTCGTCAAATTTACCGTCTTTACGAATACTGCAAAAATTACCGTAAAAGAATCTTAATGACGAGGGGTGTAAGGGTATTTCTTCATATTTTTTCACTATTTGATGACATATTCCGCTAGATTTCACCGTACTGATTCCTTTTTGTAGCGGGGCGGTAACTAGTTTTTTTCCCTTTTACCTAGGTCTGTTACAATTGTTGGTATCCCCTTAACATATTTGATAATTATATACTTTTCCCCATTCTCAGTACGCCTGTGCAGATCCGCCTTTGACGAATCTAGGTATAATCTCTGCTTTGGGGTTTGATCGCCATACATATTAATATTTTCGGGTAATTTAATTTTGTTCCGCAACAGGTATCTAGGGGTCTCGACATTTTCAAAACAAACTTTTGTCGAGCGATTTTTGTTCGGTACATATTTCCCCAGTCTTATCACCTTTGTTGGTTTAGGACACGATTCATATAATGATGTAGTTAATCTCGTTACTTGGTCTTCATCATACGATTTTCTTGCACTATAGCTTTTATCATTTTTTTCGGGTATACCCACAATCACGATGTTTTTTTCTCGAGTGCACCGCTCTTTTAGTTCTAGGATGTGATCTTCGTGACTAAAGTGTGGTGATTTTGATGACGATGACATTTTAGCGGATTGGTTTCTTAATTGCTTTTTTTCTATTTCCATAATATTAATCTTGTTCTTTGTTGTGTTCTCAGAAGTTTTTAGATTTTTTATTTCTGTATTTATTTGATCCAAATGCAATGTGAGGTTTTCACTGGTTAATTTTAAAGTTCTAATTTCGTTTTTGATTTCAGACATTTCCTCACTTATATGATTCAGTTGCTCCATTTGTTTTCTTCCAAATCCCTTAACTTTAATGTTAATTTAACAATTATAACCTAAATTAAAAACGTTAAAATAAAACTGGTAGACAATTTTCACCATTTCAATAATTTATTTTGAGCATAGCCGTCTCCCCAATTATTACTCAAGATGACACAGAAAAACTAAGAATTAAAAAGAATGAATATTCATCCATAACAGTACAGTACCTGTCTATCATAACATAATCAACCATTGATTTATTTGCGAATATTCGTGGACAGAACTCTTAGTCCAATGCACGTCATTTCAGAACACAGGGTATACATAAATCCACTAGGTGTCTGACGATCACGTTTATTGCAGGTTTAAAAAAAAATACAAAATATGTCATCCTTAAGCTAATTAAGATACAACCGTATCTAAATTTACTACAAACTCCATCTATAGAGCCGAAACAAAAGCTTTATTAAATTAGTGCTTGAACAATGGGCATATATTTTACCACTAAGATTAGTCGTAATATCATTCGCTTTACCTAGATACTATATTTATTATTTGATTGTTACAGTTTTAAATATTGTTGGTACGCCACCAGCTACCTAATTATACAAAGGTTTGGAACACATCGCTATTGGCGATATGACCGCCCATTGTACTTGCCGCTTAGTATAAACCAACTATGTTTAATTTCTGTTCAACTGTGGTGTATATAAAGAATATTCTATCTATCTATCTATGTATATTTATTACAGTGTTACAGAGCTATAATTATGAGCAACGTTCTACCTCAGGGCATGCAAATATGTGTAAACTTTGTAATACTGTAAAAATTACTTTCTATAACAATTAGTAATTATAAATAGTTTCATTATCTAAACTCATCTTTTCCTAACTAAGTTGAGGTCAGCTTTCAGTCTAACTACGATACGAAGCGACTGCCATCAAACCTCCACAACCCAAGTACTAGACGATATCGAAGTTCTGTAGTTAGACCAGGTTGTCGGACTTTTAGGGCTCCAACTACCCATAACGAATGCCACAGATGTTGGTATGGCCACCGGGACCGACGGCTTAATGTGCTCTCCGAGGCACGGAGGGGTCTCGATGTGACTGGCCTGGCTAGTATTACTTAACTTTGTAATGCGCTAACCTACTCGGTTAACACTTAGAAACGAGCCCCTCATTATCTAAAACCTAATAATAAAATTAAATATAATTACATTGCTGTAAATATTTCGAAATAAAAAACGGTAATTTAAAAAAACTAAAAACCCGACTGCGTTTCTGTGTAATTCTAAATGCAATGAATTTGGCGCCAAAAATCCGCCATTTCGTTTTTTTTATATTTTGATATACCCAGTGTCACTCTCACAGTAAATAGGAATCTAACGACACCTCTCAAGCTAAAATCCATCGAGCCGTTCAGGCCGCAGAGCGTGCCAAACAATTATACATACATGCATACATACATACATACATACATACATACATACATACATACATACATACAAACATATTACATCTCGAAAAACATAACCCTACGTCTGGCGCAGTCGGGTAAAAAAGGAAATACAACTCGACCACTTTACAAAATTCATTTCAATATTCCCAAAAAAGCATAATTATTTTTGACTTACTTCATTAAATCCGGTGGCCTGGTTCCGCGAAGTATCGTTCTTCCCCTGGCCGTCTCCACGTATGCCGTGAGGACCTTCCACTCGTAGCCCTCATCAGGTATAGCTCCCTGAGTTGTCACCGCCTGAGCGGTCTTGGAGTATTCCCAGAACACCTTCACAGCGGATATAGAGTAGCTAAAGCAGAAAAAAGATTTCTTGGGGTCCGTGAAAATAAATAAGTTTTCTGCCCACGGACTCAATGGCAATCGAACCCTAACTAAAGAATTCATAACATTACCAGCACAGAAGTCTCACTACGCCAAATCATTTAAAGAAATATCTTGTTCCTACACTATAAAGTCGCAATTCAGGTCGCACAGCGCTAATTACCTACAGTTACATTCATGTAGAAGTTGCCTCTTTTTCTATAGCGTAACTCTTCTGTTTTGACAACGCCACGACGTTAGGGTTGGCCTTTTTAAACGATTAATTAATCTGAATATTTAATTACCAGTAAGTTATGTGCCTATTATTCTATATTTGTGAACAAATAAACCTAGGTAATAATAACTCTATAGTCTAGATACAAACGAATGACGCGATGCAGCGCGTGAGTGAGCATCGAACTAACGTGCGTCACAGAATACATAATAGTACCAGTACGTGCGTCCCGGACGGCGCGCGGCAGTCTACTGAATGTTGGCACGATTAGTCGACGCTTGTACTTGTAGCTTTATACCTACACTACAGAGTGGAGCTGGCCTGCCCCAATTTAAAGAATGTGAGTTTGATTGTTTATTACGCTTTCACGCCTAACTACTCAATAGATAATCATTAAATGAATGATATACATTGTCATGGGTACAGACGTAGGGTATCCTATCACCCATAAAAAAAAAACTGATTCCGAGGAAAACTAGAATTGATTGACTAAATGTACATTCACGTAAGGAAGCCGCTGGGAAAACTAGTATAAAATAAATATTTTATAAATTAAGTAGCTTTTTGCTTATCATGTTGGCACACTACCCATATCTCCTATCCCTCACCATTCTGCAAACCACGTGCGAGATAGCAAGAGTTCCAGTATATTCTATTTCCACACCTCTAACGCATCGCCTGTTGCCGCACCTACATCTCTTACCTACTACAACCGCCCCTCATAAGTCTCAATCCGCATCAGTTCGTGTGGAAGACCGACGTTCAAGTGGCCACGTCTCAAGCCTCGTCGTCGGAAGGAACAGTATTGAACTTGCGAGACCACACGGTGGTGTCACAAAGAGCTCGTCAGAAGAAATCACAAGGTTTATGGAATTCCTTCCTATTCATTTTCCTATCACTGTGTGCCAACTTAAAGCACAATCGCAAAAAATACAAATATTTTTTATTATTGTACTACCACGTATCACCAAAACAAAATACATGAGGTATAGGTATCTACTTGTAAGTTCCCGGTCTCTCGACGCCGAGGTTTTCGACGTTGGCCTTGAAGGTGTCGGCGAGCTCGTCGCTGGTGGAGAAGAGCACGACGGAGGCGGCGCCGGCGGGCGAGGCGCGGCCGGTGGGGCCCACGGCGTGCGGCTCCCACAGCAGCACCGAGCCCACCGTCCACACGGCCACGCAGTAGTTCTTGGCGCAGAGGACGCCGTAATGGTGCTGGGGTACGACAAACAATAAACATTTCGACAAAGTTAATCATCACTTGTTATTGAAAAAGTTAGCTGCACAACCTGCACATGGCATTTATGGAAGTCTGTTAGATTGGCTTCAATAATATCTTTTGAAAAGACCACAGATTGTCTCAGTAAAAGGATGTGACAGTATGCATCTGGCATGCTGCAGGGACCCCATTTTGGACCGATACTGTTCCCTGTTTTATTAATGATATATAAAATGAAATCAAATACCCCAAAATCTTCCTATTTGAAGACGATCTCAAAATTTGTAAAAGTTCCCAATCTGAATCAGATAATCATTGATTCCGACTGAAGAAAAGATTATTTTAACTCAAGTTATATAGTTCTTAATGTTTAGCTACGAATGAACTTTTTATAAAGTTGATGTCAAGTATCTTAACATTTTTACAAGTTGTTTTCTATTCACTTCCATTTGCTATAAAAGCCTATTTTTTTATTTTTAAATTAAAATTTATTTTGAATTCTTCACATCATATCTTTGGCATTTGTGGTATACTTGAGTGAAGGATATTCTCTTATTTTATCCATTTAGATTTTAGTAGATTAAAGTAATATATTCATTATTATTCTAAGCATTCTCTAACTTCAGTGTTTAGTTGTTAGCTTTATTTATTATACTTAGAAGAAATCTTTTCTTTTTAAATATAATGAATAAAACTTGTATTTGCTACTTACTTCAGCTAAGAAATTGGCAAGCCCTCTCTTAAGATTGAGGAGACCTCCACTATCACCAGCTTTGAGGTCCCCTGTAACCACATCGGGCTCGACCTCTAACCTCACCTGGAGAGAAAAGATTAGCATAAGGCATTTGACACAGGTCACTTACTTTAAATGAACTACAAAGACAAGTATGAGTCGACAAAATGTAGGTTTCTTAACTCAATAATCGATGTATTTTAGTTTTTTAATGTCTGTGTCATATCTATCCATAAACCTACACTACAAAAAATGGTAAGTATGTGGTAAGTAATAGTCATATCAAATCCTTTTTAGACAAAAGCATTGCATATGCATTTTGACAAACGAAGAAAGGGTTCATCTCTACACTATGTCATTAATGGAATGTATAGAACAGTTAATTTAGTAGACTGTAATTGAGAACAATCTGAAAACAATGTAATCAATCTAAATATTGGAAGTACTCCCCCAAGGTACTATCACAGTACCACGGAGAAGTACTTTGTCACAAACAATCCGTACTACGAAAGCAGATCTTCTCAAAAACGTTAACTATAACAATTGATAACAGTTATCCATTACTATTTGTCAAAAATATTAATTAATTTCAACTTAAGTTTCTACATTAAAACATGTCACAATCTAATATGGTATAAAAGTACAGTAGCAATAACGACAAAGAAAAAGGCATAAGAAAGGACTTCCTCATACAATAGGCTATTTAATGAAGAGGATGAAAGAAAGAATCGGTGAAATGTTTATTCTGGTGCAAAAAAAATGTAGTAAATGTGAAGTGTTTGTCGTTGGATTATACCAGACTAGAATTAGCGTAGGGCAGAAACTTTTGTATTTCATAGAAAACAACAAATTTTCCATATTACAAAACACAGTATCTGAACGAAATCAAGATCAACTCACATTGAAGTTGGTAACGTGAAACTCCTTGACAATTTCATCGGCTTCAAGGTATGGGCGGTTCTTTGCTTTGGATATGGACATAGTGTACAGCCTGTCACCGTACTTCAGTACAGCATCGACGAGCTCCGGCTTCCAGTAAGTGTAGGGTTCTATGGACTCAACTACAATCCCCATCACCGCGTTGGCTGTATCCTGAAAGCAGACCAAAAGACATGGACTTAAAATCCCTAGTGCCGTCTAATATATACCTATACCATTTTTTAAGAGGGCTTTGACTTCCCACCATCAACCAGTTAGAGTTATAGGTATGTGACCCTGAACTGCTAGAGCTATTGCTTACACTCCCCAAACCATCCGTATAAACAATATCTCTTCTCAATCTCTTTCAATTTCAATACACTCCCAATTTTAAAATTTTTTATTCCCAAAGTGTCCGACGTTGTTGTTGACGGCAATAGACTTGCTCCCTTTTATGTAAGTGGAGAGTTGGCAAAATGTGGATCTATAATACGTCTCTGCCTACCAGTTTGAAGATAAGGCGTGAGTATATGCATCTAATACAGTTAGATACTAATGTTTGAAAGGTCTGATGAATGTGGAACAGATCCGAGCTATTTGTCAGTATCGTGGTAAATGGCGATTTGTCGTCTCTCAGTAGCCGCTTATGTGTTAAGACTTTCATGCCTAACTACCTAACAGACCATCGTGAGTTTTTCTGTGTTAAGTATATGTTTGTTAGTTGGAACATCACGCTATGAGTAATGAGGGCGGAGTAGTGACCACAAATTACCACATAATATCTATGTTAACTGAAGCGCTCTAACCTGATTGTTCCTGTTGGGATGATCCAGGAAGTAGCTCTCCCCTTGAGAAACTCTGCCCCTCAGGGATGCTGTGGTCCTGTTCATTCTGGTGAAGTATTTTCCGATAACAGCTTCTTCCAGCTCTGGGACCAATTCATCTCCCGCTTCTTCCTCTAAAGTTGAAAGGTAATGAATTGATGCACTTTTTCAGAAATGACTAGAAAGAAATCTCAGCGTAAATTACTTTCAATAGTTGTCCTTCAAATTATTAAATAGCCAAGCTTCTGTACCACAAAATGTCTACTTATTTATCTATACCTTATTTATCTACACTGTCACAGTACCAAAGGTCTCCCTGCTGGAATTCCTGGGAAGGCTCTGTAGTTTGGTCAAATCAAATCAAATCAAAACCATTTATTTCAATTAAACCAATAATAGGAATTTTTGAATTGTCAGGAGTAGGAGTCAGTCAGACTAAGTCAGTCGTGAAGCTAGTTGCCTGTTCCAATATGTAGACCCTATGGAGAAGAACAGGCAAGAAACTCCAAGGACACTCTTTACGGTAATGTAATACCATGGTGTTGTGGTAGCTCTTGTATGTTTCGTCTACTTACCATCTTCTTCTTCGGCCTTCTTGGCTGCACCAGGCTTCTTCTCCTTAAGCGCAGAGGTTAGTTCGTTGGTTACCTTGGCACGGTACAACCAGTAAGGACCCAAACTCTGCTTCTTATCCAGACCTGCTTGGATGACTAACAAACAAGACATATAGAAGTTAAAGTATTTTCAAACTTCGTCTCAGATGGCTTCTGTCTGTGGTAAAGAGGTTGGGACTTGTTCGGGTACCCTAATGTTGAACCATATGTGGTGACCTCAAAACCCTAATGATTCTGGATTGATGTGCGATAGCACATGGCGAACTGGTCCAATGATAGTTGGACCAGTTCGCCAAGATATTTGATTGTAACTTTCCTATTAACAAACGCTATGGAAGCTTTTACGGGAGCTGGTCGTCAATTCACATAATTTTCAAGTTCAAGGGTAAGCCATCTATTAATCGTCTATCAGAGGTTTTCATCTCATCACACCAGTTAAAAAGGTTTCCAGTATTTTTCACAGATATTGAGGCGATCGGTACCCAATGATCTACACAGCGTGATCGTACCGGCTCAAAGGCTGTTATTTTTTTTAATTGTATTTTGCATGTGATGAGTGCGTTTTCGAGGTCGACCGACTTAAAAAAAACGAGGAACAAGTTTTATGGTTTAGGGGGCAAACAAGCAGACGGGTCACCTGATGGTAAATGACTACCGCCGCCCATGGGGTCACCTGCAACTCGAGAGTCACAAGTCCGTTGCTGCCCTTTAAGGTGGAAGTAGGGGAAGAGAGGGGAATGGCAGGAATAGGGTAGAGGGGGGAGAGGAAAGGGTTAGGAGTTCCTGTAACCTCACTCACGCGGCAAAAAGCAAGCAATGCAAGAATTGCTTTACTGCCGGTTTTTTGTGAGGCCGTGGTATCACTCCGGTCGGACAGGCCCATACGTGCCAAAGCATGGCTCTCCCAAACCACTTCAATATATATTTTTAAATTCTTGTCACTAAATTCTCTTTCACATCGCTCACGCATGCCTGCATTCCTCTTTCTATCAATTGATGTTACACACATCGTAGTAGTGATCGTGTCTGAAATATCGGTATACCTGTTTTGCCATAACCAAAACTTTCTACCACACGTTAGATAAAACAAATATATTTCTACCTTTAATCTTTACCTAATGTTATCATTAAAGAAACGAGTTTAATACTGTATTAGTGCAATTGTATGACTAACCAAGTTTGTCGATGAACTCTCCAGGACTGGCAGCCACAATAAGTGCAGGGCAAGAATCTGGTGGAACCGGTTCTGGCTCCGGCTCTGGTTGAGCCTCACCCTCTGCAACATAGGAAGAAACATAACATAGGCATATCTACGACTTATTCCCAGACATTGGATTAAGCCCATTACAGGCACCTTTGGATTCTTACCTTGGAGTTTAGATCTGAGCAAGCGCTGCCCAAAAAGAACCATTTCTCTACTTACGGGTCTGAACCATAATTAACATGGCTAGTAATTTAGACGTGACACTATCTTGGAAGTAAAAGTCTCCGTTTTCAAACAGAGTTGAACAAAACAAATCATGAAATCAGAGTTTAGTTACGTTACTCTATTGGCAAAAAGTTCACCCAGAAAGCCCGTGCTAAATAACAGATTCCGATAAAAAATCAGAACACTTTTCAGCCCTCGTTTCGTCTCCAATCACAAACCAAAGCAACAGAAAAGTATGTACCTCCACCAGCTTCCTCGTCCTCTTCAGGCTCCCCGCCACCCTCAGTAGCCATCTCATCCTGGATACGTTTCAAACGGAGCTCATCGCCTGTAATCAAATATACACATTCAGTAACCTGGTAAAACCTCGTTGGTATCGTGGCTTAAGTAGGCGTTTAGATGCAGCAGCAGTTAAGACTTAAGTACCATACAGTCGCCATGTCGAATTTTATCAAAAAATGTATGCTAGCGTCACTTGGGATGATGTATCTAAATTTTTTCAGGCATACATTTTAACGAAAGTTAGTTTGGCCGTCTTTTGTCGAAGTCTCATTTAATTTTAAACATCTAAAAGATGTAGGTTTACTACATCTTTTAGGATGGAGGGTTTTCTCACCTTTCACTATTCTATGTGAAGTCAGCATGCCCTTGTGGACAGTGGGAGCTGGGTCAAAAGCTACCACCTTGCCTCCAGCCTGCATCCATAACCCGAGCTGGTGGTAGTCACCCAGAAGTAGAGAGACTGTTGTGGGGTTCGTTTGGTCGTACCACATTTTGAAGAGGAGATCTTTCATTTCTGGTGAACGGAAAGAGAAAGTAAAAAGCAAAGTTATTGTAAAAAAATTGTTACACTTTTTTCGGAAAATTTTACTTACCTTTCATAACTTCCGGTTCCTCTTCTTCGAGCATTCCTTCTTTATCTCCGCCGCCTTCTTCACCCTCCTGAAAATGATTTATATATGAAGAAGAATTACTTCCATGATCGACAAGAGAGTATAGGCTAACTTAACAGTAGTTGCTACTGTGACTTTAGTTGTCCAGGCCACTTTAGTTGTCCAGGCCACTTCAGTTGTCTCGGCCACTTAAGTTGTCCCGGCTAATTTAGTTATCCCGGTCAATATAGGGCCCCAGCCAATTAAATGTGTCGCCATATATTCTACCTTAAGAAAACATTAGAATATGACTACTGTATTCATAGTATGTATTCATAATATGAATATATTATTGTCTCTGTATCACTACCTCTGCGCAGTCACCTGCAGTAACAATTATTCAACTTTGATCTTTCCCATTTTTAACTTACGGTACAAATCTCCACTCACCGGAGGAGGCTCGTCTGGGAGTCTGAGTGGCAACCTAACTGGCTCTTCTAGTTCCAAGGTGTAGGTATTCGCACCCATCTCAAACTTTTCAGATAGATCATTAACATTCATCTCTTTTCGTCCTGTCTTCTTTACGTGGTTCAAGTAATATTCGGCCCCCGTATCTGTTGATAAAATTGATTTCTATAAGTTTTGTAGTTATTTTATTATGAATACTTTAAGAACCCAGCCCAGCTAGCCATGAGACAACACGCATTCTACAGATGAAACTAATCGATTATGGAATGCATGTTGATGAATATGACGATATAGACTATGAAAATATAGTTTAGGATTGTTTTAGTTTAATATGCGACGTAAATTTACGGTAAACTGCAAAAAAATTTGCAAATTATTTATTTATTTAGGTCTATTCACAGCAAATGCATAACAAATTGAGGTACAGAACATGTTAGTAAATAATATGGCTGATACATTTCCCAATTACGAACTAACCAGCATGCGTATTATGACAATGACACAAAGAAAAAAACATGTATTAACACAATGAATAAACTAAACTATATAACATTTCTACGAAACTGAATTTAGTAAAAAATAAATAAAACGATTACTTATACTATGGTACCTACTACTTTAATTAATTATGTGTTTAAATTTTTGAAATCATCAATCAGATTTGAAACAATCTGTCTGCATTTCATAGTACAATTCTTCAAGAAGATTATAGACTATTAACATCACTCTTTAAGAGGAGTTTTGTTAAGTCTGTGCCATGGTGCTGTTAATATTAGTCTGCTGTTAAGATTTTGGGAGAACTTAAATAAATAAATAATTAAAATTTATAAGGAGCAGTGAAAATCAATTTAGGGCTAGAAACCCTTGCACTCACACTCAGAATCTAATCAATGGTTAAGAAACGCATAGAGAGTAAAAACACAAACAAGATAGAAAAGAGTCTAGCTTACCTAGGAAGTTGTACATGTGGTCCTTGTGCATGTGCGCGGGGGGGATGGCGCTGGCGGCGGCCACGAAGGCCGCGGCCGCGGGCAAGCCGATGTTGCGGCCCGCCTTATCCTCCTGACCACATCATACGATAATAATTGCACACGTAAATCATCAAGAGTTTGCTAGAATCACTGATTTAAAACAAAGAAGCCAGTCCTAATTCTTAAATATAATGAGAATTTAGGCTTAAGCCACTGGGGAAAGCGTATTATCCCTACAACGGTTAATGATTGCTCTTTATTTATTTAATCTAAATCAGATCAATGCTTTTACAGTTGTCAAAACTCTTTGGCAGGCGTGGCTCACTCTCATCGACGCCAAACATCAACACATGTCTAGAAGCAATGAAAAAATCGCGCTTTGCCACGGTATTCATATTCGTCAAAATCAACATAATCATCATCATTTGCCTACCCTTGCCCTAATCTTATTTGGGATTGGCGCAATATGTTTACTTCTTCCGTTCTATTCGTATCATTCGTCATTTAACTGCTTACACCCTTTCTAACCATGTCTTCTTTCACACAGTCCATCCATCTCCATCCATTCTTTAGTCATCCTCTTGTCTTGGGAAAATGGCAATTTCCTCTTTCATTTTATGAATGTCATTTTACGAACAAGCCATATCTCTTCTGACATTATCCACTAAAAAAATATTTAAGAAAATAAAGACTTACATCAGAAATTCCTGCTTTTTCAGCAGCCTTCCCGATCGCAGCATTCTCTCCCCGAGGACCCATCATGATAGCTGCTGTGCCTTTCTTTATCCACTCAAACGCTTTGCTCTAGAAAAATTACCGACCATGAGACTTTGCAATTACTCCACTTTTCCAACAAAACAAAAGACAAAACAAATATGAGTTTACAATCGAGAAGCAAAACACACCTAGAATCTTAGAAAATATATACTCGAACGTAGCGACAGTAAGGTGTTTTTCCATTAAAGTATACCGCTTTTATATTAATTTTGAAACATAGCCTTATATATAAAAACTATAATTTCATCATCCTCCGCAACTTTTCCCAACTAAGCTGGGGTCGGCTTTTAGTCTAACCACGATACGGCTGAACTTGTCTCCACTCCACAACCCAAGTACTAGGCGATATCGAAGTTCTGTAATTTGACCAGGTTGTCGGACTTTTAGGGCTCCAGCTACCCGTAACGAATGCCACAGATGTTCGTGTGGCAACCGGGACTGACGGCTTAACGTGCTTTCCGAGGCACGGAGGGGTCTCAATATGTTAAGAATGGTCACCTCATTCTGAGACTGACCTGGCTAGTGTTACTTAACTTTGTAATGTGCTAACCTACTCGGTTACCACTTAGCCACGAGCCCCTCATTTACCATGATTTAAATACACAATTTACTGGGTAATATTTATATCTAGCTTGCGTAATGTTTTTTTTTCTGACAGCTTGGATCTTTAAAATACAAGATGTTACAGAAGCATGTGGTATTATTTTAGTGTCGTATAGTAAGCCCCAGAAATAACACAAAGCCGTTGATTTGATAAGTTTGAAAGCAATCGGTGCATAATTGCGACCTCTATCGTGCTGGTAAAATTGAGGTACATACATATATACATAGTGTAGAATCGAGAAACAGTTGTCGAGTTTTCCAAAAATTTCTTTTTTGTACAAAACCAATAGGTAGAATTTTTTCGAAATCTACCTAAAACCATAAACAAAAACAAAAACCACAAACCAAATCATTGAAGTACATAGGCTGCAATAAAAGTATCGGGAATGGAATATTTTCCACTGTTTCTGTCATATTAAAATCTTTTTAATTGAAAACTCCTTGGTTTTAAAAATCGAATACCATTTATTTATTTAAAAAAAGATTCTCGGTCTTATCACATTGACAAGGTTTTGTCAAACTTGTTTAGTCGTTGAGAAAATGGAATTGACTCGAGAAAATTCAAGAGCCATGATTTATTATGACTTTCGAAGTGGTTTAACGCAAAAACAGTGTGTTGACCGGATGATTTCTGCACTTGGTGATGAAGCCCTATCCAAAACCACAATTTATCGCTTGTTTGCTGAATTTCAACGTGGACGTGTCAAGCTCAGTGATGATCCCCGTCAAGGTCGTCCAAAAACTGCAGTCACTCAAGAAAACGTTGATGCTGTGCGTAAGCTGATTGAGGAAGATCGACATGTGACATACCGCGAAATTCAGACAACTTTAGACATTGGCATGAGTCAAATACAAATAATCTTGCACGAACAATTAGGTGTAAAAAAGTTATTTTCCCGATGGATACCGCATTCACTCTGTGAAGAGCAAAAAGCGGCTCGCGTTACTTGGTGCGTCAGAACTCAAAAAAAATGGTGGCCACGTTTGTCTCGAAAACCGGCCATGTTGCGACTATTTCTCTTGAGGGACAAAGAACGGTTAATTCAGAATGGTATGCTAGCATTTTTTTGCCACAGGTCGTTTCTGAACTCCGTAAAGACAACTGCAACCGCCGCATCATCCTCCATAACGACAATGCGAGTTTTCACACCGCGCACAGAACAAAAGAGTTTTTAAAGCAAGAAAACATAGAATTATTAGACCATCCGCCGTACAGCCCCGACCTAAGCCCTAATGATTTCTATACTTTCCCTAAAATAAAGAATAAATTGCGTGGTCAGAGATTTTCATCACCTGAAGAAGCTGTGGACGCCTACAAAACGGCCATTTTGGAGACCCCAACTTCCGAATGGAATGGTTGCTTCAATGATTGGTTCCATCATATGGAAAAATGTGTCAAATTTCCGGAGAATACTTCGAAAAGCAATAAATACATTTTTAAATAGTAATGTTGTGTCACTTGATTCCCGAAATTTTCATTGCCGCCCTCCTATGATAAAAATTTGATGAAAGTAATAGTATATAAGTTACAAATATTCTTATTCTACCTCTAACTTCGTCTCCGGGGCACCAATCTCTGGATTCAGTTTAGTAGCACTGATGTTGACCGGAGATATGTTGAAGCTATCATCGCTCCCTGGTGGCATGTTGCTAAGAAGGATTTTAGCAAGTTCATCCACCTTGCCTTGGATGCGAATAAGACAGGCAGCCGCACGAGGTTCCTCACTTGGCAGTCCTGTAAATAACGTATATTAGGGTCCCATAATTAGGCTAATTTAACCATAATCGGTCAAACAAGTCTCTAAATTATCAAGCAGAATTATCAAAGACTTAGGAGCAGCAAGATTAAAAGTCTTCAGTATTACGATTACATAAATGGGAATTAACGAAGTGGTGACATGCCTGATGTTTCGTACATACAAATGTATTTACGAAACGTCAGGCAGTCCAACACCTAAATTATCGTGCTCGTACCATATGACAAATCAATCAGTTTTACATAACTGTTAAATAAACTATTACAGAATCATTAACGTAATCGTGTATCATAGCCGTTACCTGCGACTTCGTTCGTGTGGAAATTTTGGTAAAATTATTCCATGGGAACCATACATTTTTCCGGGTTAAAAAGTAGCCTACGTGCTATTCCAGACTATAATCTATTTCTGTGCCAAATTGCATTCAGATCCGTTGGGCCGTGTTTGTAACAAACATCCATTCATCTTCACAAACTTTGTAATATTTGTAAGATTTGAATTCGTCCGCATAAGAATCTGTCTGCGTAAAATTTCTGTCTACAAAAAATCTTTACTTGTATGCAAAACACCAACTATCATCGTGAGAACTCAATCTGTCCGAGGAAGGCCTCAATCTGTCCGCGGAAGGCCTCAATCTGCTCGTATGAGACCTCAATCTCTCGCACAAGTCTCGAATCTGTTTGTAAGAGACCTCAATCTTTTCGCAAAAGACCTTAGCAAGATACGGCTTCAATATTATATTTGCGGCCATCAAGATATAATAAACATTGGAAAAGATCAAAGCCCCCTACTAGTTTGTCATCACCGAACCACTTACCATTTTCATCACACCCGTGAGGGTCAAACAAGAAGTAGTATCCATCGTGCTTCCATATAGCTACTGAGTTTCCCCTCGCCGTAAATACACCATGAGAATACTCCTTGAAGAAACTTGTGAGAATGCTCTTGAAAGATGGTAACCCGCTACCTAGCTCAGGTTTCAGGTGGCCTAAAAAAGCGAAAAAAAAAACAAACCCAAATAAATTACACTCGTGGCTCTCAAAAGCATAAATCAATGTTATACGCTGATGCAAGCGTCTCTTAATTCCAGCAACCGTGACTGATGATTGCATGATGTAAAAATTAAAATATGCAGAATATGGGCAATCATCATGCAGCCGTCGGTGACAATATTGATTGTAGTAAAACTGATAGCAAAACCTACCGTATAATGGACGCCTAATCTAGTACACGTTGCGATAATTTTTTTGCCTGGCAACCGCGGCTCATCTAATGGCAAGCGATTAACAGTACCTTTTGATAGTCGCCAAGTTGCTATACTAGAGATGGCACTCGAACTTACACATTAAATTATTCTTTGATAATTTAAATTTTTTCTTGAATTCAACTATACAGTTTGGGAATGGTTTTATTTAAAGTAGGTTGTTTGTGAACGTATACAAAACAGCACTAAATTTATATAAAATTGTTCAGCTCTACTCGTATTTTGGTCTACTAATTTTAAAAATAACAGTTCTATACTCGCCAGAATATGCACTATCCATTACATCTGCCTCTATGCAATCGTTCTGCGACACGGAGAACCTGGTCAAACAATCGGCAGCAGCGAGACTCCCGGAAGAAGTCGACTCCTCCGTCTCTTCATCTTCATTCTCCTCCGGGCCCTTGGGTGCATCCAGACTGATGCCCATCTTCTCCAAATGCTCCATAGTGTTTTGATAAAGAACGTCACCACGAACTAGAGTCTAGATATTAAATTTATTATTTATTGTAATATACCTACACATATATCGGAATTTGGAATCTAATTTCTATCGATTTTTTTTGGGTATTTTACGATGCCTTAATTGCGTACAGCCTAACTCGTAGACACTAGGCGTGACAGGTAGATTAGATAACACTTTATTTGTACACCACACCATTGTTACAGTGGAAGTATCATACATTTACATAATTACAGTATTTCATAAAATTGTGATTTGAAATCATATCCTAAGTAATATAAAAAAAAAACAAATTTGTAGCCAAGGAATAGTTTGTTCGATTTTCAAATTTATAATATTTTTTAATTTATGATATTCATGTAATTATCTTGTATAACTATAAGTGTGGCTTAACTAAACAAAAAATATGTATAAAAAGGAATGTTTACCTTAAGTATTGGAAGCCTTAAAAAATGAACGACCAAACAAGACTCGATACTTGGCGTTTGCATCAAGACAACGCCCCTGTACATGGAGCCGGCAAAACTACGGATTATTTGCACCAAGCTAGAACGAAACAGCTGAGACACACTCCTTATGGTCCGGATTTAGCGCCTTGCCCCATGCGACTTTGCACTATTTCCGTATGTAAAAAAACAACTAAATGTACGCAAGTTATCGAGCGATGAGGAGCTTATATGCGTGTTTAGCACCTGGTTTTATATTTCAAATCTGTATTTTTGCTCCTCAATTCGTAATACAGTAGGATAAACCCTTGAGATAAAAATTTGGCAATAAAAACTCACTGCTACCAATTCAGCAGCCAAAAAAGCGCTTTAGTTATTATACCACCATCACTTTCTCATTCAACCTTTCACTCGTGCATTTGTCCGTTCTTCATTCCAGAATCACCAAAGAATTTTCTATTCCCCCTTACCTCATTGATATCTTCGGTAGTCCACTCGTTAGGGTCCACAACATGCGACATCCCCAACGCCATCAACGAACAGGGTGTGGCCTGACGACCCCTATGTTCCTCAGGGAAACGACTGTCCCCTTCGTGGAAACTACCTCTGACTATCCAGCGGCCCGGAGCCACGGCTGTAGGAAAAGTTGCAATTTAGGAAAATTTACCAGAATGATAATCCTGACTGCGCATAAGGATTTTTATGAGAAATCTAAACCTATAAAAAGTGATTTTTAAGTAGGTGGCGACATACATAAACTTATTTACAGTCAACAAGTTGAAAAACGTGTTACGAGTACTTCTTGATAGCTCGTTGGATATTTTTGGAACCTTTAATGGTTTAATAGGTTTAGTAGGTACTAATAGTCGAGTCAACAAGTTGACTCGACTACGTAGGTACTATCAACAAGTTGACTCGACTATTAGTACCTACTATATAACAATGGTGCAATATTCACAACAGGTTGACATGTACCAGTGACATGAGGTTATCTCTAATTGGTCATCAGCTTTCTAGCATGTTCTTTTCATTAGGGTAGAAAAATACATTAATGTAAAAACCATGGATTAGATAAAAATAGCACATACAGCAAAATGTACTTCAGCACCATCTCACGAGGACAAGCTGAAGTACGTACGTAGCTACTGATCCTGCATTACGTAATTAAAGCTCTCGCGTTCTCTCTCACAATTTCTCAATATCTACCGTTGGGCTGCGGTCTGCCAGGCATGTTTACCTAGCCTGGTCGGAGGATCCTCTCTTTTTTTTAGCGACATTACACCCGTTTCTCCTTCAGATATCCAGTAACAAACATGATGCTCCTCAATGACCACGACGGAGATATGGAAGACAAAGAATATCGGAGTATTTGTTCCCAACCCTGCCAAGAGTCGGCCCAATGCACGATGATTCATCTCTAACTCTACTTACGTTTCATCATGTTCACAGCCTCCGGCAACTGCTTCTTCCTCTCCATGACTTGGACATCGGAGATGCTGAACGGTTTCCTCTTGAGATCAGACACGCTTTCTAAGAAATGCTCGCAGAGGCGGTCAATACTTGTAAAATACATTAAGCAGGCTTTTCCACCACCTTGAAGACCCACCTGGAGGAAATGGTTACTAGATAAATTATTCCTGTTACATATACACAGGTGGTTACAGAAAAGTGTGGTCATATTGTCAGGGGTCGTCATATTTTAAAGGGTGGTCATATTTGAAAGTGTGGTCATATTTGAAAGTGTGGTCATATTTGAAAGTGTGGTAATATTTTAAAGGGTGGTCATATTAGAAAGTGTGGTCATACTTTAAAGGGTATTCATCTGGTCATATTTTAAAGTGTGGTCATATTTTAAAGGGTGGTCATATTTTATGGTCGGATAGTAGACCCCGTGAATAGCGGAAAGCTTTAGGAAAATTGATTAAAACTGACAGATTGAACTTGAAAATTGATAAAGCTAATATTCCGTATAAGACAGGGCTGACATGAATGACACTCATCTTCTTAACCTTTGCAAAAAAATTATTTAGTGTCGACTAGCAACCCTAGCCCCGGCTTCGGACGGGTACGAGACATCTTCAACAATATCATCATATTTCAACAAATTTACACAAAATATTAACGAATTATACAACTAAACCTTCCTCATGAATCACTATGTCTATTGGTGAAAACCGCATGAAAATCCGATCAGTAGTTAGACAGACGCATCGGGGGACCTTTGTTTTATAGAATAGAATAGAATAGATTTATTTGCGTTTAAACACGGTTACAAATGAAGATCTTATAACTATGTAACAGTTCAGCATATTT
Organism: Callimorpha dominula; assembly: GCA_949752705.1. Taxonomy (NCBI): domain Eukaryota; kingdom Metazoa; phylum Arthropoda; class Insecta; order Lepidoptera; family Erebidae; genus Callimorpha; species Callimorpha dominula. Next base: position 1,467,389 of record OX457019.1, on the reverse strand, counting down.
AACCATAGCAATGGTTTTGCAAATATTGAATTATTTTATTTTATACTATATCTAAGAATTAGCGGCTATTTATCTTTGCTGTTTTTTTTTTATAACTATAATATTCCTCAAGTGTGTAAAAGCAATTTTCAAGTAAAAATTATTTTAATTTTAATTTAAAATTTCGTAATGGTAGATCTCTTATTGGCTTCGGAATGTGGTTGTATATTCTTATTGGCATCAAGTAACTATTTCTATTGTGAAGAGTGCTTCTACAGAGTTCCATTTCATATCATATGATATGTAGTGATGTAACTGATTATTACAAAATAACAAACCTTTGAAGCCGAAAGGTTGTTGGCGTCTATACCTCAGGTTTTTTTTTTACAGACCACCCAACCCATATTTCAAAAATACTTTTAATAAAATAAAAAAAGAACTGTCATCGGGAGTATGACTCTCGATCCTCAAAGGAGTGCAGTGGATTTGTTGTTAAACTAAGCAATTTGAACCGGCCACTTCTACTTGGTTCTAGAACACGGATAAAAATCAAAAACGGATAAAATATTTGTTTTTATTGTAAATACATTCAAATATTCAGGCATACTAATGCACAGCACTGGGATCGAACCGCGAACCCTGACGTTGCGGTCGAATGTATTGCCGCTGTATCAGAGGTTGTTGAAATATTCGGTTCAGAAAGAGAAAATAAACTTACCCTATGTCCATATCGGTCCGCTGGCCAGGGGTGGTACACGTAGTACCTCTCACCCTCGTTCCAAATAGCCACTTCGAACTCACCAGGAATCTGAGGAAAAAATTAGCTTCGCTGCTAGGGAACTTCAAATTTCGTTTCTTTGTAATATCAACAGATGGCCCTTATTAGTTTTGTACAGATTGAACGTTTACATTCCTATTCCGATAGATGGCTCTTATCAGTTTGACTACAGGATATTGAATAATGTCGCCGCAGAATTTTTCAGTAGTCAATTTAGGCAAGTGGAATTAGAAAAAACGCGTATGTAATTATGCACAGGTTTTAAAACAGTAAAATTTTTTCGTTAGTCGGTCCTGATTTTCATCCCATTTTTGAAACAGTGTCAAATTAAGGTTTTAATGCGAAAAAATGGCCAAAAATCGAGTTTTGTGTAATTTTCTCCTATTATAATTGCGCATATCGAACTTTTTTTATCGTATACGAGTAGGTAGTAGAAATCCTAAAAAATGAAGACTAGTTTGATTATGTTTGGTTTATTACTTGTTTGAATAATGACGAATTATGGACGAAAATCGCAAAAAAAAATAAAAAAATTTGGATTGAATATATGGATATTTGGATAACACCGATTGAAGTATCGACACGGTCTGTGGTTAATTTAGTTACCAGTAAACCCTTGTTTCCAGTTTTCAGCGCAATTCGAAGTTTACCTAGAATTGTACAAATTGAGTGTTACGATGTTGATGTCGCAATGCTGGTTACGAATAGAGACTAAAAATGCTCAAATGTCAAATGCAAAAATGATAAGATACAACCTTAATTAAACCTGTATAGACAAGCTTAGCTATACCTGGAGTAATCCAGAGTCAGATTCCTTGAAGAACTGCGCGATACCTCTGCACAGGTCGTAGACTTTGGGGTCTGTAGACACGATCTTACCCCAGTAAGCGATTTTGCGCTCCTGAGAATATAATGCTATGATTAATTAGATCCTGAGATGTTTTATGAGAATGAGAATATTTATTGTCCATCGCATAATCTAAAAATACTAGGGTAGTAAGAGACTAGGGAGTTAACTCTATCGTCAGAAGTATAAAACATCTCCCAATTGCAGTAGGCACTAACTTAAGTTTCGCATTCTATAATACGGTATTTTACGTGATCAATAGGTATTACATAAACCTTTGAATTGCCTGACGTTTCGACCAGGTTACACTGGCAGTGGTCAAATGCTAACTCACTTGTAAACCGCCGCGTTTACACACTTAGTGTTGTTAGTGAGCATTGACAATAGCGCCCGCTTACCGCCAGTCCAGACGTCGACTTCTACATTGGCTGCAAAGATTCATGAAGTAGTGTTTACCTTATGTGTGAACTCCCGGTCTCGTATCTTGAAGTTTTCCTTAATTTCTCCGAGGGTTAAATGACGAATGGGCCCCCTGCGATCCATCAACGATTCCTGAAATACAATATACGGCAAAAAGTAATAATAATAATTGGACACATCTCACACTCGGCCGTCTGATCCCAAACTAGGCAGAGCCTGTACTATGGTTACCAGACTGCTGATAAACTGCTGATATATATTTCTAAATACATACATATTATAGATAAATTACACCGAGACTCAGAACAAACTCATTACACAATTATTTGTCCTGGGTGGGAATCGAACCCACAACCTCTGGCTCAGCAGTCAGGATCACTAACCACTAGACCAACAAGCCAGTCATAATAAATAAATTTTTCCATATTCAGCATTTAATCTGTCATCCTCGCTAAAAAGTTTGGGCTTATATGCGCCTTTCGTGGTGACTAAGAAATCTTGGCATGTTGTGTTAGTTTTATATTTACGAGCATGAATGTACCAGTGCTTTGTGACTATTGGAATAGTTGGTCAAACTTCTTATCCAATATTGGGCAAGAGTTCGGCTGATCTCTTGCTGAATATTGGATGTACGAAGTTTGGCAAATTGTCCCAGTAGTTAAAGGACCCGTCTCATATGACCAAGTGCTCAAGACTTTAACCAGTTCAGTTATCATTTTTGAAATTTGAGCAAGCAATTGCATCATCTTTAGACGCCACTACCAGCGTAGTGATATCCTTTTTCTGCTGATGATTAGAATTTCCAAAGCTCCGAAGGAAAACTGAATAACTACCTACTTTCTGGTAACATACTAATAACACTAGTGATGTTGGGAGTATTTCAAGGTACCTCGGACAAGCTAGTTGTGTGCTTGTTTGTTATAAAAAAGTCAAGACATAACCACTAATTATGAGACATAGATCCGAAGTAAAGCTCATTTTTTTTATCTACAATTACAAATGAACCAGAGTCTGGAGAATACTCACCCTGTATAAATTATAGCCAACATCCAGGGTTTCATCAACGGTATCTTCGTTCCAAGCCCTGGCTCTGTACTTGTGCAACATGGCTAGAGCAGCCAAACAGCTTGGTATGGCAGTGAAGGTCTTGAATGTCTGGTATCTAGAAGAAAAATATCAATAAGTACAGAAACTACGATTCGCAAAGTCAACATTTTGGAGTATTATACTTAGATGATTTCGAAATGTAATGCTGAAACCACCACCACAAATCGCTGTTTAAAAGGGACAAATTACCAAAGCTTCGTATGCTACCAATCAATCACAGCATCTTCTATTGATTGAATAGAACATCTAGGTCAGGGAGAATCTGGCCATCGTCAATCATATTGCCTTAGTCTGCAGTTGGGCCTTTCAGAATATGCACCATAGTACCCAGTTCTCCACCGCTCAAGTCGTTGGTCCTTTTGGCTAATCTTGGCTTTGACTCGTTTATTCTGAGCCCAAGTTTTACAATAATTATATGAATAGATAGAATAATATGAATACCGGTAGCTAGCCATGTGCCTGGTTCCTCTTAAGATCCACCTCCCCACGTCTAGCTGGTGATATTGAGAGTGAAAATTCTGGTTCGCGACCTCCACTGGACTGTGTAGAATTGTCTCCGACTTCGGAAGGGGAATCATATCGTCGCTGTAGAAACAATGCTGGTTAGTTATATCACAGAATACATAATAGCACAGGTACAGAAGATTCGCTCCGCAAAATCATTAAAATTAAAAGTCACAATTCACTTCGCACAGTGCTAATTACCAACTTACTGTTACATTCATCTAGAATCACCACCAGTTGCGCGTGGACACAGCTTGCGAGCAAGGTGATCCGGTGACGCTACGGAGTTGATGCAGTGAGCGCATATCCATAGAAGTCCAAATTAAGAATATTAATAGCACGAGGCGATGTGGTGTAGGTCGAGCGCCGAGTGGCTCTAATGAACTGTGACCTTAATACCTACCCAAAGTGTGGAATGGACCTGGCCTGTTTGTACACAAAAATTGTAAAACGTCATATATAGCACACATATATAACATTTAAAAGGCAACCTTATTTTAGTAGTTAAGGTTTAAAAATGATTGCAACGGTGGTAGTTGACAATTTCCATAAGTAATGATCTCAAATAGGCTTCTGGTAGACGTAGGTCTATATGGCTTGACAAGACTTATGTAGAAAAAAAATCTGCAAATTCCCTTACCGGCCATAAGTATGTCCATCTATGGTGGGGCTGAAGAGGAAGAAGTCTTCTCCTTTTAGAGACAAGATTTGTTCTGGCGATGGGTTTGGTGGGGCTCTTTCAGGTGAGACAGGCAATGTTAGGGGTGGCTGGTAGCAAACAACATTTGATTATAAGGTATCCTGTAGATCTTGTGTCTTTGCCGCTAAGTTTATGAGAGCATCTTCTCCCGTGGTACTGGCTGGTGTAGATTAACTTTGGTTTGGCTTTGTCAATATGTGAGAGAGATAACCTTCGTCCGTTATACTGGGGTTGTGTACAAGTCCTGGCAAGTCCATTGATTCTCGTTTTGCAAAGTAATTAACTGGATTTGCTATAATTTTAGCTTACGAAATAAATTTTTGATAAAATAAACTTAGTTTAACTTGGATCGCCAAGTTTTGAGTGCTTAAGACTTGCAGTGTGCCATTCTCTGTTTCCAGGTAGATCGCTATGACCAGTAGGTAGCTAGTAATAGGAGTGCGTGTAGGATTGATCCTATGTAGCCTAAGTTTTATTTTAAATCTTTATGTCTAACACTTACGTCTTTAGGTGTTTTCTGGTAGAATTCCCTGACTTTCCTCCTGGGGGTAGCTCGGGAAGTCGCCAAGCTCACCATGCTCAGAGAAGCTAATGGGTACTGGCCCTAGAAGTACCAGGCTTTAAAACATATTTTTCAAATGACTAAACAAATATTTATATATGACATTGTAGCGGGGTAATATTTAGGGTTTTAATAAAACTGCAAATTAACGATGTGGAGACTTGTACTGTGCTTTTGTACAGAAAAAATGGGAGGGGTAAACTTAAACTTAACTCGTAGGTTGCAACTTATGTCAATCCTGCACTTGCTATAGCTAATTGAACAGGCGTGGCGCGAACAGACATACTTACATAGGGGTCGAATCTACCATATTCGGAAAATGACAAACGCTTGCGTAAGTCATTTTGTCAAAATGGTTTCCATACAAGGAGTTTGTTTATGTCATTTATAAGAGTCATTAGTGTCCAGAAAGGGAAGCTTAGGAAAATGATATTTTTGTAAATTACTACAAAAACAAAATTTTTGTGACAAATTTTGCTACTGGGAGCTGAAACTGAGAAAATGCTCTTTTAAACTCCCTTTGAAACAAAAGAAGAATTTTCCAAATCGGTCCAGGCGTCTGAGTAATCGGTGAACATACATAAAAAAATATTTACAATACAATATAGAACCTCCTCCTTTTTCGAAGTCGGTTAAAAAGTTTTAAAGAGTATGCAATAGCCACAAACAACGGCCGATAGCAATAGATAACGCAATACTGGACCCAATAGCAACAGACAATGACATATTTGGGGCCCTAATAGCAACAGACAATGACATACTAGGGGGCCCCAATAGACGCCAATGGAACTAAAGTATTGTGTTGCACATTAGTACCACTATTTACTATATTCCTTAACACCCATATGACTTACCTCATTCTTCTTCTTTTCGATGAGAGCGTTTACATTCATGCTCTGCCATACGGTATCGCAATGTGTAGTCAGAGCCTTTAGATCTAAGGCGTAGGTAGGCTCCCGGATTAAGGGTTCCTTTTGGAATATCTATCAATGGATAAACATATATTATATTACTACCATACTCCACGATTCTACTCTCCACCTGGACACCAGAGTAATCTTATCTAAAAATGGGTTTTTGGCCAGGAGTTTTGTCGTCGACTCTAGTAGTTATAATCATTAATTACATGTACTCAGAATGAGGGGGTGATGTTCAATAAAATCATTATTAAAAATGTCACATCAACTTTGAACAGTATTAGAACACCTAGAATTGCATTATTTTTCAGCTTTATAAAAATACCCTTCACAACTGCAGCGTAAATCTCACGTGAGGTGGAGGAGAGATCGTACTAAATCTCACTAAGGGGAGGAGGGGTGCGAAGGTTTAAATTAAAAAGAAAAATGAAATGGTACAAAATAATGGGCGATACTTACATCAATGCTAGTCAATGTGACTGAAGGTTTTGGGGTCCCTTTCTTAGCAGAGTCCAGATCACCGTAGTTAGAAAGAAAGTCGATGACAAATGCATTGATGCCAGCGTAGCGGAGGAAAGCACCGGCTCCATGTCTAGCCAACACAAAGAAAAAATTAGTGAACTTCTGGTAATTTTCAACTCTCTAGGATGTAATTATGAAGAGGTTAGGAAGGAACAAGAAAAAAAGTAGTGATGTAAATATGAAAAAGACCGAAGCGATTATTCCGAAGTAAAAATCTTAATTCCGATCTTGCAGTTCTTAATTCCGATACTTAGTGTCCCAATAGCAATATCTTTTATAGTAAAAAATACGCATCAACTTGAGATTAAAATTCACAAATATGAAAGAATCACTTTAGATAAACATACAAAGGTTAATTTAGAAGATAGTTATTCTCCATTAGTTAATCTATTTTCCCTACTAAAATAACTCAGTACATAAATATATAAGCATTGCTTACAGCTTATGGGGCTGCCCGTATTCAGTCAGCATATGAGGATCGAAGATATAACAGACAGTCTTCACAGCGCTCTTAGCCTCAGGGTCTGGAGGATGCCCCCAGATCAGGAAGTGCCGGACGTCTCCAATAGACAGGATCAGCATATAAGTAGTGCCTACACGTTTCTCCATTAGGCTGGTGGAGAAATTATTCATCAGTATTTTACTTCTTTTAAAATGTTCAGGATGGAACTTTGCAAAATTATGCTTGTGTATAACCTGGTGGTAAATCTTCTGCTTCTGCTGTTAGTTTATTTTCTATCCCTCAAGAACAATTTTCTGGATGCTACTTACCATTTTTCCTTTACTGTACCCTGACTCGGTCAAGTAGTTAAGGCGTAAAATCGTAACAAACAGACAAACTTACTTACTTTCGCAGTTACCTATACTAATATTATAAAGCTGAAGAGTTTGTTTGGTTGAACGCGCCAATCTCAGTAACTATTGGTTCGAATTCAAAAATTAATTGAGTGTTAGATAATCCATTTACCGAGGAAGGCTAAAGGCTATATAACATCACGCTACAACCAATAGGAGCGGAGCAGGAACAGAAACATCATTAGCGTATCATTAAGGACATCCCAACTTACCTGGTCAGGCTAATGATAATTTTATTATTTCTGAGTTAATTGTCCAGATCCAAGAGAGGTTTTTTTCTAATAAAGGTGTTCCATGGTGATTTAGAAAAACAAAGTTAGACTAAATATGGCTTGTTATGACACAAAAAAAAAATACTGATCAACTAACCTCATAAGGTCAGGACCAGCTTGTATATTGTCAGGGTGCTTCGCCAGCAGACCCTTGTCCACCTCTAACATCTTGACTGTATACTTGGTGTCGTGCAAAAACAAATGTGTCAGAAGCTGGTGCAGTTGGAATTTTGGATTACCTGGGTTGAAAGGGGAAATGTTGAAGACGGGCTAGCAATATCACATCCACTAGGTGTTGCCAATGAAGATTAAAAAGCAATTCTATAAGCACCTATTTAAGCATTAACGAGCCGCAGGCATAAGAACTGTAGGCCGTGAGCATAGGGCATCATGTCTTTTCCTGGAACTGCTAGGCAGAGCTGTTTGCCACCTACTTTTTACTGACAAGGAGCCTATTGTTAATAAATTACATATTTTGTACCTATATAAAAAAACCCTGAAGCAAAAACTAACACCAAGCGACTTTTTTGTTTAACCTTTTAGCTATCGTTGGAGCCCGAACATTTCAGCGCAGGCGGCGCGAGCTGGCAACACTGGCCGAACCAATCAATAGACGCTACCAACTACCAACGCATACACGAAAGGAGCGCCGGCGCATTCATGAATAATATCGCATCATTGACATCATTTTAAATTCACTTGTATTATGCCCAAGTAAATCAGTAAGCAGTTCATATGAAGTTCCTTATGGCACGTTAAACTTCAGATGCTCGGCGGCGGCGGCAGTGGCGAGACGGATAAAAGTGTTAGCGCAACGAAAAATGCTGACCGCGAGTTGTTTTTTATTTACGCCATCTGTGGCAATACGATATATATATATAAATAATTTTTTTCTTTTTAACTCCACACATCTCACACATGGCCGTCTGATCCCAAACTAGGCAGAGCCTTTACTATGGTAACCAGACTGCTGATAAACATACTTATATATTTCTTAATACATACATATTACACCCAGACACAGAACAAATTATTATGCTCATCACACAATTATTTGTCCTGGGTGGGAATCGAACCCACGACCTCTGGCTTAGCAGTCAGGGTCACTAACCACTAGACCAACAGGCCAGTCGTATATATACACGGTACTACTGTAATTGGTTGTATACTACTTATTCTTATATTATAAAGCGGCGGTAGCGTAATGGCTAACGCGTCGGACTTGCGATCAAGTGGTTGCGATTTCGAACCCCACCCAGTGCACTACCGACGTGAACCCACTCCTAACAACGTTTAGCTTAGCTGGAGGGGTTAACAAGAATACTAGTAACGTGTGACCCACGTTACTAGTATTCTTTTTTAACAAAAAAAATATATATATTCGGTGGGGAAACTATCAGATGGCGCATTTTAATTTCAAATTTTTAAAGTATAAAACGGATTCCGTTCAAGAACTGTTCAGGTCCATTCCGCTCCACTGAGACCAAATCTTCCAGTTATAGTACAATTGCTTACCTTTATAGCACTTCAATGAGTGCAAGCACTGCCTATAGTATCTATCACCAGCTTCGATTAATTCATCAACGTCCCTGGACACCAGTTCTGCCGGCGTCTTCTCCTCGAGAAGTGCTCGGCATGCCACGGCTATGCATCCGGTCTGGGCACCTGGATATCACTCAAAGACTCAGGGACCTTTTCCTTGATGACATTTTTTTATTCCCACTCAATTAAGAGTGACCCTATTGCCTTGGAAATTAAATTACGGAAAAATTGGGATAATATTGAAAAGGGAAGGTAGGTAAGAACTAGATCTGGCTGTTGCCGGGAAGTTCAAGATCTCTTACATTCCTATTTACCAGTTCTCCTGTGATCAGTATCAGTGGAACCTGGTCGAAGCGATACGTACCCAAAATCATTCCTTGAATATAATCGAACGGCGTATGCTCGCTTGATTACGTATGACTGTCCCAACCCAGTGATCAACACTTAAGAGTACCTACCAGTTGTTACTCATTTCCAACCCCTACGAATATAATATATAATAATAATAATAATAAATTTATTTTGGATATTAATCCATAAATGTGTAAGTAACAATAATCTTACAACTATGTTAGTTCTACATTACAAACAATAACAATCACAAAAATAATCGTGGGGATGCGCTAATATGCAGCCGCATCCACCTTTGTAAAACTGGAAGGTCCCGTCTCTCAGACAATACTCTCATATAGTGGAGTCACTTGGAAAAGCTATGTAGTTTCCTAAGTAGAAACCCTGTTCTTACGAAGAGCAAAACATAAACCAAAGAGTTTCTTTATTTATTCTTTCATTTAAAAACACTTTTATTAGGACACACATACTCACACACAGAGGTACACACCCAGGCATATACGCACACCAACACACACGTACACATATAAACACGTACACACGCACACGTGCACGCCAACAACCAGAAAATGCTGTAGGCAGGTTTCTCCAGCTCCAGAAATATAATAACAACACCAATTTAAATTTCATGATTTTTTTAACCCCCAAGTCAAAAGGAGGGGTTTTATAACGTGTGTATACTGTATATGTGTATCTATATCTCTGTGTCTGTCATCATAGCTCATATCTGGCATCATAGCTCTTAAGCGGATGGACCAATCAAGATTTAGTTTTATTTAAAGGTTACTTCATCTAGTGTTTTTAGTTATAATTTAAGGAAATATATATAAATATAGCTCTTTTTTAATGAATTTTAAATTTAACGTGTGTATCTGTGTGTCTGTGCATCTGCGTCTATATGTGTATCGGTGTGTCTGTGTATCGGTGTGTCTGTACTCTGTGTATCGGTGTGTCTGTGTATCGGTGTGTCTGTGTATCGGTGTGTCTGTGTATCGGTGTGTCTGTGTATCGGTGTGTCTGTGTATCTGTGTGGATGTGTGTCTGTATTTGAGTGGTTTTGTAACTGTGTGTCTGTGTGTCATCATAGCTCCTCAATGGGTGGACTGATTTTAGTTTAGTTTTATTTTAAATTGACTTTACCTAGAGTGTTAATTATAATTTAAAAAAATTTCTTCAGCTGTTTGAAGATCAAGTGTTACTGTTGAAGGGATTTTTTCTTGGGTATTTTTAAGTTTTTAATTTATACTTGCTGGTGGATTAACGCCATATAAAAAGGAAAAGGGTTGCCATACCGCAGGCAGTTGACGAGTATCTCTTAGAGTTGCATCCGACGCTACCTTGTAGAATCATTTTATTTTTCTCAACTGGAGTGAAGTTGTGCCAGATCTGTGTTAAAAAAAATGTATGATAAAGTTGAGTTTTTAAAGCTATGGTTATTAAAATTATTCCAGTGGCCTTAATTAGCCTAAAAATTATGGTGAATATACACGCTTTAGTGAGGCAAATTTGCGTGTGCTGCCTGAAATATTCGTGGTCACTTCATCTCTTGATGAAGGACCTCTCTCAAGCCCAAAACTCGTCGGGCTTCTCCGAAATACACCAGCGAGTACAACCGTATGTAAGTATTTAGTTAAGTTCCTATAAAATAATGTTTGACAAGAAGTGTTGCGATCGCCAAATTAAGACGGTGGTACCATCTATTAACGAGTAGCAGAACTAAATTGCGATGCACGGCCCCATATTTAACCAAAAACGAGGCTAGGATTCCAGAGGGGTTTGGGAGTTATCGGAAAAGTTCACGAACTTCCTATAGGATAAGGTCACTGGTATAAAAAGACCCCGGTATCCGGTTTGAGTCGAGTTCTAGTGCGAGTGAACAAGTGCGATAATAAGCGCATATTAGTTATAATTATTGGTAACTGTGACTATTGAGTTTACTGTAAATTATTTAAATATCTATTTCGTAACAAATTGGTGTACATCTAATTCCGAACCCCTGCTTGTAACAATAGTTCACATTTCAAATAATCGCAGCAGACGAAAATTATCTGATATATTTTGCCATCCTAATTTATTGGCAAAATAAATGCCTTTATGTTATATTTTGTATAAAATTACTCGTGACATTTTGTCAGAAGATCGCAGGGATCGCCTAGGTTATATATTTTTGGAAAATTCCAAACAATTTAAACGTAAAGCTATTATCTGTCTGATGACGAATAATCCCACTAATATTATAAATGTGAAACTTGCGATGGATGGATGTTTGTTACTCTTTCACGCAAAAACCACTGAACAGATTGCGATGAAACTTGGTATGTAGATAGCTGGGGACCTGGATTAACGCATAGGGTTTTTAGGATCGGAACTTAGGCGGGTGAAACTGCGGGGCGCTGCTAATAATACATATGACAGACAACGGTTGCGGTGAACCGCGTAAATGACATGAAAAACTGCCTATACTCTTTCTTTAGGAGAACTGAATAAGGCTAAATACGAAAGAGGTCACACAAAAGAAGACTGAGAAGATAGCTCCAGGAGTATAAAAGTCGGTTCACACCGAGAAGCAACGCGACGATGTTAGAGGCACCGCGCACCGCTCGAGATAGCAACATAGGACATCACAAAAACGTATACAGTTCAATGAGTACGCGAAGCTGTAGTCACCACTTTTGCGTACTCACTAGACCTTTTACTGTAGTAAATAAGTTCTATATTGTATTGCCATCTTAATAAGTGCGCGTCGCGTCGTGTTATTATATATATTCTTCACGCAATTTTAATTCAAGGATTTTGATATCCAGACTCCACATTTCTTTAACTAGCAAACTCACTTTCTTAAGCTTACTGAATTCCGGCAATTGCTGCATCATCTCCTCTAAAGGAATTCTGATTTTCTTTGGTGGCTTACGGCGTCTCCTCTTGTAGGGGGGAACCCAATGACGAGTTGTCACTTCTGGATAATCTATTATCTGAAAAAGAATAGGTTTTGGATTAAAATAAGGCTGGTCAAGTCTCGACTACTATTAGTTAGTTAATAATATACCTACATACCTATAATTTTCAGGAATTATACATTTTCCTCAAATTTTACTTTCACTTCTACATTACTTAAGTTCGGCCTGGACTTTAAATGGCGATAGCAAAATAGCAATAGCCAATTTGACTTACAAGTAATGTGACCTTGACCTTCTCACATACTGTTAATTGTTTGTTCAAACATTAACTAATGTCCAGGCTGATAAAGTACATCAATTATTCATTTGAAAGTTACAAATTGGTTATTTGTTGATGAATACTTTACAAAATGTAAATAGGAGGCACCAGGGGTATCAACTTTTACGACTTCGTTTTTTTCTTTTTACTATTTCTACCTAAATTAGGAATAATGACTATCGTGCCCCTACTAGATTTTACACTGAAATAATATAAAAAAAATATTTTGGCCTATAATATTCATATTACATATCCTTTTTGCCTCCGGACGTCGTTAATTCAGCCTTTCAAGAATCACCCTTTAGTTGTATAACATTCGGAGTGTTGTTGTTATTATTTATTACTAAAATTGTAATATTAGTAAGCCACTTCAGGAATCAAAATACATATGTTACGTGTTCGTTTTTTAAACGTTTTAAAAATAAAAGACACCGTCCATACACCCATCCAACTATTCATCTATCCATCCATCTATTTACAATCTCAATACTCACCACAGGCGGTGGTTTTTGTGGCGGCGGTGGTGGATGCCAGGGTTTTGTCACAATGCGTACTTTGGTGACCTCGGGCCATCGTCTCTTGAAACGTTGTTTTCTTAGCATTGCTCGATATTCTACTTCCCTGGAGAAAGATTAAATATATCATATGCCTTTAATGAGAACACTTCACTGGCTTGGTAACTCACCATAGGTATGCAGGCTAAAGGTCATCACAGACTATACCGTCACGGTAACGGCACGGCTCCAACCCATCAATAAAGTTGTCATTCAAATCTGAGCATTAAAACGTGGTCGTAGAATATATTTCATAATGTCAATATGAAAAACCCGATGGCGGGCGTTTTAAAGCTCGAATTTGAATGACTACTTAATTGCTGGGGTGGAGCCGTGACGGTATAGTGTGTGATGAGCTTAATACATCTGTTTTCGCCCGTGGCTCACGCAGTACTGACTCCACAGTGAGCACGAGACAATGATAGAACTATGATTTATTTCTACCCTATATATTTTACAAATACTGTAACACTCCATAGCCTGGTTCTTGGCATAAAATACTGGAATAGTTTTACTCTGAATTTAATATTTTTTTGGTAAGGAAAAGTAAAGTCCCCTAATATGTGGCTATTTAAGTATGATAGGGACGGTATCTGCCTTCATCATCAGACGCCTGCGAGAAATGCAAATGTTAAGATGGATAGCAAAAGTGCGTAAACGTGCCTAAAGAAGTTCAAAAATGTTCGTAGTTTATACACCTAATAATTAAAAAATTATCGAGATATTTTGAGTCGTTATATTGAAATACCTCTTATCTCTGTGAATGTCTAAGTATATCGGTATCCAAATTAAGGCAAGGTTAACTTTGATTGGCATCCATTTACATGGTCAAATATAATAGTATTTTTCTTACTCTTTAAGTAATTCAGAAGCAGTTTTTTCTGGCAATTCGTCTATAGACTCCTGTTCTAACGGAGTCTTCTTCGCTTTCTTCTCCTCATTTTCTTTTGGTGGTGGGAGGGGTGGAGATGGTGGTTGTGGTGCATCGCCACCGGCGGCATGAGTTCTTACAAAAAATAAAAAAACTTTTAAATAAACTCAGATCAACATTTATTCCTAAACGATCAAGTAGTTCGGCTGGCTTTCGTTAGGTGTTAAAAAAAAGAAAAGAAAAAAAAAATACTCAGCTCCATCTAACGGATGGCTGGAGAGAGGGCACGGAGCCCTCACCTTCCGGATGATGCAGGTGCTTTCCGGACACGGTTGTTTCAAAAAGGACCTGTGTCGGATCGGCCGGGAGCCGACGTCTCGGTGCCACCGTTGTGGTGACTACCTCGAGGACACGGCGCTTCACACGCTGGCTGAATGCCCAGCCTGGGCTAGTCGGCGCTGTGATCTCGTCGTGACAGTTGGTACGCTCCCAATCGTGTTTCTGGCCATGGTTCGGAGCGAGAGCGCATGGAATGCCGTCGCCTTTTTCTGCGAGGAGATGATGTCCGCAAAGGAGGCGGCGGCGGGAGAGAGAGTGGAATACGACTCTCTCTACAAGCAGCAGACGCACCGGGCGCCGGAGGGCATTTAATGATCTCCGGCCATCTTAGGAAGCGGCCTGCGGACTGCGAACTTTTGGGGAAGTCGTCGTCCGAACAGATACAGGCCCTAGAGGCAACGCGCAGAATTCCGCGCGCTCTCAGAGGAGTGCGGTCGACGGGTGATGGTCGCACCGGGTGACGGGATCCGTCTAGGTCGAGACGGGTCAATAACTATCGGGGGTTGCGGAAGAATGCAATGGCAATTCTCGCTCAACGATCATGGGCAAGTAGCACCGGGGTGGTTTTTAGTCCGTAAGAGTCCGATAGACCCCTTCGCCAACCAAGGGCGGAGGACATCCATGAGGATCTTCCACCTGGGCACCCTAACGGAAACAAACCGAACGGAAACAAGATGGCCGGCTTTTTAGATTCTAATAAATATACAACTTTTGTTATCAAAAGAAGAGATAAAAATATCCAGCAACTATCCGTTATCCGGCCTAGCCGGACTAAATTTAATATCCAGCCAGATGAAGGATAGTTAGCAAGTATCCGGCTGGATACCGGATATTAAATTTATATACTTTATTTAAACCATGCGGCTACTAACAAATATAATCGCCATATTTTCATTTACACTATTTTTGTTCTGTATAGAAGCCCAGCTTTGGAAAGAAGACTTACTACGGCTGCGTGCATCTTTTATATTAATTCTAACAAAGTTAATTTCGGGTATTGTTTTTTTCTTGATCGTGAGACAGGTTACTAGTGTTTTCATTTGCTACCTCATTAAAGCAATTGCAGACGATGTCTTAAGTTTCGATATATTCGACTGTCTCCTCATCTCTACCTATTTTAGCCGGTGTTGAAAATTAACCATTTCTGGAGCACTTATCTCAGGACATTTTTATTAGTTCCTATAGGATTGTGTGTCAAGATCATTCAGCTTTAAGAATCCCCGTAGTATGGCTTAAATCTTGCGTTTAACAATTAGACTGAGTTAAGGACTTGGAATGCTGGAGCTGACATCTGCTAGAATGGAGACCGTGATTAAGCAAACGTAGTGTAAGGCCTCCGGCGGCACGATGAACCAACGAATTGAAGAAGGTGGCTGGCAACGGATGGATGCGATCTGCCCAAGACCGGTATAGTTGGCGCTCCTTGGGGGAGGCCTTCGTTCAGCAATGGACGGCGATAGGCTGTTGATGCTGGAGTGGGAATGCCTTTCTACTTTCCACTTTTCATCACACACGTTTCATCTTTATCTAATTTTTTAAACACTAGATGAAAACCCGGCTTCGCTCGGGTGAAATGCGACACTCAAGATGGCATTCGAGTGGATACTCAACAATAGATGGCACCCCGCGGGTTAAAGTTCCGGAACAGTATTTTCTTTTTTGTTTCGCAAAAGTACTCTATTTCTAAAAGACGCATGCTCTGATTGAAATGCAAGTGATGCGATAAAGAATACTTAGTGGAGAAAAAGTACAGGTCTCAAGTTCATTCAATAGATTTCTAGAACTTAAGACTAGGTAAGTAGTACATACCAGTTTTTTACAACATTTTTGGGTGAATTTACGAAAATTTGCCACCGGCGAAGTGGTGTTAGTACCGTGTGTATGTACCATGTGTAGTTATTAACAAAATTAGGAGTAAAGAATCACTATAAACTTACTTTTTACTCGCCATTGATTACGAAAACTAAATCCACAGTTTTCGTTGATTGTTTTATAACTTAAATGTAATAGGACATTAGTCAGGAAAGGTAAAAGGTTTTGTTTTTTCTGTGAAAGAATAAAAAAGGTATATATTTAGTACGACATAACAATATTTTATGTATAAAATTATGTAGGTAGGGGAATTAAGGCGCTCAATAGGTAAATACATACTTTTAAATCGTGGAAATGTCAGGCAATTCAAAGGTACATTTTAATTATATAGGTATCATGGACCGTGAAAAATTAAAAGTTGAAGTATTTAGAGTACCTAATTATATCTTCAAGGTCGTAATAGAAGTTGAACAGAGTCGGTAATATTTGTAATATTTTCGTCAAAAAAAAATTAGTGTAGTTTTTTTTTCAATAGTGAATTTGCACTGCTTTTCATCGTGATGTTAAAGGATAAGCCAATAGTTGCGAATTTAGCATGCAAGCGCAATAAGATTCGCAGAACCGATGATTAATTAAGTCAACCGAACACAAAATCGAGCATGCAGGATGACAGCAGGCCGGTGATCGATTTTCTTTGCTGTTTAGGGACTTCCAATAAGTTCGTAATCATGAGGAAACTTTGTAAGATAGGATATTATCTATATTATTATCTTGCTGGTGTGGATCCGCATATAATCAGCAACTCAGGCATAGCAATTACCAGTTATTCAGTCTTTGAGACTTCCTTCCCCCTTCTCTTCTGTGTCGGCCCTTAACACCTTTCAACGGAGTTACAACACCACTCAACATGAATAATACCAATATGTAGGTAGAGGTAACTACGCAAATTCATACCTAGTCCGTACCTAACCCTCATATGAAAAGGCACGGCTGGTTTATACAAGTGCTACTATATTAGTAGATAGATACCATAGTGTTTGGTCTGAACATGTATTGTTTGGTCTGAACATGTATACATGTATGCTCAAACATTACATAAAAAGCGTACACTTAGTCCTTTTCAAAGTGACTGTTAGTCTTTTACGTCAATAACATTAACTAGTCCATGGATCAAAACAGGACCTTTGTTACTTTAACGGTCTCTATGAACACAAAAAAATATAGTTTTTACCAAAGAATTTTAAGAATACTATACCCAGAGGGCATACAACGCCCTGAGAGTTCAATATAATTTTCTTTTATGGTGTTGATGGGGCTGTCATGGCGCTGTAGCGCATCGGGCATGTTTGCAAAGGCATATACCGACGGCTTTGATGCTGCGATTCGTAAACGGTGTACCTCCATGCTTAGACGTCTGCACGACAGCCCCAACAGAATACTGAAGATAATTGCCGAGCTGTTTTACTTCACTGGCCACCCAATCTGTACTACAATTATAATACTAACACTCGTCTTAAGGAAAATTGTTACTAGCAAAATAGTAAGTTTGAAAATAAAAAATATTATTATTATATTATTATTATTTATACGTTACCTGTATCGATTTTTTTTATTTTTTGTATTTTTTAACAACAACACATTATTCGCCACATTTTACCATGTGCATGGATTGATTGTTTTTTTTTCTTTAGATTATTTTTCTATAATAGTCAATTTTTGGCTGCGTAATATTATGCCAGTTTTAAAATATTACGTTATAAAATGATATTTTTATACTTCTGTTTGTGACTGATACTAGTTTTATTAGTTTATTTAAAGAAGATAGTACGCAAATAATATAAAATATTTTTTATTTTAATCACGATTTGTTCATGACAAATTGAGCATAAACTAAACGCAAGTCACCTGATATTTTTTCAATGTTGCTATGGCAAAAACTTACCCGAGAATAATCGTAACTTTATTTGATGTTAGTTTGTAGGATTCAGTCAAATCGTTCAGTTAACTACTGTATGACTCTGACTGAATGAAAACAAAACTTGGTAAAACACAAGAAATCATGTTATAAAAAATGGTGACATATAAACGATTCTAGAACCGGTATCTTAGATTTTTTAAATAAAAGCCTATTAAGTTTTTCAAAAGAAATGATTACAAAACAGTAGTAAATTTTTACACAATAAGGAGAAAAAGGGTAAAATGTAATAATATTTTTATTGAATTTTTATAACATGTACCACGATAGAATATATATAATATGTACCTTCAAATATCCTTAGATAAAGTTAAAATTAATATATCAGTATCAACTTTATTATAAAGAAACCACATTATTATTGATTAATTTATTTTAAATTAGAAATCCCATCACATCACATATATGTCTGTAGCGCCTCACTGATTTTCGGGAAAAAATATATACAATGTAAGAACACTCCACCAATAAATTTACAAAAAAACTTTGTACTTTCAGCTAGTTGGTTGACTTTTGACAGTGACTGTCACAAATTTTGTTCGTAATTTTATACGGAATATAATTTTGTAAATAATTGTTATTATACTTAAATAAACATGTCGGAAAACAAGGAAGTGGCTAAAACTAACGTCGACCCTGAGCTGGACGATTTATTGAACAGTGAGTTGGTTGTTTTTTCTAAAATTTAATCATGGTCATATTACACAACATTCACTAACCTCTGTGTTTAAAAATGTAAATACTTAATTGATTAATTCTTTTGAAGGATATGAGCCATGACGCGTATGCATGAATTATTGACTAAATTCGGGTTTAAATTTTTGACATGCTATTTTAAAGTAAGCTTATCAGGACAATATAAGCACAGGAAGCAGGCTTTTACAGCCTAATAAGGCTGTAAGCCCTAGATTCTTGGGCCTGCTTTAAAAAAAATACTACAATTTTGAAATGTCGACTTTCACTCACCTAAGCATAAGTTTGTCAATAAGTTTAAATAATTTACAATACAGTACCTATCAAGTATCTCAATATCATAATTTAACTACACATCAACTTTTAGAATTGTGCTTGTACACAATATGTAATCTGAATTATAAATATGTAAATTAAATCAGTAACAAGCTGCCAATAGACTGATGATGTTATTTGTTCTGAACAACAAAAATTGTTCAATTCATCATGTTTTATAATTTAATCATTTACACAGGAATTAACTTGATCAATAGGTATTAAATACATACATACCTTTGAATTGCCAATATATTTTTTTTTTACGTGACAACGTAATTCGATGGAGCCGGCTGCACGCACGAAAAAACATGACTCATGCAGCGTTACCTCGCTCTGAGGCGTTGTAGCCTGATGCTCATTAAATATGAGCATCAGGCTATGTTCATTATTTATTGTATTAATTTCATTTGTCACTGTAATTTACAGTGTTTGGACACAATTTGTTTTAATGTTTATATGAAATAGAAAAACTTTGTAGTTGAGTATTGGTCTAAGAGCCCGTGAACCCCAGACCTTCGTTATTTTATAAAAGCTGAAAGTTTGTCAGCGCATGCTCCCAACACAGGTAAGAACGATGGACCATTATGATGTTTGGGTTGCCCTGGCTTGGGCAGGTAAACGGTACTAAAGGTGTGTAAAATACCGATCTAACTTCATCAAATAATAAAGTGCGATTTTTTGGTATTATCTTCAAAATATTTCTAATAATCACATTATTCATTACCAGACACTTAACATCCTGGCAACCCCTTGCCAGACATCCTTAATGTTCATGAAATTATAATTTTACTTACATTTTGTTTTGTTTTGTTTTTTTTTTGTTTAAAAAAGACAACTTCCGCATTAGGAATATTCCTGTGTCGCGGGGGGCTTCACAAACATTTAAACAACATACACAAAGAACACCCAGACTCGGGACAACTATTTGTGGATCACACAAATTTTTGTCCCGTGTGGAATTCGAACCCACAACACTCGGCGTGGCGTAGTGGCGAGGTGACCACTTAAACCATGCGCCATCCGTGCAGTAAATGATGTTTCCTCATTAGCCAGACGTTTTTTTTTTTTATAGGGGCCAAACGAGCACACGGGTCACCTGATGGTAAATGACTACCACCGCCCATGGGCACCTGTAACTCAAGAGTCACAAGTGCGTTGCCGCCCTTTAAGGTGGAAGTAGGGGAAGAGGGGGAGCGGGCGGAGAGTGGGAATAGGAGAGAGATTACAGGGGAGGAAAGGACGGGAATAGGGGAGAGGGAAGGGTTAGGGCCCCCGGTAACCTCACTCACGCAGCGAAAAGCAATGCAAGCATTGTTTCACTGCCGGTTTTGAGTCGAGCCGGAAGAATGATGTCATTATATTTTAGGTTATGTTTTTTTCGCAATTTTAAAATTAATTCACATTTAAATAACAACTGCGCAGTGAGGAATCGCGGTAGACTTAACTCGCCATCTCACTCGCACCTACCCATATATATACTGCCTCGCGCCTACAGCTATCCTACATGCTTGTCTGGCAAGGGGTTGGAAGTTTCAAAAATGTCTGGCTAATGAGGAAACATCATTGACTTATTACTCAAGTATTATATATAAAAATCAGCTTTTATACTATAACGTAAGTAAAATTATAATTTCATGAACATTAAGGGTGTCTGGCTAGGGGTTGCCAGGATGTTAAGTGTCTGGCAATGAATAATGTGATTTTTAATAATATTCTAAAGATAATACCAAAATATCGCACTTTATTATTTAATGAAGTTAGATCGGTATTTTACACACCTTTAGTACCGTTTAAGTGCCAAAGCCAGGGCAACCCAAACTTCATAATGGTCCATCGTTCTTACCCGTGTTGGGAGCATGCACTGACAAACTTTCAGCTTTTATAAAATAACGAAGGTCTGGGGTTCACGGGCTCTTACTCTATATCTTTTATCAGTTCACGTCTTTAAGTTATTTTTCTATCCTTCATGAACATAATTTTTTTCTGACTGAATGGTACCCAACGAGCTTTTCTTTACCATGCTACCGGTGGAGCATGTACAATAATTTTTCTACATTAACCATGTTTCAACAGTTACTGTTTAAAACTCATTGTTTTCTTATTGAGAACTTGGAGTTGTTAAAATTCATTAGCATATTGTTGAATGTATAATGATTCTGCACTTGTCGATTCATGAATTTAGTAAAGGTATTTTTATGCAGCTTATACAACATTATGACGATAATCTTAACAAAAGAGGGACCTTTTAATACATGTGATAACTCCCACGGGCACTTCACCAATTGGGGTAGGCGCCTTTGCTCAAAATAAATTATTAAATTATTTCGCAGTGTCACAATCAAATAACTTAAAATACTGTAAAAATTGTCGTCCAGTTTTATTTTAACGTTTTTAATTTAGATTATAATTGTTAAATAAAAAAATATAAGTTAAAAAGTGTTCCACACATACAGTTGGTCACAGGTAGTCACATTTGTCGACCTCCCTCCCCCCCTCCCTTGTGTGAGGTCGCATATTTTGCAATTTTACACCCAGAACTGAAATTAGCAGTTCTAAATTTTTTTTTAATAAATTTGTAGTAGCTTATGTATTCTTTCGTTTACTGATAATGTTTTGTGTTTAATACTTTAGATTTTAACATGTGACGTCACGAAGTTTATGACCCCCCCACCCCTTGTCACACAATATTACATCTCGTTGACCCCCCCCCCCCTTAACCTTCATCTGTTAGACTTGTAAAAACGGATCATATGAGCCCAAATTCGAGGTGTTTACTAGTAGCCAGCCACTGAAGAGTTTCGTTATTCACCTCCTGGCCCTGTCATCAAATCAGCTCCAAGATACCAAATTATAGTATTATCATCTGCACAATCTTGTACACTGTTAGCAGATGGATTTTCCACCTAGTAATTAGGTACTTATTAGGCTGCATGTGTAACATTTAGGTAAATACAACTTATAGTGACTTTTCATTATTTAGAACTTTTTTTTTTTTTTTTTTTAATTTATACTTTATGCACAAAATGTGTCAAAGGTGGACTTCATTCTCCCAGTCGACCTTTGAGCGATGCAGAGACACAACAAGGTAGATGCACAGAGATTGAGAGATATTTATTTTAAATTAAATATAATATTATTTTAGTACCAGTATTTTCTGGAACAGTTAACATTTATAATACCTTGTTAAAGTAAACCTCCTTTTTTAATTTGTATTATTATTTAATAATTCCAGGTGCCCTCCAGGATATGACAACGAATGCCGAGGGGGATAAACCTGAAGGTTCTGACGAGGTCCCACAGAACATGTGGAGTGAAGAGTTTATCAAGGAAGCTGCTGCACAATTCGAGAGCAATATGTCTGCTATACTCAGCAATTTTAGTGGAGTTCCTGGTGAGTTATCTCATGTTCTAGGATATAACATGAGACAAGCTATATTGCAATATATTCGATAGTAGCAAGGGTAAGGCTTGTGAAACGGTGTGGTAATTAATTATTTTACTTGGTTTTTCAGAGGAGCAAATCACACAAGAACAGATTGCGCAGACATTCTCCAAAATGGCAGGTATGAATGTCGTCACCCTATTTTAAATGGTTTTATTTATCTTTCCTTGTTTGTCTTGTGCGGGTCGAGTTTAGTAATTGAAATTTGTTGTGTGTAAATTTTAGAAGATAGACATATAGCTTGGCTGTATTGTATTATATATTACTAGCAGCGCCCCGCGGTTTCACCCGCGTAAGTCCCGAGCCCGTGGGAATATCGGGATAAAAAGTAGCCTATATGTTAATCCAGGTCTCCAGCTATCTACATACCAAGTTTCATCGCAATCAAGACACCTAAATCACTGTATCCATTGGTCATAACCATATAAAATTCTGTTCTGTTCAGTTCTTTTGGAGTTTATCGCGTTCAGACAGTCTGAAAAACAGATGATGTGGTGGAGGACTTTATTTTATACTATGTAGTGATTTCTCTTCTTCCACAGAGGCAGCTGCTCACGTCTTAAAACCTGAGGGTTCTACAGAAGAACCAACAGTGACCACTGACAATCCAGTTGTACAGGAGAAAATTGATGAGGTACTTTATCTTCTTTCATAACTGCATACCTACGTCAACTTAAGTCTCATTTTTACCTTTCTGATCTGAAGACCTATAACCCTGTCCTTGAAGTGTTCGAAGTGCTCAGGGAAACAGTTATTTTTTTCGGAATAGGGAATATGCATGTATTTTTTTTTATCTTTTATTGACTTGTTCCATCATTCTACCCTAATAAAAATATATATAACCTTGGCAATATTCAAATTAATTTTTAAAATAACATTGAAAACATCGATAAAATTTGATCTGTTTGAACGCCGCCATATTTCGCGGGCCTTGGATGACGTCACGTTCCACGCTCAGTGTTTGTTCCATAAACTTACTTGAAGTGTTACAGTAATTTTATACCGATTTCTAGTTGTAATTACTATTTATTGTAATTAATAGACGATGGATAAAGTTAAAAAACCATTTTATAGGTATTGCCTTGTCCCTAAGTGTAAAAACACTACAAAATAATACTTAAAGTAAAATACGAAAACAATGGTGTACATTAATGAGAAGAGATGAAGTATCTTCAATATCGTGTTTATATTGTTGTGAAGATCACTTTAATATAAGCATATTACAATTTAATTGCTAGTATACTGTGAATTAGTCAGCAATTACAATTTAATTGCTAGTATACTGTGAATTAGTCAGCAGTAATTTATGTTTATTTTAAATATCAAGCAGAAGGCA
Source organism: Callimorpha dominula (assembly GCA_949752705.1). NCBI lineage: Eukaryota > Metazoa > Arthropoda > Insecta > Lepidoptera > Erebidae > Callimorpha > Callimorpha dominula. The sequence continues at coordinate 1,443,477 of OX457019.1, read as the reverse complement.
ACTTGCTTGTCTACTTAAACTAGGTAACAAAAGTCCAATAAAACTTCATGAATATAACTAACTATGCATATCTTACCTATCCTTTAAATTATAATATAACAAGTATTATAATAATTAACTTTCGGCTTTCACTCCTCTAACCTCAGCGGACGTAAAATCTGGATTTGATGTATAATATATATAGTCATCAGGAATGCACCTATTTTCGGTAGATTATCCGATTGTGCTTTGACAAAATTACATTCAGTCATATTCCTAGATGATTTCTAACATCACTAGAATGCTTAAATTGCACTAGCTAAGAGCAAAAACCACAGGAACACCTATCTTTCTCCGTGACACTACGAATATAGGCGCCGATAAATGACAGAACGTGGAATGTCACGTCATGTTTTGTTTCGACCAAAAGCGTTTTGCAAAGTTGAATTTCTCGCCTTTATTTTGCATATTTTAATTAATATTTTTTTTGCAATTAAACACGAACTAAATAAGAAAATAATTGTTTAGGCATAGTATCTGGACAATAAAGATTCAAGGGAAAATTAATCAAGTAAATTTAAACAACATGCATACTCCCTATTAAAGGTACCCTGTTGTTTATATGGAATAATTAAACTGGGAATTAAAAAAAATTAAACGAGCAGACGTGTCACCTGATAGTAAATAACTACCGCCGCCCATAGCCGCTAGAACGTCCGCTTTGACAGTTCGAAACCAGACACCACGTCCACCAATTTGGGGGGGGGGGATTTCGCGAAATCGCGCGGAAATCGCGCGGACCACTGTGCGGAATTGGTAACAAAAACCTCTCCTATCAGCTATCTATAACAGCTACAGCCAAGATAAAAATACTGGCAACTAGCTAGACGTTTATAGATGAAAGTTATCTATTTCTAAATTCAAATAAATACTTATAAGATTCTTATAAGAAGGTTTATTGTGAGGTCTCGAGAAAAAAAAAACAAAAAATTCTATAAAATGGTTTCGTAAGCCTAAAATATCATATTTTTTACCAATAAAGCATTTAAAAACAAAACTAGACTCATTTCCCTAAATTATGATACTAATATCTTGATATATAATTATTTCTCAGTAGCTTTAAAAAATACATCTTTATAGGTCGACTATTCGCGGCCCTGAATAGCGCGGAAATGTGCCGGCAACTTGGTAACAAAAACCTTTTTATAGCTAAAATAATAATATCTAGAGAGTAGATAAAAATACTGAAAAATAGCTAGACGTTTATAGAAAGAAGTTATCTATTTCAAAATTCGATAGTGATAATTTAAAATACTTCAAAGGAGGTTTGTTATGAATTCCTACTAAAAAAAAACAAACTTTCACTTAATTTGTTTTATAGGCATAAAATATCATACTTTTTAAAAACAAAACACTATAAAAACAAAACTAGATTCATTTCCCTTTAATATGATGCTAATTTAGACATATATAATTATAATCTAATTGGAATTTATTCTAATTAGAAAATTCTGAATTTCGAATTTTGCCTATTTCTAGACCATCGTAATCGTTATAGGGGGCTGTAGTCAAATTACAAGAACGTAAAATCCTAATTAATGTTTATTTAAAATATTAATACTAACCACTCATCCTAATTACCAGATAAAATATATTAAAATATATGATATAACATACAAAAACATTACGATAAACCGGCGAACAAAGGCGAAGTTTTAATTGAAATAATATACCAAAAAAGTTTTATCACATCTAAACACATCATAACAAACTTTGGATTCATAAAAAGTTTACATATACTAAAAGAATGATTCATAAGGATAATTTTGATATATAATACTAATACAGAAGAACAATAAATACATTATTACTTACATTTTAAAAGCAGAGCTCACACACAAAAATAACACAAAAAACCAACAAAACTTTCACCACTTTCACCGCAATTCACTGACTTTTGAAAAATTTCTGAGAATTTAATGGCGTCTCTTACCATAGATTAAAAGGAACCAAACGACGCGGTATTTCATAGAGAAGAGATTAGTATAACATTGTTAAAAGAGGCGCAAAGGATATGTTGACTAAAAATCGATTATAGCGTGCGAGTCGCTTCGCGCCAAAAATTTTTCGGGCCTCATTTGTTTGGGCGTATATATACGCCCGGACGTTTGACGGTTTGACAATTCGGGCGTATAAGTACGCCCGGACGTTTGAGCGGATAAGCACCTGTAACTCGAGTCACAAGTGCGTTGCTGGTCTTTAATGTGAGAATAGGGGAAGGGAGGGAAAAGGGGGAAGATGGGGTGAGGAAAGGGTTTGGGCCTCCGGTAACTCACTCGCTTAACTGCCAGTTTTCTATGAGGCCGTGGTATCACTCCGGTCGAGCCGTCCCATACCTGCCGAAGCATGGCTCTCCCACTAGATAGAAATACCTTTTCGGTATGTACTTCTGGTAATGTGTAAAAAATCCTGGTGATCGGTTGAGTAGTCACACATTCGGTCAGACAAACATTCAAATTTATCATATTAGACGGGATTATTAGTATTTAACACCAAGATCGCAAGTTAATATAATCTTGTATTATTTTCTTCCACTTATTTACCCAACCTAGTCACAAATAGTGCGTAAAATAGCTGGAACCTAATGGGAGTTCATAACCACAAGTGACACGACTGGTGTAAGAATTGTTTATAGCCATTAACTAAAAAAGTAAAAAAAAGATTTCCACTATCTACTCCCTACCTCCTGACTCCATCATCAGACTATTGTTACCAAGCCCAATCAGTTGGACTGGTCAAAACGAATCATATGAGCCCCAACTCGATGGGTCTACTAGTAGCCACTGAAGAGTACCACTATCCACCTCCGTTATCCATCATCAGATCAACTCCAAGATTTATTTCAATTATTAGTTATATAAAAGTCAAGCTAATAAAAGCGTGTTATAAATAACTTTATTTCAGGTCTCGGCAGCCATCTCACAGACTCTCAAGAACTTGAACACCAACTCAGAAACCTTACAAACGCCATTCTCGGACACGGATCTTGCCAATATGTTCGCCAACTTCAATGTCGGAGAAGGCGGTCAGGTAAGTGATAACCTAACTCCACATTCACTCTAACATCTTCTAGAAGTTTCTAGAACTGAGAACAAAAGTAATTTCCTATTAAATAATACTTTGATAGAGATTAATTTTAAAGAAATCTGGTTTATTAAAGTAACTTTTAAACTTTCGCATTTTGATAAAAGACCGACCAGGTTGCACTGGCTGTGGTCAGAATCATTCTGTGACCATGGCCGGTGCAAATTGGTGGAAACGTCAGGCAAATCAAAAGTGTGCAATACGTATGTGATTGCGTTAATTCCCGTACATGTACATAATTATATTATAGGTACAGTAAATTAAATATATATAAGTACATAGAAAACATTTAAGCAAATAGGTTAAGGTTCCGTTCCTCAAAAGGAAAAAAGTAACAGTGATAACTAACACTTTGTCGTCCGTGTGTCAAGACCATTTTCATCAGGACCCCATGTAGGCATCAAGTTGACATAAACATCGAATACATGTCGGCGGTCCCTTGAAGCTGTAAAAAAAATCATGCTTCTAAGTCAGCGCCATTAAAAAGTGTAGGGGGCCGGGTCACCTGATGGTAAATGACTACCGCCGCCCATGGGCATCTGCAACTCACCTTGTTCTATAACCATTGCATGGTCTACTTTAGAAGAATTTATGGGAAACATCTTAATAAAAACTATCCAGTCATTATGATGCTTCGATTCTATTAAGAAACACATCATCTTCGTCATCTTCCGCGCCCTTTCCCAACTATACTCAATATACTCAATACTCAATACATTTATTGCGTTCCATAATGTGATACAGATGTCAAGCTTATAATTAGGTTACAATTATGGACCCTGTCGGGCACAGCACAATGTTAGAAGAGAGGAAGAGTTTGTTACAATTATTATTATTAGTGCCTAGACAAAGTTTATACACAATTGTAAATAATAATAAAATTATTCTATATTGTGTCAATATGGTATTAAATTTCATTCACACAGGTATATATACATTCAAAAATCATATTAATTTGTTTTTAATAGTATTTCTAATTTAGTTAATATTAATTAAAATTCAATATTAATTAAAATTTATTTTAAATGTCATTTACATATTTATGCACAAAAATAAGTTGAGGTTTTTACAATAGAAAAATACTGAAGTTTAGTATCTTCTTATAGATTAGATGACAGCCGTTTAAAATTTGTTATATTAGTAGTAAAAGTAATTGAATTATTGTTTATTACAACAACTACTACTACAAACACAACAATTACTAAACATTTATTTAGTAATTGTTCTTAATTATTGCACTATGATTATAGCGAATTTGGTTATATTGTTATATATTTATTATATAGGGTAATTATTATAGTATTATGTGTTTTTTACTGTGAAGGTAATTACTTATTTAATTTATTATTATAAGTAGGTCATATTTTATTTATTTATTTACTTATTGCACTTGATATAGGTTTGGCTTGACTATGTTATCTTATATTATTTTATAATGTGAAGATTTAATACTATTTAAGCAGCTACCTTAGGTTATTTTTCCTTTTCTTCCATATATTCTTTTACAGTGTAGTAACTAATTTGAGGGTCGGCTTTCAGTCTAAATACGAAACGACTGCCACCAGACCTCCACAACCCAAGTACTACGCGATATCGAAGTTCTGTAGTTAGACCAGGTTGTCGGACTTTTTAGGGCTCCAACTACCCGTAACGAATGCCACAGATGTTTGTATGGCACCCGGGACCGACGGTTTAACGTGCTCTCCGAGGCACGGAGGGGTCTCAATGTGTTGAGAATGGTCACCCATCCTAAGACTGACCTGGCTTGTATTACTTAACCTTATAATGTGCTAATCTACTCAGTTACCACTTAGCCACGAGCCCTAAACATACCAAGACATATTTAAAATTAACAGTATTATATAATTTGTTTCCAGGATGGCAACATGTTTGTACCTTTCATGCAAGGCATGATGCAATCCCTGTTGTCCAAGGAAGTCCTGTACCCATCTCTGAAAGAGCTCGTAGATAAATACCCCACTTGGCTAGCAGACAACAAGGGGAAGATTGACCAGGCAGAGTATGAGAGGTAAGAGATCACAGCATAATAAATGTCTAACAAGTTGCGCCATATAACCATTCTTAACTTACATTTACTAATATTCTAAAGGCGAAAGTTTGCGAGGATAATAAATAATAATAAGTAATAACTCCACACATCTCACACACGGCCGTCTGATCCCAAACTAGGCAGAGCCTGTCCTATGGTAACCAGACTGCTGATAAACATACTTATATATTTCTAAATACATACATATTATAGATAAATTACACCCAGACACGGAACAAATGATCGTGCTCATCACACAATTATTTGTCCTGGGTGGGAATCGAACCCACGACCTCTGACTCAGTAGTCAGGGTCACTAACCACTAGACCAACAGGCCAACCACACATATTGTGTGTTCTGTGTCTATATAAATATGGTCTTTAATTGTACAGATTCGAGAAGCAGCAACAGCTAATGCACCAGGTGTGCAGTGAGCTGGAACCGGAGCAGGAGTCAGATCCTGATGACGTCAAGCGAAAGAGATTCGAGACTGTATTGGATCTTATGCAAAAGGTAACCAACACTCCAAAGTATCGAAGCTACCAAAAAAGCGATACTATGGAAACTGTACCGCAGTGGGCGGGGCTTAAATACTGTACCAGGCATAGCGCTTATTATATTTTTCCGTGCTGTTCAAGTAGTGTGCGTGTCTCACTGGAAGCGTTCACTGTTTTTTTTTATATTTATTGAGTTTTTACTTTTTTTAATCTGAAGATGTTATAAGTGATCGCCGTGATATGAGCATGCTTGATATGGGGAGAAATAGGGTGAGATCTGCACTACAAAGAGAAGATCTTCTGAACGGTGTAAGTGATCATGTTCCTCAGGCCATGGGCCCACGATTGATGTATGGAAGTTATATATACAATAATCAGCATGAAAACTTTTATTGCGTGATTCGGGATCAGAAGCTACGAATTAATTTCTCTTATTTACGTTAGATGGCGCCGGTTATATCGCCACTATGGAACTATAAAACTCATCTATCAATTTTCTCTTTTCTCAGATGCAAGACTTAGGCCAGCCCCCTACCGAGCTAGTGGGGGATATCGGAGCCCCTCCCCAAGGGTTTGTGGTCCCCCCTCAAGGAGACGCGTCACAGTGTAGCGTTATGTAGTGATATCGTTTGTATTTGTAGTGATTTGTATTGTATTGTTAAGAGCATCACGCTTGCAGGGGATCAAGCAACAGCGCTTGATAAAGACTGATTGATTGGATTGAACAGATTTTGAATGATATGATGGAATCACTTTAAAAGAAAATTATCGGGTGTTTATTAAAAATGCTTTGGCCATTTAGAACTTTAATAACATTTATTTAGAGTAGAATTTTGTATATGCAATTAAATACCTTATATGTAACAAGGAGGATATTCAGTTTAAGGTAATTGTTCGCACATACCGCTCCTCCAAATCAACCAATTTGATTGGACGAAAGATCAAATTAAAGAGTGGTTCCAGCGAGGGTTCTTACACCAAAACGAACTGCCTACCTCAATGAGAATGAGAGAAAGAAAGCTGTGAGAACATAAGAATTGTACAGGAGGAAGTTGCATTTGAGTATAACTTGAGAAGTGTGAAAGTGAGGTGATTTTTAATGCTTGATAACAAATTGGGCATCAGTAAGTACCTTTATTAAAAAAAAAAATATTATCGGTTGGATAGAACGACCGGACACACTGGTAATTGATTTCATATTTGTTTTTAATATATAATTATTTAAAAAACCAATTAATAATATTTTTTAATTTATTGACCGCATTTTATGTTTTTGACCTATCTGTCCAATATGACCCTATTGACCTACCATTAGGTCAATAGGGTCATATTGGTTAACTATTAAATACTATAGGGTCATATTAACTATAAAACTATAGTGTCATATTAAATACTAAACTAATTGGCCTAATTAAATTTTATTGACCTAATAACACCGCTGACCTTATGAGACCATGTTGACCAATTAGAGAATACTAACCAATTCTGATTAGGTACTTAGGTCTTAACTTGACTTAATCTTTTTGACAAAATCAGACCTTTTTGAACTAATAAAACTAAAAAACGTTTTGACCTTAAGAGGTTTTTTTTCTGACCTAATTAAGTCTCTGTGACCTTAAGAGAACTTTTGACTTAATTAGATTTTATTGACCTAATTATATCTTTTTAAGTACTGGCATACGGTGTTAGTTTATTAAAAGAATATTTGTTTTGAAGATTTTTAATATTAGAGAAATACTATGGCGCTTCAATTCAGATCGATTTAACTTTTTTTGACCTGATTGGCCTCATTCAATGGCTCTAATGGGCCTAATGAGAATTTATGTGACAATTTTGTATTATTTCAACTATTCGAAATAATAATGCATTTAAAATACCAACATAAATCTCAAAACTGTTGAGTTCCACTCCAAACTTTTATGTTTGACACTAAATGTGTTTCATGAGTTGAGCTCTAATTTTTAGAATGAAATAAAATTTTTTTTGTATGAGTCAACTCATACAAAAAATGTATTTTTGACACATTTAATTTTGCCAAAGTACATTTTTTGTATGAGAAAAACTCTATCGCATGAGTACATATCCTATGAGTTCAACTCAGACAAAAACTTACCCAAGTTGTACCTACTAATGGACATTTTATGTACTGAGCTGTTCGAAATTAGGTCTTTGTGTATGGAAACCAGTACTAAAGTACACACATATCATTTGAATCAATTATACATAACATGGAAATAACCTTTTATTTATAGACGCCATTTAATTTTATTAATCATTAATATCTTACCAGTATTTATGAAATAATGTTACATTTATCTGTTAACTGCTGATCCCAATAAGTATGGCTTACTTAAAAACAAAAATGACATTGGGAATAGTATAATTGGTGGTTTGTTATGAAAAGGTGCAATATATTATGGTGGATCGGTATTTTGTTATTAAAAATAATAGGAGGATCGGCAGCATTTAGCCTAAAAAGTTTGTTTGTTGTAACAATGATAGATATATATATTACTATGCATTTTATTTAAAATCCTCGGAACAGAACCCTATATAACGTATGCACATAATTCACAAAATATTGCAATACGCGAGGATGGTAAACCACACATTTTGCAGTATTGTAAGTGGTGTTGCCACATAAATAAAGGCCATCAGGGACGGTGTGAAAATAATAATAATTGTACAAACTTAATATATCAAAGTCCGCTTAGGTACTGCGTGTTATTAGAGGGTTAAAAGATGAAGATATGGCAACACTAACAACCTTTGTCATGGATTACGTCCAATTGTAAGTAAAATGTATTGCTTTTTTCTTGTTAGTTCTATAAATAAGTTTATATGTTTTTGGTGTACGGTAAAATGTACGGAAAAGAATTTGGATTGAATGAGATAATGTAAAATTGAAAATTACTTTTAGTTCTACGTTATTTTTTTATCGTTAGAAATAGTTTATTAGTCCATAAATGTCCAATTGATCCAAAAACGCCCAATTCATCCAAAAATGACCCATACAGTCTTGAATGCCTCGTGTGCCTTATAAAGTTACTACTATCTTATATGTGACAATTTATTTCTAATTATCGCCCCAATTGTATGTCCTAAATGCCCCATTAATGTGTCCTTAAATTAAAGTGTAAAGATTAATGAAATTAAAACATCCAAATTTTTGTGATAATTACAATTATTATTTACATATGATTTGATCATTTTTCGAAATGCTTGACCTAAATAACGAACATTTTACATATATTTAATGCGAAGAAAATCTTCTAATTTTATTATTACATTAATTATTGATTTTATTCATACTTTAGAGTATTGTAGCTAAAGTATATTGATAATATATCTCATTCATTCTAATTCTGATCGAATCTAAGTGCACAAAAGTGTAAGACATACCTTATTTTAGTATACCTACTACAACTTTAAATCTACTTAGAATTTGCCGAACCCCTCATCTGCTTAAAGGGTTTCAAATTTACGGCGTACTAAAAATAAGGTTGTATATCATAGCAGCAGCTCTCAATGTATATCTACCAACTACAAAAGTGTGGGTAGTTAGAAAATAATTTACACTTGATGTGTATACTACGCACCCTGGAAATAAGCGTGATGATATTTAATTTGTGTATTATTTGTTTGATTATTCTTATTAGGTAGTTGTTCCTTATTAATAAAAGTCGGTTACCAATTTTGTTTTTTTTTTATCGCCAAATCAACAGCTCGTATTTATTTCATTAAAAACTAGAGGTTGGTGGAGCGCCAATATATTTATAAAATGCATACATAATCGCACCATAATATATTTCGTTATATTATTAATTTCATAGTCTTTATGTAAACCACATTCTGTTTGTCGAATGCAATTAGTGCTGGTACTGCTGTAATATTGCCAATGTACTCGACGATCTCAAGAGATGGCGTTAGCAGTCTTCAAATAATGTAACCGCGCTGCTCCTGATTGGTGCAAGAAAAAACGGACATACCCTGCTCTCATCGCTTTTCGGGAAGAAGACGCCTTTAATATAAAATTTTTGTTTCGCCACGGACTTCAGTTATATTTCTCGTGAAAAGAAGCTGATTTTCCGTTAGTCCTATAGCCGTGTAGTGTTTGGACTCGCTTGTAACCTTTACAAGGTGTATGTGGAGTGCTCTAGTCTTCGATCGTGACCGGCCGGTCAATACCTTACAAGAGACCGTAGAAACCTCGCCGCTGCTCGCTGCCTTCTGGAGGATCGGGACTTGGTCGGTGTTGCAGGTTAGTGCTGGCTTAATTGTTTTGATCGATAGAAGTGGTTTACTTCCCTACACCTCGTACGCTAACCGTTGAGCAATCACACCCTGGTCGGGCTATTTACACGCCTGACCATATAATTTGGTCCTTACGAGCCGGATAGGCCAGTGATTCACGTAAATATTGGTGAATTTACTTTCATATCATAAAAAAGATTCACGTAATTCTAGTGAATTCTTGCCGCCATTTTTCCTCGCTCACAGATTTACGTAAAATTGGTAAATTCTGTGTTTAAAACGCACGAGAACTACGTAATTATTGGTAGACTCGTACTTAAATATAATTAATTGTTAGATTTGGTGAATTACGTATTAATTGGTAATAATATCCATTATACTCAATTTAGTTGAACTTATTCATACCTACCCACTTATTTACCGCTCCACCACTGTACTTTACGCTAAGTCATTTTAAGATTTAAATTTAATTTGTGTTTTTACACTAACTAGGTAGATATACCTATCACTTTGTAGTTGTATTGTGATATTATTTTATAAACATGACGGAAAGTGAATCAAGTCGCGAAGTCATGTTGGTTATGTTGAATCAAAAGAAAGAATTATTATTTCAACGTATTAATCGTATGTACACATCGTCGAAAGGTATAATTTCTTTCGATTCATCAACGCGAGCTAACGAGAATTTTCTGGCTGAAACGGAGATAATAGATGATTTACGCGATAAATTTGAGTCCATTGTTGATAAAATAAATAATATAAATTTGTTATCAAAGATTACGGTCAATCCCGAGTATTCTTGCCTCGATTCATTTGATGATTTATACTCGAGAGTTAAACGCGTTAGAAATAAAATATTAACCACTTCTAAGGTGCGTTCACTCGAGACCAGTAGCTCGATCAAGTCCGTAGTGAAATTAGAACCTTTAGTAATTCCGAGTTTTGACGGACGCCCTGAAAACTGGAATACCTTTTATCAGTCTTTTAAAGCTAATATTCATTTGAATCAACAGCTTTCTGACTCGCAACGTGTACAGTATCTAATTTCTAAACTCACCCACGACGCACTAAAATTCACTTCCGGTATTATTCCGTCAGGTGAAACATATAAAATACTGTGGGATAGTTTGGTTAAGAAATACCACGACAAACGCTCATTAGGTACATATTATCTCAATAATATACTGGACTTAAAAACTTGCTCGCACACTGCGAACGCGCTCGATACCTTTGTTAGTAAATACTCCGCTTCGATATCAGCTCTAAAAGAATTAGGCATAACTGATCTAACTGATTTTATTTTTCTTCAATGCGCTTTGAGAAGGATGGATCCTCAAACCATCCAAGCCTTTGAACTTTCGATTCGGGATGTGGAAGTGCCTACGACACAACAGCTTATCGCTTTTATACAAGATCAGGCTAAGATTTTGGAGCGCTCAAACCCGCGAAATTCGTCATATACGAAACCCGCTGCTGTTGTTACGTCGCCCTCACGCGACCGGCGCGTTCATCACACCTCCAAATCTTTTGTCGCCAGTGAGTCCGCTAATAATGCAAATACTCTCACATATTCGGCGCCCGCAGCAGTTACCGCGAATTGTTGTTTGTGTAGTGGTAACCATCGACATTTATATGATTGCGCTCAGTTTAAAAATATGCGAGACGCAAGGGCTCGATATGAGTTTATTAAATCGAAGTACGGTTGCGTTAATTGTTTAAGCACTTTACATAAACTTCCGGATTGTAAGAGTACGTCAGTCTGTTTCTGTAATAAAAGACACCATAGGTTATTGCATTTTGATAGTAATAATTCGCAATCGCATGCGGCTATGGTAAATACCGCCGTCGCGTACTCGCCGCCGCCCGCTCATCGAGCGACCGTTACTTCGCCCGCGCCTTCTCATCGCGCTCACACGACTTCGTCATGCATTCGAGGGCCCCCGCTTGCTACAGAACCAGTTACACATACACAGTCTTACACTTCTTGTCATAAGGGTGATATACTTTTGTCAACCGCTCAGGTATACGCGCGCTCTAAGGGTAGCGCTGGTATCAAATCTGTAGTTAGGTGTTTGATAGATAATGGCTCGCAGAATAATCTTATAACATCTGCTTGTTCTAGTTTATTAAATTTACCGATAATACCGTTGAATAATTCCTATGTTAAAGGTGTTGGTTCCGCTTCAAGTCCGATAATCGGTTATGTTCATGTAGACATTGAATCCCGTATTTATCCGGATCAGAAATACACTATACATGCGCTTGTTGTAGAATGCATTACGGATCAATTGCCTTCGAAATTTATCGATTGTGATCGCGACCTAGATTTTCGTAACCTTCCGCTCGCTGACTTAAGCTGGAATATTCCGGGAAAGATTGATTTATTGTTAGGTGCCCAGCTATTCCCATTTATATACTTAGGAAATATGGTCGAGTGTGGGCCGCGCGCACCGTGTGCTTTATCTACAACATTTGGTTACGTACTTATGGGAGATTACCCGCGTAAACATATTTTACCTACTGCCGCGTCTTTTTCTGCGTTAGCGCTTAATGATATAGTGCAAAAGTTCTGGGAACTTGAAGAAGTACCCATGAAACGCTTGTTGTCACCAGAGGAGACAGATTGCGAAAATATTTTCACGGCTACCGTGACCCGTGACGACGTAGGTCGTTATACAGTTGCATTACCGTTCTGTAGGGACCCTTCGGAATTAGGTAATTCGCACGCTACCGCTTATCGCCGTTTCGTTTCACTCGAGCGTAAGCTCCGTCAGGCACCGATAGTGCGCGAAAATTATAACAAGGTTATTCAGGATTATATTGATAACAATTACCTCAGTCCTGTTAAAGAATCTGAGCTGTCCTCTGATGGTTATTATATACCGCATCACGCAGTAGTCCGACCTGATAAACCGATGCCGCGCATCGTATTGGACGCGAGTGCTAAAACGCATACAGGACTTTCGCTTAACGATATATTACATATTGGACCCAATTTACAGGCCGATCTGTTTTTATTATTGTTAGGTTTTAGATTATTTCCTATTGCAATGAACGCTGATATAAAACAATATTATTTACGGATTGGTGTACCAGTAGACCAACATAAATACCTACGCATTTTATTTAGATTCAACGAATCGGAAAAAATTCGAACTTATGCCTTTAATAGGCAACCTTTCGGTCTCAAGTCAAGCCCTTACATAGCTATGCGCACTGTGCGACAGCTGGCTACTGACATGAGTCCGCTCTATCCTGATGCCGCGAAAGTGGCCGAGACCTGTCTGTATATGGACGATTTGGTTCTTTCTATTGCAAATGAGGATACTGCCACGCAATTAGCTCACAACTTGATTAAGTTTTTCAAATCGGGTGACTTTGACTTAGTGAAGTGGTCTAGCAATTCACCAGTGCTACTTGACTCGCTTCCCGACACGCACCGCAAGTCGCTTGATTTTGATGTTGACAATAATGTCTCTAAGGTCTTAGGTCTCTCATGGGAACCATGTGAAGATAATTTTCATTTCACATGCGCCGCAATTAATGAAAGGTGCACCAAGAGAAACATACTCTCGATGGTTGCACGACTATTTGACGTGCTCGGATTGGTCACGCCTGTGATTCTCTATGCCAAGTTGTTAATTAAGGAACTGTGGCTCAGCAAGTGTGATTGGGACGATCCTGCACCGGAGCACATACGCACCCGTTTTTTCGCTCTTGCGCAAGAACTTCAAATGCTTGACACTTTAAGGATTCCACGTCATGTAGGCGTCGAAGTTGGTTGTGAATTACGTCTTGTTGCTTTTTGTGATGCTAGCATGAATGGTCTGGGATGTGTCATTTATGCCCATTGTACCTACCCGTCTGGCATTCAAACTCGCATTCTTTGCGCTAAATCAAAGGTTTCGCCAACAAAAATCACTACGCTCGCTCGCTTAGAATTATGCGCTATTTTACTTATGTCAAAATTAATAAAAACTGTGCGAGACACATATGCAACACGTATGACCATTGCCGGGATATACGCATTTTCTGATTCCACTATTGCTTTATCATGGGTTCATTCTTCACCACATCGTTGGTCAGTTTTCGTCGGTAATCGAGTCGCTCAGTGCCAAGAAAACTTGGACTCTAAACATTTTTATCATATTGCCGGAGCTAGTAATCCAAGTGATTGTCTTTCGCGTGGTATGCTTCCATCGCAACTTTTGACCCACGATTTGTGGTGGAAAGGTCCTCCGTGGATTCGCAGCTCATCTGAGAAGTGGCCGATTAAGCCATTCTCGCTTAATAATTGCTCTGTCTTGCCTGAACTCAAGGCAAATGTGTTGGCTGCCATTACTCACACAGAGCCGCCGTTGCTGTGTACGTTAGCACAACGTGTTTCTTCTTGGAAAAAGTTGCTACGTATCACCGCATATGTATTAAAATTCGCAAGACCTAAAGTTAAGGTCGAACCTCGTTCTATAGCAGGGTTGACAAGTGCTGAGAATGCGTTAATTCTCGCCGTTCAATCTGTGCACTTCTGTGAAGATATCAAATTGATCAAGGCTGATAAATTACCTTCAAAAAAGCTGCAAAGCCTTTTCGTCTTCTTAGACAAACAAGGGATTTTACGCATTGGAGGAAGACTTTCTGGATCAATGCTTCCTTTCGAAGCTAAACATCCGGTTCTTCTCCCTAAACGCGATCATGTCGTTGACTTAATAATACAGCATTTTCATGTTGTTAATTGTCACACCGGACCTGGACTTCTTATGTCTATTATACGACAACGCTACTGGATCTTGGATGCCAGGACTGTTATCAGGTCCAAGTTGCGAAAGTGCAACACTTGCTTTAAATGCAACCCAACGCATCCAACGCCTATAATGGCTGATCTTCCTGATTACCGTGTTTCAGAGGCCAAGGCATTTTGTCACACTGGTGTAGATTACGCTGGTCCGATAAGGACAATCCTTTCTCGCCGCAGAGGTCAACATGCGCAAAAGGCGTACATCGTTCTTTTTGTTTGCATGGTCACACGTAGTCTACATATTGAAGTGACCAGTGATTTAACTACTGAAAACTTTCTAGCCGCTTTTAAACGCTTTATTTCCCGTCGAGGACCAGTTTCATGTCTCTATTCCGATAATGGATCTACTTTCATCGGTGCGAAGGCACATTTAGATGAGCTGTATAGTTTTTTATTGAACTCTAGCTTCAAAAACGCGCTGTCGAATGAGTTGCTCTCTCGACGCATAGAGTGGAAGATGATTCCCCCAAGATCACCAAATTTTGGTGGGATGTGGGAAGGGAATATAAAGAGCATGAAAACGCATTTATATAGAGTAATAGGAAGTCAGTTACTTACATACGAAGAACTGCAAACTGTTCTTACTCAGATAGAGTGTATTCTTAACTCTCGTCCATTGAGCGTATTATCGTCAGACCCTTATCCTGAGGTGTTAACTCCCGCGCATTTTTTGATGTCTACTCCGTTGCAATATTTACCCGCTGCTGATTTGTCAGATCAACGATTGAGTCTGTTAGAACGTAAAAAGTTGTTAGATAGTATGGTCCAATCCTTTTGGAAGAAATGGCACTTAGAGTATTTGCACACGTTGCAAGTTAGGCAAAAATGGGCTACTCCCGACAAACCGGTAGAAATCGGAACTGTTGTTCTTCTTGAGCAGGAGAATTCTCCACCGTTGCATTGGCCGTTAGGAGTAATTACGGACGTGTTCAGAGGCTCTGATAACGTTGTACGCGTGGCGATAGTTAAAACGCAAACTGGAATTTACAAACGCGCTGTAACTAAATTATATCCTATTCCTACACAATAAATTCAACTTAGTTTAAACCTTATTTTTTAGTTTAGGCCGCTATATTTATCATATTTATTATTTAATCGCGTAATGCATGTGTTACTCTCGGTCAGTTAGAGAATTCGCGTGTTTTGAAACATCTTGTGATGTTCCAAGGCGGGGTGCATGGTGGAGCGCCAATATATTTATAAAATGCATACATAATCGCACCATAATATATTTCGTTATATTATTAATTTCATAGTCTTTATGTAAACCACATTCTGTTTGTCGAATGCAATTAGTGCTGGTACTGCTGTAATATTGCCAATGTACTCGACGATCTCAAGAGATGGCGTTAGCAGTCTTCAAATAATGTAACCGCGCTGCTCCTGATTGGTGCAAGAAAAAACGGACATACCCTGCTCTCATCGCTTTTCGGGAAGAAGACGCCTTTAATATAAAATTTTTGTTCCGCCACGGACTTCAGTTATATTTCTCGTGAAAAGAAGCTGATTTTCCGTTAGTCCTATAGCCGTGTAGTGTTTGGACTCGCTTGTAACCTTTACAAGGTGTATGTGGAGTGCTCTAGTCTTCGATCGTGACCGGCCGGTCAATACCTTACAAGAGACCGTAGAAACCTCGCCGCTGCTCGCTGCCTTCTGGAGGATCGGGACTTGGTCGGTGTTGCAGGTTAGTGCTGGCTTAATTGTTTTGATCGATAGAAGTGGTTTACTTCCCTACACCTCGTACGCTAACCGTTGAGCAATCACACCCTGGTCGGGCTATTTACACGCCTGACCAGAGGTGACCAGCGGTTTCACCCGCTAAAAACATTTGGGTGAATCCCACTATTTCCATTATGTATTTCCATTGATGGAAATACTGGGACAGAGTCTCCCACTATTTCCATTGCGGGCAAAAACGCTGCATTGCCTCTTATTACGGCGTGCACATGGAAACTATATTTACATATTTCCTCGATAAATAAAACCTCTTTTGAACATATTGAGTGACAGCTGTCATTATTATTATAGTTCTATGAATGCACTATTGCGTTATTGATGCATTGACTGAATAATAATAAAGTAATCTTATTCATGGAGTTTATAAAAAGTGGGAAGGGTGTTGTATTATTGCATATGGGATATGATACTAAGCACATAGTCTATAAAAATAAAAATACTTTATGGAAATGCAAGAAACGCCATAAAACTAAATGCCGAGGGTCGCTAACAGTATCCCTAGTAAGTTCCCAGCACTTTACGTGGAATAAGGTTTTACTACCGTTTTTCTTTCCGGGTACCTACTAGCGGTTTTTTTGCCGCAATGGAAATAATGGGATATAATTTGTATAAAACGCTTGTCCCACTTTTTCCATTTTGATGACTAATTTTATGAAATAAAGGTATTAAATTTGATATGCAAAATGCCCATGTTGGTGGAGAGAAATAAAAAATTCTAAGTGGTTCAGCCCATCTTCGCTAGATGGCACTGTATTTGGCCTAATGTGTAGTCGTTACACTATTAAAACATTTATAATATTATAAAAATCATTTTATTTACATAAACAAGTTTAGAAATAAAGTTATAAATGAAATACCTAAACACAACACTTTATATAGAACAAAAAAATATATGGGCATTACTAAGTAATGCAAACATTTTAAGATGAGTCGTTTTTTCCCAGCGTAGCGACTGCCAGTTAAACCGTCTTTAATGAGATACTTGCTCACTCCCACGCCATATATTGATAAATATTCGTCCCAGTCTATTGTTTCTACGTCAAAATTGAATATTTCTTTGTCAGTAGGAGACAGAGCGTCGAAGAGCGCTGCCAAGTTGTTATCTTCGAACTCCCAATCGTTGAGAGCGAAATACGACAGAGCTTTCGATAACTTAAACATCTTCGTGTAGAGTTTTACGAATCTGCAATAAAATATATTATTATACAATATAATTATTAATTATATATATTTTTGTCAGCGTTTGCGCGTGGCTTCGCTTGCGTTTATTTACATTTTGTTGATCAAAGAGTAAGAAAACCTTCAATAATCTTAATTCTTAAAAGAAGAGTTTAACTCACCTTCTCTCCTTTCCAAGAATCCAGCAAACCCCGTCGACGATATAAGCTGGTATCAAATGCAGAAGCCAGCTTAAAATACAGAAGAGGACAAGGTTCTGGGTGTCTATACAATAATTGTACCAGACGATAGCTGGAGTACTACACTCTATTGGCATACGTGCGAACCCTTTCACAAAATGGCCTAGAAAGAGAAAACAGGAGATTTTAAATAAGACCGAACAGGGAAGATGAATTAGTTTTAAATTTTTTTATGAAATTACAAGGAATGACGTCTTGCCTTACTTATTGTCAAATCATTCACTTCTAAAGTTGATTTCATGATTTTTTGTAATTATCAATTATTTTTATCATATTGATACCCAATTAACCCTTATGTCAAATCTGAGCTTTGCTTTCTAATAAACTCAGGTGGGAAGGAATAGTGTGTCACTTCACTGCCAGTCCCGGTGTGAGGTGTACCTGTGCGGGTTTCTACGCCAAAAAATAGTCTCAGAAATTGTTTTGAAAATGTGCGCGTCCAATGCCTTTTTATGATGAGAATAACAAAAATATCATACCCCAAGTTGATTCATTCCTTGCCGAAGTCAACACAGTATAAACCTTGGCCTTCTTATCGCCATTGACACTTCTTCTAGCGGTCTCGTACCCAGCTACTATCGTAGCGTTGTTGGAATAGTCCACGGGTATCGTGCCAATCTTAGTGTCATTGTTGGCAAAGACCACGTGCATGAGACCCACACCGAGGCCTAGTGCGATCTAAAAGATAATAACAATATTCTGGCATATATAATACAGAGCTATCGAGACCTCAAATAAGCATAGCTTGTACTGTGGTTTCGAGAGCATGGATAGACATACTTAGTACATATATTACATACATAGAAACATAAAGGCCAATTCAAATACTCATGGAAGGAATCGAAGACGCGACGTCGGAGGTTGCAGTCGAATGCACCACTGCTGCGTTACATAGTTCGTTAAGGGCGTAAGCAGTTTTATTATTTCAATATATATATTTGAAGACCGCGGTAGGGCACTGCGATTTTTTTCTTTTGGTGATAAGGATCACCAGAAGTCTACAGGAAGGTCGCCAACTCACAAATTACGCCACCTTGACCATCGTTGTCGCACCGATTAGTACAATTATGTACCTACAACTTTGCAAAATCAACTGTTGAATCGCAGCATGCCAGGCGTGGTCACCTTGCTTGGTCGGCGGATACTTCCTTTGTGTCCACCCGTTTGAAGATTAGAGGTGCTTTTTTGGGAAGATTGGTTGACCTTACTTTAGTTATAATCATACATAAGTTACACCAGATGATCCGTAGAGGCTAGAAGGGTCTACCCATCCTGGACTTGGTTCACGAATCGCAACCATCACTGGAAACAAATTGATTTTTTTATTTCATAGTAGCCGTTCCTCACAGTTTCACAAGCGTTTATAGTCACTGCTCCGCTCCTTACAGTCGTAGTGTGATGATAATTAGCCTCATTCCTCGAAAATTAGACCTCGATTCGATGAAATTCTAAAATATGTTTCCACATCTAAATGACAGTTCGTGCGATTATTAGCACATTCAATCTCTTAGCAAGCTGCAGCTGTATTATGTTGGAGCCATTTAAAAAAAAACATACATAAAATAAAAAGTAATCAAAAATGAGAGGTATCGTTATTACTATTAGCTGTTGCAGCAAGGTGTAGTCAAATTTTAGAAGTGTTATGTGTAGCCCACAAATAGTTGATGTAGCATGAAAAAAAATTAGACATTTGTAGAATAATCTTGACATATACAATTAATCTTGTTTATACAAGTTTTAATTTTTTCTCACTTAGTTTCATCAAATATAAACCCACTTTGACTAACTTAGTAGATTTTGTTGAAAATACCCTAACTGATATTGGTAATGGCAGTGCGATTGATGCAATATATAGTGATTTATGCAAAGCTTTTGATAAAGTGGATCATAATAATAATATAATAATTAATTAATTAATTTATAGTTGGTACATATTATTATAGATCGTATACAACATTAATTAGCCTAAAATATATGGACGCCTGTACTACGGTAAACCTGTGCCACAGGCGGTAAGTGCACTTACAGACTTTTACTACATTATATAATTACTAGCAGCGCCTTGCGGTTTCACCCGCGTAAGTCCTGATCCAGTGAGAATATAGATAAAAGAAAAGAAGATAAAAAGTAGCCTATATGTTAATCCAGGTCTCCAGCTACCTACATACCAAGTTTCATCGCAATCAATTCAGTAGTTTTGGCGTGAAAGAGTAACAAACATCCATCCATCCATCCATACTTTCACATTTATTATATTAGTGGGATTTAATTGTAACAATATTTATGAAACATACATCTCCAAAAATAGACTTATCTATGTAGTATGTAACAAAACATGATCATTAACATTATGAGACTAATATTTATTTAAGAACAGTAATTAAATCTTCAGTCTGATTGTCGTCTAAACTTTGCAGATACTGACTGACAAGATTCCTTGCTTTAAAATAGTAGGTCGTATATGGATGTCTTTTAATCTATCCTGTTGTAAAGAAAAGGACCCAAAAATGCAAAAAATCTATTTGTGATTACAAACCTCGATTCTGTAAGTGTGGTACAGACAATATCTTTCCTTTTCTTTGTGTCAGTAAGGTTAGTGTTACATGTTGGAGTCGTGTGTTGTTTTAATACAGTGTACATTATAAATAGTTGGCGGACAGTTAAAACGTTGCATTTTTGATACAATAATTGTGTAGGAAAACGAAAAGTTAGGCGAAATGCTACTTTTAAGAGTGCTCGCTGTGCTCGTTCAATAGTTAACATCACCGTTTTTGAAGATCCTCCCCAAGAGGTGATGCAGTACTGAATTACAGACTGGCATAAAGCTTTGTCAATTTGTATAATTAGTTTTTGTTCTGCTATATAGCGCAGTTTTTTAAATACGAACAACAATTTACGTGTTCTGGAAGTTACAGCCGCTATATATTGTTTAAAAGTGTTGAAACCACTATGTGCATATTCGTGGACTTCCGTATCGGTGTTGGCGGAGAAAAGGAGCGCCGTGTCATCTGCATATGAAATAATTAAGCCGTGTGATATATTAAAATTATAAAGATCATTAATGTGCAGTAGGAAAAGGACACTCCCTTGTGGGATACCGAATGGGGGTAGTTAAAGTAGGATAGGTAGGATAAAGTGGATCATAAGTAGAGATCGGATATTCGGATGCATATTTACCTAAAGTTGAGATGTTGGCTATTATGGAAAGCACTTTTTTATCGAAAGAATCCCGCGATTCCAGGAAATTCAAATTTAAGTGTACCTATACTCCGTGAGATGTAATAAACCCCAGTTTGACACAAATGACACTTGCTCTGTTACAACGTATAATGGTTGCTTTTCCCTACTTTTATTGTCAGTGATTTTTTACGAAGCAAAAACAACCTTATTACGTTGTAACAAGTGTCAAATCGGGCCTATTAAACCCCAGGAAATGTAATCATTTTGAAAGTGCGAGTAAGACGGCAAATTATACTTGCTTGTGCGCAAGTAGCGACGCGACAATACAACTGCATTCGTAAATAAAAATATACTTAGAAGCCGCTTCCATAATTTGTTATCCAAAAAATAACTTTAGGTAAATATGCATCCGATTATCCGATCTCTAATCATAAGATATTACTTCATAAGCTTTCTACGATATTCAGTATTCATGGATCTCTCTGGAGTTGGTTAAAAACATATTTAGTAAGTCGTAGAGTAAAGTGGTAGTGAATGGGTACTCATTTAAAATTTTTATGCCTTCATCTGGTGTTCCCCAGGGATCCAATCTAGGCCTTTTGCATAAAAGACTTTTGCACTTTAACTACTATATTTCCATCTCTAGTTACATAATTTTTGTAAAGTGATGCATTTTTTTTTTACATACATGATGTTTTCATAAGTATATTGACTAGGCACCGTCACGATGTTAATTTCTTTAATTAGATCCCTGAGGGATTCACAACTAAGTAGATTATATATGGCTCTGATAGCTCTTTTTTGCAGAACGAACATAGATTCTATATGTGCGGCACGCCCCCATAATAAAATGCCATAAGACATGACACTGTGGATATAACTAAAATAAACTAATCGTGCAGTATCTATGTCTGTTGATTGGCGGACTTTCCTTACCGCATATGCCTTAGCCGCTTAGAGAGAGAGAGATGTTGAATGAGAGCCCAGTTGTAATGTAAAATGCCTAAAAAGACAGTTTCGTTTACAAAATCTATCTTCTCGTTTTAGATGTGTAATTCGGGACTTACAATACATACAATACATACATACTTACGTACAATACCTCTTGGTTACCCGATGTTTCGATCGAATTGCACCGATCGTGGTCACGAGTGGACTGTCCACTCGTGTCTCGAATTACACATATAATATGTATCAAAGTCGCGAAAATTTAAAAACTATTGTCGTATTATTGTAGTTTTAATTAGTCAATCAATATTAGTATGTCTTACGTTAGGCAAAAAGAATCTTATACATTTAGTTTTTTTCCCATTTCGCACTAGATTATTTGCAGTAAACCAACCATGTACTCGCTCAATAATATTATTTACATCGTCAAAGCTATCGGCGCGTCTATCTACTTTAAAAATTAATGATGTGTAGCAATCCAAAATAATATTATTTTGGGTTGGCTATTTAGTAAATGGGGGAGATCATTAATATAGACGAGAAAGAGAAACGGGCCTAATATTGATCCCTGTGGCATGATCGAATCGATTACGAATTCAATGATATTTAATTTGTTTGTGACTATCAATTTTATGATTTTTTTTTTATTGAATTTGATTTAATTTTAATTCGTTAATTCCCGTGAATTCCCATATAAATAATTTTAAATCATTAAATGCGACAGTTTCAAAGTTATATTTTTGCTATTCAATTGGGTCCTTAGAGAATCATGTCAGACGATGCGGTTCAAGCAGAGTAAGTAATACTGTACAGTTAGTTACCTACTCCAGGTCTAACGACACAAACAGGCAGGTCTTCGCTTACTTCACGTATCATCTCCTCAGCTACCGCCTTCGTGAACGAGTAGGTATTCGGCCAGCCTCTTATTAAACTGTAAAACAGAAAATAGTTTAATACGCATATGGCAATGTAATCAGAAATGTGTAAAAAGCTCTTAATTTAAATTCCCTTACTTTAAAGAGGCAAAAGTAAGTTTACGGAGACCTAAAGTGATTTTTTATAAAAAATATAAAAAATTTCTACCAATTATTATTGTTTTGTACCTTAACGGACCCTGAAACTGGGACACTATACTATTACCTTTTAGTAATATCGTTAAGCGTCTGTTCCTCCAGGGTTTCTGCCATCCTAATCATAGCTTCAGGATCTATGGGACACGGATAGAAGTCTTCCAGGACCGAAGTCTTGATAAGGTGGTCTTTTGCCTGGGAGTACGTTGTTGATACGTGGATGAAGGATCTGAGGAGCAAAACCTTAGAAATTGAATTTGATATTACATATACTAATGTGATCCTGCTGATGGGATATCCAGTGTTCGTTTTAGTCTTCTTGGTATAAGAGATGGAAAGTAAACCACCAAGAGTACAGACTTTTAAAGCATTGGGTATTTGTTGTCTTTGTAATTGAGTTACAGCGATACATTGACTTTACTGGTAATATTTCAACAATATTCATGACTGGTTACCATTCCTGGATTCGTTGGGCAATGGAATGGTCTGGCAATGAAAACATTTTCGCACAAATCGTTACCTGCAGTTGCTGAGAAAGCGCCTCTTTTGGCAAAATATTTGATATCGTCGTAGATTAGCCTACGCGGAAGATTTCTGCACTCTTTGAGCAAGCATAGAAGTCACGAATTGCATACCAATCTGCTGTACTGCTGTCTGCTTGTATCGCCATACCCATCTGGTGCCTTTTCGGCATGTGTCAGGAGGCGAGTAGTGCTACACAGATTTCACCGCATAGTGATCCGATGTCCCAAGAGGTGGTGAAACGGACACACAGAATGTCAGTCAGGATCGGTCGTCAGCAAAAGTCCAGGCAATACGCAGTGTGCAATACCTTCTGCTGTAACGTCAGGGATGCGTGTGGGCTCATGAATAAGTTGGGAGAGGCCACAAGTTATTGCAAACTTATAGACTTCTCTCCCAGCGTTGTTGGTATCGTGGAACGGGTACAGCCACTCCCCATGGTGGATATTATAGTCCCTCAGGAACACCAACTGCGCAGGTGGAAAAAGTTGTTGGATTGTGTCTGCAGCATTGCTGAGGTAGTTCATAAGCCTTGTTGTCTCTCGGTCTCCACTAACGGTATATACTGACGTAGACTATTTGATTCGAGACCAGTATCCACATCAACCCACAGAACAAAAAGTCCGGAACCTCCAATTCACGGAGACGCCGACAGCAGATCTCAGTTATATATAGTAGTTATGTATAGTATATAGTATTAATCAGTTCAGTGATCCTATAAGGGTTCTGTTTCTTCAAAATAAAAAGCTTAAAAATAGTTACGTGATGACCATTTTTTTATAAGCACACATATTGACATTTTAACCTACTTAAAAAAAATGTGGAGATTCTTCAATTTGTTTTTATACAATACATCTACGTAGTTAGTTCATATATTTTTTATTTCTATTTCACGTTCCATACTTGTGTGTGTATATCGATTTATTTGTATCTATTCTTCGCTTCTAGGCTTCGCTCGAGTGTTTAGTTTTATTTTATTAATCTTTAGTTTTCATTACCGTAGTACCTCTGTGTATTTCGATAGCTTTGTCGTGAGAAGTAAAATAAAATTCGTAGACTATATGAATTTGGTATAATACTTAAAAACAAGATAGGTACAATGCTTATAACATCGACGCAGTACTTTCGTCGTGGTAAAAAAAAGTTTGCCGCCTCAGCCCCCGCGCACCTACAGTCCGGCGTCAGCCTGTCTGGTATAGACAACCTCCTTTGCAGTGTTCCCTTTAGGGACTAAAATAACTAAGCTACTCGCGCTCACTCTGGAACACAGACAACGCCATCTATTGAATAAATGTAAACTTATAAGATTATAAGCCTATTTTCCTAAACATTATTAAAAAACTTTAAGTTTGTAGCCTGGATGAATCTGTCAGTCAGGACAAGATTATAATATATTATTATTATTAATCATTTTGTTCTAGACAGCGCTATATGTCCCAGGATATTATTTTCCCTATTAAATTTAAAGCGCCGCTGGCTCCCGGCGTAAACTATATGGTAACATAATTATTATGTATGTCTGGAAAATTATTCTCCTTACACTGACCAATGTTTAGGAATATTAAACTCAATAACAAAATAAAAAACTAATAAGCATACAAAAAATTCCAAATCAAATCAATTTATTCATTGTATATTCCAGGTAGAAATATACGTGGTGTTATATAAAGTTCTGGTAATATTTAAGACTCGTATACCTAGTCCCCGCGAATAACGTAAAGTGTAAAGTAATTTTAATAAAGATCTTTATTGTTAATCGAGAAATCTTACTTGACAAATTGACGGATGAAATTAATATTTCGCAAGAGAGAGGGTTGGAACTATGGGTATTTAATACCAAGAAAGTATATGTGTAGAAAACTTTGCTGCCGCTGGATTCCTCATGAACTCACCTCAGAACAAAAACGGACTCGTCTTGATTGGTGTAAAAAAATGTTGTTAAAGTACGATCACGGACGTTCAAATGCTGTGTATGACATTGTGATAGGAGATGAAACATAGATTTCTATAATAATGTAATACCTTTAAACAAGCAATTCTTGTATATATATAATCTGAATCTCGGAAACGGCTGCAACGATTTTAATGAAATTTTGTATACAGATACAGTTTTGCCCACAGCCCACAGGCGGCAAATGTGTAAATCCGCCACTGTTGCTAAATGTGTATACTAAATTCAGTAACAACTTAGATTAAATTTAGTCAAGTGTAATACACTGAAGCAAAAAGTTTCTTGTGCAAGATCTAGTTATTCGTCAATCTCAACGTCCCCATCAAGCAATGATAGGGCGACGAGTATGCGTCTAACAGTAAGCAAAAACGTTTTCATTAGTAATTACTACATGAACTTCGATCATGGTAATCCTAATTGCTTTGCCTTACTTTCTCCAGAGACACTTGTGAGCTTGGATCTATCAGGGCTCTCAAAATGTGATAGGATCCATCTATTGCTGCAACTTTAATCAGGGCTATAGCTAACAATAGCTGCTTTGTACTAGGAGTCCGGGACCGTTTTGTGTGATATGCACAGTAAAATGGAGTGTTGATTTTTGGCGCACTGGCGACATCGTTTAACGGTAATTCACTGCTGACCATTGTCATCGAATATATATTTTTTGCAACGTTTTGGTTTTGATAGTATTAAGTATATACACGAGAATTAACGCGACCCCAAAATACTCGTAGGAATTACATATATTATTCGGGTCAGACAATTCCTGTGAATATACATAATTATATCATGGATAATTATATCATATTTATTGTGGGAGAGCCATGCTTTGGCACGTATGGGCCGGCTCGACCGGTGTGATACCACGGCCTCACAGAAAACCGGCAGTGAAGCAAAACAGTAATCACAGTCAAGCATTCTACGTGCAATGGAGTCACGAGTAAACTAGACGATACGTATCGTCAGCCAACAGAATATTTGAAGGCTTTCAAGAAGGCATTCATCGATATCGAGTCCATGTCCGAAAAGTGGG
Organism: Callimorpha dominula; assembly: GCA_949752705.1. Taxonomy (NCBI): domain Eukaryota; kingdom Metazoa; phylum Arthropoda; class Insecta; order Lepidoptera; family Erebidae; genus Callimorpha; species Callimorpha dominula. The sequence goes on along the minus strand of OX457019.1, from coordinate 1,416,898 downwards.
AAAAGGAAAGAGTTTGAAAAGGCTAGAAGCGCGTTGGTTAAACATTGAATCCCTTCACTGGAAGTTGGATGGTGAAATCGGTGAAGAGGACAACGTATACGAAGCAGTGTTTAACCAGCATGAGCAATCATTAATGACAGATATACAAAAATTGCAAAAACTGATTATAAGGCATAGGAATCGTGCAAATAACTGTATGAGTTTAAAGAAAACATATTATTTTGACATTACAAATAGAAACTTCAATATTATTTTTTGTATTGATAAAGTTGGTTATTCGTAAGAATATTAATATTATGTTTTTTTTATTTGCAGTCCATTACTTATTTTACATAATTATATTAAAAGGTATAAATTATGTATCGTAAAGTATTTTAGTTAAGATAAACCTTAGGATAATTGTACTGTTGATAGGTGTAATTTTAGCAATAAGTTTAACAAGCCACAATTACATTTTACAGTCAACAACATGCTCTATTTAATTGCAAAAAAACATTACGATTGCTAAAATTTACTTTTAAACTTTCGCGTTCCATGATATAATTATGTATATATACAGGAATTGTCTGACCTGAATAATATATGTAATACCTAGGGTTATTTCGTGATCGCGTTGATTCTCGTATATATACATAATTCAATCAAATTCAAAACTATGCAAAAATATATATTCGATGACAAAGGTTAGCAGTGAATTTCCGTTAGACGATGTCGCAAATGCGTCAGAAATGAAACCTCCATTTTACATGACACGCACTTGAAAAATATGTTGCAATCGAATACTGCAGTCACGACAATATCTGATACCAATTACTGCGCATATCACACAAAACGGTCCCGGACTCCTGGTACAAACGAGATACTGTTAGCTACACCCCTGATTAAAGTTGCAGCAATAGATGGATCCTATCACATTTTGAGAGCCCTGATAGATCCAGGGTCACAAGTGTATCTGGAGAAAGTGAGGTAAAGATATTAGGATTACCATGATCAAAGTTCATGTAGGGGAAATCGAAAACGATTGTAATGGCTTGGTCATAATAAACAGTTCCTCTACATATAGAAGAAGAAAGAAAAAGAAGCGGATAGCGGATCCACACATTAATGTTAGCCGTCCAGAGCACGGAACTGTAAGTAAACTGACTGAACTATTATTAAGACGATTGATCAAAGGAGATAGTTTATCGCAGTCTGTATTACAAGAAACACAATTAGCAAGAAATCAAGCTTATCAGCGGAAGATCAGCAGTGTATAGACTTTATCAGCCACGAATCGTTGAGAAGACCGCCAACGGCGGTACGAGGTTATATGCCGTTGACACCGGACATAAACGAATAATAAGGCTCATCAAAAGCAAATACTTGTAGCAGAACAATTTAAAGCATTAATTAGTGAGTACATAGCCTAAGGAAATATCGTGCCGAGTTACAGCAATAATAAGAAAGGGGCATCACGTCACTTACTGCATCACTCAGTGCTACGAGTAGAATTAGCAACGACAAAGATACGCATGACATTCAATGGATCAGGATGGATGGTAAAGGATGTCTAGTGGATTTACTGTGTATGACCTAATTAATTAAGACATATGGTTTTACTCACGTGTATATTTTGGGGATGCCCGACTAGTTTCATACCCGTCGGAGGCCCTTTATCAATTACTAGCAACCGGCTGCGCACGGGTAGCAGAGACATCTTTAACAATCATTATCATAATTTAGCCAAGTTACACAAAACCTTAACAAATTATATATCCAAATCTTTCACATAAATCGCTCTATCTATTGGTGGAAACCGCATGAAAATCCGTTGAGTAGTTTTTGAGTTACAGACAGACAGATGCGGCAGGGACTTTGTTTTAAAATATGTAGTGACGCCCCGCGGTTTCACCCGCGTAAGTCCCGTTCTAGTGGGAATATTGGGATAAAAAGTAGAATATATGTTAATCCAGGTCGACAGCTATCTACATACCAAGTTTCATCGCAATCAGTACAAACATCCACCCATCCATCCAAACTTTCACATTTATAATATTAGTGGGATGTAGTTGATATTCACATTCGACTGTTTTGTTCTGTAACGTATTACAAAGGTTTTAGTAATATTTGACATAAAATTGTGATTTTACAATATAGTTCGGTTCTGGCAGATCTGGTTGTGGTCGCAGTTCTAACCTAACCCAAACCTAGCCATTTCTATTCAATTGACCTACCCTGCAAACTTTTTCTAAATCATATTTATATATTACTGTCGTTCATAATGAAGATACCATGTCGTCATAACATTCACTGGTGAATGACCGAAATCATAACGAAAAGAATAAATAACAGATATTCACATGCTAACTTGGTGGATGTTAACAGGCACCAGTGTATGTTAACATACACTTCAATTTGGACATTCACGATAGCATAATATATACTAATGGGCCCAAGAACTTTCCTTTTCGTCGTTCGGCCCAAGAACCAAGGATTGGTAGTTACATTCAGTTCGTATTCGCTAGATGGTGTTGGGGTATGTTTTTACTGTATGTGCAAGTCGCAAGAAACCTAATAAACAACGCAACGTTCCACAAAGCTTTGTAGGGGTTCAGTTGGGCGATTGTGTCATCAAGTAAGTCATAAATATTATCAGGCGTTTTATTAAATAACATGATTTTATTAATAATTGTAAGGCCTATATTACAGGTTAGTTATTTTTCACTAAAGTTTATGTCGAATCTGTCCTTCGGTATGGACTATTAATATGGGGCAATAGTTCAGAGGTTCAGAAGGTATTCATTGCTCAAAAAAGATGCATAAGATCGATATGTGATATTGATCCAGACGTATTATGTCGCCCTTATTTCATAGAATTAAAAATACTCCCTTTGGCCTGCCTTTATATATTAGAGGTAGGAAAATTTGTCAAGCAACACCCTCAGGTATTTAAACGGGCAAACGATGTTACTCGGCGTGATAATTTAAGGAACCCAGACAGGCTCGTTCTGGATATGATACCAAGAAGTAGTCGGTTGCAGAATAACTCTTACGCTATGTGCATTAAAATATATAATAAAATCCCAAATTGTGTAAAGACATTACCTCTAAATAAGTTTATAACAAAACTACGTTGCTGGCTTATGCTAAACAATTTTTATTCCACTAAAGAATTTCTTAAAAACAAGGAGTTGTAAGAATAATAAATGTAACTAGAGCCAACGTAATTAACTAATTGATTTATATTTGACCTAATGAAAAATGACAATAATAATAATATAACATACTCACATTATCGCACAAGTTATTTTAATAATTTGTTTAATTTTTGCATGCTATTTTCATTGCTAAATGGGCCTGTTCGATTTATATCAATTTTGTAATACCACACTTTGTTACCCCATTTAAAGCAAATAAATAATTTGAATTTGAAATCAAAACAAGGTTTAAAAAATATGCTAAAGTAGGTCCACGAGAAACACCCTAACGTTCGATATGTAGATGACATTTTTTTTGCTCACACTGACCTTTGTCTAAGAATTGTAAGTTAATTAGCACATAATAAATGGGTGTTTAGTAGGTAACTATGCTATTTTTCAAATACGTAATCTATGCTATATTTTATTTTTCATTATGAGCTGTGCTGGCAGTATTAGGAACATTAGACTTGCCATCTGGTTAAGAAACAAGACCAAAATGTAGTTCCAATTGGCAATTACTTTTGGCAAAATACATTATACCCTGTACAAGTTAGCTTGATCTTTTTGATAGATTTTGATGGGAAACAGAAAATATCTAGGAGTCCAAAAAATAACGTTTTGAAATACTTGTAACTGTGACGAGATGGTGTGTGTGAGGGTGTATTATGTGTGAAATTCTTTATTGCACTAGACATATAAAACATTGGGTATATAAGCGACGGTTGGTCAATATTCATAATAAGTACCTTTTTAATATTACAGGGTTATTTTTGGACCTCCCGCCGAATTTAAATAGGTGGTTCAGTTTATCGCTGTGGTATCACTTTTCGACCCATGTTTCTTTGGAAAAGTTGTGCCCATATCAGCTCTATGGCATTATATTGACAATGATAGGGTGGCAATCACTGTGTGACCGCGTTGCTTTGCTGCTTCATCCAGTAAATATACTGGCTCCCTCGGTTTCTGTGTGGCCACCAGGCCAAACAGTTCGCACTTGCGCATTGTCATGTCAGCATTTACGCCCTTGTTTATGAGCCACTCTATTATATCGGCTTTTTTGTTTGCCGTCGTCGGAGCCTTGTCAAGTTGCGTGGAATGCTATAATAATAATAGATATCCATTATTATTATATAAGGACCATCCAGGTTGTCCATCATTTTATAAAACCATTCCGAAAAAGTTTCGAATTTCATCTCTTCGTGATACTCATTGGTTTTTTTGGATTTAAATGCCAGTGAACAGTTTGGCACAAAACCTTGGGCAGTACCTGCGTGGCAAATTATCAGTCTCTCCCCTTTTCCTTCTGGCACTTTTGTAGACGATTGGGCAGTATCATCGTTCCATGTTTTTTTAACAGTGTGATTGGAATTCAACCAAGTTTCATCTAAAAACACAACTTTTTCCCAATCGGTAATATTTTTGGATTTTCTTAAGAAATCAACTCGTTTAAGGGGAATGTCATTCCTTTCCATAAGAATCTTGCAGTTGTTGGATTTTTGGTAATGAAATCCAATTCTACGCAATAGTTTTGATAGCGAGGTTCGACCGCCGTCATATAAATCAGCTTCTCTTAGTGTCACCAGCAACTTTTTTCACCCTAGGCATTTTTAACAAAAGTTCAAAACAAAAAACTTAAATCCAACAATAATAATGTACCGGGCAGGTAGTCTTGCTTCCTCTTAACTTCTTGAAAATAAGTGTTTGTTACTCAATTACGGGTTAATAAACAAGTTTGGGTTAAATTTAACACACTGGTAGATTGTATGTTGGATTAACTCAAAGGTTTCCACTGGAAAAACTGGACAAGAGGAGCTGATGATCGAGCTCAATGCCGTACATTAGGAGAGGAATATGTGAGTGGATGACGAGAGGCTGATGGTGATGATGATGATGATGAAGGTCCACGTTGGTGAAGCCACGCACGAAGTTGGTATCTAAAATGAGAGATGGTTAATACTTTTCTAACCAAAATACAAATTACGTGGGAGAGCCATGCTTCTGCACTTCCTTCCCTCTCCCCTTCTTCCTACTCTTTCTCCCTCACCCCTCCTCCGCCCTTCCCCTACTCCTACCTTAAAGGGCGTCAACGCACTTGTAACTCTCGAGTTGCAGGTGCCCATGGGCGGCGGTAGTCATTTACCATCAGGTGACCCGTCAGCTCCTTTGCCCCTATACCAAAAACAAAACTTACTTATGTTTTCCCGCAAGTGTTTTCAAAGGTTAAAAAGGCTAAACCTGGGGTGAAGTTCTTGACATTTCCTTCAGCGATACACTTTTCGTGGTACCATCTTTGAGTTGGTATTTTGCCATATCACTACTTACAAATGAGTCCAGGGTAGCAAAACCATTTAATTGCCTCTCTAAATTTCAATCTCCTGTCCATAAATAAATGTTACGTTATAAGTTTACGTTTCCGGCCCTATAGTCCGGGACTCGATTTTACGGATTTGGAGAATCCGCCATATTTTCATAGCCGGCTTTCCCTCACAAATTGTTTCCATGATAACTCCTTCTTATGGATAGTGTTAATGACCGCATGCGATTCAACATGCTTCATTTGCGAAAAACTCACTTTATATCAATCACTTGAGAAATTAATTTATACTAAAGGTAGCTTGGTGATTGAATTTCGACCACATTTCATTAAGTTTTAACTGTTTTTTTCCATGACCAGTATAACTTGAACTGTTATTGTATAGACTGTCTGTACTATGACAGGTCAACATATAATTGGCGCCTGTAGCTTCTTGTAGCTGTACGATTTCGAAGTGCGCGAAATTTGCTTAAAAATGCCTACAAAGAAATCTCTTTACGTACAGATAATCAAAACTAGTTACCATACTTGTGTCAAACTCTGCTTTTATAATAATAGTTAGCTTGAACTCAACTAAATACGGTGTAATAAGCCGACTAGGACGATACGATAAGTATTAAGTTATTGCAGTTGCTGTATATTGATCGAGTAATTCAAGAAGCACTCGAGCGTAATCATAAATTATATTACGCATGATCTGGTAAATCCCAAATAAATCATAATTAGATTTTTCTGAGTAATACGCCATCTATTAGCCGAGCAAAGGAAAGTATTTTCTTGCATGTATAATATAGTCCACCCCATCCGACTAACAGCCATTGGTAGGTCTGTCCAATGAATTACCTTCTCATACTTTGTTAGCTTGCCAGAATTACGATTGTGTTTTGCAAATTCTTTTTTAATAACAACTTATTTCACATAATTATGTCACATTTCAATAATAAAATAAAATGTATTTTAGCCTTAAAATAATTACTATCATAGACTGAACGCCGCAGTATAAACTATATGCAGACCGAAGACTCTCACGCCAGCTGCTGAAACTTTCACGACATGCGAATACAGGTCATGGTCCTTTTAACAAACATTTGTTTAATATAGGTGTAACCGACAGCCACCCTTTGCCGACCCTGCATGTAGTGGAGTGGATGAGTGTGGCCTCTCCACTGCATGCAGGTCATCGGTGTCAACAGAAGTTTGATACATTATCTTGAGGAGTTGGCATGGGACAATATTAGCTCATCCACCCCTTCACGCAAATTCTAATTCAAATTCAAATTCAAAATCATTTATTCAATTAAGACACTAAGTGACATTTATGAACGTTAAATTGAAGCTAGAGTTAAAATCATAGATCGGCACAAACAGACGCCACAGCATGTACTGGATTGTCGAGGTAAATTAGGTGAAAAACACCAAAATCTACTGCCTGTTTGTGTCGATCTATAACTTCCAGTTTCCAAAATGCGTAGGGCCATATGAGAAGAATACTGGCAAAGAAACTCATGGCCACTCTTTTTAAAAGTCAGATCTTCAGGTAAAATAGTGTTAGTGTTACACGAGAGGTAAACAGGATGCAAGCTGATGCCACCTGAATTTCATTTTATTGAAATGCTCCAAAAGCTAACGTACTAAAAAATAAAAATCACTCAGTGATACCGTTGAAGGTTTGAACCTATTAAACATAGAAATCATTCAAGGTGCACATCTACCTTCATTCAGTTGCAAAATCTACTGTTAAAAATAATTCGTGACTGGATTAAGAGGCTAGAGTTGCAGTTGATCGAACCAAAATAATAGTATAGTAGGCTAAAGCATCGCTGACTAGGCCGACCAGTCACCCCAAGCAGCACCCGTTCACGAGTATGACGCATGGACCAGCCATCATCTCCTTCGCCATATCAGAGGGGAAGAAATGAGCCGCCCCATGACGCAAAACTATATGATGGATATGGATGCATGCATTCAATAAAACTATAATTAAATGCAGGCATTCATATATAGATATATCAATAGATTTAGTTATGATTAATATTTCATGCACAAAAAAAACTATTACTAACTATAAGACGTTGTCACGTCAAAAACAAAAATATCTAACAAAAAACATGACTCATGCGGCGTTACCTCGCTCTGAGGCGTTCCTATGACGTTGTCACGTTCAACTATCGTCAGTAAACCGACTTTACAGACAACCGATTTTTTTTTGTAGCTATAAATGAGTTTGGAGTTATAGTTTTTATTAATAATTTTATGTTTATTGTTATTGTAGTATAACCTGCGCGATCATTAGTAATTTTTAACTCATTAACAGTAATGATCTAGTATTAAATTCTCGCTAAGCAGTTCCTATCATTGTAAGACAGATGGCGTTGTCGCTCAACTATAGTTGCCGTATGTCATTCACAGATGGCGTTACTGTTCACTTCACAGTATGTATTCTGCACCATTAACGAACTAAGCATCTCCTGTTTTTTTTAAAAGACTAAAATACTTAAAATGTTCTGTCCTTTGTAATTACAAATAAATCCACCTCTACCACATTGACTTCAAGAGAAAAAAATACTAAAGTGCCAACTAATGCTCTGTCGATTTATCACTTTTAAAAAGGTATAATTTTCATTGACTTGGGTGATTCGCTTCGGTCACAGCTGTAGATACTGTTAGGGTTGCACACCTGTCGATGACAGGGTGAATTGTGTTTATTTGAAAACTATTCAATCAATACTCAACTGAGTATTGATAGGATTTAAGGCAGTCGAATGTGTTCGCTAGTTTAATTTTTTCATTTAGATAGATAGATAGATATTTAGATGTACTCTTTATTGTACACAAACAGATAGGTTACAATATTTTACTTATATCTACTTACTAGCTAATGTTATTTACAATTGGCGACCTTATCGCAATTTGCGATCTCTTCCAGGCAACCATTTACTTCAACAATGACAAATTTCGTCGCCATGTGTCGATTGTATATATTTTAGGATTGATAGTAGGTACCTATAGATCTTAAATTTATTTTTCCATGTAAAAAGGCTTTGAATTAATTTTGTTGCCATGGTTTACCACACCAGTGAAAAAAAAAGAACTAACAAACTACTAAGGCTACTAAGAACTAATAAACCGGCTGTGAAACAATGATTGCATTGCTTTTCGCCGCGTGAGTGAGTTTACCGGAGGCCCTAACTCTACCCTTTTCCCTATTTCCGTCCTTTCCCTCACCCCCCGTCTTCCCGCTCTTCCCCTATTCCCACCTTAAACGGCAGCAACGCACTTGTGACTCTCGAGTTACAGGTGCCCATGGGTGGCGGTAGTCATTTACCATCAGGTGACCCGTCTGCTCGTTTGCCCCCTATACCATAAAAAAAGAAATTATAATAATAATAAAAGAAACATTACTATTATATTTGAAGTCGGCACACTTCGTTCCGTCTACAACTGCTAAGTTCATATCATACCCCTTTACTTACGAAGTAACTATGTATTATGTTACCTGTGGTTGAGGTGACAACGCGTTGCTAAGAGCACGCAATGAACGGTATTTTCCGTAAATAAAAACAAAATGCCAAATCAACTTATTGTGCAGTGGACGTGTTTTGTTATTGCGAATTGTTTTTAATATGTGAAATTGCGTTATTGCTAGATGTTAGTGATCTGTTAGTTCCTTTAAAAGGATTACTAATGTATGAGCAAAAACTTTTCCCAAAATTTCACATCGCAAACTATTTTTCACAAATTTTCATTTGGCAAAAAAACATTTGTCTATTAATTAATTAGCAAAATTCTTTTTTGGCAAGTAATTGATTAACAAATAATTATTTGATGATGTTTCATTTTAGCATAACTTACTCTTCACAAAATATTTCTAGACCAAATTTAAATGGGACCACACGGGAAGCACCAGCTTTCAAATAAAAAAAGAATCATCAAAATCGGTTTACCCAGTCGAAAGTTCTGAGGTAACAAACCCTCCTTTTTTGAAGTCGTTTAAAAATATGAAATAAAAATTTGCTAAATATTCATTTGGCCGGAGTGATGTATCTGTTACGAAGTGATTATTATCTTATCTGTGGTAGCAGTGCCCGCTGCGGCTTCGCTCGCGTGTACATATTCATATTTATTGCGCAGAACCATAATATTTCTAATATAAAAGAAGCCTAGCCTACTAGGAGATTAGCCTTAAGAAATAGACAAAAAAATTTATAATTGATTTTTTGGTAAAGTACCGTGTAAACATTCAGATGCATTTAGAAAAAAACTGTTATTTGAACATTACATATATACTTAAATTTTATTTATTTCTATAGATTCATATTACTTACCGTCAAATTACAACCTTGTAAGTTCGTGGCATAACTTTGCTCGTGTGTTTGCCTTTGATCGTTAACTCCTAGGTACGATTTCCGGATTGGGCAATTTGTTATTTATCTTTCCTGTTAGGAAATCTTCAGTAGCTGCAATCAAATCAATAACAAATGTTGTCAAAATGTGAGTTTATATATTATTATTAGGTAAAAAGTGTATATGTGCAATTTACACATGGCAGAAGTGAAACTTCAAAAAACAGATCAAGATATAAAAAGAATGGCCTTAATAATAAACAGTAAGCAAACCTGAAGTCCAGTTACAACGGTACACAACTTTCAAAACAAATAATACTTCGTTTTCAGTGTAGGTTAAGGTTAGATTTAAATGTAAATTTATAAAGAATCAATTAAGTATTAGTTAAATATGGAGAAAAATTTTACAAAAATTACACCACGTTGACATTGACATATAGTAAGCAGGCGCAAAGACAAAGATTGGTAGTACGCATACGCAAAGACATTGACTATAGGAACTTTATCGTAGGAACTTTATCGTAGGAACTTTATCGTGATGCTTCCGTTTAATCGAATTTCAAATCACAACGATGTTTTGGTATTCCTTCTTGCATTACTGAAACTTGTAATCATCAGGCGGGGCAGGGTGCTTCTTTACCACCTGTTTTACACTTTGGTAGTGTAGCGGTAAGTAATCCATAAATTGCTCAAGGTAATGATGTTGCATGAAGTATGCAACAATAGATATGACTGTATTAATCTCACGAATTGCTGGCAGTCATGCGAGGGGTCTTCGATGATTAACATACATATTGCTATAGATGATATTTTTGCCAAATTCTCTTTAAATTCAAGAAAAATGCTTTTGCTTTGCTTCACAACAATTGTCGTCAAAGTTTACGTATATATATATATATATATATGTATGATGAGGGGCTCGTGGCTAAGTGGTAACCGAGTAGGTTAACACATTGCAAGATAAGGTAATATTAGCCAGGTCAGTCTTAAAATCATTCTTAACATATTGAGATCCCTCCGTGCCTCGGAGAGCACGATAAGCCGTCGGTCCCGGTTGCCATACAACATCTGTGGCATTCGTTACGGGTAGTTGGAGCCCTAAAAAAAGTCCGACAACCTGGTCTAACTACAGAACTTCGATATCGCCAAGTACTTGGGTTGTGGAGGTCTGATGGCAGTCGCTTCACGTAAAATATCGAAGTTCGGTCGTTTTGTAGTTAGACTGAAAGCCGACCTCAACTTAAGAAATGACGCGGAGGATGATGACCTATACATAAATATGTATTGAATTGCTTTAAAATAATATTTTTAATTATATAAATACAGCGATAACATCCGCATCTCGCTTCTATTTAACGAAATTTCTCCATTGTTAACTCGTGGGCTACATTAAACAAACCAAACAAATTATGTGTATATGTACTAACTTTTAAATTTAATAATAATACATTATTTTGACATCATATGTACTTATACCTATTGATAATACTTGAAACGACAATTTTATGACAATGTTTAAACTCAGTATTAGTTAATTTTAAAATAATTTAATGATTGTTAGTGTGTAATTATAATAATATTAATAATAACAATAATAGTTAATATTAAAAAAAAATATAATATAAAGTTAAGTCGTAAGTAATAATAATATATTGTATGCCAAATGGCAGGACATAGCTGATCTAAATACAATGTAAACATCTTTATCTGTACCAATAAACAGTTTGAAGTTTGAAGTTTGAATTATTTATATATTTTATGTGATAAATCTTGATAATTCATTTATATAGCTCGTCTATTTTATTAGGTTTATTAAATTAGATATGTTATTTATATAAGAAACAAAATTAATATTTTTAAATACATTTTGTAATAAAAGTAAAATAATGTACTGTATTTGTGTTCAGGGCCTTTGGTGCCCAGGGTGCCGGGGGCCCGTGACATTTTGCCCGCTCTGCCACCCTATTGTTAAGCCACTGATGTAATGCAACTGTTTTTTGTCATCAATACAAATACTTAAAAAAAATTAGGTGTCTGTTTGTAATGTCAAAACATTAGTTTTTTTTCAAACTCATACAGTTATTTGCACGATACTAAGCCTAAAAATCAGTTTTTAAAATGTTTGTCTGTCTGTCTGTTTGTTCGGGATAATCTCCGAAACGGGTGGACCGATCCCCAAGGGACTTTCACTGTCAGATAGCTGGTATTATGAAGAGTAACTAATGCTACTTTTATTTTGGAAAATAATTAGGGTTTTGTGCAAAATATATAAATATGTACACGCAAGCGAACTGGACGCGAACTGCTAATCCGAAATAAAATAAAATAAACAATAAACGAAAAGTTCCTATGCCCAAAATTAATGTTTTCTATTAAGTCAGTCAATCATAACTAATACCATAAATGAAGGTATGTCTGTTGCACTTACTCATACGATCATCATAACATTTTGCGTTATCAGGGCCACAGGCAAAAGAACACAAGGCACCAGGGAGAAACCTGGGCTGATTGAAATAAACATTAATCCTGAACTCTGCTCACCCATTCGGGGATACAGGAGTGAGTGTTTGTATGTATGTAACGCCAAGGAATATATAACTAACCGACTCTGTAGAAAATTATGCAAAAATATTATAATTATAAGCCTTTGTGAGTTCAAACACTTCCTCATTGTGGCTGCATTGATTTTGCAGCGACTCTACTCGCTTAATACACATTTCATGTAATTCATTAATGAGTTATTTCCAAGTTAATCTCTGAGCAAATACAATAAAAGGGCAAACGTCTCGAGCGCGTGGTGAGCCCACAGCCAAACGACAGTGCTTCTCACTAAACTTTTTGTGCGAGACACAATAGCTTGGTTAGAAGTCTACGCGTGGGGTTGGGATGTGTCGATTAGATTTATCGATATAAAGATAAGTATTATCATTAGTTTCGTGGTTCACGACACTTTTTAGATTGTTCATATTTCAATAAAGCTGAGGTGTTTCTTTTTGTTTGTTTACACATACATTGTTAACATGTCTCTGGAACTATCAGTGTTTCTGTATTGGATAGAGTATCGCCCGCAGCTTCATTCACGTGGAAATTTAAATAACCTGTGTTATTCCAAACTATAATCTATATCTGTGCCAAATATCATCCAGATCTGTTCAGTCGTTTTAGCGTGATTGAGTTACTAACATCTATCCATGACAACTTTCACATTTATAATAGTAGTAAGATATAACATCACGTTACGACCCTCTAAGTTCCTTCTAAGTTTTTAGTATCTATTTTCATGGCTCAATTTTGGTTTATTTACTTATAATCTTAATAACATAACAGCGCACAGCAAAACAGTGCTATAATACGATTTACTAAATATTGTAATAACTATCTGGTGATTCAAAAGACTTTGTCTACGTATTTACGGGAATTAACGCGATCACGAAAAGGTATTTCATACCTCTGAATTGTCGTCGTCGACATCGTGAGGTAGAAGGTTCTTCATAAACCTCCGGGATGAAGAACCTTCTACTATTCCCGTAAATACGTAGATAATATTATATCATGGAACGCGAAAGTTTAAAAGTTAGTATTCAAAAGACTGTTTGCCCGATTTACACAAGGCTCAACTGTTTTTAAATGGGTGGTTATAGATCAACACTGGCAGATACTGTATTATTTGTTAGCCATTGTTTTAATAATTTTACTTTCGACAAAGCACCTATTATTGCGGTGATATTGTGCATGTTGGTCCATAATTCTTAATTTAAAAAATAAGGGAATTTCAAATAACTATTGAGCGATTTTACGAAATAAAAATGATTGAATTTGTATTTAATAGGAATTCGCTATCTTTTATGTATACAGAATAATTGCAAGCTGAGTTCTTAATGGGAGGAAGGTATACGATCATCTTTGAACCATTAGAGAGGCATCGGTAACCGCATATTATTAAGAGGGCCGAAAATTTATTTGGCATTAAAGATTGCCCTAGAAGAACGAGGGTTATCGACATAACCGAAAGGGTCAGCAAACTGTAGTTTCAATAGACAGGGCACAATGGCACATGGGTAGCGTCATAGGGTATCCATCAATAACAGCCGACCTTATAAAGATCGCAGGTCGTCGTCGCTTATGGTTGAAATGATGATGATCGTCCCGGTTCTTATTACTTCTTTTTTTTTTTTTTTTTCCGCCTATACCATAGGTGGCAAACGAGCAGACGAGTCACCTGATGGTAAATGACTACCGCCGCCCATGGGCACCTGCAACTCAAAGAGTCACAAGAGTGCGTTGCCGCCCTTTAAGGTGGGAGTAGGAGAAGAGGGGATAGGGGAAGGACGGGAATAGGGGAGAGGGAAGGGTTAGGGCCTCCAGTAATCTCACTCACGCGGCGAAATGTAGGATGGAGTCGAAGCGGCCCATACGTGCCGAAGCATGGCTCTCCCACGTTACAATACTGCGCTTAATTATAGAATTTACGGTAATAACTATAAAATGATTGTACTCGAATTTTACTCTTAATCAGTGGAAAAGGTATCATTATTATATTAGCAGAAGATAGTTTAAATACCAGATATATCTCTAACAGTTGTCATTGTTTACTAACATTATATATATATATTTTTTTATGTTTTATCACGTCGTACTGTAAGCACTTTTTTCTAAATGTCACTTAGAAATAAATATTTTTTCTTTCTTTCTTTTCTTTCTTCTTGTTGGACCTGTTGGTCTAATGGTTAGTAATCCTGACTACTGAGGCAGAGGTTGTGGGTTCCATTCCTGCCCAAGACAAGTGATGAGAATGATTATGTGTTCTGTGTCTGGGTGCAATTCATCTATAACATATATGTCTTTATTTTTTTTATTTATATTTGTAATAAAAAATTGAATAAAAAAAAAAAATTGTTGGTGGTGGGTAAATCGTAGAAGAGCTTCTACGATTTACCCACCACCAACACTAATTTTTATAAAAATTAAAATTTTAATTACAATATTCTTTATCGACTAAAACAATTCTTGCTAACGACCAAGTCACATCACTAGCAAAGTTTTAATGTTCATTCAATAGTGTCGGTTGGTTTCTCGGAAAGTGCATATACCATGGCACTTATAGCGCTTGCAGTTCATTATGAGGGCCGTCATGGTGCCGGGGTCACTAAATTGCAAAACTTGAACTTTACCCATGGGACTGATGTACAACTACGCTACTTACAGCCTCTGAGATTCTCGGGAAGGTTTAATTAAGTAACTGAAATAATTTTAGGCGTATAATCTTAGTATTCAAACATACACCACCTTTAACCAACTATATTTTTGGTCTCATTAATAGGGGCCGAGTCTATTGCTGTTAACCGGGCACTTTTGATTTCAAAATGGGAAATTTCGGAGTATATAAAAGGGAAAGGTGCCTAGCTTTCCTCCCAATTAATTAATATTAACTCCCAAGAAGGGTAGGGATTTTGTTTATATTTTTAGGCATATATATCATGCAAATAACTGTATGAGCTTAAACTTATATTTCTGACATTACAAACAGACACTACAATTTTATTTATTTGTATTGATGATGATAAATTACACCTAAACATAGAGCAAATGATCGTGCTCATCACACAAGTATTTGTCCTGGGTGGGAATCGAACTCTTTCTGAGCAGTCAGGGTCACTAACTACTAGACCAACAGGCCCGTTAAGAATGCCATCTGATTTGTCTAATCTCCTAAACTTAAGCTACTTATTTGCATATTCCCTGTCCGATGAATCACATTTGATTCACATGACCCTTTTTGTACCGACACTGACATGTTCATGAATCATATTTGAAAAAATTAGAGGTTATTTTGCGTATTTATTTCTTTTGGACGTAGCAAGATAAAGGGCATTTTTAGTACGGGGACGTAGGGAGTACATATTCTTTTGTCAAAAGAAAGAAAAAAGTTACCTACGTGATTCATTTTTTTTTCTTTTATAATTTACATAAATGTGGCAAAAAATTGACAAAATAAGAAAACACAAAATAAACAATTATTATTTATTGAATTTATTAGTGAAAAATATATAGAAACTACAAATTCACAGAAAATTAAGTACCTACCTACATAATTATAAAAAATCGAACTAAGATTTTAATGGGCCTCGTTGTAACAATTCAAGCAGTAAGCCTTGCCGCATTCCAGACACTCAGTGTTTACTTGTTTGGTTTTAAGGGGGGTCCCTTTCGCTTAAGTATTCGCGTAGCAATTGAAACACCGTTTTCATAAAACTTTTTCATCCCTCCGAGGTATCTCAGTCAGAATCGTATATGATTCATGGGACTTATCAATGCAATTGTGTGACCAACACGCTCGTGGTTCATATACGCGTCACATATTACTTACGTGCTTCTAAAAATCTACCTCCAGATACCAAATAGTAGCCGAAGTGAGGAAAACAGTTTTTGACATTACTGAATGAAATATCTGTGTGGTATGGCGACATTATTTAGAAGCTAGCTTAATAGTAGTAATAGTTATTTTTCTGTTCCTCGGGAACTGTAACTTTTTTTTCCGTGTATTAAGCCACTTGCGAACTCCGTAACCAAATCACATGGGGAATTTGTCGCTAATTTGTAGTGAACTTAATAATTTTGTAGAGCCCATACATCGGTAGTTACGCATAGATGTGCTACTTTAATATTTAGCTCACACTTTCTGCAATACCGCGCACACAGTAAGATGAAATTGACGGGATATTTTGTAGCTAATTTGTAGCTAAATATTCTACATACAACATCGGTAGTTACGCATAGATATGCGTAACTACCGATGTATGGCGTCAACAAAATTATTAAGTTCACTACAAATTTACTACAAATTAGCTACAAATTCCCCATGTGATTTGGTTACGGGGTTCGCAAGTGGATGTGCTGACTTAATGTACGTCCTTTTTGTAGGGTTCCGTTCCTCACTGCTCTGCTCACGTACTGTGTAACAATGGGGTGCATTTAGTAAAATGCTGTTATTATGACATTACAAACAGACTCCTTCAATTATATTTATTTGAATAGATGCAAAAGTGTGTTTGTTTTTTTAGTTATTTATTTGTGCTTTCACACCCTAACTACTTAACCGATCATGGCGATCATAGAATTTTTGTAAACACATTGTTAGACGTAAAGAAAAGGACAAAGGATAAATTGTATGAATGGCTCATTGAACATAGTTTCTATTCTGTAAAAGAGTTCATTGATAAGAAATTTTAAATAGTTAAACTAGGTACATAAATTAGATCAATTTCATAAGCAATACCTACTTGTAAAATTTGCATGCTATGTATGTAATAGGAAAACATGTTGCTCACTTCTCACTGTAAGACCTTTTATACCATGTTTTATAGCAAAAAAATGTTATTATTATAAACTTCTTCCAGAAAAAAACTACTCATCACAAGGGATAGAAAAATAATTTTAACGCGAGCGAAGCCGCGGGCAAACGGTAGTATTTTAATAAATACTTTTCTCAAGCAAATCAAATAAATATTATAAAACTATTTTAAAAATTCAATTTATTTACTTAATTCAATTCTAAGAACGATGTTTGTATAAAAAACACGCGTGCTTGTCGATGGCCCGTTTCGACCAATCAGAGGGCGGCACAGCTAAAAACTTTGTAATTAAAAATTCTGGAATAAAGATGGCGGTATTTTAATGAGTGTACGCTAGCATAGTGGACCTTTTTAGGTAACTAATTAATTTGTTCAAAATTTGATAATATAGTACAAGAATCCTTGTTGTGTATTATACGCTATTATAGAACAAAAACTAGGTTTTTTATTGTCTTTGCTTCCTAACTAATTATAAATATGAAAGTGTTTGATACACTTTAATTACTCAACTGATTATCATGAAATTTTGCATATACGTTATCAGGGGAGCCCGTAACCTCTAGAGGATGCCACTTCCGGAAAAGCCCACCGAAGCCGACGCTTCCGTAGAAGTGTCGGAGTGTAAGAGGGAAATAAAATACCTCTCGCGGACCAACGGGCACCTTCTCCGTTGGGCCGCTCGAACTTCGTATGACACTGGGTTAATCGGACAGGTCAGAGAGAGCTGACAGGCGTGCTTAGCAATACTGCGGAGAAGAATTATTAGAGATAAATAATAATGAGATATAGGATACGGCCAGAAGAAGAAGAGGAGTTGTGAGGGGTCCATGAAAGGACGTAGGGTACCAGAATCCAGAAAAATAGTACTGTTCCCAAGGGATAATGAATTGAATGTCAAAATCTACATTAGACCCACGAAGCCGCGGGCAAAACATGTAGCGATTTCTACCAGACAACCTTTAAGAAATAAGAGTTGGAAAAGAACGGAGTTTCGTCGCCTTTTATCAACACAGAAGATAATTATGTCTGAGTTTGAGCTGCCTGACTTGACAAGTGCAGTTGTCTTTATAACGTAATCCTAATCCTAACTAATAATATTATAAATCCGAACGTCGGTGGCAAATAAACATGACCCGCCTGATGGTAAGCTGTTACCTTAGCCTATGGACTCTTGCAATTCCAGGAGACTCGCATGACACAATTTTTTTGAAGAACCTTATAGTGTACTCTCTCGGAAAAACCTCGGCAGTGAGCTCATTCCACAGCCGGAGCGTTGGCGGGACAAAATTCCACTGGAACCGCACCGTGCGCGACTTAAGTTGTAAAGTGTGAAGATGATTACACACACACAACCCATTATACAAGCGGTAGAACACGCACAGGAAGGCAAAGTCTCTCCTTAGGCTTAAGGGTTCAACTGTGTAATCTAAATCTTTCAACATTATTTTCACAGGATTAATGGTATCGAATGAACCTAAAAATTTGCACACGTGTCAAGCGTCAATGATAATACAATAATAATCGCTCGCATCAATAATTATAATTTATCTATTTATTGTACACCAAAATCATTTGAAAGAATAGGAGTACAACAATGTTGGGTGGCTTATAAGATTGGCGGCCTTATCGCACTGTGGCAATCTTTTACATGCAACCATGGGATGGGGTGGCTATAGGAAATCAATTTAAGAGCAGTATGGTGTACACTCAGTAGGTATATTATCGCGTCAATGAAGATTTTGAGAATCATTTCAGGTTTCCCTCGAAATCAAATTTTTTTTGTTAATGAAAAATACCTTATCTCCTTCTCTGTAAAATAACATTGGTGCAACATTTCATGAAGATTGTTTGAGGAGTTAAAGCGTTACAAACAAACAAATCCACTTTCGCTTTTATAATGTGAATTAGGATTTTGTGCTAAAGGTCCCATCTCCTCGCCAGCACACGTCTCTTTACTAATTATTATGTACAGAGCCCTCTGTTGTGTTTTTGTGGCTACAATTTGTTAAACCGGTAGCGATATGTTGGTCACTAAACAGTTGTGACAGATGAACAATGTTGATATTTTCTGCACATTTTAGTTATAATCTGTGTGAAGTTAGCGCGCTTTCTTATATATCTTAATATTAGAAATACAAAAGCACCTGTTTCTTTCGATCAATTACGTTTATTTATGGGACCAATTTTTTTATGGGAATGGGAGCAAACAAAAATGGAAAGGACCTATTGGCAGAAGGAAAAGAGGCCGTCCAAAGAAAAGGTGGACCGATGATATAATAGCTACTGCAGGAAGAGAATGTGATGAAAAAAGCAAAAGATAGAGAAGCTTGGAACAAGCTGGAGGAGGCCTATACCCAAACAGGGGTTTCAATTCCAGATATTATGATATAAGTTGCAAACGAGCAGACGGGTCACCTGATGGTAAGTGACTACCACCGCCCATAGACATTTGCAACTCAGGAGTCACAAGTGCGTTGCTGGCCTTTAAGGTGGGAGTAGGAGAAGGATGGGAGTAGGGAAAGGACGGGAAGGGGGTTGGGACTCCGGTAACATCACGCACTCGAAGACACATCGAACAAACATCGGCGAAACACAACGATGCATTTACAGCTTCATGGCTGGTTTTCTGTAAAGCTGTGCTATTACTCCGGTCGAGCCGGCCCATACGTGCCGAAGCATAGCTCTCTGGCTTTGATGAATGTTGCTATAGAGATAGATGGAACCCTGGAGAAGGACAAAGGCTACTGAAAGGGGAGTAATAGGGGATTAGAGATAGGCTACTTAAAGTATCAAGTATAAAAAAATGCCAATGTGAGTTTGTTTTTACGTTTTATCGCCTTAACTACTCAATCGATCGTCATGAACGTTGTCACGTGGAAAAATTACTGTTCCCGAGGGACCTGAAGATTGACAAAATCAAGGCAAACGAAGCCACGGCCGAAAGCTAGTTTCAGGTGAATAAGAAAAGTATTAGGTAAATATCATGGTTAAATTGGACGTCGCGCGTTGTTTAATGAAAGGGATTCAATCTTTCTAAACTAATCTAAACTTCAGGCAGTATTTTGTCTTTATAAAAACTATAATGATTAAAAAACAAAAGACAGTCCACCGATGACCACGACAAGACGAAACGTCCCACGCAAATATGTTTGGTAAAATATAGAAATTATCGCGATGATATCAAGACGTACACTTCTAATTTCAAGCCTCGAAGCTCGTGACTAAGTGGTAACCGAGTAGGTTAACACATCACAAGGTTAATTAATACTAGCCAGGTCAGTCTTTAGATGGCTAATAAAATTCTTAACAGATTAAGACCCCTTCGTACCTCGGAGAGCACGTTAAGCCGCGTCGGTCCCGGTTCCCATACGAACATCCGTGACATTAGTTACGGGTAGTTGGAGCCCTAAAAAGTCCGACAACCTGGTCTAACTACAGAACTTCGATATCGCCTAGTACTTGGGTTGTGGAGGTCTGATGGCAGTCGCTTCACGTAAAATATCGAAATTCGGTCGTATCGTAGTTAGACTGAAAGCCGACCCCAACTTAGTTGGAAAAAGAGGATGATGAGAAGATTTTTAAGGAAGAAATAAGATGGATATCTAAAACTCAATGACATTCGTACAAATTAATCAAAAAATTAGTAAAATTGGTAAACCCATTCGATCCCAGGTAGATAACCATTCGTCACAGTGACACATTTCGTGGTAAATCCATGACACATATTGTAAAATCTAACTATTGACAAGTATTGTGAAATAAATATGTTTTTCTCAGTATACGTCAGTCAAATTTTGATCTATTACCGGGTTCCGCTTATTGAATTTAAACAGGATATACAATAGAAAAACGTAATTTTGTCACTATGCTGGCGGCAAACAAGCATAGAGGGTTACTGATGTCTGTAATAAATAATTATAATATACTAGCAGCGCCAGGCGGTTTCACCCGCGTAAGTCCCGATCTCGTGGGAAAATCGGGATAAAAAGTAGCCTATATGTTAATCCAGATCTTCAGATATCTACATACCAAGTTTCACCGCAATCGGTTCATTAGTTTTGGCGGGAAAGAGTAACAAACATCCATACATCCATACATCCACACAGCCATACATCCATACATCCTAACAAACTTTCACGTTTATAATATGTATTAGTAGGATGTATATAAAAAAAATTACATCCCGAAAATTTGTGGTAATAGAATAGTTTTCACTTCTGACGTGCAGTCCTACGACTGACAATAAATGTTCATACATATGTGATTTGGAGGCACTTGATTGTTTCTGTGCCCGACAACGGCTACTTATAAATCATTAAGTACCTACACATGGACGTCCATGTACCTACATCTATAAAAACAGGAATTCTTCTTCAAGAACTGTAATACACGGTATGCCTATATTATATATATTCCTTTTCAACAAGTATCCATTCATTACAAAGCATGTGATTGTATATATATTGTAGCGGAACGAATTAATTTCTACTTTTGTATGAGTTCCCATGTTCTCAGGTAAAGTCGATTTTTAATTCATTCAATCGTAGTGGTCCCTAAAATGCAACAAAAGCTAGGTGACAAAAACTATTGCTATTTCCTGCGCAAACGCATTCTTTCGCTTGACGTGATTTTAAGGTTGTCTTACACATTGTTTGCTATGCTATACTATACTTTAATAAAATAGTTTTATGAAATTAAGTGTGTTATACATAGAGTTGAAAATATTAGATTTCGAACTATTTTCAAGTTTAGTTATTGTTTTTAAAGATTAGTTAATGTAAAATGGTTTCACGAAAAATAACATTGGAAAATATGACGTCACAAGTTATTTAACACAAGTGTTCTACAGAATAAGTTCAGTTTCATTATACAACTAAGTTTGTTAGCAGGTGATGACCTATATGAAAATAAGCGATTTAAAATGCAAATAAATATGAGTAAAAGAAATGGTATCATTAATGCGTTAGCAACATAATCCTTAAACTTACGTTGTCCATTGCCTTTGAGAAGGTGGATATACTGGAAGTATAATAATAATAGTCAGGAAGGAGCTTCTACCAACACCTTGAGACAAGGATGCCTAAAGTTCCTAATGTCTTAATAGAAGCTGTTCCCGGATCCCTCCTATTTAAGGCGCAGTACGGCACACCGTGTGGTGTTAGTCGGTTCGATTCCGACACACCGCCCCATTGTAAACCCCGGTGGGGTGACGGCCCGAGGGGGTTTCCACACGCACAAAAAAAAAAAAGGGATGCCTAAAGTAGGGTTCACGGAACCTAAAATTTGCATAATTTTTTGTTGGACTTAGCTATAAAGTAAAGTAGAGAATGAAAGTGTTTTACTTTTAAAATAGTGTAATGAAAGTTTTTGGCTCTTCTGGACCAAAAGTTGAATCTGGGGTTTCATACAATTATAGGGATACTTTTAAGATAACGAGACACTAATGGAGAGTATCCCGTTACCTTAAAAGGCCTTAAGAGGCCCGTGGTAGATGGCTGGACCAAGGGCCTGATACAAAATTCGTATAGTGAGGAAATTCCTATCTATGGAACCCTAACCACAGGTATTTTTGTCTCGGGTACAGACGGAAAAAGTAGTGTTCCTGTGGGATAGGCAACAATACTGATAACTTTTAGATCATCCGGTTGTCAAAATTAACATTAATTAAATAAATTTCAAAGTCGTTAAGAAAAATGGCAAGAAATATATATTACTAGCTGTGCCCCGCGGTTTCACCCGCGTAACTCAGATGCCATGGGAATATCGGGATAAAAAGTAGCCTCTGTGTTAATCGAGGTCTCCAGCTATCTGCATACGAAGTATCATCGCAATCGGTTCAGGAGTTTTTGCGTGAAAGAGTAACAAACATCCAAACCTCCTGACAAACTTTCAATTTTTTTTCACATTCAATATCTTCACTACATATTATAAAATATAAAACAAAGTCCCCTACTGCGTTTGTCTGTCTGTTTGCGATAAACTAAGAAAATACTGAACGGATTTTCATGCGGTTTTCACTAATAGACAGAGTGATTCATGAGGAAGGTTTAGGTGTATAAGTTGTACCCGTGCAAAGCCGGGGCGGGTTGCTAGTATTATATAAATGTATGTATACAGAGCCTTTTAACAAATCGCTAGTGTCTTGAAAATTTCCATTACAGACACAACCGTCAAAAACGTCTGCCCTCACGCGTCTGCCTGCCTGCATTCGGATTTTCGGATGGCTCGCGGCGATGAGCAATGTCCCCCCCTCCACCGCACCGCACATTTTTATATTAATTTTATATCGTCGTAACTTTTAAAATATTTAATCAAATTACGTACTTCAAAAGGCAAATTTTATCTACTTTGAATATCAGAAGTGATAAAAGTATTTATTTTTAATAAAAATCAATTTGTTACTGCTAAATGTGAATTGGAAATAAAAAATCAAATTTTATTGTATTTATAGTTCACTATTTTGGTAATAATGACTTACACATAAAAGATAGATATATACTGTCGCGGACTTTTTTGCAAAACTATTTAGGAGAAACAATCCCACCGTACATTATATTCGTGTAACTCTTACAGTTTTCCCACCACACGCCAGAATAGCTCGCAGATGTCAGATTTTTTTCCGACTTACTTAACACTTATCGTTATATTTTGGCCAATATACACCATCACACATATCTTCATAAATTATAGCCTATGTGTTATTATGATATAAAAGCTATATTATTGTAAAGTTTCATTAAAATCCATGCAGTACTTTTTGCGTTAAAGAGTAACAAACATCCATACATCCATACATCCTCACAAACTTTCACGTTTATAATATTAGTAGGATAGCTTTCATACTACAACACATACCCAACATGACTAATACGAAGATTTATAGCTTCACTTAGTGCCCCGGATGCGCCTGTCTTTTGCATAGTCGCATAAATATTTAAACGTATTTTTTAACAATAGTAAATTGTACAATAACTTTGCATTACTGAAAGCGACATTCAAAAGTAAGGCGTTGAAGAATATAATTTCTTATAATAAAAGAAATCAGTCATAAATGGAATAGGTTCTTTTGTACGTAATGCGTCAAAAGACCGCCATGCGATTGTTTGTTAGTAATAGTTAGGTATAGTTTTGTAACACTAAAAGAAAACACTACCATAATACCTAATAACTTGAGACATCTCACACACGGCCGCCTGATCGCAAACTAGGCAGAGCCTGTACTATGGTAACCAGACTGCTAATAACCATAATTATATATTACTTAATACATACATATCATCACTACATATTATAGAACAAAGTCTCCCGCCGCATCTTTCTGTCTGTTTGCGATGAACTGAAAAACTACTGAACGGATTTTCATGCGGCTTTCAAAATATACAGAGTGATTTATGAGGAAGGTTTAGGTGTATAATTTGTTAAGATTTTGTGTAAAATTGAAATATGTTGATGATTGTTAAAGATGTCTCTGCTACCCGTGCGAAGCCGGGGCAGTTTGCTAGTTTTAGATGAATTACACCCAGACATAGATAAATCACACAATTATTTGTCCTGGGTGCAAATCATCCTCATGGCTCAGCAGTCACTTATGAAAGAAACAGTCTCACAACTTCAGTCTTCTTCAGTCTCACCACTGATATAAACTATGAAAATCACTAACAGTAACTGTCAAGTTGTTCGTACCTCTATTCGCACTCAAGTCAATCGATCTTCACTTATTTCTACCCTTTTATAATCCCACTATTCGTTAATATTTATCAATCGACCAATAGTATTGTGTTACCGGTATAACCAGTCAAAATAATGTCTATTAACTTATTTTTATTAAATAGTGAACTGTGTTATCATCTATTATAGTTTGGCCCTATAAAATAAATAAGAGTTTTTGATGTGGCGACAACACTTACAAGTTTTACAACTAGACAAACAGGTCTGTCGAAAAGAGTTTCATTATCCACCTTCTGGCTTCTTTATCAAATAAGCTCTAAGATGTCAAATTACAGTATTGTCATACAAAACATATATACATAGAAAGTTTCATTTTGATAACACAATTAGAAGTAACTTAAAATTAATTTCCAAGATATGTTTACATAGTCAGTTACTAGGGAAACTAATAAAATGGGTCACACATTACTAGTATTCTTGTTAACCCCTCCAGCTAAGCTAAATGCTTGTTACAAATGGGTTCACGTCAGCGAATGGGGATCGAACCAGCAACCGTATGACCGTCAGTCCGCGAGATGTTTAAATACAAGTTTCATATTCACGGTTTTGAAACTATGTAACTGCTCAATCTCTTTCCTTAACAAGGGTGAATGCACATATAATATTGATGTTAAAAGATGCGACGTAAAGCATAGACGAGACGTGTGTTTTTTAAATTTCTTTTTGAATATGGCAGTTCATTTGCAGCGTATTGTTGAAGCGCACCATGTTTTTTTAGGTCTTGCTCACAGGAACAGAAAGGACGTTTAACCACAGAATACATTATAGTACAGGTACAGAAGTCTCAACGTCTCAGTCAAAAACTACTGAACGGATTTTCATACGGTTTTCACCAATAGATCAATAGATAGAGCGATTCACGAGGAAGGTTCACGTATATAATTTGTAAACGTTTTGTGTAAATTGGTTGAAATTTGATGATGATTGTTGAAGATGTCTCTGCTACCCGTGCGAAGCCGGGGCGGGTTGCTTGTAAATTTTATTATACAATGCACTAGCAAATCCATTGATTTGATGCGTGTGTATCACTGCACTTGTGTTTAATTTAGTTTGTTTAAGTGTTCATCAAGCAATTTTCAAAACGGTTGACTTATCGTGCACTAATCACAGTTCTTGGTAAACTATGCCACATGGTCACCACTCGATTTGTTTTGAACAAAAAGGTTTTTCTGGGATTGCTAGCAGATGAAGAAGACCTGGCAAGTTTCGAATAGTTTTTCAGTTTTTTGCAACAGAGAAACAGACAGACAGACGCGGTGAGGGACTTTATTTTATAATATGTAGTAATATGTATTTATTTAGTCATCTACAGTACAGTATACATATTTAGTATCAAAGTCAGTTATGAAGATTCCAAATAAGAGAGGTCTAATGAGGTCTAATGAACGGAACATCGCTGGATGCATCGTGGGCTACCGACAATGTATCTTCCACTCTTCCTTTGAATTTCCTAGTTGTTAAACAGTTAGATTGTCAAAGAAGCTGTCCACGGATTCCAAAGTACCTACTCCAGTGTTACTATTAACTTTTCATTAGGAACTCGATGAAAAGCTTTATTATGGTCCAAGTAAATAGTGTCAGCTGCTTGATTGTCATTCCAGTTACATGTCCATTTATCAAGACAAGAAAGAAGATTTGTGACAGTGGATCTCTTTGGAACTGAGGCGACTTCCACTTATAGCAAAAACATACTCCAACATCATCTAGCGAAGAAGAGCTGAACTACGAAGTAACTACTAATCCTGAATCGCGCTATGAGAGTTCTTGCGCCGATTAGTATATATACAACTTCCCAACATCAACCGTTGGGCCGCGGCCCGCCAGGCATGATCACCTCGCCTGGTCGGAGGATCCTCCCTTTGTGTTGGAGAACAAACCCATGTTGTTCTTCAATAGTAATGTTTTACATATTGAAGAATTATTTTAGGTCTGCTGCTTCGAATTTTCTTCCATCGTTTTGCAGACTATACTTGTGTGGCTGATAAGGCAGTAGTTGGCTGCGAGATAACACTCTTTTTGTATATTGGGGTAACATGGGCTTCTTTCCACTCCTGGAGAAGTCTTCCTGTTTTAAGAGACACATTCATTTGACTGGCCTGTTGGTCTAGTGGCTAGTGACACTGACTGCTAAGCCAGAGGTCGTGGGTTCGATTCCCACACAGGACAAATAATTGTGTGATGAGCACGATCATTTGTTCTGTGTCTGGGTGTAATTTATCTATAATATGTATGTATTTAGAAATATATAAGTATGTTTATCAGCAGTCTGGTTACCATAGTACAGGCTCTGTCTAGTTTGGGATCAGACGGCCGTGTGTGAGATGTGTGAAGTTATTATTATTTGTGCCAGCTGATGACAGAGTACGTTGCTGTATTGTTTCAATGCTTTAGAAGGTTGAGAGTCTGACCCCATGGATGGTGTATCACTGAATGTCTACAAAGTTTTATGCATAATGTCCGGTGAAATTGTGATAGTTTAAAGGCTTTATCAATGCGCGGTATTTTAATATATGGAATTAAAGTGTTTGGTTATTCGGCAGTGTATGATATTTCAAATTTATTAAGAACTTTTCAGACCAAATACCTAAGCTTTATTAAGTTAGTAGATATAGTTTTGTGATCGCACTCTACGTAACATATTTTAAAAATGCAAATGTCCGAATTGCTCCTCAGTATATATGTTTATACAGCCTTTCCATACATATTCTGTAGCAACACTGTCCCGAGTTGGGCGTCAAACCCACAATACCCCTTTATACAACTTTGTTTGTACTTACTTGACGGATATATCCGGCGAATATACGTTTATGACAACTACTGCCCTCTATCGATACTACATCCACCGCTAAGATTCCGAAGTATAAGTGAAATATAGAAATGTGCTATTAGATGTGGTGGTAGGCAAATATTACGAAAACGTAAGTGTTATATTTGTTTTTTGTTTTTGTTTATACCAATATTATAAATAATAATAATAATACTATCTTTATTTCAGACCACAGATATCCATACGTGTGCATAGTGTTAGTAAAAATAAACTTAAAATAACGTTAGTAAATACTTATTCTAAAATCTGGAGTTGAATCTCACAGTATCCACACAGTATGTATTTGTGGATGTGTGAAGTCCGATTCAATAACGCAGCATTGGACACACGTCACACGCGCGTGACACACATTGTGTGACAGGTGGGATCACCACACAATGTGTGTCACGCGTTCTAGGTAAAATTGAGGCACACTGCTTTCGGATTATATGCCGTCAATCCTTGCTTCAGCAAACATAACCGAAGCACTACAAAAATATAATAAATACGAAGTAACTCTGTGCGTCTATCTGTTACGTTTCGCTACTACTAGCCCGATCATGATGATGAGAAACACGTTGTCATAGATACAGAAAAGTGTGAAATCGTTGGAAAGCCATGCCGGCTCGACCGCAGTGATACCACGGCCTCACTGAAAACCGGCAGTGAAGTAATGCTTGCAATTGCTTTAATTGCTTAACCCTTCCCTTCCCAAGGCATGAAAGCGAACACACGAACAAAGAAACACTCTTGCGCTTTTGAAATATTAATTGTAAATATAGTTTTTATGTATGGAACACTGGCAGGTCATGCTTTTGTTAAAAAGAACTTTATTATTGATAAAAAAAAAACCGGGCCCACAGCAGGCCTGCAGAGGTAGATTTCGTGTTTTTTTATTTTTTTTCCCAGTCCCCCCCTTTGGGGGAATAACCCCCTATTCACGAACTTAACTTTCATTTTTGCCCTGTTGATTTGTCGTCCAAGTTTGAAAGCAATCGGTGCATAATTGTAACCTTTATCGTGCCAGTAAAATTTAGTTTATATACATATATACAAATATATATATATATAAACTAAAAAAATTATGTATCTCGACAATCGACATTTTACGACTTCAAATGTGGCCTAAAATCAAAAGAATTGTTTGATAGATTTCAAATTGCATTTGTAAACGAAGGCCCTTCAAAAGCAACTGTGTAGGTACCGACTTTTTAGCGAGATCAGTAAACTTTGGCCAGTGAAGAAAGATGTGAAGAAGTGGTGGCCTGGCGATTTAGCGGCTGTTACTGAAGCAAACGTATTAGAAATTGGGAAACATCATCAAGGATATTATCACTAGTCTATCACAGAATATCTATTACAGTGTCAATGACTTTACGGGATCAAAGTAGAATTAATGCCGATTTTTTGTGCTACCAAATTTTTGGTAGAAGTCTACACTGCTGTCAGCAATAATTTACTCGTGACTTCTTTTTATTCACTAAAATAAAAAAAAAACTACTAAAAGGGATACAGATTTTACCGCCGAAAGATGAGCTACCTGCGTTCGAGCAGGCTCTGGAGGAAGTGACAATGGAAAACTATACTGAAAATTGGTTTAGATGCGTGAAACTTTGCATAAACAACGGTGGAGAGTTATTTAAAAAGAATTAATAACAAAAAATTGGGCCTATAGAACATTTCTTCGGAGTGTCCCACGTATATAATAATTGGTCTTACAATGGCCTCCGGACTTTAACTGAGCTACCAAAATACCATTATAGTAATTTAACCAGACATATTATATCAAATTAAAAATAATTACACTGTAACAAAATCGATACGAAGAACAAACAATTAACCGGTGAAAAATGAAAAGACCCTTGCTTACTGCAATTTTTACAAAATGGCCGCCAAAAAACTGTACGCCGACATCTTGAAGATGTGCAAAATAAGTTTTTAAACAGTTCATTCAAAAATCAACCTCACTTCTTTATTTTTAAAATACATTTTTCAATAAGCATTTTCGTCTTTGGTGGACATTTTTCTTTTAGGCCAAAAAAAGTCGTTTGGAACTTTAATATAAAGCATTAAGGTGCATAATACGTTTGTAAGTAAAGGTATGTACAGAATTTCACCGGCCAAGGGAGCAATAAAAAAAATCCAGTTTGGATTCAGTTGAAACTATAGTTTAAGTAGCTGGACTTGCTTGTTTTTTTTTAATTTATAATATTTAAATTATATAAAGTGATTATTTCCGGTAGATACGGTATATTTTTCTTAAATACAATTCTCAAAAGAAAAGCATAAGACCGGAAAAAAGCGCAGAAATATACTTTAACGTCATCTAGCGAAGATATGTTGAACTACGTAGTAACTACTCACTCTACAACGCGCAATGAAAGATCTCGCGCTGATTTTAAATAGCAGCCGTTACGTCAACGTGATTAACAAAGATTTTGAAAGCGTAAAGAAAGCAAATGGAGTACAGAACCTTAAACCTTTTTACCTTTAACCAAATAATAGAATAATAACTTGTAGACGGCCGGACTAACAAAAAATGTACATTAAGGCGCACGACGCCGCAGCCAAAAGCTAGGAATGAAATATTTCAGAACGAAACTTCAATTTCACGTCACAGCCAGACAAACCCGCTTCTTTGTTTCTAAATGAACGTCGGACTCGCGGAACGTTTCGCATGCCAAGGAGTTGTATTAAAACATCGTTGAAATGCATAAAATGGTATGATGAACACACACACTAACTGTCAAATTATTGATGTAAACATATTTAGTTGTGTGGGTAATGATGAGTTATGGTACAGAAGAGACTTGTAGTATGCTGCCTACGAATAATAAATAAAAATGATAAAAAAAAATAGGGTGTGAAAAGCGTAAACAAGTTGGGTAACGCATTACGAGTATTCTTATTAACTAGTCCAGCTAAACTAAAATGCTTGTGTCGAGACTTGATAGTGCACTGAGTGGGATTCGGACCCGCAACTTCGCGATCATATGTGCGACACTTTATCCGTTAAGCTAGAAATAGAGAGAGAGCGAGAACTGAACTCGTGACCGCTAATAATACATATATCGATCAATCAATCCATAATATATACAGGTCATATAGGTCGTTTCGTTTAAGTTTCACTTCTGTCGGCAGTCCCATGACTGCCTTTTTTTTTTTTTGAAATGCCAATGTTGTGATGGATGCATGTTATGACTAGGATGGACAAGGGAGGACTTAATACAACAGAGAGAGTCTGAAGGTAGCGCCAGTGAAAGAAAAGTTGAAGAGCAAAATATTATCGTGGTATGGACAAGTGGTTCAGTGTTGGAGTGGACGAAGAAATAAAAAAGGGATGGACTGCGTGAAAAAAGATATTTAGAGATAAAGCAGTGAAATAACGAATGATAGAGAATGGAAGAAGAGAACACTGAACCTTTAACAACTAAATGCAGTAACTATACCCTCTTCTTAATTGCCTACTCTTTGTTCTCCAAAAGTTTGACATAGTACGCGATCCGTTCTTCGTCTGTCATTAGCCGACAGAACGACAAGGCATTTCTGGTACCTTCACGATATTTTTCGGAGATAGAAGCTCGGTTATTGTTATATTTCACAAGAGTATTGCTAACAACGATGAGATGTGGAATATATGTACTATAAATTTTATTTGTGGATGTATCAAAAGAATAGATCATGTGATGATCCGTTACTAAAGATGTCACTCGTCGAATAACTTTTTACACCACACTTAATAGCATTTTGAAAAAGGCAAGACTCAGCAGATTTACGCTCGAATTGGGGGGGAAAGCTACTGCTACTGGGGAAAAAGTTGTGACGCTGATAAGTAGGGTCAGTAAAGTATAGGGATGGCAAAAGATAAGTGACCTATCTTTAGGGGTTTCTCAAAAATGTACCAAAATTTCACACGAAACCGGAAAACAGAGTACAGAGGTTAGTACTAAATCAACTTCTATACGTTTTATTTAATACTAACCGCGCCCCGCGATTTTACCCGCGTAAGTTCCGATCCCGTGGAAATATCGCGATGAAAAGTAGCCTATATATTAATCCAGGTCTCTAACTACCTACATACCAAGTTTCATCATTATCGGTTCAGTAGTTTTGGCGTGAAAGAGCAACAAACATCCATCCATCCATCCAAACTTTCACATTTATAATATTAGTGGAATACTCGTATACCTTAAGAAATGTTTATCACATTTTCAAAGATATCCTGTGTTGTTTGTAGCTTTTATTAAGTTACATAAATCAATGTATTTTTACTACATACCTGTCATATGTCATGCTCGCCTATGCTACCATCGGCACCATCGGTGTATGTGTCGGGTCGATCGGCTCCCTTCAATATGGTTGAGCTGGACGATGGCTGGCGCATGCATGCTCGTGAACGAGTGGTCATCTATAGACAGCTATTACTTAAATGAAGTAGTAATTTTGCAATGTAACAAAAAACTTGTCAAAAACATGTTGAAAAATAGTGTCTTTGGAGTTTCTTGACTGTTTTTCTCCATAGAATCTAGGCTTCGGAACAAGCAACTAGCTTCACGACTGACTTATTCTGACTGACTCCTACAATTCGAAAATAACTATAATTGGTTTAATTAAAATCAATTATTTTGACCTAGTATGTCTATTTCTTGCTAAAACACAAAAAACTGCCTGAATGTTCTCATCAAAAGCCTTATAATATAAGACGTGATGCATTGCAAAACGATACCTGTATTCTGTAAAGAGTGGAGGTAAGGAGTACCATCCTAGATGGTGGTCAAATCGAAAAACTGCTCAACTGAGGAAAATAAATAATAGTTCAGTAACTGACCAGAATGGCGCTCTTGTAGACAAAGGCTTTGATATGAAGTTAGCTGTTGTAGACGGAGTGAAGTGTGCTCAGTTCAAACTTTTGATTTTGTTGGGGGCTAGAGTAGTTGAGGAATAATGAAAGAAAAGAGTGAGAAAAGTGGTGAAATTACTTAATGTTGTCGTTGTTTTGCTATTTAATCATCAATTAGCCTAAGTTAGTCCACTGCTTTACATAGGCCTCTCTAAATGTTCGCCATAGCACCCGGTCCTCCGCCTTCCGCATCCAGTCCCTCCCAGCTACCTTCCTCAGGTCGTCGGTCCATCTGGCTGGGGGGCGTCCTACCTTCTGTTTACCGATCCGCGGTCTTCACTCTCAGATCCGCTTGCTCCAACGGCCGTCGGTCCTTCGGCATACGTGGCCAGCCCATTGCTATTTAATGCTTATGAGGAAAATCGGTGCATTCAATTTAAGTTAAACGTACACACTTAACTTCCCTCCAATTCAATAAATTTAAGTGAGTAAAAGCTCAAAAGAAAACTTCTTTCAGCGAGTGACCAAACCGAACCGCGTACTTAAAATAGAATTGGAGATATAGAGAAAGAAACCTTTGAAAACGTAAGAAATATCCAGAAGGAAATCGTGTTTGAGTTATACTTGAGAAGGGTATCAGTTAGATGATTTCCAATGCTTGATGACAAATATGTGCATCAATACCTCCCATTTAAAAAAATCGGTTGGATAGAACGGCTGGACGACCAGCTGGTTTTTCTGTTAGGTTGACAGGTTCC
This sequence comes from Callimorpha dominula, assembly GCA_949752705.1. NCBI lineage: Eukaryota > Metazoa > Arthropoda > Insecta > Lepidoptera > Erebidae > Callimorpha > Callimorpha dominula. The sequence continues at coordinate 1,383,578 of OX457019.1, read as the reverse complement.
GCAGTTTAATGCTCGGTTCTCCTCCCTGACTGATGTAATGCTCGGATCTGTGACGTTACATTACGAGTTATATATTTTTTTTAGATCTTCTCAGGTCTCAGGAGTCATCTGACATGCGTCCAGCGAAGTGAGCTCCTATTTTTTCGTCATTGTCTTCTTACTTCTTATTAAAACCCTACTTTTATACAATACTAAAGTAGGAATATAATCGACATAGATAGCATCTTACAAGCCAGCCCACCAGCCTCATTTTACAGCTTTATTCTAAAGAGTTTGGCAGGTGTTACTACTACCTGACCTGACCTAGTGGCCTCTTCAGTTCCAGGAGATAAAGAACATTCGGGTCCCCGACCCCGGCCTCTGCGAGCTACAGCAGTCGCAGTCCTGTTAACCATCCGTGACTTGCGGTATCCCTTACCCTAGGGTCCTTTCCCTACCCATTTTTCCTTATACAAATTTACCTTCTTTCTTTTTAAGGAAGCCAGTCAAAACTCTTTGAAATATTACACATTGCGCCAACCCCAATAAACATTAGCAGGAGTTTCTCCTTCCTTGTTCCTATCCCCTCTGGCTATGCTAGCGCCACCTAAATACAGCATTTATACGGATCTTTCTTCATGTACAGAGATGTTCCTTTTATCACTACACTCCATAATTTATTCATTATAAACATACTTAAGGGTCTGTTAAAGAATATAACTTTCACGTTTTTCTTGTGTTTGTTTGCTCATAAAATACACCCTTTCGAATTTATTCAAAATTATTCATTGACTGTCAACACCAAAGAGTATACAAACATTACGTGTCAACACTAAGAAAGGACTTTTGTTTTAAATACCAATTAGGGCGAGTTCTCGTAGTTGCACTGTTTGTCGACAAATGTCGCACGTCGCCGACAGTGTCAATACAGCCTTATTTTATATACAGTGTGTTACAAGTATGATTGTAGTTTTTTTTTTTTTTTTTTCTTTTTTAGTAATGCTAAGTGCATTATTAAAAAAAGCAATAAGTGTATGCTACTTTTATATCTTACGTGTATTTTTGCTGGTGAACGCATTCAGGGTTTGATATTGACTAGAGATCACCTGGTGGTCGAATTCTGACCACAGTTAATTAACTTAAAAGGTTTTGTTATATAACTCTTGGTATCATGACAGGTCAACATATATACTGGAAGCTGTAGCTTTTTTATTTTTTTATTATTTAACATTATATTGATTAGAAACTTTAGCTTGTTGGCTATAAACTTAAATATTCCGTAAGGGGTAAATAAGAGTTCATTTCAAGTGTTAATATACCAGCAGTTTCCAGCAGGTCTTGTTTCCAGCAGGTCTTACCACTGTTAGAGTGTGTACAATGTTTCGTGCGTTTATCGAAAACAGTTTTTGCATCGACGCTTAACATCAATAAAGTGAGTTGGCGACCAAAACGTAGACCAATCCAAAAAACAAGCCCAATCCTCAAAATGTCCCATACTTTAAAAATTGCTTTTTAAAGGGAAGAAAAAAATACTATTTTTGTGTTATCACTTATCACCTTACCACACTTTCATTACTACAAAATAAAAACTTTTTGAACAAAACGTTTAGTAAATAACCAAAATAATCAATATTATAAAATACTAATTTAATTATTAATAACAACCAGAAAGCCTAAATAACTATTAGTTATTAACAAAACAAACAATGTATTTAAGTATATATATATTCGTGTTCTAGAACTACAAGCAAGAAGTACAAGCTGTGCTTAGTTTGGGTCTAGATAGCGCTGTGTACTATGACCCACATTATTATTAATAATATTATAATACAAACAAACTCACATACGCATTAATAATATGAGTTAGGATAGTAACAACGGATCATTACGTAGGCCGAATGCTTGTCAACATAGAAACTATAAAAAAACTACTTTTACATTATCAAAATTATTTTAGTATTAAAACAATAATTTTACTTAAAGTTCATAAATGAAATAAAATTTTGTTCTAAAATCAACACAGCCTATACAATATCACACCCAAGTGTTGGTGGTCTGTTTTTTTGTTTTACGACTAGGCATAATCCACTTGTTGCTTTTGCGCATTCCGCTGTATAATCTGTTATGTTTATTTAGTTACTCTGTGGTTAGATATGGCGGGTAAGTTCGTGGATTTTGAAGTATTATAAAACTACTTGCTGGTAAATATATCTTAGTGATGTTTTAGATATTTTAATAGTATTTTAATTTAAGTTGAATTATATGTAGTTATTTGGAATTATGTTTTTGGAAATCAATTCTAATCCTTTTCTAATTATCGTACCTAAATGAAACCTTGTATGTTTTTATAGTTCGGATGGTAATACTATAATTTTTCATCTTGTAGCTGATCTTATGATAGAACCAGGAGGTGAATGTCTTCAGTGGCTACCAGTAAACACCTCAACTTTGAGCTTGTATGATTCGTTTTAACGAGTATTATAGATTGGGTTTGGTAATGATATGGTTTGGTGATGGAGCCAAAAACTAATTGTCAAGATTTGTTTACATTGTTCGTTAGTAGTTACTAGTGAAGCTAAGAAAAGCTTCTCTAAGCTCTAAGCTTTATAAAACAAAAATGGCGGCCGTGAAATATGCAATTACTTACTGCAATTTTAGTTATTTTTTGGTTAGAGGTTATAAACGGTATACAGTTCTTTTTTTTACAGTGTTGCCTAGATCTAGAACATTGATATACATACTTTACTTTTGTGAATATATATGTAGATGAACGCGGGGTTGTGTCCCTCCAAGACAAAGTTAGGATTCTCCGGCGAGGTGATTATGCCTGGCGGACTGTAGGCCAACAGTTGATGTTGGGAAGTTCTGTACAATACTAATCTGCGCGAGAGCTTTCATTGCGCGATTCAGGATTATTTACTTCAGCTCGTCACCGCTAGATGACATTGAACTATGTTTTTACTGTAAGTATTTGGAAGTCGCCACACATACGTATTGTGAGTGTGAGGGTGTGTGTATTGTATTATGAAACACCCAGGTCAATGTGAAAGTCGAATGAACTACCGCCACACCACATACAGTAAATTTTTGTTCTAAAAATAAACGATTCGATAATGGCAAAGTATGACGTCACAAGTTGTCATTTGCAAACAAAAAAAGGGTAACTTTTAGACTTATTATAAAGAGAAAATTATTTGACTGGACAGACCATTACCGGTCTGTAGTTTGACAAATTTGCGTCTGTGGGATAAGTAAAATAGTAGGGAAAACTTATACAAACCTCACTTCGGTTCATTTCTTTCTACTCATGACAGACAAACAAACATTTGTTTGTTTAGGACTCATTTGTTTAAAACGCAATAAAGTCTTAACAAATGTGTATTATTTTATTATAGGGTCGTAAAATAAGGGTCTCAAAGGGTTCATTTAATTGTCAACCTGTGAAGAGTTTTCTTAGAAACGAGTGATGATTAAAAAAAAGGAGAGATGGCATAACTGTATTTCGCATATTTCTCTAAATCTACTTAAATCTTAATAAAATAATGCCTAATTGGAACACTCGGTTATCCTACTAATATTATAAACGGGAAAGTTTGTGAGGATGTATGGATGTATGGATGTGTGGATGGATGGATGTATGGATGGATGTTTGTTACTCTTTCACGCAAAAACCACTGAACCGATTACGATGAAACTGGGTTTGTAGATAGCTGGAGACCTGGATTAGCATATAGGCTACTTTTTATCCCGATCTTCCCACGGGGTCGGGACTTATGCGGGTGAAACCGCGGGGCGCTGGTAGTATTTAATATATTGTTTAAATTGTATCGAAATATACTAAATATTGTAGAAACTCAAAATAAAAATTGCGCAACCTGTAAAAGTTGCTCGCACTAATATATGTATAATTATTATACAAAATTACCCAGTATCACGCAAAATCCATAAGATGGCGTAAATAAAATAAAGCAACTCGCGGTCAGCATCTTCCGTCGCGCTAATACTTTTTCTGTCTTGCCAGTGCCGTCTGAAGTGTAACGTGCGACAAGGAACTTCAAAACACATTTTGATTACAAATCAATGTATAAAAGCAGTATTCTTTTGAAGTGAAAACTTCTTTAGGTACGGTTGTGCACTAATACATATATAGATCCACTAGAGGGCGCTAATCTAAACACTGAGTTCTGTCAGCTCCTTATTAATGAATGTCACCAACCTGATAATGTGACGTTTTAAGTTCGTCGTTTCGTTTAAGTGTTCACTTCTGTCGGCAGTCCCATGGCTGCCTATTTTTTTTTTTAACTGATGATTCTGATGTTAAGATTTTATGGCATTGTAATCAGCCCTTGACCCGTGTGTAAATTTTGGAGTCAGCAGCGCCCCGCAGTTTCTCCCGCGTAAGTCCCGATCCCGTATGAATATCGGGATAAAAAGTAGCCTATATGTTAATCCAGGTCTCCAGCTATCTGCATGCCAAACTACTGAACCGATTGCTATGAAACTTGGTATGTAGATAGCTGGAGACCTAGATTAACATATATGCTACATTTTATCCCGATATTCCCACGGGATCGGGACTTACGCGGGTGAAACTGCGGGGCGATTCTAGTCAATAATATTTTGATACAACTTGTAAACCGCCTGTGTTCCGTCGGTTTTGAAATAATTCACTACACTAATGTCGTTTCTTCTGATTTTTTTTTACGTAAATAACAATTTAGAATTATTATTGCCGCGCGCAGCACAACGACCGCTTCATTTTTTTTTTTATGCTATAGGGGCAAACGAGCAAACGGGTCACCTGATGTTAAATGGCTACTGCTGCCCATGGGCACCTGTAAGTGGGGGAGAAGAGCGGGAAGACGGGAGAGGAGGATTAGAGGGGAGCAGACGGGGAGAGGGGAATAACGGGAATAGGGGAGAGGGAAGAGGTAACCTCACTTACGCGGCGAAAAGCAATGCGAGCATTGTTTCACTGCCGGTTTTCGGTGACGTCTGTGTCATCTGACATTCTAGAATGAACTAATGAACTCGAATCATAAATGTTACATTACAGGCGATTGCTCATCAGTTAGGGAGGCAGTATTGTAACGGCGAATGGTCGAGTACCTTAAAAGTGTAATATAACGTGGTAGCTAATCATGCAATATGGTTCTAATTGAAGCTACCATCTATGATTTAATTCACCTTACGAAACAACATCTACTTTTCTGGATACTCTCTCGCAGCATCTTGAGAGTGCTACAATACAACCATACAGGAAAGTTAAAAACCTATGTTTTTTAATTTTAAAAATAACTTACTCTGTTCTAGTACAGAAAAAGATTAAAAAATTTTAAGCCTACAATATAGTGTGAAAGATGAATCAAATAAGACCAGTTTTTTTTCATTATCTTTTGGTTAATGTGGCAACACTAAGCCATAGAGATTAGAGAGTCAATACTCAACACTATAATAATAATAACTTTACACATCTCACACACGGCCGTCTGATCCCAAACTAGGCAGTGCCTGTACTATGGTAATCAGACTCCTGTAAACATACTTATATACATATTTCTAAATACATACATATTATAGATAAATTACACCCAGACAGAGAACAAATTATCGTGCTCATCACAAATTCAAATTCAAATTCATTTATTCAATTAAGACACTAAGTGACATTTATGAACGTTAAATTGAAGCTAGAGTTAAAAATCATAGATCGGCACAAACAGACGCCACAGCATATACTGGATTGTCAAGGTAAATTAGGTGAAAAACACCAAAATCTACTGCCTGTTTGTATCGATCTATAACTTCCAGTTTCCAAAATGCGTAGGGCCTTATGAGAAGAATACTGGCAAAGAAACTCATGGCCACTCTTTTTAAAAGTCAGATCTTCAGGTACAATAGTGTTAGTGTTACACGAGAGGTAAACAGGATGCAAGCTGATGCCACCTGAATTTCATTTTATTGAAATGCTCCAAAAGCTAACGTACTAAAAAATAAAAATCACTCAGTGATACCGTTGAAGGTTTAAACCTATTAAACATAGAAATCATTCAAGGTGCACATCTACCTTCATTCAGTTGCAAAATCTACTGTTAAAAAATAATTCGTGACTGGATTAAGAGGCTAGAGTTGCAGTTGATCGAACCAAAATAATAGTATAGGCTAAAGCATCGCTGACTAGGCCGACCAGTCACCCCAAGCAGCACCCGTTCACGAGTATGACGCATGGACCAGCCATCATCTCCTTCGCCATATCAGAGGGAAAGAAATGACCCGCCCCATGACGACGCCGCAAGCAATGACATTTTAGTGAGCACACAATTATTTGTTCTGGGTGGGAATCGAACCAACAACCTCTGGCTTAGCAGTCAGGGTCACTAACCACTAGACCAACAGGCCAGTCGACGCAGTAAGGAACAAGCCTATTGTCTTTTATTTACTTATGAGAAAAATAAGATTTCTCAGATCTCTTCTCAGGCATCTTACCAAGAACCTCGTGATGGCATATAAACATAAGCTCCAATTACGACCAACAAATCAGTCATACGCAAAATTATCATCTTTCAATAAATCAAAACTGCTCATAATTCTATAACTTTTTTTTTATTTCTACCTACTGGCACAGATAAGTTAAACGCAAAACAGCTGCTTTAATCTCAGTTCCAATTTCGAAGTATAAAGTTACGCGCCAAATTACAAAAGACTTGAGATTAAAAAAAAGTCTATTCTCTAAGGATTAGTATTGACAAGGGGATTCCATAAACAAACTTACCATTGCAATCATTCTAACACAGTGTAAACAAATTTCAACTCTGTTTTAAGGAATTAAAGCTTGTAGTACTATGTTTTAAAGCATAAAAAGAATTGCTAATAACATTTGAACTTAGAATTCTTTGGAATTTGGTACCATTTCGACAAAGTTTATATTGCACCCTTTTCTTCATTTTTCAAACAAAATATAACTTTATTTTATAAAGAATAAGAACTACTCACTTTTTGTGACGGTTGATAAGGTTTGTCAAAAATTGCGAATTTTAGCAGATGTATTGTCGAAATTCCTTTGCCTCCAAATGAGATCCGACGCGAAAAATACGTAAACAAAAATATGTAGGAGTTTGTAATCCGATTCTGTTCGACAGAGAATGTATATACATATCTTTTGACACTTCTGGATTTTAAAAGCACGTGTTTCTGAAAAATGTTTTGTTGTCGCCATTACGAATTCGAAGTTTTACAAATAGAAATACTCATAGATGTTTATTACTAATAGATTACAGACATGACAATTACTTATTTCAGAATGTTTCTGATTCTAGGAACAGGGAGAGCTTCTGAGATAAGAGCCAGACATGAAATTATGTCGCTTCATGGGCGTATCGACGGGGGAGCAGGGGAGGACAGCTGCCTCTCCCTGGCTTTAGCAAGCTTACGTAGTACTAAATTGGCTCCCCTTGGACCGAAAAATTTAAATTTTGCCCCAAATCCTACCCTGGGATGACAAAAACAAATTTTTACCCCCCTCCCCCCCTCTGGGCTTGAAGCTGGGTACGCCTATGCGTCGCTTGACTACCCATTCTTTTAGAAGCTCTTTTTTGTTTGTTAATAGGGGGCAAATGAGCAGACGGTCCACCTGATGGTAAATGACTACAGCCGCGCATGGGCACCTGCAATTCAAGAGTAGTCCCAAGTGCGTTGCCGGCCCTTTAGGGAATTTGTGGAAGAAGGGAAGGGAAGGGTAGGGCCTCCAGTAATCTCACTCACTCGGCGAAAAGCAATGCAAGATTTGCTTCACTGCCGTTTTTCTGTGAGGCCGTCGTATGACTCCAGTCGAGCCGGCAATTACATGCCGAAGCATGCCTCTCCCATGCTTAAAAAACTGACCTACTAAATATCTCCAAAGATAGTCTCTCTCTCTCTCTCTCTCCATAGTCATCACGAGTAGAAACATTTTGATTTAACTTTTTCTCTGCTTACCCAATTTGGATTAAACAGCGGAAATCGATAGACCCCATACGACGCGATCCATATTGAACGTACTTTAGTTTGACCTACCAATAACTTGGATTTTTCAAAGAACTTAACAACCAATTTAAAAAGACCTCTCAACTTACTCAACATCTTTGTGTCTTTGTATTAACATAAAGATCTATTTAAACTGGTGGTTATGACTAATATAATGAGATCTCCGCGTTTGCTTCGTTCTTTGTGATATTTGTAAAGAGTGAAAGGTCTGTGTATTTTTGTGGGTTAGCTTGGGTTTCTCACAAAGGTGGTTTTTGTGGGCAATGCTTGACAAAGCCATTTGAATTTGGTTAGTTAAGACCAGTCACACTTTTTTTGGGATTCTATATTGAAGGGTTCCTTGTGATACTGAAAAAACCAATCGATCAGTAGCTGTTAGGTAGCCATACCTCATCCTCCGCCCCTTTTCCCCAAATAAGTTGGGGCCGGCTTTCAGTTTAACTACGAAACGGCTGAACTTCGATATTTTACGTGAAGCGACTGCCATCAGACCTCCACAGGCCAAGTACTAGGCGATATCGAAGTTCTGTAGTTAGTCCAGGTTGTCAGACTTTTAGTGCTCCAACTACCCGTAACGAATGCCACAGATATTCGTATGGCAACCGGGACTGACAGCTAAACGTGCTATCTGAAGCACGGAGGGATCTAGATGCGTTAAGAGTGGTCACCCATCTTACTACTTAACCTTGTAATGTGCTAACCTACTCGGTTACCACTTAGCCACGAGCCCCGTTAGGTCGTCATACCTATAGGCCCTTATTTGCTACACCAGTGGTGTCTTGTACATTACCAACCCTAGATGTACGTGGGTAAATATGCGTTTTTTTTATCCTTAATTTTTCTGCGTCATTGTTTTCCTGTAGAATGATATAAAATACTATTTTTAGTTTATATAACGAGAATTTGTGTTGCTAACAATGACCTAGAAGTAAAAAAAAGGCAGAATCCTCAGGTGTTAAACAAACTCGCGTATATTCTTGTTACTACTATGTATGTTATTTAGTTTAAGAATTATTAAGAAACTCCTAGACAAATTTTGATAAAACAGTTGGATTTAAAAAAATCATTTTGCATTTGAGAGCCCAATTCTTGAGAAAGGTTAGAATCTAGGTAAAATCACGCTACGACTTTTAAGAGGGAAGCAACGACCATAAACGCGAAATGGAATCTAACTTCGTTCACGTGGAACTTCAAATGTATCCCATGAAAATCGTACATTTTCCTAAATAGTAATATGCCTATTTTATCCAGATCCGTTTAGCCATTCTCGTGTGATTGAATAACAAACATCCTCACATCTAAACTTTCGCATTTATACTATTAGTGGTCTTGTGATGTTTTGAAGATGCATCCACCCTTCCATTGTCAAAACACCAAAAAGTCGAACAAAACGTTTTGACATCTCCTTTTTGGTGGTAGCCAAGGTCTGGAATGATCTGCCAGCGTCTATTTTTCCAGACAGATATAATCCTGGAACGTTCAACAGTAGAGTGAATAGGTTTCTCTTTGATAGGCGTGTACCACCTTCGTCTTCATCATCAGGTGAGTTGGAAGACAAATGCCTATACCATCTCTACATAATATAAAACAAAGTCGCTTCTGCCGTCATTTAGATGTTTTAAACTACGGAATGGATTTTAATTCGGTTTTCACCAACAGACAGAGCGAAGCTGGGGCTCATCGCTAATTACACAATAAAAAACCGGCTAAGTACGAGTCGGACTCGCGCACCGAGGGTTCCGTAAAATACTTTTATTATATGATGTAACTAAAAAATCTTTATCTGTGCTATAATTTAATAATATATGCTAGACGTTGCTTCCTACCAATATTCAACATTCTGAGTTCACGGGAAGTACCCTGTAGGTTTTGATTCCCTTGCGAGTGTCGAAAATTTGCGGCATAAACGGCTGTATCCTTTGATTGCGTTGGCTTAGAAGTTTGATTTTTTCACAGCTCTAAGGGACAGTAGACTTGAGTATTTGATATAAATTTGAGCTTGATACCTTTGCGCGTTCCTGAGAAAAAGGGTCTTGACAGATAGACCTTCGGACCGACGGACAACAAAGTGATCTTATAAGGGTTCTGTTTTTTCTTTCGAGGTACAGAACCCTAAAAAAAGTTATCGAAACCGTAGCTCGTGTCAAAGGTAGGTAGGTAGGCTCGTGAGGGTATGTGGGTAGGGTGAGGGTGTCTCTGACTACCCCGAAGGGAGTAAGGCGTGCGTTTATGGTCCATCTACGTATTTAATATATGTGTAACGATAGAAATATTTGTTGAAAGGTTTTGCATCAATGCGGAAACCGCAAGAGATGCGGGCATCTAATAAAAACATGACTTTATAAACGCTAAAGCATTTCGCAATATTGTGGACTTATCTTTATTTGCCGACTTCAAAAAATGGTGGGTTTCTCAATATAAAGAAGGAAAGACACAAATTGATTTTGATCTCATACACAGGTATACAGAGTATATAGGGTTTAAAACAGAGTTGTACCTAATTTAGTTAAGGTCACAATTTTTATTAAAAAAAAATACCTCTGCATGAGTCATAAATGATTGTTAGCTCAGCGTAATGCTATTCTGCTAACACTGGAGAGCAGCCAGACTATTACAGTGAGAGAGATATATATATATATATTTTATATTATGGGGGGCAAACGAGCAGACGGGTCACCTGATGGTAAGTGACTACCTTTGCCCATGGACACCTGCAACTCAAGAGTCACAAGTGCGTTGCCGGCCTTTGAGATAGGAGTACGCTCTTTTCTTGAAGGTTTGAAGGTCGTATCGGTCCGGAAATACCGCAGGCGACATTTGTTCCAGAGATTGGTTGTGCGAGGAAAAAATATATATATATCCCACTAATATTATAAATGTGAAAGTTTGGATGGATGGATGTATGGATGGATGGATGTTTGTTACTCTTCCACACCAAAACAACTCAACCGATTGCGATGAGACTTGGTATGTAGATAGCTCGAGACCTGGAATAAACCTGGAACTTCACTTGAGTGCGAACAGAGGTACGAACAACTTGGCAGTTACTGTTAGATAGTGATTTTCATAGTTTATATTAGTGACAGTGGTTTCGAGACTGTTTCTTACAATATTATATGTAAATTACACCTAGACACAGAACAACTGATCATGCTCATCACAGAATTATTTGTCCTGGGTCTGAATCGAACCTAGGACCTCTGGCTGAGCAGTCAGGGTCACTAACCTCTAGACCAACAGGTCAGTCAATGATTTGTCAAAGAAAGTTGTTGAATGCACAGGCATTGTATGTATATATTTTTGTAATCATTTATTTAAACTTTTTACTATGATACCCTAGTCCACCCTACGGATGGTTTTTGAAAAAAAAAAAATCAAACCCCGCAATATGACGTCCAAAATGCGATATATTGTGACCAGTGACACTTGCGTCACCGTGCAAATACATTGCAAAAGGCGGACTTAACCCGGAGGCATTTTCTTCCAGTCAACCTTTCGGTGATTCAGAACTGTGTGTGGCAGGTGTATATTTAACAGTCAAAAGATAAAGGAATTTAAAAAAATCTTTTTAAAAAAAAAAAATCAGATGCAGTTGGAATATCGGGATAAAAGTAGCCTATGTGTTAATCCAGATCTCCAGCTACCTAGATACCAAGTTTCACCGCAATCGTTTCCATCCATACATCCTCACAAACTTTCACGTTTATAATATTAGTAGGATTAGGAACTAAAACTATTAGCATAGTGTAGTATTTCTGTTGATGACTGGGGTCACGTAAAGTCACATTATATGCTTGGTAACTTCTGTTACGAAAAGTGTTTTGCGTTTTTATGTTTACCACTTGGTATCGGACGGACAGTGCCTTGTTAAAAAACTTATTTATAGTAGAAAGGCGAATCTTTAAAACATTTTAATTAAACTTTAACTATTACAGACATCTTAAAGCCGCGCCCACATCAAATAAAACCATTTCACGCTTGACCGTAAAGTTTTTTATAGAACCATTTATTTTTATAAAATAAACTTTATTGAACCTCTTTAAATAAAAATAAACATTATTATTTATGAATGAGTTTTAATTAAATTATTATTGACACGGACATGGTTTTGCTTGAGTTGTTTGAATAACAATTATCCCATGCTATAATATTGTATAGGTACAGAGTAAAACAGTTATATAGTACATTAAATGAATTAATTACTTACTTAGAGTTTTCATTATATATATAAAACTAAATAACTGACTTAAATAAAGGATAGTTTTGTTTTCGTAGGAATATTTATCAGATTTTCATGATTATTTTTTGGTTAGAATAGTTACCTTAATAAATAGATAAAATATTATATTAATATGATCCACCTCCCACGAAAACAATTTCGCATTTATAATATTTATAATAAGTCCATTTACGGACATCTAAATTTATAATAAGACAAATAACGCATGTTTGATGAAAGAAACAAAGTTCAAAGTCTCAAGATGGCTACTTCACTATCATGCGACTTCACCGAGAATTTCTTTGTTCATCTGTCGTAATGTTGTAATTAGTGATTATTAAGGAAACTAATGTGTGTAATGTACAAATGAAATTATATTGTAGTGAATCAAATGTAAATAATAATGGTATAGTTCTAGTTTTTAATGTGTTATACCGGAAAATTCTTATGTCCTGCGAGCAAACAATGACTCACATACATTGTAATCGCATCTAGCACCTACAGGACGGGCTTGTCCAGTTGGGGCCACTGTAAAACACACAACATTGTTATATTATTTGGCAATAAACTAATTTTTATTTTTAACCGACTTCAATAAGGAGGAGGTTCTCAGTTCATCAGAATCTTTTTATTATGTATGTTCACCGATTACTCGAAGACGCCTGAACCAATTTGGAAAATTCTTTTTTTGCTTCAAAGGGTATACTTCCCAGGTGGTCCCATTTAAATTTTATCGAAATCAGTCGAGCGGTTTTTAAAAAATCAACAAATATGTAAAAGTTGTATACATCGATGATATTCTCGTTAACTCTGAAACCTCGCTGTCTCATTGGAGCAGTGCGTTTAGTTGGCCTCCCCATATTATATTTAAATGTAATACATCTACTTTCCACTAAAAAGCACATTGAATTCGGTGATACTTTTTTTAGAAGATAATTATTATCATTTTAACCCTTCTGGTCGCTTCTTGAACTATTATTTATTGCCCTCACCTGAACTCACTGGACTCACTTTTGACCCTGATATAGAAAGAAAGAGAAAGAAACAAACAATTTTGAGTCCATACGTAGCTATAAGAAATTTACAACAGAGTTATAATTAAAGTAAAAATCCAATTTTGTTGTTGTCTTTGTTAGGAGTTGTCTTAAAAAAAAAAATTACTATTATCAAAAAATTATCTCTGCATGAGTCAAAAATGGTCGTTAGCTCAGCATAATACCACTTCGAGCAAGTAGCGCTGGTATTCTGCTAACACCTATGACGGTCCTTTAACCTCCAAAAGCTCTATATTATCTATGGTAAAAAGACATATATATAAATAGACTATAAATATATTTGTCTGTATTAAGATAAATAACATTATTATGCATTGAAACATGTAACCGTGTGAGTAATCTCTACATTTGTTATTGTAAAACTGTCAAGCGTAAACTGTAAATAATATTGATGAATTCTGTACACATAAAATTGTAAAATTATTTTTTCTTCCTTAAATGAAATTCTAATTACCCTTTTTTAATTAACTCGCTTTGTTAGCTTCACTTGTAACTAACTATGTAAACAAATCTGGGAAGTCAGTGAAGCAATGCTTTCATTGCTTTTCGCCGAGTGAGTGGTAGGCTATAACCGTTAGCTACCCCTCTCTCCTCCCTCCTCTCCCCCTCTACTTTCCCTTTCCACTACTCCTACGTTAATGACCAGCAACGCACTTGTAACTCTTGAGTTACAGGTGCCCATGGGCGGCGGTAGTCATTTACCATCAGGTGGCCCGTCTGCTCGTTTGCCCCCTATAGCATAAATAAACCTACTTCTAATTGTCGTATCGGATTGTCTTTGTTATTGATAACTGATTTAGACGTCTCTCTTCGAACTCATCTCATGGAAAGTGATTATGAAGATAAAAGTGGTGCACGCCTATCCAAGAGAAACTTATTCACTCTACTCTTAAACATTCCAGGATTATTATTATTTGAAAAAATAGAAGAAAATTGGACCTCATGAAGCTGATCTGATGCTAGAGCCAGGAGGTGGATAGTGGAACTCTTTAGTGGCTATTTGTGAATACCTTGAGTTTGAGTTCATATGATTCTTTTTGACTTTGACTTTTTGGTTTTAGTTATCTCGAGTCTGACATACCACCTTACCGTTTAGCCGTGAAGTGATGACCCGTCGGGGTTTCCATACGACCAAAAAAACATATTAGTACAATGTATTTTTTTTTTATATTAGTGACATGGGTTCCACACGTGATAACCCCTGCAAATAAGGTAAATTCTTGTATTAGAAGTCGTAGTGTCCTAGTGTAGGTCGAACCCACAATCACCACTTAAATAATATGCTGTAAGATAAATGTATTCCCAAAAATCTGATATGACCTTCCTCCTACAACGTGCACATAAAGAATCTCAAAATGGTTTTCGTCACGAAGGATCTCTAAAACAAAATAAACGATCGCTCATTGTCCCGCTGCGACGCTTCAAACTAAACTAAGCGACGTCATATTAGTCAGTCATAAGTGATTAATCAATATAATATTAACTAGTGTATACTACGCTGTAGCATTCTTGATCAATTGGTGGTAAATAATGTAAAAATACTAGGAGACGGACTGCTTTCGTACAGAAAATAATAATATCTTACTGTGGGCTCTAGAACACGGATATACATAGAGACATTTTTTTTAAATACATACATATTATACATAAAAACATCCAGAGCGATGCAAATAGATATATTGCACTATTTACACTGAGCGTCAATCAAACCCGACGACCCTCGGTGAGGCAATCGAATGCACTACCGCCTCAACCGCCATGCCACAGAGGTCGTCACAAATTATTAGTACTGGTGTTGTGAGCGTTTATAGTCAAAAATAACCTTATTGGGATCCACAGTAAACAATAGGATTAACAACTTCGAGCCTGCTCGCTGCTCAGAACTCAATACCAGACGCCATGAGTTGATGGCCATCTAGTTTTTCTCCTTGTCTGCGTGTAGGATCACCGGGCTACTCGGGCCGTCACCGCCACTGAGGCTTCGGTGGGGCTGTGTGTCAGAATCGAACCGACTAAAAACCACAATCACCTACTTTAATTGACCTCCCAATTGGGCTACTGCCGACCAGTGAGAATCGCCTGAAATCTTATTAATGTTTTTTTTTAAGTGTCCTCAAGGCGCCCTAATCTTTGGTAATGAGTTTTACTACGTAAAACTACGAGGAGTTGAAGCGAGACCTAGTCCGAACCCTTTAACTCAGCGATCTACTTTTCTAGTACTGTTTTTTTTTTTTTTTTTTTTGTAACATGCAACTAACAAAAGTAAAAAATGAATTAACATTTATTGTGGCCTGTATTATCTATGGCCCATTGGTCTAGTAGTTAGTGACCCTGACTGTTGAGCCAGAGGTCGTGCGTTCGATTCCCACCCAGGACAAATAATTGTGTGATGAGCTTGATCATTTGTTCTGTGTCTGGGTGTAATTTATCTATATTATGCATGTATTTAGAAATATATAAGTATGTTTATCAGCAGTCTGGTTACCATAGTACAGGCTTTGCCTAGTTTGGGATCAGACGGCCGTGTGTAAGATGGGTGAAGTTATTAAAAAGAACCTAATTTAAAGATTTGTGTCATTCTTTTTTATCAGTGAAAAACAATATAAAAAACAATATGGCGCCTCAATATAGTATCAAAACCTCTTGCTTTATACAAAGTTAAATTAATGAACCGTGAAGAGAGTGAACGGTCAAACATTTCGTAGAACAACGCACAAAAACATACATACACGTATGCTATAAAAATAAAAGCACACAACCACTATTTATACTAGTTGGTTAATTCTTAAGTTTTATGAGTAAATTCATAAACTACACAAGACATCGGAACAGCACTAGTACGTAGAGTATTCGACGTCAGCGGTCGCGGATTTGATTCCCATTCAGTATAAATCACTTAGTACATTTGGCTGGGTGTTGCCATATATTTACATTTAAAAAAAAGTGCGTGTGCAATTTACACAAGGCAGAAGTGACACTTCTAAATTAATTAACCAACAATTTTAATACACAAATGCACAAAACTTATACACATGAATGACACAAAAAGGCTTCGTAGTAAGTAGGCGCAAAGACACGTGCTAGCATACGAAGATTATAGGAAACACTGTATACTTGTATTCTATCTCATTCCCTCGCAGGTTAAATCCAATTTGCGAATGTTTGTCTCTTTGTAGTGTGAGTGAAACAGCCTATTTGTACTATGTATTTTTATCGTGGGAGAGCCATGCTTCGGCACGTATGGGCCGGCTCGACTGGAGTGATACCACGGCTTTACAGAAAACCGGCAGTAAAGCCATGCTTTCATTGCTTTTCGCCGAGTGAGTCAGGTTACCGGAGGCCCTAACCGTTCCCTCCCCTACTCCCACCTTAAAGCACTTGCACGAGTTGCAGGTGTCCATGGGCGGCGGTAGTCATTTACCATCAGGTGACCCGTCTGCTCGTTTACCTCTATACCATAAAAAAGCACCCAAAAATAAAAGCCTTCAAATTACCCATCTATAAATATGTCTGCAATTAAATTACTTGACCTTTCTAGTTCTATCTGGTACCTCACAAAATTCGAATAGTCCATTATAATCAAATACAAAATACCGAAGAAATCAATAAAATGGATTAACAAATTATTATACAATAAAATAAATATTCTTTACATATTTAACATATAAAAATAGTTTATTTATTTAAGTGTTAACTTAATAATATGATATGACTATAATTATATATGTTTGTGGGTGTGTTTTGATAACTATGTGCCTAACACACGATTTTGAGTTCATATGATATCTTATTTTCTTTTAACATTCGTAACTTGTGTATACGTATCTCTATAAATAAAAATGAATCGCCAAAAGTGTTGCTAAGCGCAAAATTCGAGAACGGCCCAACCAATTCGGCAAATTTTTTTTTCATATTTTCGTTAAGGCACAAGGAAGGTTCTTAAGGAGAGAAAAAACGTAAAAATTGCGAGAAAAATAGCAAAAACAACATTTTTCTTTTCTTATACAAGCCACAGAGTAAATAATAATTAAAACACATGTCCCCAGCTGTCAAACACTTGTCGTCCATCAATAACTTTTGACAGAACGAAGTCTGTCGGGGCAGCTAGGTGCCATATTCTTAAATTATATTAACCTACTAGCTGTGGCCCGTACATATTTATACATTTTGCGGGGAACCCTAATTCTTTTTCCAAAATAAAATTTGTCTAAGTTACTCCTTACAACAGCTGCCGTATAAATCAGTCCCTCCTTTACGCAGCCTAGCCGAACAAACAAACAGACAGACAAAAATTTCAAAAATGTTTTTTTTTTTGGTATATGCACAGTGTTCAGGCGACTTGGAGCCGGCAGGCATGATCACCTCGCCTGGTCGGAGAATAGGATCCTCATTTTGTGTTCGAACCACATAACATCCGCTACTCCACATCATCACTACATATTATAAAACAAAGTCCCCCGCCGCATCTGTCTGTCTGTCAGTTTGTTCGCGATAAACTGAAAAACTACTGAACGAATTTTCAGGCGGTTTTTAATAATAGACAGAGTGATTCATAAGAATGGTTTAGATGTATAATTTGTTAAGATTTTGTGTAAATTGATTGAAATATGTTGATGATTGTTGAAGATATCTCTGCTACCCGTGCGAAGCCGGGGCGGGTTGCTAGTATTAAATAAATTATACTCGTATAAAGAAACCTAAAACTCGAAGACTAACAAAACAAGAAAATGTAGGCCACGATGACCACTGACCCTTTGGCAAACCATATACTTCTGTGAGTGTAAAATCAGCGTCATTGCCTCAAACGGGTATCAAAGTC
Source organism: Callimorpha dominula (assembly GCA_949752705.1). Lineage (NCBI taxonomy): Eukaryota > Metazoa > Arthropoda > Insecta > Lepidoptera > Erebidae > Callimorpha > Callimorpha dominula. The sequence goes on along the minus strand of OX457019.1, from coordinate 1,365,484 downwards.
ACAATAGCACGTAAGGCAGGCTCCTAGCCGCTGCATCGTGACCCTTTTTATTTTTATCGGTAACCTCGTTGTCAGTCTTTAGTTTAGATGTTACTACAATACTTATTTGGTTTGTTTGTTGGTATGTTACGCCGCAACAATTTTTTTTGTATTGTGAAATGGAATAGGCGTTTATCTTCCAACTCACCTGATGGAAAGTGACGATGGAGACGAAGATGGTACACGCCTATCCAAGAGAAACCTATTCACTCTCCACTTGAACGTTCCAGGATTATAATTGACTGGAAAAATAGACGCAGGCAGTTCATTCCAGACCTTGGCGACTTGCACCAGAAAGGAGCTGTCAAAGCGTTTAGTGTTAGGTGTTTCGACAACGAAAGATTAAACCTCTGTCTGAAAAAGGAATGGTGAGGGTTCAATTAATTCCAAGAGAGCTTTCTCCCACTACTACCAAAGTAAATCCTATAAAAATCCGATCAGCAGGCGACTTTACGGCGATGCTCAAGGCTGTGTAGTTCCCTATTCGTGAGCAAATCGTCATTAATAAGCCTACTTAACCGATAATGAAGTTTTGCATTCATACTCATACTAGAAGGACTTTCATCCAGAAATGTATTGTTCCCGAGGGCTTGAAAAATAACTGACCGCATGGCGCAATGATTAAAGTGGTCGCCTTGCCGCTAAGCCGCGCCGAGTGTTGTGGGTTAGTGGTACATGGCACAAAAAATGTGTAATCTACAGTTGTCCCGATCGACAGAAACAATCAGAGTGTTTTGTGTCCGTTGTTTCAATGTTTTATAAGATGTGCTTTCTAAATAACCCTTCTTTATGAGATATTGAGTCACCCGATGGTGAGTGACTACCGCCGCCCATGGACACCTGCAACTCAAGAGTCACAAGTGCGTTGCCGGCCTTTAAGGGTAGGGAATGGGAGTTAGGGCCTTCTGTAACCTCACTTACTATGCGAAACACAACGTAATCTAACTTGAAGAAATCTACATGAATGCGAACGAAGTCGCTCGCAAAAACTAATAATTAATAAATTATGGAAGCAACGTCAGTAGTTTTAACTAGTTAGAACCACAACCTTGTCAATTTTACTATTGTACTTTATTATGAGATATAAAGTTGCGAGTTTTTATGTGTATAGGTCGTTGGGAACAACTTGACTGACAAGTTTATAGCGTCGTTGTAAACTAAGGTCTCTTTACAAGTGCTGTATGTATGCGTACGCGGCGATGTAACATTCGATCACTAATTCAGGACGCGCGGTTTTGAATTTAGGGCACGACAAAAAAAAATATGGGCGATTATCGACTGGCTTGTTGGTCTAGTGATTAGTGATCCTGACTGTTGAGCCAGAGATCGTGGGTTACATTCCAGCCCAGGATAAATAATTATGTGATGAGCATGATCATTTGCTCTGTGTCTTTTAATTTATCTATGACTAGCAACCCGCCCCGGCTACGCACGGGTAGTTGAGACATCTTCAACAATCATCATCATATTTCAACCAATTTACACAAAACGTGTATCTCTCTCTACTAGTGAAAACCGCATGAAAATCCGTTCAGTAGTTTTTCAGTTTATGGCGAACAGACAGACAGACAGACGCGGTGACGACACGACCTCACAGAAAACCGGCAGTGAAGCCATTGTGTTGTGTTACCATTGTGTTTCGCCGAGTAACTAAGGTTACCGAACGCCCTAACCCTTCCCTCGCCCAATCTCCCCTTCTTCCCCCCCTACCTCTACTCCCACCTTAAAGTCCGGCAACGCACTTCTGAATGTTGAGTTGCAGGTACCCATGGGCAGCGGTAGTCTTTTATCATCAAGTGACCCGTCTGCTCGTTTGCCCTCTAATTTTTTTTTAAATTAATAGTTAGTTACTTTTTTTGACTGTGATCCCAACTGTAAGATAAAGTTTACCTTCGTTTTTATCCATTATCTTCTCCAATGATAAGCCTGTGGCTGACAAGAGACAAGAAAAGAGTGTGATAACACCGATGGAACGCGCAGGTACACTCCGTAACGCTGCTTCGTGTAAGCCGCTCCGTCCACTTCAGTGGACAGGTAACCTTATAAATTGTAGAATTTGTCACATATTTTTAGCATTGCAAAATTACTATCTAATTGTATTATTATACCGAGTTACAGATATGTGTGGGTATATTTTATCATTGTTATATATTGCTTATAAATAGTTGATACAGTCTGGACAAGTAAAAGGCCACCAGTGGGAGAGCCATGCTTCTGCAAGTATGAGTCGGCTCGACCGGAGAGATACCACGGCCTCACAGAAAAGCGGCAGTCGGTCGAGCCGGCCCATACGTGCCGAAGCATGGCTCTCCCACTATTTTGATGGCCAGCTGGTATTCCTGGCCTCTCCAGTCACAGGAAATACAGGACATTCAGGTACGCGACCCCGGCCTCTGCGAGCTACTGCAGTCTCAGTCCCGTTCCCTATCCGAGACTTGCGGTATCCCTTACCCTAGGTTCCTCTCCCTACCCATTTTTCTTTATGCAAATGTACCTTCTTCTTATAAACAGACAGACGAACAGACAGACAAATAGATAGACAGACAAAAATTTTAAAACTGAATTTTAGGCAGAGGTATCGTGCAAATAAGTGTAATATGAGTTTAAAAAACTATTATTTTGACATTACAAACAGACGCTTAAATTTTTTTTATTCGTATGATGATGATGATCAACAAAAAAAAGAAGGTTTCACACTCAAACTAGTCATATTTTTGTTAAAATAATCTCTGGTATCGGCCATTTTGAAATGTCAAATTTTCTAATAATTTATCGAACCGACACAAAGTACCTTGTATTTTATTATTTATCAATAATAATTTGATACATGTTTGTCGAACACACACACATATTCCCGCGAAAACTAGCCATCATTGATTTCTATAATAAATATTATCTTATTTAAATAATTCTGCAGTTAAACAGCGCTTTGGACTTACAAATGGTTATTTACATTGAGTTACATTGACATTGGATGAGGCAAATGTATATTATTAAAGATTTTAGGTTTATTTAGATTTATTTTAGGGTTCCGTTCCTCAAAAGGAAAAAAAGGATCACTTTGTTGTCTGTCTGTCTGTCTGTCAAGACCCTTTTCCTCAAGGACCCATGGAAGCATCAAGTTGTAATTGACATCAAATACTTATGTAAGCGGTTCCTTAAAGCTGTAAGAAAATTAAGCTTTTAAGTCGACGCCACCAAAAATACGGCCATTAAGCCTTAGATTTTAACAAAATTTTAATATTTTTTAGATAAATCTAAACCTATACTTCCCATTGACCTAGAATCATTAAATATGGTAAGAAGCAAGGTCTGACTGCACAAGTAAAGGGAAATTGTTATATCACATGAAAAAAATAGTTTTTGTAATTACAAACTTATATTTTGCGGTTGGATTGTTGACTTTGTCGTACATCGCAACCGCAAAGTTAAGTTTGTCTTTCGTAAAAGACGGGTAAAATCTTTGAGAATTAATTCCCGAGATAGACGTACTATCTACAAGTTTATTTACTTACAGAACCCTCGGTGTGCGGGTCAGACTCGCATTTGTCCGGTCTATAACAACAAAATTAGTAATAAAATACTCTAAAACATAATATATTACACAGCGCTGTCTAGACAAAAACTAAGAATACCTAGTACGATTCTATAAGACGGATGAACATACATATTTAGATACTTTATATGTACTGTACTGTAAGTATATGGAAAGGCAGTTGATGTCTCTCCTAGTGGCTTTACCCATCACAGGAAGGACAGGTACGACGAGCTACTGCAGTCTTACTCCCATTTCCCGTTTCCCATCCGAGACTTGCTACCTTACCCTAGCTCCATCGCTCTATCCATTTTCCTTACTTCATTAAATTCCCAAGGAGGGTTGCCATAATCAAAGAGGCCAGCCATAATCCCTTTGCAATGCTACACTTTGCTCCGACCAAAAGTAAAATTATGAAAAGGGAAGAAAGGTTTCGATGATATACGATACTGGAGCATAACCTCTTTGATATAAATTTCAAACTGGCATGTGAGAAGTTTTACTGAAGACGTTTTCAATATTTGTATTGTTTAAGAATACTAGCTGACCCGACAGAAGTTGTCCTGTCTTGTCTATGAATATTGAACAATCGCGGAAACTGTCAAACGACTGACAGTTAAGTTATCTCAAATTTTCTAATTTTCCGCGCAACTTTCTTAATTTTTTCTTTCATAAGAACCTTCTCCTGACAATAATAGACACAAAAAAAAAAAGAATTAGCGAAATCGGTCCAGCCGTTCACGCGTGATGCCGTGACCAAGGGAAATAGGGATTCATATACCCGACGAAAAAAAAGGAGGTTCTCAATTCGACCGTATATATATTTTTTTAATAATCAATAATCGTTGTAAATGTATTGAACAAAGCACTAGATATAGTTAACGAATATAATATATTTTAAGCATAATGGCCGACCTTTTTTATATTTAAACAAGATTGAAAAGAAAAAGAAGACGATCGGGGACTTGAGATCTGAGTTTACTGAGCGGAGTTGTGACAGCTCAGCAGAAGCTATAAAATGTAGAAAATGCATGCAGTAATTAGAAGTATAAAAAAAACCGGGCCCGCAGCAGGCCCGCAGAGGTACCTAAATTTCGTGTTTTTTTATTTTGCTTGAAAATCTGCCCGCAGTCCTTTGTTGGAATATCCCCCATTCACGAATTTAACCTTAATTTTGCCCAGTTGATTTTTCGTCCAAGTTTGAAAGCAATCGGTGCATAGCACGATAGAGGTCGCATAATTGCGACCTCTATCGTACCGGTAAAATTGAGGTATATACAAATATACATATATATATGTATAAACTTTTTAACAGGCGGTTGTTTTGGGGTCTAGGGATCATAGCTAAACCTCCTGTGCAGAAATTTTTGGAAAACTCGACAACTGATACAAAACCAATAGGTATTAGGTAGACTTTCTATTTTTAGAGACCTTCTTCGAAATCTACCTAATAAACAGAATAATTATAGATGGAGTATGGAGATGTATGGAGAAAATCCTCTCTGCACATAAGACTGTGCTACAATATATAGAAATCAATTAGGTACCTATGTTATGCAGCTCCGTAAGGAAAACTATCATAAATCCGACATCTATCTGAAATCGTAACCGAATCTAATATAAAAGTTTCGAATAATTTCGGATAAATAAGACACGTTATGATAGATTTTTATTATTTCTACACAGTGGCTGAAATAGTTTTATAACCTTGTTTCTGTTTATTATAATTTCTTTTTTGCATTTTTAAGTAGATAAGTACATTTTTCTTATAAAGGAAACTCTTATCAATAATGCCATTATGTGTGTATCTCCGGGGATGATGTGAAAACCAGCACGTTAAATGAGACAAAAACTTGATCATCTCATTTTGTGAGCATGGATGGATGTTTTTTTGTTACTCTTTCACGCAGAAACGGCTGAACGGTTGTTTAAATTTTGGCGAAGCCATCTAAACTAATATTATAAAGAGGAAACATTTGTGTGTGTTTGTAATGTTTTCACACAAAAACTACTCGACTGATTGCGATGAAACTTGGTATGTAAATAGCTGGAGACCTGGATTAACGCATAAGCTACTCTTTATCCCGAAATTCCCACGGGATCGGGACTTACGCGGGTGAAACCGCGGGGCGCTGCTAGTAGATTATAATCTGAAATAGCACATAGGCTTCTTTCTACCCCGGAAAACAAATTCGTGGGCAGCAGCTAGTATTCTAAATGCGCAAATGAGTTTGTTGCCTACTTCTCAGGTCTTACAGCCTTTCATACCTAAACTACTTACTATATACGCGTTGTCAATGCTACAGAAAAAGAAACAGGATACCTTCATCCAGAAAATACCGTTCCGGGGGAATAGCAAAATAACTTTCGTGTTTATGATCATTGATCCGCTCCTAACAGTCGTAGCGTGATGTTACATAGCCGATTACCTTTCTCAATGAATACTCTATCTAATACAAAAATAATTATTCTAATCTGACTTATAGTTTCAGAGATTAGCGCGTTCAAACAAACTCTTCAACTTTTTTCTTACCTCAATGTCACGCAATTTGTCAAGATGGCTGTCGGACGCCATTTTTTTATTTTTGAATAATGCGCTAGAGCAAGTGTTTTGACGGTTTTTTTCTTATTGATTTTAAATAATAAATTTGATAATCGGAATTATGTTTCAATAGATATAGTACTGTTCATACTGTTAATAAGAATGTTATACATAAATAATATTCACGCTTGTGCATCCCGAAGGTAGGTAGAGTTGTATAAACACTATATAATAAAACTGAAGGTGATGAAGATTTTATTTTTTTTTTGTTTTTGATTAAACTCCTTATTTGTTTACTATAGTTTGCCTGGAAGCCATTGCTTTTTGCGATAAGGCGATTGTGCATTATATGTATTTAATATCTGTTTCTATATATTTGTTGTAAAAAAGTTTCTTATTGCACGTTACAACTTCAGGCCGAAAAAAGTTTTTCAGTTTATCGCGAACAGACAGACAGACGCGGGGGGGAATAGCGAATGAATTTTTTCTTCAGAAAGTTACTTTGTTTCAACCGGGTATACACACCTCATGCTTATTTTTTTTTTGCTTTTGTTGTACCATAAAGAGTATTTATTATAATTATTCTCTTTATTTACTTAATATACATATAAATTACATTTTTAAATACATTCACTATAAAAAAATAAAAACAAATATATTTAAAAATATAAAAAATAGTGTCCCACCGGTATCGGGTACAGGGACCAAGCTACCGGTGGTTAAGGTTCCAGAGATAGAAACCTCCTCACAATGCGTGCCGTATCAAGGAGGACTGCCTTCTGCATCAGGCTCTTAATCCAGCTGCCTAACGTGAGCCTCTGAAGGTGTTGGTCGAGGCTCTTAGCAATTAACCCATGGGCCGAAATGACTATCGGCACAATGATGGCTGAATCCACATCCCACATGTCGACAATCTCGAGGGCTAGGTCCAAATATTTTATTTCTTTATCTTTTTCGGCTTTTAAGAGATTGTCGGTGCTCTAATCGGTCTATCACCACTATATCAGGCTTATTGGCAACAATAGTCCTATCAGTGATGATAGATCGATCCCAGTACAATGTTGCACGACCATTTTCGAGAACTGGGTCGGGCACATACCTGTAGTACGGTAACTCGACAGCCACAAGATTATATTTAACAGCAAGTTGCTGATGGACTATCCTGGCCACTTGGTTATGTCTATGCAAGTACTCGGCGTTGGCAAGACGAGAACAACCAGAAATTATATGACTGAGGGTTTCTCCGGGACGATGACACGCCCGACAAATGTCAATTGTGCCGTCCTTCAGGATATATCTCCGATAGTTATTCGTCATAACAACTTCATCTGTATTATAATTATTATTATCTCTAGAAATACCAATATTTTCCCTTACATCTTTTTTGCATTTGATAGCCCAGGTACTATGTTATTTAACGTCTTAATAGCGATAGAAATAGTAAAAAAAAATCCATTTAAACACTAAACAGCTAATGATCTTCGAAGGACTGAACGGATTTTCTTGATTTGCTAAGAACACTAGATTAATTCGCTTTTCAAACAGAAAAAAAAAAAACCAAAATCGGTCTATCCGTTCAGGAGCTATGATGTCACCGACACACGTAAGTATATCCGTGTTCTAAAACTCATAACATAAGCTACTTAATACAAGCTATTTTAAAAACCTCTACTGCCATGTCAAAAAGGCACGTATGGCTCGACCAGAGTGATACCACGGCCTCACAGAAAACCGGCAGTGAAGCAATGCTTTTCACCGAGTGAGTAAGGTTACCGGAGGCCCTAAACCTTCCCTTCCCCTCTCCTCTCCCACTACCACCCTTCTTCTATTCCCACTGTTTTGTATACAGAGTGTATTTTAAAATAGAGCACTTTCCTAAATCATGAAAGGGTATGACTCTAGCAACAATCAAAATCAAAAACCATTTATTTCAATTAAACCAATAATAGGTATTTTTGAATTGTCAGGAGTAGGAGTCAGTCAGACTAAGTCAGTCGTGAAGCTTGTTGCCTGTTCCAATACGTAGATTCAATAAAATGCAGATACAATAAAAAAAAATTGAAAAAAACTATGCGTTTACAAGTTATGAGTAATTATGACTGTTTGAATTTACAAGTATTTTTACCTCGGTTTCTCATTAAAAGTACATGGGACGTGTAGTTAAAGATTATAAATCGTATGTATTATTTATTTGGGAACTATTTACTAAGTTTTTGAGAAAAACTTGGGTTTATTACGTGGGAGAGCCATGCTTCGGCACGTATGGACCGGCTTGACTCCGCTCGATACCACGGCCTCACAGAAAACCGGTAGTGAAACAATGCTCGCATTGCTTTTCGCCACGTGAGTGAGGTTACCGGAGGTCCAAACCCTTCCCTCTCCCCTATTCCCGTCCTTCCCCTCTCCCCCTCTCCTCCCCTCTAATCCCTCGCCCCCCTCTTCCCCTACTTCCACCCTTAAAGGGCGGCAACGGACTTGTGATTCTTGAGTTACAGGTGCCCATGGGCGGCGGTAGTCATTTACCATCAGGTGACCCGTCTGCTTGTTTGCCCCCCATACCATAAAAAAAAAACTAATTTCGAAGTTTTTTAAAGTGTCCTATTTCAAATAAACCCTTTAAATAATAATATATAGAAACAGCCAAACCTATGCACACAGACGTATATATTCAAATAAAATACATACACATATTTGAACTAAGCAAGAATCGAACCCACGACTTCTGACTTTGTTTGCAGTCGAATGCTTTACCGACCTATTTCTAAGTCCTTATTTATGACTAATTTTAACAAAAACATTCAGTAGGTACATTTAGTGACATATAGTGTCATGCGGTACTTAACTAAGCCATGGTGGCAAACGAGACAGACATGTCACTTACAGACCTCCCGGCACAAGTGGGGGGCCATAGACTAACAATATTTGCAGACGGGATGTTGATTTACTGTTCGTTATTTACCTAATCAATCATTTATTTTCAAGCATGTGTATTGTAAGCGGCCGTAACGTAAAGGTAAAGACGTCGTATATGCAATCAAGTGGTTACAGGTTCAAGTCCTGCCCAGTACACTACCAACGTGAACCTACTCGTAACAAGCATTAAGCTTAGTTGAAGGGGTTCTTCGCTTGTAACTATGTTAAAAAATCTTGAAAGTCAATTTTAACATACTTCTAGTTGTCATAAATGAAATTTTCGATGGCAATGCTTTAATTTAGCATCTTGGAGCTGATCTGATGATGGAACTAGGAGGTGGATATTGAAACTCTTCAGGGTCTACTAGTAGTCCTTCAGTCATGGCTCATATTATTTATTTTGTCGAGTCCAACAGATTGGACTTGGTAAAGATGGCGAAGGTGATTATTGAAACTTTTTTAATGTTTTTATTTGCTTCGCTATTAAAGTGTGGTTTTTAGTTTTAATAATCGATAATTATTACTAGTTACTCTTAAACTACACTACACACAAAAAAAAACAATCGCATTGCGGTCTTTTGACGCTTTGACGTACAAAATAACCTATTCCATTTACACGCAAGCATTCAGCTTATTTGGAGAGGTTAACAAAAGTACTAATAATAATATAATAATATAATATAATAATAATAATAGCTCCACACATCTCACACACGGCCGTCTGATCCCAAACTAGGCAGAGCCTGTACTATGGTAACCAGACTGCTGATAAACATACTTATATATTTCTAAATACATACATATTATAGATAAATTACACCCAGACACACAACAAATGATTGTGCTGATCACACAATTATTTGTCCTGGGTGAGAATTGAACCCACGATCTCTGGCTTAGTAGTCAGAGTCACTAACCACTAGACCAACTGGCCAGTAATGTGAGACCCATGTTAATAGTATTTTATAAAAAAGTACTTAATAGCAATATTTTTTTTTTTTAAATAATTACATGTATCCTACTAATATTGTAAACGTAAAATGTTGTGAGGATGTATGGATATTTGTTACTTTTTCTACTAAAAACTACTTAACCGATTCCGATGAAACTTAGTATGTAGATAGCTGGAGACCTGGATTAACACATAGCCAACTTTTTATCTCGATATTCTTAAGGCACTGGGACTACGCGGGTGAAAGCGCGGGGTACAGCTAGTAATTAATCATTTCTGTAATATATTATCTATATGATTCTCTCTATAATTAGGCCAATAAGAAAACCTTAACCAGAAAGATATTTTTACAATAACAGATTATTATTATTATTAGATATAAAGGTAAAGAGGGTAGGGTAGGCTCATAATTAGTTACTTATCTCGTAGGTAAAATACCAAACGACACATCTGTCCGCTCAGCGCCTCATCTTTGTCCCTTCCATTATCAAAAGCTTTAAGATCGAGATAGCGGATGATTCATAACGTTAGTTTTTTTACTTAATGTGTCTGCCATTAGGCCGTGTCCTAGCGGGGTGACGGACTGCTGGGTACCGTCGTCCGACGACAAAAACCTTATTTTGAAAGTGGAAAAGGGAATTTCAAATAGTCCCCTTTTGTTTTCGTTCTGGAAAATTGTTATACACGGCATTATAGTGTAGTCATATTTTAGGGTCGTATAGGTACATCGATTTAGACAAAGTCAACTTATATAACAACAAATTAATACCTGTGCTGGCAGATCTTGCTTGTTACCTTCATGACTGTAGGTCAATGGGAAGTACCCGTAAGGTTTTGATTTACCTGCGAAATGTTCTAATATGTTAAAATTTTAAGCTTTATGATCGTATCTTGATTGCGTAGACAAATTTTTCTTCGATCAACGTTTCAGAAATTTGAACTGATCTGACAACAATGTTAACTTGACAACTCTGTTAGTTGAAAAATATTTTGATCACCTTTTTAGAAACCGGGTGTGAGTCGGCTATAACTTTTTGTGACACGTTTCAGAACCGAGTTTCTTTAGCCATGCATCGGCACGTATGAGCCGGCTCGACTCCGCTCGATACCACGGCCTCACAGAAAACCGTCAGTGAAACAATACTTGCATTGCTTTTCGCCGCGTGAGTGAGGTTACCGGAGGCCCTAACCCTTCCCTCTTCCCTATTCCCGTCCTTCCCCTTTCACCCTCTCCTCCCCTTTAATCCCCCTCTCCCGTCTTCCCCCTCTTCCCCTATTCCCACCTTAAAGGGCGGCAACGCACTTGTGACTCTCGAGTTACAGGTACCCATGGGCGGCGGTAGTCATTTATCATCAGATGACCCGTCTGCTCGTTTGCCCCCTATACCATAAAAAAAAAGGCAGTCATGCCAGTTGATCCCTCTCCTAGTGGTTTCTCTAATCAGAGGACAGACATACGGCCCGGCCCGGCCTCTTGGAGCTACGTGTCAGTCTCGTGACCACATCCAAGACTTGCGGCATTCCTTACCCAAGCTTCTCGCTCTGAAAACGATTTCATTCACGTTGGCGTCAGGCAAGCGGCCGGCCATAAAAGACACCAGCCAACTGGCCTGTTGGTCTAGTGGTTAGTGACCGCTAAGCCAGAGGTCGTGGGTTCGATTCCCACCCAGGACAAATAATTGTGTGATGAGCACGATAATTTGTTCTGTGTCTGGGTGTAATTTATCTATAATATGTATGTATTTAGAAATAAATAAGTATGTTTATCAGCAGTCTGGTTACCATAGTACAGGCTCTGCCTAGTTTGCGATCAGACGGCCGTGTGTGAGATGTGTAATGTTATAAAATAGAAACCCTTTGGAATGCCACATTGCTGCGACCCCACATAAAATTCTGGAAAAGGGTAGGAAGATGATGATATTTAAAGAACATATTTGATGTGCAAATCGGGACTTAATTGTGATAAAATGAGTCTACTCGTGAGTATATTCGTGCATACGGTGCAATTCGGTCGAAACGTAGGGTTACTAAGAAAAGCTATTTTGCCTTGCAATTGTTATCGCGATTAAGTTCCAAATTACACGTCTGATACTCATGCCATGCTAAGTTACTGATATTAGGGGTAGGGGCAACAATAACCCCTACTCTTAACTGATAAACTAAGTATGTACATTAAAAAAATGACTTTCCACGGAACCCTTCAATATTTAAGTTCGCCCTTCACAGAATGTTCAGCTAATCGGTCGTACACCCTTTAAGTGCACGTAGTAAAAGGTAAATCCTTTAACTGAAGCACATACCTACAGCCGTTATCGGCACTGTATGTCTGTGTGTCACCTTCAGCTCCAGAACATTTTAGTTCATTTTTTAGTTTTATCTCAAAAATGCGGGGCGAGCATTTTAATTTAGCAAGTGTTGTTTAGGTGGGGTTCGTTACCCGGGTATAGTAATGTCGATTCTTAGTAATTGTTAGTCGCCTAGTGAACTAAATATCTACTAGAAAGGTAAGGAACCAAAAGAAATCACACTTTACTGAGATCTATATAGGCTTCGGTAGCGAAACACTAGTGCGACACAGAAAACGGATACAACGCCATCTATCAAAACCCATGTTCAACTTATGATTTAGGAATTTATATATTTTTTTTTTTATTCGGTCCTATTGGTCTAGTGGTTAGTTATCCTGATGGGTTCGATTCCCAACCACGACAATCGATTGTGTGATGAGCACGATTGTTCTGTGTCTGGGTATAATTTATCTATTTATATGTATGTATGTATTTATCAGCAGTTTGGTTACTTAGTACAGACTAGTTTGGGATCATACGGCCACGTGTAAATTGTCTCAAGTTTCTCAAGCTATTATAATTACTATTATTCTTAAACTTTAAACGATGCGAAGAAGTAGACGACTCATGTGATGGCAAGCGGTTACCTGTACATACAAACATTTATAAAACACCTTTTCTATTATAATATATTCCGGTTATATGACTCTTCAGCTAAAACCACGTTCCCCACACTCACGTTGCACACATGCCCCAAACGTTCCACAGACATGCCACATATTTGGCTAGTCAGGACCAGGACCAGGTTACATATCAACGGTGAAGTGTCAACACTTCCAAAATGACAATTTTCGAGAAATTAACATTTTTTTGAGTTTTGAATATATAGCCACTGAACATATGCGCATGTTTTAGTGATATCTCCCAGGTCTATTTATAGTGGCAACAGCATTCATACTAATGTTATAAATGCGAAAGTAACTCTGTTCATTTGTTTGTGTGTTTGCTACCAATTCACAACTAAATAATATTTTTTTAAGGGTGATTTTTGCTTTGTGGTTAGCAAACTACAAAATATTTTATAAGGTTCAAATAGATGACAAGAACAGTCCTACATTTTGTTTGGTACAGAAAGATAACGCATTATCTTTGATCGTGAAACGCAGATTATCGCTGTTTGGAGATATCTATCGCTAATAGTGTCTTTGGGTAGAATTTTTAATTATTTAGGCTAATTGACGATACTTCCATACAATTTTTCATCCCCACCTTTCAACCCCTTACACCCCTTTTTTCGCATTAAAAAGTAGCCTATGTCCTTTCTCAGGCTCTAGACTATTTGTGTACCAAATTTCATTTAAATCGGTACAGTAGTTTTGGCGTGAAAGGGCGACAGACAGACAGAGTTACTTTCGCATTTATAATATTATAGTAAGGATAAATTTATATAATAAAAATAAAAGGAATTGTCACCAACTGCCAGTACGTAGTTTTCATGCATGTCGTCTAAGGAGCACATTAGACACTACTTCTTACATAAACAGATTTTTAACCAGACCAAACCTGAGCATTAGCAATCAGCACGCAATAAACTGTTACAGTGTTACAATTGACGGTTTTTTTTGAATTGAATTAATAAGCATAGGTAACCACTTAGGGCCCTATTTCATTAGGACATCACGTTGGCCACCGTGATGTCTAGAGCTACCAAGTGAGAAACACCAAAACAAACACTAGGATTGTCAGTTTCAAAATAGAGGTTGAAGAGTTAACAGTTCTTTTGCTATACGTACGACGAGTGGGAGGGAGGGACATCCCTGGTAGCCTAACTTCTGGCAGACTGAGTGAGATGGCAAAAGTTTGATACATATTAATGATTGCGCCACCAGCGGATGATTCGGTCGCCGGCAACAAATTGGTTGCGCCACCAAGTTGATACCAGGTGAGATACCCTCGATACAACTATACACATTTTGTTGGTGGCGCGACCGGTGGCGCCACCATGGTATTCTATTGAAATAGGGCCCTTACCCTCGGTTTGTTTTCTGTTGTTGTTCTTAAATGAAACAAAACTAACTGCCATAAACAGATATCAAACTCACATACAAACGCGCAGCGGGGCACTAGGCCTCGCGAATATTTCTTGCGGCTGTGATCTCGTATTAGTAACACAATACTTGCATCTTCATAATAAGCAGTTAAAAGAAGTTTTTAACATGATTTTTATATGTAGTTCCGATGACAATACTATAATCTGGCATTTGAGGAGCTGATCTGATAATAAAGACAAGAGATGGATAGTAAAACTCCTCAATGGACACACACACGACCTGTATTGTGTCATCATCCTCCGCGCATTTTCCCAACTAAGTTGGGGTCGGCTTTCAGTCTAACTACGATACGGCTGAACTTTGATATTTTACGTGAAGCGACTGCCATCAGACCTCCACAACCCAAGAACTGGGCGCTATCGAAATTCTGTAGTCAAACAGGTTGTCGGACTTTTTAGGACTCCAACTACCCCTAACGTTGCCACAGATGATTGCATGGCACCCGGCACCGACGGTTTAACGTGCTCTCCGAGGCACGGGGGGTCTCAATCTGTTAAGAATGGTCACCCATCCTAGACTGACCTGGCTATTATTACTTAACTTTGTAATGTGCCCCTCCTGTATTGTGTATAATACATTAAAAATACTTGAAAAACTAAATCATGTATAATATCATAACATCATATCAATGTAAATACCATTTATTTTCTGGTACCAAACAAAAACAAAAAACCGTTAAGTATTTTGACACATTTGACAGATGTCAGAAAGGTATTAAGATTGCAAGAAATTGATTAGGCTGCGTATTGACTACTGTAACTCGTATTAAAAACTTGTTTGGGACATTGATTTATTCACTTTGGGCTCTCATTCGACCATATCTCACCTGGTAAGTGATGGTCTGATATGAGATGGTACATATGACTACCCAACTTGCTATAGATGACGATAGGAAAGGATATTGTCCTTTACATAATCAGACTTCTTGCTGGGAGAGAGAATTTTGGGTGACCTTTGGAATAGCTTAATTACCTAGAGTTTGCTGTCGACGCGGATGCCAATTGATTTAATGTTCTCTGACATCAGTTCTCTTACTTGGCAATGGGCTTGGTAACGAGGGCTGATGATGAAGCCAGGAGGTGGATATAGAAACTCTTTTTTACTTATTAATTAATTTGGTCAATATAAAAACTTGTTTTTTTTTACTTTACTAAACTATACTTTTATAATGAAATGGTAAAGGAAACAAAAGATTCCTGATCCAGTGCAAAGCCGAATCTTGATGTTTATCAATGAGACTAACCTCAAATCCCACTAATATCATAAATGTGAAAGTTTGGATGGATGGATGGATGTTTGTTACTCTTTCACGCAAAAATCACTGAACCGATTGCGATGAAACTTGGTATGTAGATAGCTGGAGACCTGGATTAAGGAATAGGCAATTTTTATTCCGATATTTCCACACGGAATCGGGACTTGTTAATCCCTCTAACATAGATACAGCCTGACCAATGCGAAGAGACATATTCAATATCATATCAATAATATTCATACGTACAAATATTTACACAAATCGGAAATCAAACCCGCGTCCTCTGACATCGTCGCGCATTGGACACTTATAGGAAGGACTAAATCTCAGCCCTTCCTACATGTGTTCTAATGCTTGTATGGTAATTCCTGTTCTGATTAATTGTTCAAAGTGATTCTCGCGAGTATATTTGCCAACGTCCAGTTTCGACATATTGGCGGGATTTCTTACGTACATTTAAAAACCAGATTGCCTTTGTTAGAGGGCAATCTCTCTGGTCCGCACTTCAAAATCACGAAATATTACAATGAAAGGGGAGGGGTGTAGTGAGATATCACGTGTATTTATTTTACGCGATATTTACGCGCGACGCATGTATTTATTTATTTTTTATAGAACGTGCGATTATCTGTATGTAAAGATAATATTTTCAAAATTTTAAATATATTTTGAACAAAAGAAATACACGTGATTTAGGCCAAGGGAGGAGGGGTTTAGTCTAAAACCTCACCACGTACCAGGGGGGAGGGAGGGTCAAAAAGTGCTAAAAAAAACATTACGTGATTAATGGACGACCCCCTAGATCACGAGATTTCATAATTTTTAATTAGGCTTAGAAATTTACAGTCGCTGAGACGGAGTTAGACTCAGAGCAATGCCCTTAAGACTTCAATCGTAGTAGGCGGCCGGTGGAGGTAGTGAACTTAACTTGCTGCGCTGGAACTGGAGGAAAAGAGGCCATTCTTCGGCGTGAGGTAGCGAGGTGGGGTATCCGCGGGACAACTATACTCCAAATTTTCCAATGTTTCATGCTCAAAAGTGTCGGCAATAGAATTGCCACCTTTTACGCAAGTGCGACCAAGTTACACAAAATGTGGGTGTTTAATACACCTGCCTATCCTTTCACAGAGATAATGAGTATATGTATGTATGTATGTATTGAGGAGCTCGAACCTCTTTCGTGTGTAGAGCAAAACTAGCTGGTAATATAATATTTAAATCTGTTCTAGTATTATCTTTGAAGTGTATAAATTCTTCAGCACAAGAACAGCAGTTAGAGTGGACGGCTGTCAAGTTGCTGGGCCAATTCTATGAAGCCATTATAAACCGTAGCCATTACACCCGGACACAGAAAAGATGGTCATGCTCATCACACAATTATTTGTCCTGGGTGGGAATCGAACCCACGACCTCTGGCTTAGCAGTCAGAGTCACTAACCACTAGACCAACAGGCCAGTCAAGATTAAGGTGAAAGGTTCTTCAATGGGGCTATAAAATGATTTTTATAGGGCATACAGATTTTTATTTGCGTTTCATCTATAGTGTTGCAAACATTGATAAGCAGATAAGCTGCAAAGATCGATTTCCATCAGAGGGACAGTATGCTTGTTTGCCAGTGCTTAGTAGAATAAAGAACTGGAACACATTATTTGTTATTAAATTTAATTTCACCAAGGTATCTAACATCCATTCACAGCTATATAAGAATAATAAAACAATCAAATTCATTGAAAAAACCTTAATTTATTATTAATTATTATTTTACATAATTATTTACATTTATTTACAACATTAAAGCTTGTCTTTAGACAGTATATAAATTATTAACACAGGCCTACTATACACTGACCAATAAAAGCCGTGATGAGGCCAAAATTAGCCTTTAGGAGGCTAACATTGACCTCAGAAACTAAGGCCTCGACCGGCCCATAATTAGAGAAACCAGTGGCTTATAGTATTAATCACAATGATTAATATTTATAAGATTGATGATTTATATACATTTGTTAGTCCAATTGATAAAGTGGAGATTATTGTCAATCTTATTATGGATGACCAATAAAAGTTGATGAAATTAGTCATCATTTGATATTCATGGTATTTAGTATGGTTAAAGTTATAATTATGAGGGATAAACGCGTTGTTTTAGGATCTCACTGTTTCGTATACACTAATCTGCTATAAATCTATTAAAAATAATTAAATTGTGGAATGGAAGTGATCATAAATATTAATTAATGATACATACGATACACAAGCCGGCGAAATACACACGTGTGTAGTTTATAAATCTTATTAATATTATAAAGACGAAAGTTTGTGTGGGTGGATGGATGAATGGATGTTTGTTACTCTTTCACGCAAAAAAGGCTGAATCAATCTGGATGAAATTTGGCATAAGGATAGATTAACACATAGGCTACTTTTATCCTGGAAAAAATTACAGTTCACGTGGGAGGGTTTTCACCAAAATTTTGAGAGCGACCTATTTTGTCTTCACAAATTTTAAACAATATAATTTTTTTTTTTCATGGTATAGGGGCAAATGAAAAGACGGGTCACCTGATGGTAAATGACTACCGCTGCCCATGAGTACCCGCAATTCAAGAGTCACAAGTGCGTTGCCGGACTTAAAGGTCTTAAAGGAGGGGGAAGGGGGGAGGGAAGTGTTAGGGCCCTCCGGTAACCTCACTCACTTAGTGAAAAGCAATGAAATTATTGTTTCACTGCCGGTTTTCTGTGAGGCCGTGTTATCGCTCCGGTCAAGCCGGCCCATACATGCCTAAGCATTTCTTCCCACGATGGTGGTTAAAAGGGGTTTTGAAAGAGGAAGAGGAAAAGTGATATTTCTGGCAACACTTAAATTATATAAAAAGTGACGATAGACAATATAACAATTGTAGTTCCAATTTTAAAACACGCGACAATAGAAATTTTAATATCTTTTGAAATTAGAATTTATTATTTTTTTACACTTTAATATACTTATAAATAGTTAAAAACATGACAATGACATGGATAAGACGTTACAGATATAAAAAATAGTTTTTTACACCAGGATATTAAGAATCTGCTGTTGAAAATTGTTGATCTATTTGACATGTTGGTTAAACAAAACATTCTGTTGTGTCAGTCCTAAATAATAAAAACTGGCACAATTTTTTATTTATATTTATATTACATATATTACAATAAATATTAATTATTTGGCATCAAACACATTTACAAAAATTATCACTTTTTGAATTCACACTTTATACAAAATTAAAACAAAACTAGTTTTAAATAATCGAATCGGAACTTAATGAAACGATTTAGTAACACTATTGAAATAATCAGTAATAAATCAATTTAAATAAATGTTATTAGATGTTTTCTCACTGACAATAACTGTCAGAATGCAGCGAATCTGAAGCATTTGACATTCATAATTGTTAGGTTGTAACCCAAATGAATATGTTCGTTAAGATTCGAAAATGGCTGGATAATATTCCATTATAGAATTACTCAAGCGACCTTGACATCTAAACCTCGTTCCTTAATAGATATTTTCAGTAAGTTCCGAAATGTTTATTTACTAATACATAATAAAATATTAAAAGAAATAAATAGGAATAATAAGATACAAACACCATTATTTTCATATCCCATAAAGTCAAAATTGGTCACCGTACAAAAAGTTCTATTTTTATCTAAAGTCATAATTCAAGTATGGAACACAAATCAAATTTCATTAACACAAAAATATTTGAAAGAATCTAATAACATATTGTGTCGAAGTGAAACATTTTAGCCTATCTGTGGGAAAAATGTTATATTATATTACTAATGGAGATTAACTAAACTAATTTCTGATTTATGGCATACTGAAAATAATGAAAACTATATAATATATACACATGTTTTTGATCATAACAATGGAACGACTCCATAAAATCATTTTGTACCGTGTACGGACAGAAGATCTAGATCACATTATTTAAGTTATTTATTTAAGTAATGACTCGGAAAATAATAACAAAATATATAGGAACTTTCAGTCAAAAGTTTTAAGTTATTTTTCCTTAAGTATTACTTCTAACACATGTCTCAGAATTCCAAAAACAAACAGCTACCTGAAATTAACTTCACACTTTTCAATTTGATTCAAAACTTTATTTATTCTTTCATTTAAGACCTTCGCATTTTTCTCCGGTAGAGAAGGCAAAATATCTCTTATAACTACAGAGTTTTTCTTATGAAACATATCACTAAGAATACTGCCAATGTTTTTATTTACATGCAGTCTTTTCATTGAATCCACCGTCCTCTTTCTGAACACACACAAATTATCCAACATCAAACTGTGATAGGAATTATATTTTTTTAATAGTCTATACCCATGTAATAATCCCGATTCATTATCGAGAAAGATGAGAAGTCCACTATCCATCTTTTTGGCCAAATTGTGCGCAGGCCCATCCATGATGTTGACGTTCCATTGAAAATTGAATAGGTTGTTCACTATCCTATCCAAATTGGCTGTCAAATAATCAAAAATTATCAAATCAGACCATTGAGCTACCTCCAAAAATCGATCTATCAATTTTTTGTTTAGTTTCATATCTATATGAGTGAAGTTCTTCACGCCTGGCTTGTGTTTCAATTCTTTATTTCGTAGTTTATCGATGAGAATACGCTTATTAATATCTGTGTCATTTTCTTTCAAAGACATGGTTAAAACATCAATTTTATTCAAATGTCTTGTTGTTGGTCTAAATATATCTGGTATCGAAGCAGATTCAAGACTAGGGACATACTGAGTTATAACTACAGCCCTGTTTGAACTCCACTGAGCAGATGCGATATCGTTCGCAACATTCCTCCACAATTTATCCTTTAAATCTACTATTTTAACAACCGACGGAGCTAAATTCGTCAAATTTAGTAGTCGTCCTACGTAAAAACTAAAAATCTCTCCTTGAATTTGATCTGTGTTCTGTCTGTATCTAACACAAGCTTGCAACCCATCTTTAAATGTCACTAGACGATTCTGCATTCTTCCACAACCTAGTTCCATTTTAATTACTTCAGATTCATCAATATACTTTTCCCACATTTCAGCGGAATTTTCTCCATAGCCTTGAGGCATGGAATTCTCAATTTGAGGACCCCAGTATATATTATCATATAGCACTGTTGCATCGTTAGGTACAAAAGTTTTATTTATAACAGGAATATGTCTCTCACTTTTGGTATCTTTTAAAATATCTTTCATAACTTCTGTTAAACCTTTGGGATATACATCTTTTGTATATTTATTCTCTAAACTGGTGAAAGATACGGCTGTAAATCTATTTTTGTCTGTTTTAATATCAAGTTTATCAGAATTTAAGTTTCTCTGATTGATATGTCTTTCTTTAACTATAATTTTTTCTTCATACTGTCCACTCATAAGAATGATTCCAATTGCTAAACCAAATACAAAACTAATAATAACACTTAGAAAGCAGTAAGTAAAACCTTCCTTTCTGATATTCTTTTTAGATATATCATTGAAGACTATGTAAGGTCTATGCCTGAAGTCTATAGGCATGTTTACAATTTCAATATTCTTCTCTTCTACCTTCTTTAGCGATGGTATTCTATCAGTGAAAGCCGGCGGGCTCATTTGTTCTCTTGTTGTCTCCATTTTGTTATCTTCTCTCGTCTTTATCTACGGAGTACCGTCATTTCTTAATCCTGTAATAAAGTAGAAATAGGTTAATTTATTTTGTGTTATCTACAATCATAATGCATGTGCAATTATTCTTGGTTTTGATAGAAGTGTTAGTTTGTACGTTAGAGTGAAAATATACTGTTTCTTCTCTTTCTACAGTTCTTTGTTTAAATCAGTCACCCAACAAGATAAAAACTTCTCACAGATGACAAGCTCACGATTGCTTGGCGTGCGATAGATTTAAGAAAAGTGGTGATATACACTCAAATCATAAACTTATTTGCGTAATCCATAACCTCATTTAATCGCATTCGACTACAAAAAGTGTGGCCATGAGTTTCTTTGCCAGTATTCTTCTCATAAGGCCCTACGCATTTTGGAAACTGGAAGTTATAGATCGACACAAACAGGCAGTAGATTTTGGTGTTTTTCACCTAATTTACCTTCACAATCCAGTATATGCTGTGGCGTCTGTTTGTGCCGATCTATGATTTTAACTCTAGCTTCAATTTAACGTTCATAAATGTCACTTAGTGTCTTAATTGAATAAATGATTTTGAATTGAATTGAATACAACCTCGAAAGCCGCGGGTTAGATTTCGGATCGGATTAAAAATATACGTGTGCATGGATATGTTTATTTTCAACGATATTGATGTTTAAAAGCATAATATGTATGTAATTACAAAAAAACGTATTTGAGTACGTTTATCCGTGTTCTGTAAACCATAGTACAAGTTACACTTGGCTTGGATCATGAAAATAAATAATAGGCGCTGTAATCAGAGAATCAAATCCTTCCTTTAAAAATTACTGCTATTACAGTGCTGTATTTCAGCTGATGAATAACCCAGATGATGAATGGGTAATATTAAACCATGATTTACGTTACAGAAACGTGCCGACCTCCGTGAATAACAACAACCAAAGACATAACAAAACCATCCAGATACTGTAATACCCGTCCAAGAGAATCCTGATAAGACAAATTCCATTAATGAATGACTGATTGCACCAACTTTGCGTGATGGATGGGCTCGCTCACTCCTACCTGAGCATGCGACATGCAAATGATCAATTGGATCGAATATTTAAAAAACATAAAAAAATAAAAAAAATCTTTTAGTCATTTAGGTCACAGAATAACATGTATTAATGTCTAAACTGATCTAAGTTTGTTTGTTTGTTTATTAGTTTTAAACACCTTAACTACTTAACCGATTGTCATGAAATTACATACACTTTGTCTGGGGTTCAGAAAAGGACATAGGGTACCTTTTATTCTGAAAAAGGACGGTCCCTGAAGACACCTGAATTGATTGATAAAAGTTACATTACGCGATCAAAGCCGCGGGCAAAAGCTAGTCTTCATTACTTCGTGGGGTCGATTCCCATCCAGGACAAATAATTGTGTGATGACTCATCACACAATTATTGCTACTCATCACTGATGAGTGATGAGCACGATCATTTGTTCTGTGCCTGGGTGTAATTTATCTATAATATGTATGTATTTAGAAATATATAAGTATGTTTATCAGCAGTCTGGTTACTATAGTACAGGCTCTGTCTAGTTTGGGATCAGACGGCCGTGTGTGAGATGTGTCAAGTTATTATTGTTATTATTACTTCCTTGTATGCAGGTTTGACTGTGAAAAAAATACAGATAAAAAAACACTAACCTCAACTCTTTCAATTGCCATTTATAAATACTAATATGAAACTACTGAACCGATACAGAAAAAAATCTGTACTAATAGGAAGTAACATTGACGCCGAGTGCTATTTTTTATTGAACCACATGTAAATTGTACGCTTTTAAACGCTGCGGAGGACTTTATTTTATAATATGTAGTGATGATGATGTAGTGATTGAAAGTCACCGCCACATTAGGTTGGTTGTCAAAAATAAAACATAACAATAAATTACAAATAACGCATTGTTGCAAATTGTTATAATTGTTACATACTTTTATGGAAAAAAAAAATATGAAGCAAGTCAAGTACTTAATTTTTTCACTGCATTGCTACATTACATAATTTGAATTTATTACATTATTGAATTTGTAAATATAACAACAATTTCAGTTGTTACATTCAATAATTGGTGAAGTAAATGGACTGGCCACATACGCCGAAGGACCGATGGCTGTCCGAGGCAACGGGCCCTAGTGTGGAGACCGTGAATCAGTAAACAGAGGGTAGGACTGCTCCAACCAGATGGACAGAGTACTGGAGGAAGGTCACTAGGATCACCGGGTGCTGTGACGCATATTGGGATAAGGCTATGCCCAGCAGCGGACTACCTTAGGCTCATGGATTCGATTGGATTGGATTCAATAATTATTGAAATGTAAAGAAGACCACAAGTGGGCATGAAAAGATTCCTACTAAATATATAGCAGTAGTAGTAAATAGTATAGGTGTACAACAAGACGAAGTGAGATAGCCATCAAAATTTACATGTCACCCCAAGTACTCATTCAAGAAAATTGACTGCCTTTGCAGCAGTCGCCATCTTAGAGAAAAAATTTGACCCCAGAATATTTTTTTTTTTCAAATATTTGTCCCATACGTCCCTTAACACAAATAATTATAAGTAACAAAAGAAAACCACGCCCATACTAACACAGAGCGGTTGAAACGCCCACCATTTAAACAGTAATAATTAAATTAGTAGCTTTTTGTTACAGAGTTGTTAATACCCGCCACAGGGTGTCTTGTTAGCAATTTATTTAATATTAAACACTGACAATACTGATTTATGTAATAATAATAATAATAATGGTCACACATATAAATAACTTAAGCAGTTAATCGTTGAACCAGACACGTCATATATGATATACTTTAGGCAACCCTTTTAACAGGCTTTTGTGAGATTTACTTCTAACTTTTTTTTATGATTAAGAGGGCAAACGAGAAGATGGGTCACCTAATGGTAAATAACTACCGACGCCCATGGGCACCTGCAACTTAACAGTCACAAATGCGTTGCCGGCCTTTTAAGGTGGGAGTTGGAGAAGAAGGAGCAAGACGGGGTGAGGGGGGAGGGAAAGGTTAGGGCCTCCGGTTACCTCACTCACTAGGTGAAAAGCAAATCATTGCTTCACTGCCGGTTTTCTGTTAGGCCGTGGTATCACTCCGGTCGAGGCAGAAAGGCTCTCCCATGTGTATGTTTTAATCATATAATTATGTTTGTCCGTATTATAGAACCCTTAGCACAAGTTACGCTTAATTTGGGTTTAGGAAACCCTTGTATACTATAGACCTGAATATTATTGTGGAGGAACAAGTGTTACGTCCTTCCAACAAAACGACCAAGCTAGGTGATCATATCTGGCGGACCGAAAGATGTATATATACTAATCGACGCGAGAACTTTTATAGCGCGATGCAGGATTAGTAGTTACTCTGTAGTTCAGTTCGTAAGATGACATTGAAGTATGACTTTCGCTGTATGTATATATCACGACAATTATTAATATTTTCTGGAAGCATAACGATGTCAGTTACAGGTGTCTTTAAACTTTGAGACATATCAGCTAGTTTCTTAAAATATTACTAAAGCATATTTAGTGAAACAATTCTTGTAATATAATCTATTCAATAAAAAAAGATTAATCAAAATTGATTCATAAATGGCAAAGATACACAAGAGAGCCTCCATATCTTGAACTCGGTTCAAAATAGAATTAATAAAACCTCGAATCAACATTGAAAATGAAAATGGCGTGATTTTTATTTTCAATGTTGATTCGAGGTTTTATGATTTGATGTGATTTTTATTCGTATAAAAAATTTATTAATTAGTTATTATATCCTAAACAAACAGCTCTATATAAATACTTGGTTAACAAGACCTTTTTTTTTCTTATTGGGACCAACCGGGGAGAGGGTTTTTGTACGTTTTTGAGTTGCGGTCGGATCAGGGTTCTATCGTAAATGGTTCTTAGGAATCCTATTTTCAGAAAGTAGAAACTTCTGTTTGTACAGTTGATATACCCATGTTATTATATCTACCGGTTGTGAACAGAATCACACGTATTTCTAAGAATTTATCAGGATCTTAATTTTTCTCCTGTCTTTGTTATTTTTTTGTTATTAATTTTTTTTTAAACCTAGTACCTGTGCGATCTTTGCTTGGGGTTTTTTTTTGTACAACCATGTTTTTGAGGAAAACCTATATTATATAGATAAATTTTAAAAGTGAACCTTTATCTAAAACAACAAACAAAATTTGATGCAAATCGTTCGAGCCGTTTCCGAGATACGCAAAATAATTGTCGCGACTTGACTTTTATCAAACAAAAAATGCATTATTTATATTTATATTAGACTGGCCTGTTGGCTAGTGGTTAGTGACCCTGACTGCTATGCCATAGGTCGTGGGTTCGATTCCCATCCGAGTCTGGGTGTTGTTTGTGTCAGTTCTTTGTATGTTTGTAAAGTCACCCGCGACACAGGAGTAATTTCCTAATGCGGGAGTTGTCGTTTTTTAAATAAAAAAAAAAACAAATTAAAATATTGTGGAATGTGCAGTCATTATCAGTGTATATGTGTCAGTGTATTTGGTTAAGAATACTAATCTCTGTAGCTACCAATCGGATTTGAAACATTATTATTTAATTTGGTAGCCCAATTCTTAAGGAATCTTACAAGGTTTTTACCAGGCCAGAGAAATGACTAGATACATACAAAAATGTACCGTACCTTCCTTTTTGGCATTAAGGTATAAAAATAATAACATTACTTGACAGTCAATTACCGCATTATTCGTTTGAAACTCTACAGTCGCCGAACAGAAACATAATTATTTATTAATTATTCTTTTATTTCTTACAAAGCCCAGCTAAATACAGACGGGCTTAAAAGACCACCGTTATACGGAACCATCTGTGAATGCACATTCAAGCTTGACATATATAGCTAGACGTATTTATGTCTCTCTAACATTTTGTTGGAATTCTGTTGAACACGCGGCTGTGACACGGAATCGTATCGGTTCTGTATTGAAATATAAAAATCGTGTTTAATGTAATTTGTTTCGAACGATGTAGGTCGTATTTTTATAACTACGCTTCTTACAAAACGTGTTTACAAAGGCAATTTAGGTAGGTATTACAAAAATAAATGGATGTTTATATTGCGAAGTTTATTTATGAATTAGGTATTTATTTAATGTTAGTAAAATTAATGACATGTTTACATATACTTTGTTATGTATGACATTGAAAGTTTGTGATAAAACAAAAAGTACATTTTTATTAACAGTAATATTGTAACCATTTTCAAGGACATGTTGTAATATTTGTTTTTAAACTTTCGCGACTTCGATAATTATTAGATGTGTAATTCGGGACTTAATCGCAATATTCCCAGTCCACCACGATCGGTGCAATTTGATCTAAACGTCGAGTAACCAAGAGGTTTAGGTGTTTTAAATATTATCGCGATTAAGTCCCGAAATACACATCTAATAATGTTGTAATATCTAGCTATTCCTAAAGTGGATTCCCAGCCAGGGCAGTCTTAGGATGGGTGACAATTCTTAACACATTGAGACGCATCCGTGCCTCGGAGAGCACGTTAAGCCGTCGGTCCCGTTTGCCATACGAACATCTGTGACATTTGGTACGGGTAGTCGGAGCCCTGAAAGTTGGGGAAAAGCCCGGTGTTGAGAAGAACCATTACTTTTATGTAGTTAGCGAGAGTTATGCGTCTCAAATTATAACTACCACCAGACCAGAAGCTGGGTATGCACTTGAATGTGGGGTTTCATAAAATTATATAGGATGGGTGATCCTTTACATTAAAAGTTTAAAAACCCCTAATCTAGACCCAAACTAAGCATAGCTTACATTTTCAGCAGAGACATTTTCAACAATCATCAACACATTTCACAAAAAATTACATAAAATCTTAACAAATTATACACCTAAACCTTCCTCATGAATCACTCTGTCTATTAGTGCAAACCGCATGAAAATCCGTTCAGTAGTTTTTCAGTTTATCAGCTTTGTTTTATAGTATGTAGTGATGTTTATCAGCAGTCGGGTTACCATAGTACAGGCTCTGCCTACTTTTGGTTCAGACGTTTGGTGGTTGTGTGAGTAACACTGAAGACGAAGACTTGATATTATACACATAAAGGGTCATTCAGTTATATTTTAGGGTCGTTTGGTAGACAGGATAAAAAAAATATCCGAAAGTCGTTAATCCTACTAATATTATAAACGTGAAAGTTTGTGAGGATGTATGGATGTATGGATGTTTGTTACTCTTTCACGCCGAAACTACTGAACCGATTGCGATGAAACTTGGTATGTAGATAGCTGGAGATCTGGATTAACATATAGGCTACTTTTTATCTCGATATTCTCACGGGATCGGGATTTAAGCGGGTGAAACCGCGGGGCGCTGCTAGTATCACAAAAAAAAATAGTTTTTGTGATTATAAACTAATATTTTGCGGTTGGATAATTGACTTTGTCTCACATTGCAATCGCAAAGTTAAGTTTGTCTTTCGAAAAAGACGGGCAAAAGTCATCGAGATTGTACTACATACAAATTTGTTCGCTTACGGAAACACTTTGTCTCCAGTCGCCTTAGAGCCATTACGCTTCTGCCACTTTAATTTTACGAGCGTTGATAGAGAACAGACTATTTATCGTGGGAGAGCCTTGCTTCGGCATGTATGGGCCGGCTCGACCAGAGTGGTACCATGGCGTCACCGAAAACCGGCGTCGAGCAATGCTTTTGTTGTGTTTCGCCGAGTGAGTGAGGTTACTGGAACACCAAACCAAACCCTCTCCCCCTACTCCCACTATAAAGGTCGGCAACGCACTTGAAACTTTTAAGTTGCAGGTGTCACTTGCCATCAGGTGACCCGTCTATTCGTTTGCCTCAAAACCCATAAAAAAAAACATCAGTACCCACTTACTCAGACAGCCCGTATCCTTGTTTGCTACGTTGGTCGTATAAAAAACAAGTAAATCCAAGTCGTCTCCTCCGTTTTCGCCGCTGATCATTTTATCTTTAATGTCATAAAAATATTGATGTACATTTTGGTTTCGTGCAAAAAACTTGTTGGAAAAGACGTCAGTCAAAATTATCGCTTGATCTAACGAATGAGTATTAATAATATAGATAATATTATATATACTCACTAGCTTCTTCCCGCAGCTTCATTCGACTTAGTGTAGATATTGTTAATTAATTCAGGCAACCCTAAACAGTATTCTTTTCTGAATGTAGGGTACCCTATGTATTTTTTGGACCCCTGGCAACTTGTAAGCAAAATTTCATGACGATCGGTTGAATAGTTCTTGAGAGCGAAACAAACATACATACTCACATTCGCATTTATAATATTACTAGCTGTTGACCGCGTCTTTGTTCGCGTGGAAATTTTGGTGATATCTATCCCACGGGAATCGTAAATTTTCTGGGATAAAAAGTAACCTATGTGTGATACCAGATTAGAATCTATCTTTATGTGTTTTTGCGTGAATGACGAACAAACATTCATCCATATATCCTCACAAACTTTCGACTTTATATTATTAATAAGATTTAGGATATAATGTAATGAATTTAAGAATGTGTACATCTAGAAAAAAAAATGTGTCTCAGCTCCGACGAACGACTGGAGTTTACAATTTACTGGAGGTACTCTCTCTCTCCCTCTCCCTCCCTCTCTCTCTATATCACACATATCTACTAACATGCGTCGAGGATAAAGGTAGCCAAACACGGTAGGGTGTACTTGACAGGTTTGCCTGTACAGTTACACCCGTCAAGTAAGCTTAAGCTGAGTAAAACCTGAAATCTACACAGTTGTGCAACATATACGTTCCGATTTACCTGTAAAATTCAATTGTCACCCTACCGTGTATAGCTACCTTAAGGAGTAAACTCCAATAAAGCACAGCAAAGCGTTAAAGCATAACGCTGCCCTCCGATCACAAAATTTTACTCCTCATATTTTTTTCATACCGGGCGCCTTATATGACAATCAATTCTTAAGGAATAAACTCCAAAAGTACAATCTCTTAGGGGTTGAAAAACAACTTCTAAAACGAACCAAACCGCGGGCAATATCTAGGCATCCATATTGCAAGCTCTTCTTTCTACACAGGTTCATATAGTCATTGTATCAACACAACTCTTTGTGTCTTAACCGAAGCCCCAAATATGGGCAACCAA
Source organism: Callimorpha dominula (assembly GCA_949752705.1). Taxonomy (NCBI): domain Eukaryota; kingdom Metazoa; phylum Arthropoda; class Insecta; order Lepidoptera; family Erebidae; genus Callimorpha; species Callimorpha dominula. The sequence goes on along the minus strand of OX457019.1, from coordinate 1,335,942 downwards.
TCCAACTCTCTACCTTGACAAATATAGTTTAACCTCGTTGACACGAACCCGGATGTAAGTAAATCTTTCAAACAATAAGATTCCGAACTCACGTTCCGATAATCGAGATGCAACCATCTATCGAGTTGAGAATCGATTTCAAATCATTCGTTGAATTGTAATCGTATAATCTGTGGTTGTTTACAATAACACTAGATCGGCTTCACGGTTTTATCTGTTTTAGTATAAATGGCATTTATGTACACAAATCAAATTACAAAAAAATATGGACATATTCAGGCATACATATATTTTTACTGAGCAAGAAACGAATTTAAGACCTCTGCTGCTGCAGTTAAATGCATGTCGTCGTGCCAGAGAGGTCTTCACTATAATTGTATCTTTCACTAACTGGCTATGTTAAATATCATCATGATCATCTTACCCATATACCAAATTTATTTGGGACTAGCTGACCCGACAGACGCTGTCCTGTCTTAACTATGAGTATTGAACAATCGCGGAAACTGTCAAACGACTGACAGTTATGTCAAAAGCGCTAAGGTTAACAGTTATGTCAAAAGCGCTAAGGTTAGGTTAGGTTAACATTAGAAGTTCCGGATGTCTTAATAAAAGCTGTTCCCGGATCCCTCCTATTTAAGGCGCAGTACGGCACACCGTGTGGTTTTAGTCGGTTCGATTCCGACACACCGCCCCACCGAAAACCCCGGTGGGGTGACGGCCCGAGGGGGTTTCCACACGCACAAAAAAAAAAAAAAGTTAACTAGCCCACTCGACGATGACCGGCTGGAGCGCCTCCACGGCGGCAAAGCCAGCACGTGGAGCCTCCAGCCGGGACGACCAACGAGCCATGCCACCACGCCATTCGCGTACCTCTTCGGGCGGGGGCCGACTGCCGCTTCCCGCCCGGAACTCAGCCGTTCGCCGATATACTTCAGCGAGCACTTCCGCCTCCAAATCCCACGGGGGAGTCCCGGCCAACGCTCACGCTGCCTCCGTTGACACGGTGCGGTATCCGCGTATGGCTCTAACCACCATCACCCTCTGAGGGCGCCAGAGGCGCGCCCTATTCTGGGCGGTCAGAGCCCCCGCCCACACCGGTGCACCGTATAGTGCCATTGACCGGACAACCCCCGTGTACAGCCGTCTCGTAGCGACGCTGGGTCCGCCCAAATTGGGCAAGAGTCGTCCAAGGTCGACGCTGCGCCGACCAGCCTTGGAGCAAGCTGCAGGAAGTGCTCGTCGAAGCGCCACCTACCGTCTAGGATCAGGCCCAGATATTTTATGTGGGCCTGAACCGGTACGAGGACCAAGTTGACCTCGATAGAGGCGCCAGGGGGTGGACCACGACGGGGCCCATGAAATAAAAGGGCCTCCGTCTTATCCAGGGCCACCCGCAAACCCAGCGCCTCGATGCGCCCGACCACCAGAGAGACTCCCCTGGTAGGCAGGCAGGCCGCCTCCTGAAAGCCTTGTTAACCGGTTCAGCTAAGCCAAATGCTTATGTTAGAAGTGGGTTCACGTCAGTTGAGCACTAGGTGGGGTTCGAACGCGCAACTGCTTGTTCGCAAGTCTGACGTCTTAGCCATTACGCTACCGTTTTTTGTGGAGGACAGACAAGCGTACCTAGATAAGAACCCCCTTCATTTTATCGTCGGTTAAAAAAATTGAAAAATGTATGTCATTTTTGCTTTTCGAACAAACAATGGTGAGTGTTATATTGCAAATCGATGAATCACGTTGGTTTATGCCAACATTGACCAGTGTATGTTCAATTCAAATAAATTAATGAAACATTTTCGGAGTTGCACCTTCGATTGCAAATAGCGATTGTTAACAAACACCGGTGCATCTTAACATTTACTAATATCGGACATTTACAGTAACCCACGAGTAGGTAAATATATGTACATCTAAACACAGCGCTGTGATGGCGCTTATGTTAATAGTTTAAATTGATTAATTAATTTACATTTATTTGTATTCATTCAATTTGAATTAATTTATTGTGATTTAATTTTACATAAGCTAATTTAATTTATTGTGATTAATTAGCTTATTTCTTTGGCTTAAGTTTGATTGACTTCAATTAATTTTAATGATATGGAGTAACTTTGATTGAATAACATTACCTTATTACCTACCACTTTTTATTGTGTAATGGAATAGACATTTGTCTTCCAACTCACCTAATAGAAAGTGACGATGAAGACGAAGATGGTACACGCCTATCCAAGAGAAACCTATTCACTCTACACTGGAACCTGGAACGTTCATCCAGGATTATAATTGACTGGAAAAATAGACGCAGGCAGCTCATTCCACACCTTGGCGAATCGAACCAAAAAGGAGCTGTCAAACCGTTTAGATCGACTTTTTGGTGTTTCGACAATGAAAGGGTGGTATCTCTATCTGCGTCTAGTCGTCCGATGAAGGAATGGCGAGGGTCTTATTTATACCTATCGGTTGTGCCTTAGCATAAGTTGACGGTCACGATTGTAACAAGGTTGTCATATGTCATTCTGAGTTCGACTACCGGTTTGCAAAAATTCTTACTAGGGAATTTATTACGAAAAATGCATACTAGCACGAAGTTGATTGATGTGCATGATGACGATAATAAACTCGCCTCCTATTACTCTGTGCCAAATACACTATGCCATACCCGACTGTCAAGGAATGTGGGTATGTAGGTAATATTATTTTATAATAATAATAACTTCACAAATCTCAAACACGGCCGTCTGATCCCAAAATAGGCAGAGCCTGTACTATGGTAACCAGACTACTGATAACAATATATATTTCTAAATACATACATATTATAGATAAATTATCCCCAGACAGACAAATGACCGTGCTCATCACACAATTATTTGTCGTGGGTGGGAATCGAACCCACGACCTTAGTTTTAATATACTTTTTTTTATGATATAGGGGGCCATCGAGCAGACGGGTCACCTGATGGTAAATGACTACCGCCGTCCACAGGCACCTGTAACTCAAGAGTCACAAGTGCGTTGCCGCCCTTTAAGGTGGGTGTATAGGGAAGAGGGGGACAGGGTCGAAGAACGGGAAGACGAGAGAGGGGGAGGAGAGGGGAAGGACGGGAAAAGGGGATAGGGAAGGTTTAGGGCCTCCGGTAACCTCACTCACGCGGCGAAAAGCAATGCAAGCATTGTTTCACTGCCAGTTTTCTGTGAGGCCGTGGTATCGAGCGGAGTCGAGCCGGCCCACACGTGGCGAAGCATGGCTCTCCCACATAAGATGATACTTAAATATAAGGTTTGTATGTACAGTATTCATTAACAGTCTATTAATATATAATAATTACAATAGTTAAATTCAAATTTAATAAAAATATTGTGTTCAAATTTTCCCTTAACAACATCAGTTCTTAACAAAAATGAGGAGTAAATACAATTCGCAATAATTATGCTTATGAACGAGGTAATCTCTGCAGAGAAACGGATCCAATTATTTCTTTTTAATTACACACTCGACATGTATATTTTGACATTTGAGAAATCATTAATTTCAATGACAGATCATTTTTTGGTAGTCATAACACTTCGACAGTGCTTGACTTTTATGTTTATACAACCTACCACATACTGCTTTCATCACCAACGATACCATTAAAAAAATGGAAATACCCCTACACTTTCTAAAACACTCGATAGCAATGAATCCGGGTTACGTAAAGATACCTGGAAACCTCGGAAACTAAGAATGCTAGCTCATATAAAATAAATTGTGGTTAATAGACAATTAAACACTTAGACCATAAACTCATTGCTCTCGTGTGTGTTATAAACGCGAAAGTACGTTTGTATGATTGTGGCTCTTTCACGCTTGAACTACTCCACCGATTATGATGAAATTTTGCACATACATTGTCAGGGAAACAGGAAACGACATAAGCTACCATTCATCCAAAAAAAGAAGATAATGGTCTCGAGGAGCACCTTCATGTCGCCAAACTCGCACATTTTAAAATGATTCAAATATTTACTAGATAGTGACGTAATCAGTCATAGAGTAATGTATCTGATGCATAATGCTTTGCGACACACCTTGTTGCTTAGTTGCCCAAAGAAGGTGACGGGCTTCTGTAGAGGCGCATGGAAGGGAACCGCTGACTGTATCACCAATAGTCGTACCCAAACCTTCAAACTTATGAGCGAGCCAAAACTACACGGTGTGCCATAGACACCATGCAGCTTAAGCCACCATGGCGGCGAGTTGCTTATTGTACAGCGCTATCTAAACACAAACTAAGCTTAGTTTGTACCGAGGTTTATAAAAGCAATTATACATATTTAACCGTGGGAGAGCTATGCTTGACCGGAGCGATACCACGGCCTCACAGAAAACCGGCAGTGAAGCAATGATTGCATTGCTTTTCGCCGAGGGAGTAAGTTTATCGGAGGCCTTAACCCTCCCCTCCCCCTCTTCCATCCTTCCCCTACTACCACCTTGAAGGCTGGCAACGCACTTGTTTTTGATCCGTTATTCAGAACTACTAAAAATAATGTTGTAGATACTATGCTCAATATTAAAGTTAAATACACGGAATTCGGAATGATTTAACAAAAATACATTGTTAATGTCACGGTGACTCGCCGGCCATACGATAGTTAATTCTCGTGATTAATGATACAGATCAATAGACCATAGATCAGTGAGACGAAGAGAGGACAGTCGGCTGACAAAACATAGACGGAGTGCCGAAGATAAGGAATATTTTAAACGTGTAAACAAATCTTGAAAGTTATTTTTGACTGGCCTGTTGGTCTAGTGGTTAGTGACACTTACTGCTAAGCCAGAGGTCGTGGGTTCGATTCCCACCCAGGACAAATAATTGAGTGATGAGCACGATAATTTGTTCTGTGTCTGGGTGTAATTTATCTATAATATGTATGTATTTAGATATAAATAAGTATGTTTATCAGCAGTCTGGTTACCATAGTACAGGCTCTGCCTAGTTTGGAATCAGACGGCCGTGTGTGAGATGTGTGGAGTTTAAAAAAAAAAATCTTGAAAGTAGTTTGGATGACAATACTATAATTTGGCATCTTGGAGCTGATATGATGGTGGAGCCTGGACGTGGAGAGTGTAACTCTTCAGTGGCTACTAGTGAACCGTTCGGGTATGGGTTCTTATGATTCGTTTTGACGAGTACAGCAGATTGGACTTGGGAACGATGATCTGATGATAAAGCCGGGAGGTGAATAGTACAACTCTTTTTTATTTCTGAATTCGATTCGCCATTATAGCATTTGTCTTTTTAGTCTTGCTAATCTTATGCTAAATATACCTACAGTCTTTTAAATTTTTACTGATTAAAACGAAATAAATTATTAAATTTAAATAACAGAAATGAATGTCTGTACGTCACAAAAATATATTCAATAATTTTTTTTTTTTTTTCTTTAAATGAGGTGGTACATAATTTGGTGTGTACATGGCGTGTGTATAAGATGAACAGGCCCAATTAGCAATGAAAATATTATGCAAATTTAATATTTATTAAAAAACTTATATTATATTATAACTATAGTCATCATTCATTAGTTTTTTGTGTATTGATTATAATTAACTTTTCATTCGTCACACTTCCACTCTGTGCTATTCAAAAACTCTTTAACCGAATAAAATCTTTCTTTTTTTTTATGGCATAGGGGGCAAACGAGCAGACGGGTCACCTGATTGTAAATGACTACCGCCGCCCATGGGCACATGTAACTCAAGAGTCACAAGTGCGTTGCCGCCCTTTGAGGTGGGAGTAGGAGAAAAGGGGGAGTAGAGGGGAGCGGGGGAGAGGGGAAGGACGGGAATAAGAGAGACGGAAGGGTTAGGGCCTCCGGTAACCTCACTCAGGCGGCGAAATGCAATGCAAGCATTGCTTCACTGCCGGTTTTCTGTAAGTCCGTGGTATCGAGCAGAGTCGAACCGGCCCATACGTGCCGAAGCATGGCTCTCCCACGTTTAAATGTATTACTAATTAAAAAATCTGGGATAAACTTATTTAAGAGCAGCACTTAAAAGTGTTTTGGGATTTTATTAAAGACTTTAACGCATACAACCAAAAAAAGAAGTTTCGGTAATAGCTATGACCGTATTCAATTTTTAACATATAGAATAAAACCTGTAAGTAAATCTAGAAAAATGACGGTTTCAGATATTTACGGTTATTATAGCCTAGTTATTATAGCCTAGTTATTATAGCCTAGTTATTATAGCCTAGTTATTATAGCCTAGTTATTATAGCCTAGTTATTATAGCCTAGTTATTATAGCCTAGTTATTATAGCCTAGTTATTATAGCCTAGTTATTATAGCCTAGTTATTATAGCCTTCCGGCACAACCATGAATGAGTTTCTTTAATAAGAAAGATTTTAACTAAGTGAGAATATTTAATGCTACTCATCGATGTGCCTCCACTGACGAAAGGAGACTGGTTTCTTCTTTTGGACACGCCCCGAGTGGATATTTAATGAGAGTAATTCTTTGACATATCTGTCAGTCTGAGTATTTAAAAGATGTTTGATATAAAAATTGTCTGTCCTATTTTCATTGTAAATATATTAGTTGTATATTCTTAATTACACTTTGTACATTAATTAATTATGTATGTAGTACATTTCAAGGGCTAAATAAGTACCTTAAAAAATATTGTTTATTTTTATCAATGGGGATGGTTGTGACTGTTGTTGATCCCAGGGATTAAGTAGTGGTAGTGTAGGTAGGAAAGGATTTATTTTTAATAGTTAGGAATTCTACCTATTCTCACATCTGTGATACTTTTCTGTTATACTCTATATCTATGGTCGGGGATCACAGTACAGATAATATCATTGTTCCATGGATGCCTTTTTGTTAGAATCTATGGCTTTTTATACACCTTGTACCGTTTATGGTATGTTTGGTTTAGTTAGCTTCATCGAACCTGGGACTTTTCGATATTGGTACTATCGATTGAGAGGTCATAACGGAATCTCAGATATTTATATGGAGATGTATTTTAACCTTGCTGAAGACGCTATATCTGCAAGTCAGGCGCACATAATGCCCACATTCACAATAATAAGTTCGTTACAAAATTACTTAGTCGAAAGGTTATTTCGCATAATGGTCACTTCGCATAAAATCAACTTTTGAAAATGTCAACGTATTCAAATAACTGTTCTGTTGTTCCTTTTATGGATTGAAACCTTCCTAGAATAAAATTTTTCATGAGCGATATTGAAAGTCAGCGCCCGATTCTCATCTGGCACTAAGCTGAACTGGACACCTATTTTGGTGCTAACGCGAGACACGTTATTGTTCCTCAACTGTTTCCTTTAATGTACCTACTTACTGTATTTCAGTTTCCGATTTCTGTTTTTTTTTTTATAGATATACTTATAGATATAGGTATATTATTTGGTATAACTTGTGTCTCAGCACCAAAATAAACGGATTTTCTTTCTTTATTTCTTCTTCTTCTTCTATATCCTTAGTTATTAATTAAACTTAATATTATTATAATATTAAATTGATTTAATTTAGTAATAATAATGATTTAGTTTCGGGCAAAACGGGGGCCCTTCATCACCATCCACCTTCAAATTCAATATCTGTATTTGATAAAATTGATCATCAATTATTCGAAATAGTCAATATAAAAGGCAATAATAATAAATAAATTATTAATATAAATTGTAGAAAATTATCAAGAGGCGAAGCACCGCCGCGTCTGTATCAAGCGCCACACTGTCACTAGTCTCAAGTATCTCCGTAATATACACGTTAGTAAATTCTCTTCTTTAATTAATGCAAAACAATCCTACAAAATTTGGTACTGAGTAAATTGGTACTGAGTATTTTATTTCTGCTGGTGAATAACGTCACCATAATGTCTAGTGTAAGTTTTTTACACATCCAATGGCGTTCACTTTGACTGATGCTTTTTTTGTTAACCGAAACTATAAAATTCAGATTACTTTTTTTATGAAGGTAATATTGAAAATTGTTCAGAATTCCTAGTGTAAATTTTTTACATATCCACTATTAATCACGTTAAAGGATGGTTTACCGTTTTTTTTTAAATTTAGATTTCTTTATTCTCGAATCACTCCTATAGTTCAAACGCAAATCTTTACTAATACAATAAAGCTGTTTGTTTCTTATTTTGAACGCTCTAACCTCTGAAACTGCCTGTCAGATTTAAAAAAAAAAATTTGGTTAGATAGCCCAATTCTTGAGGATTATTGTAGGCTTATTTAACACACGCTTTGACCACAAGAAGCGGAACAGTGACCATATACGAACCGCTCCTAAATACATAAAATACTTGGAGTAGACAAAACCCATGGCAAACTAGAATCCTAACTAGTCTGTTTGTTTGTCACACTTTTACAATTTAACTACTCAACCAATTATCATAAAATTTGGCATACACGTTATCAAGGGAACACAAAACCAGAAGAAGAATAACTTTTACGAAAGCCAAGCCGAGGCTTAAAGGAAATATTTACAGATGCTATGATATTTACAGAAGCTAATTCTGTTGAGACCATAGGTCTCTGCTTATTAACAGAATTAGCTTTAAAAAACATATCATACCACAATTTCCTAGTAAGATGCCTTATCTTAAAAAAAACGACCCTCAAGCCCCAACATGACAGTTAATTACAAATTCAACAAAAAGACGAATTAATTTTCTGCGAAAGTCATTTTTTCACAATCAACCTAGAATCTTCTGCAACTTGCTATAAAATTCGCAAGATCGATAACTTGACATAATAATACATGTATGAAATATATATATATATATATAGACATGAACACCGTATAACACAGTTGCCTTATGGCGGTTAAAAAAACTATACATATGACCATGAATAATTTTGTGTTGCTTGACGCATTTTCGATAGGGTCTGCAGAAAAAATTAATAATACTTTTTAATTAAATATTATTATGATTACTTAATGAGTTTGATTTAGGGTTCGGGCAAAATGTTTATTGGTTTTTCTGATAATAATTTATTAGTAGTGCGTACGGCAATGTACAGGGTTAACACTAAATATTAGGTCGGGGCTGGTCATCTCCGGACTGCTATTACTTAAATATGTATAGTAGTAATTAGCGCGTCTATTTATATTTTCGAATAATAGGTATGTTACATTGTCCTCACATTTCATTTACGCTTATAAGCAATGTAACCAGAAATTTGTAAAAAACATTTTGAAAAAGAGTGTTCTTAGAGTTTCTTGCCTGTTTTTCTCCATAGGATCTACGTATTGGAACAGGCAACTAGCTTCACGACTGACTTAGCCGGACTGACTCCTACTCCTGACAATTCAAAAATACCTATAATGGGTTTAATTTGTAGTTACGTAGTTAACTTTTATTCACCCGTTCAAGCTTGATTTCAAAATAATATAATTATAGTTCAGTAAAAAAAAAATACGCTCTAATGACGAGCTGATTTAAAAATTAAGTTCCAATATCCACATCCTGGCTTCACCATCAGAATGAACCCAAACTCGAGCGATTTACTGTAGCCTCTGAAGAGTTCCACTTTCCACCTTCTAGCGCTCAAATTCAAATTCAAAATCATTTATTCAATTAAGACACTAAGTGACATTTATGAACGTTAAATTGAAGCTAGAGTTAAAATCATAGATCGGCGCAAACAGACGCCACAGCATGTGCTGGATTGTCGAAGTAAATTAGGTGAAAACACAAATCTACTGCCTGCTTGTGTCGATCTATAACTTCCAGTTTCCAAAATGCGTAGAGCCTTATGAGAAGAATACTGGCAAAGAAACTCATGGCCACTCTTTTTAAAAGTCAGATCTTCAGGTACAATAGTGTTAGTGTTACACGAAAGGTAAACAGGATGCAAGCTGATGCCACCTGAATTTCATTTTATTGAAATGCTCCAAAAGCTAACGTACTGAACAATAAAAATCACTCAGTGATACCGTTGAAGGTTTGAACTTATTAAACATAGAAATCATACAAGGTGCACATCTACCTTCATTCAGTTACAAAATCTACTGTTAAAAATAATTCGTGACTGGATTAAGAGGCTAGAGTTGCAGTTGATCGAACCAAAATAATAGTATAGGCTAAAGCATCGCTGACTAGGCCGACCCTAGTCACCCCAAGCAGCACCCGTTCACGAGTATGACGCATGGACCAGCCATCACCTTCTTCGCCTAATCAGAGGGAAAGAAATGACCCGCCCCATGACGACGCCAAAAGAACGCTCATCAAATCAACTCCAAGACGCCAAATTATAGTATCCTACTAGTCCTACTAATATTATAAACGCGAAAGTTTGTGAGGATGTATGGATGTGTGGATGTATGGATGTATGGATGTTTGTTACTCTTTCATGCAAAAACTACTGAACCGATTGAGATGAAACTTGATATGTAGATAGCTGGAGACCTGGATTAACACATAGGCTACTTTTTGTCCCGATATTCCCACGGCAACGGGACTTACGCGGGTGAAACCGCAGGGCGCAGCTAGTTGTACTATTAACCCATACATACAAAGTTTCATATAGATATGACAATTAGAAGAAGCTTAAAGTTGTCTTCCAAGATTCGTTTACATAGTTTTTGAGCTAGTTACAAGTGAAGTTAATAAAGGCTTGTTAAAAAATACCACGGCCTCACAAAAAACGGGCAGTGAAGCAATGTTTGCATTGTTTTTCGCCGAGTCAGTGAGGTTACCAGACCCTTCCCTGCCCCACCTCTTCCGCCCTTCCCCTACTCCCACCTTTAAGGCCGGCAACGCACTTGTGACTCTTGAGTTGCAGGTGTTCATGGGCGGCGGTAGTCATTTACCATCAGGTGACCCGTCTGCTCGTTGGCCCCCTATACCATAAAAAAAAAAGTATATTAAAACTAAGGTCATGGGTTCGATTCCCACCCACGACAAATAATTTAAAACTTCTATGATTTTTTTTTAGATACGTCACAGATAATAGTGATAATATTCTAGTACGTATACACATTGCCTTCCAGTACTAATCTACGCATAGCTTCTAGACTGTACTATATGCTCTAGAACAGGGATATAGTACTTAAAACCACTTAGATACATATTTTTTTTGTAATTTATTACGAGTTAAACTATATTACAAATATTTATGCAAACGAATACATACTTGCACAGAAATAATACTGAGGGTCTAGGTCAACGGATACGTCGAAGAGGACAACATCATCATCATCACTTGCACAGAACAGACATAAAACCTACCACTCCCGTGAAAAACCACAAGTCAATATAAAGAGAATGTCTTAAAAGCGTAATTATAATCTTATCTTGTCCAAAGTGCTTTAAACGAAGTTATTGTGATGTTAATAAATTAATTTTTAATTCAAACTTTAATGTTGACATATTTCCTGACGGTACATCGGTATCTCTGTTGGAAATTTTTCGAATACCGCCCCAGTCCCGATGCTATCTACCAAAAGGTCCAGGCTTCGATTCCCAACCGGTCCATAGACGTCTCTATAACATATGTAACTTCGTTTTTATTTAATTTTATTAAAACATAAACTTTAAGTTATTTAATAGTGACATCAGCTCTGTTGAATGACACACGAACTTCACAGTCATATAACTGTTACAATTACAAATTACTAATAAAAAGATTAAAAAAACAGGAATGCCCTACCAAAAATTTTTTTTTTTATTTTAAATAAAAACCAATGTCATTCTGGATGATGTAAGGAATCTAACGACACCCCATACATCCAAATCTGTTCTGTGGGGGAATAAAGAAATTTTATATATATTTATGTCATATATTTTTAAATATCCAAAAACCACGAGTTAAATCCGCATCAATTAAAAAGCTAACAATGAGAATTGTGCGCAGTCCAAGGTTCGAGTTTCGGCGTAGCAAAAGGTATAATTGTTGCGATCAGTTTCTGAGAACGCATGGGACATAATAAGAAACAAAGAAATTCCTTTATCATTAAGTTGAAGCTGGTGTGGTTTTTGTAATGGTACATATTGGTATGCCGCCGGGACTCGAACACCAAACGATTCGATGCATGATGACTAACTGGAGTAGCTAACAATGAATTTAAGTGAATAATTTTGGCGAATTGGTCAAAGGGCCTTGCTCATGTGTCATAATTATGAGTAGATGTGCAACATTTGATCTATGGGCGATTGGCTACTACCCGTATCACGAAATTTAGAGCGTATTATTTGACCAATCATGTCATTGTTTTCATATGTATTAGAAAATACTAATTAATTTACAAATAATTTAATTGGTAACAATGTTTTTAAGCCGTTTGGGGTCGAAACGCTGGGGTCATGGGGTCCGAGTGCTCGTTCCGTTTATAAGGAACTAGCTAAGAGACTGACCGACACTTCTCGTGACCAGAAGGCGGGCCTTTTTCTTGCACAGAGAATTAGCATTGCCATTCAACTTGTCAATGTTGCCAGCCTTCTGGGAACACTACCAGTAGGTGACGATGCGGAGGATTTTATGACGCATGCATGTAAATAACCTGTATATATATATATATATATATATATATATATATATATATATATATATATATATATATATATTTATAAAAGACTACAAGTAACGTGGGTCACACATTACTAGTATTCTTGTTAACCCCTCCAGCTAAGCTAATTGCTTGTGTTAGGAGTGGGTTCACGACGGTAGTGCACTGGGTTTGGTTCGAACCCGCAACCACTTGATCGCAAGCTGAAGCCTTAGCCATTAAATTTGTGAGCAAAATAGATGATAGAGTAAAAAAAACTAAATCCATTTCATTGTACTGGCAAAAGTACCAGGACAACATAAAACGGTAAGAGTTATGTACTTTCAAAGCGGAACGCGTTGATGTCTTTTCTAGGAAGATGCGTAGATCTAACAAATACCTCTTAGCATTCTATGCTAGCCTAGTACTTCTATAAAAATACCTTACAAGGTGTTGCTTGACCTCGTTTTTGTACTACCAAGTGGATTAACGGCCTGATGTTCGTCGGAAGCTTGTAATAAAAAACAACCTTAATCCCCCCCCCCTCCATCCGTACCCTACTGTAGTCGCCAACAGAAATACCAGCTTTATCAAAGAATACTGTACCATTTACAAGTGGCAAACAAGTACAGGGCTGTCTGATGGTAAGTGGGTACCAGCGCAGAAAAGAATAACACTGTCCGACTAGTAAGTAAAAAGAATTATTTTCATATATTAAGATAATAGATTATTCAAATTCAGCCATTTTGTATTGACAAGGGAAATAGGATTCGAAAACACACAAACGTAATGTATTGTAGGTCAAACACATAACACTCTTTTTGAGCCGCAGTCGGATAAAACCAAGATGATTTGTCTAGCCGTGTATCCTGCTGTGTAATATGTAAAATATTTTTACTATTTTCGTGCAAAAACTTATATTATTAAGACATATCAATTTTCATCGTTCCAGTCACAAAACGAAAGAATTTATTGGAAATATATTTAAAGTGAAATAGACATATTGTAAAATACACATTTTATCAATATTTGTTAATGTGAAATGTGTATAGGAATCGTCGAATTTCAATATTAAATATACAAATCCGGTTATTTGGCGTCGGACTAACAACTAGTGAGGGGACACGGCGCTTTTAACATATCAAGTTTTCGGTAAAATTGATACACATCTAAAGATTTCAACTAAATCATTATAAATTATTAAATTAATTAATTTAGTTTAGTTAATTAAATGTATTTAATTTCATGTTTCACGTTTATTATATTTTTACATCATATATTAGGTAAATGTAATCCCACACACAAATACATCCATTGCATACTACTGAAGATCATTCAATCATGATGTTCAAAACTAAGATTTATCTTTCGGCTTTCGGCTTTCGACTTATCGTTGCAAATGAGTTATGAAAATACCAATATTCATTACTTAATTATTTAAGATATATTATTTTATTTACCTGTATTTAGCGATGCCTGACTAGTTTTAAACCCTATAGAGCTCTAGAGACCTTAGCAGCCTTAGCACCGTCTATGTCAGATGCCACCGTACATACAACTGCAAATCATTTCCACTCACGAAAGTTTTTGTTCTAAAACATTACTTATTTTATAACTCCATAAAAATTCCAGACTCGTCTTACAACATATTAGACTCCACATTCGGCTTTTAAAAAACACTATTCGGCATTCGGCATTCGGCTACCAAGAACCCAGCACTAGCTATAAATATTGGCGCGACCGCTACAAATTTGTCCATTTTTATAAATTTTGTCATTTCCTTTAAGTTTTACATAAATCAATATAAATTGTGTTATATTTGCCGTAAATTCAACGATTTATGATAAGCCTTAGTGTGAGCTAGACAAAGATCGTAACTTAATACTGACTTAAGCTATTTATGCAATAACTTAAGATGCCTACATAAAACGCAAGACATTTGCTTAAAAAAATTAATCTTGTAACTTGAAATGATTATGACTGCAATGTCAGGGACGATGGGTTCGATTCCCGTTCAGCAAATATTTGTATGCATGAACATGTCATTGTTTGTTTGCATTGTCTTTGTATTATTTATGTATGTAGTGTTCTAGAGCCCATAGTCCAAGGTATGTTTAGTTTATGTCTACATAGCGTTGTGGTATATTACCCAGGACATTTATTTATTATTTAGAACATTTTAACTAAGTTCAAAAGAAGTTAAAAATACAAAACCGCATTCGGTGTTAAACCTTGAAGTTTAAATTAAAAAAAATATTTTAATTATGTGATTGTTTCCTGCTGTAAGCTGAGTCTTACTGGGTCCTTTATCTATCTATATCTATACTACGGTAAATCCCTTTTCGCTGCAGACTCGGTCATAAACACTGATGCTCCGATCGTCAGTGCTGCGGGTAAATAAAATAAAATAAAATAGAATTTGATCTTGTAAATAGGATGGTCACGATGAATCTGTCGTAGAATTCGTTAATTTAAGCTTAATATTGCTTATTATTGTTATTTTATTTTATTTTTTCCATTTTCTATTGTACTGTTACAATGAAATTGAATATAACCTATACCTAGCATTTATCAGCTATTTGTCATAATCATCACATGTCATTCTCATTCCCCTGTTAAAACAAAAGAGGCAAGCCTAACCATTAATGGAAGAGAGAGCACAATATTGTTATCTCGCTTCAATGATTTATGACCGAGTCTGCAGCGAGTAAATAATTTTACTATAATATAATAAAGCTAAAGAGGTTGTTATTTTCTATTAAACGCGCTAATCTTTTGAAATCAGTCAAATTTGGAAGATTATTTTTGCATTTTATATACACCAATCGTCGAGGAAGGTCATACCAGAGTAGTGACCACACACGCAGGTGGAATTGCGGTTAAGGGGTATTTGTTGAATACGGATAGAGCCGTTTTTTGTTGTAATACAAGCAAATTAAATATTTTTTATGATATAGGGGGCTAACGAGCAGACTGGTCGCCTGATAGTCAGTGACTACCGCCACCCGTGGACATACGTGACTTAAGTATCACAAGTGCGTTGCCGGCCTTTGAGGTGATAGTACTCTTTTCTTGTTGTTTGTTTGGTTTGAAGGTCGTATCGATACGTATATAATGAAATAATACTAATTTCATCACAGACTATTTACGAACTATTTCCATGACTAGTTTCCCGAAGATAATGAACTCGCTTCATCCTCTTGAATTTATCATAATATAATCCTTTAAAAAAAAAAACCGACTTAAAAAAAAAATTCGACTGTATTTTTTTTTATGTTGATTACCTCACAACTTTCAACTGGTAAACCGATTTTGAAATTTTTTTTTTTTATTTGAAAGCTGGTGTTGCTTCCCGTGTGGTCCCATATAAATTTGGACCAGTTCGTCAGACATCGGTTTACCCAGTTGACTGTTCTGAGGTAACAACATAAAAAAAAATACAGTCGAATTGTGAAACTCCTCCTTTTTTGAAGTTGCCTAAAAATCAATTACATACCATTTTGTGCTCTAATCAGGTATTTAATGTAAACGCATTGATGAAAAGAAATGTCGTTCACGTTTCTCTAAATCCTTTGACCCGACCGTGTCAGAGTTCAAAAAAATTATAGAAGACGGGCAGAACTTTGTCGCACGATTCCTTTTGTGTGGAGTCGTGAACTTAGTTATTTTAAGGTCTTAGATCAAGTCACGATGGGACGATCCCTCATACAAGTTACTTAGAGTATCAATGAACTGTTGATCTATTGGTTATGGATGAAAATATATCTTTTTTTAACCTCCGCCGTATATCTGTCATAATTCCTAAACGGATGGATCGATTTAGATTTAGTTTCTTTTGTTTGAAAGGTGACTTGATCAAGAGTGTTCTTAGATATAACTCATGAAAATCGGTTCAGCCGTTCGAAGATCAGGAGCTCTTTTCAAATCGTTGAAGGGATTTTCGTGTGGCTTCGCTCGCGCGTACATTTTTATATATTTTGCACGGAACCCTTATTCTTTTTCCATAATAAAAGTAGCCTAAGTTACTTCTTATAACACCAGCTATCTGTCAGTGAAAGCCCCGTTGAAATCGGTCCACCCGTTCCAGATATTAGTCAGAACAAACAGACAGACAAAAAAAAAATATTCTGGTATATTATGTACCGTGTAAACATTCGGATACATTAAGTAAAATGGTATTATTATTACATTACAAACAGACACTTCAATTTAATTTATTTGTTTAGATTTAAGAAAATAGTGTTGTCTACGTCGCGTCTACGTCAGAGGTCGTGGGTTCAAGTTTTGTGAATGCAAAAATTTATATTTGCATTCGTCTGGGTCTTTATATGTATATTAAGAATGTATTAATAAAAAAATCTTAGTTGTAGGTAAGAAGCGTAGTCTAGAACATTACATTTGATATTATACTTAATTTTGAAAGTATGTTTAGCTAAGGTCGAATGGTAACGGGTTCGAATCCTACCCAGTGCAGTAACGACGTGAGCACACTCCTTACAAGCATTAAGCTTAGCTGGAGGGGTTAACAAGTATACCAGTAATGTGTCACCCACGTTTCTAGTAAGGTTCACTAATGGTTGACAAAAGCGAATGACAATAAAAAAACATTATAAAAACTAATAATTTCACAAACATCTAATTTCGCAAACATATCACTTTATTTTTTTTTATTATTTTATTGTATAGGGGGCAAATGAGCAGACGGGTCACCTGATGTTAAATGACTACAGCCGCCCATGGGCACCTGTAACTCAAGAGTTACAAGTGCGTTGCCACCCTTTAAGGTGGGAATAGAGGAAGAGGGGGAGAGGGGGGAAGAGCGGGAAGACGGGAGAGGGGATTAGAGGGGAGGAGAGGGGGAGAGGGGAAGGACGGGAATAGAAGAGAGGGAAGGGTTAGGGCCTCCGGTAACCTCACTCACGCGGCGAAAAGCAATGCAAGCATTGTTTCATTACCGGTTTTCTGTGAGGCCGTGGTATCGAGCGGAGTCGAGCCGGCCCATACGTGCCGAAGCATGGCTCTCCCACGTCAGAGTTTATAAATAACTCGCTGACCCGCACAACTTTCATTGATTCCCCGCTCCTATTGGTTGTAGCGTGATGTTAGCCTATAGCCTTCCTCAATAAATGGGCTGTCCAACACAAAAATCATTTTTCAATTCGAACCACTAGTACCGTAGATTAGCGCGTTTAAACAAACAAACAAACTCTTCAGCTTCATAATATTAGTATAGATTTACTATTTGAAAAAAAACAGATCTCGAAAATATTTTCCTTTGCAAATATTTAAAATGTTAAAATATCATTCCAAAAATATTCATTTGACCAAGGAATTTTTGTCAAATTTGTAATTTTACAAAATGAATTCGGTTCTGGTCCGTTGTGGTTATAGTTATAAGTTTATAACCTAACCTAAAACTAGCCATTTCTGTTCAATTGACCTACCCTACCAATGATTTAAGTAAGTAACTATCAAGCAATTCATTTTGTTAAACTTTATTTATGCTTTGCGATGTTACATAAAATATAATAATACATAAAAAGATTAGTTTGTCAAATGAGTTACTTCCAGAAAGAATAGTTTGTAAAGTAATAATAATAACTTGAGACATCTCACACACGGCCGTCTGATCCCAAACTAGGCAGAGCCTGTACTATGGTAACCAGACTGCTGATAAACATACTTATATATTTCTAAATAGTAATAATAATAACTCTACACATCTCACACACGGCTGTCTGATCCCAAACTAGGCAGAGCCTGTACTATGGTAACCAGACTGCTGATAAACATACTTATATATTTCTAAATAGTAATAATAATAACTCTACACATCTCACACACGGCTGTCTGATCCCAAACTAGGCAGAGCCTGTACTATGGTAACCAGACTGCTGATAAACATACTTATATATTTCTAAATACATACATAAAGAAAGAAAGAAAGAAAAATATTTATATATCATCAATACAAATAAATAAGATTGAAGTGTCTGTCTGTCTGTAATGTCAAAATAATAGTTAATTTTTAAGCTCATACAGTTATTTGCATGATACCTATACCTAAAAATCAGTTTTTAAAAATTTTGCCTGTCTGTTTTGGGTAATCTCCGGAACGGGTGGACCGGTTTCTACGGTTCAGTGGCAGAAAGCTAGTGTTATAGGAGTAACTTAGGCTTCTCGGGGACTTCCTTCCTAGGGTATACCCGAGTCCCTGGCAATAGACTTATTTATGACGGAACACCGTGTGGTTTTAGTCGGTTCAATTCCGACATACCACCTCACTGGCAGCCCCAGTGGAGTAATGACCCGAGGGAGTTTCCACACGATAAAAAAAAAAAAAAAAAAAAGGAGTAACTTAGGCTACTTTTATTTTGGAAAATTAATTAGTATTTCGTGCAAAATTTAGAAATATGTACACGCGAGCGAAGCCGCGCGGGAACTGCTAGTTATAGATAAATTACACCCAGATACAGAACAAATGATCATGCACGTCATACAATTATTTGTCCTGAGTGGGAATCGAACCCACGACCTCTGGCTCAGTAGTCACTAACCACTAGACCAACAGGCCAGTCAAACCAAACAGTGATAATTTTATCAAGTATCAATTTACATAACATTATTTTTAAAATGAACATTTGTGATTAGTTTTTTTTGTTAAATGACAGGACACCTACTATAATCCTTTTTAAGAAAAATCTTTGTGTGATTACAAACTCCTCATTTACTCACCAAAAGCTAGTGCTAGTTAAGTAAATAATATCAACGTGTTTCGTGTGTCGTAAAATACGTGTAATCCAATTGGATCTGCCATCAGATGTTTATGATAACATCTAACAATTTCTCCAAACACTTAATTATTGTGGATGCTTATTAAGAAACTCATAAGCAACTGGTTTCAATTTCATGAATTCCTGGTACTTCCCGAGAGTTTAACTTTTTGAGTACTTTAACTGTGAGTAAGGTACATGCTTTTTTTTTAACCGTGTACAAACCCCCACGGGTCACCTCCACCGGGGCTAACGGTGAAGTGGTGTCGGAATCGAACCCACTAAAACCACACGGTGTTCCGTCAAGGAAGGAAGGCTCCGAAAACAAAGTATTTAAGCATACGTCTTAATACGTACTTAAGCATTTATCACCTTATAATTATAATAAACAGTGGCCTTAACTGCGTCGGTGCAAAATCATTTTTTATCCTGGCTTGTTGGCCTAGTGGTTAGTGACCCTGATTGCTGAACCAGAGATCGTGGGGCCTTCCTACCCAGGACAAATAATTCTATGATGAGCACGATAATTTGTTCTGTGTCAGGGTGTAATTTATCTATAATATGTACGTATTTAGAAATATATAAGTATGTTTTTCAGCAGTCTGGTTACCATAGTACAGGCTCTGCCTAGTTTGGGATCAGACGGCCGTGTGTGAGATGTGTAGAGTTATTATTATTACTATTTAGAAATATATAAGTATGTTTTTCAGCAGTCTGGTTACCATAGTACAGGCTCTGCCTAGTTTGGGATCAGACGGCCGTGTGTGAGATGTGTGGAGCTATTATTATTATATCTGTAACCTTGAGTAATTATTGGCCCATTCCTTAATTAACCACTTTTAAGTTTTATTTTCACCGTCCCGTCTATTTCTCACACGATTCACATGACAGCCGTATTTATAAATTTTGTAAATATTTCAATAAATTAGTATACCATTAAAAAAATTAAATATCATTATCATTAAGTTTTTGTAAATTAATTCAAAACAGAGATCATTAAATTTCACCTTACTCGCCCACTCATATATGAACATGAAGTCGCTCTTAATATCACATTCCTTACAATCCAGTTGTGGCAAGCAGAAGTATATATTTTTTATTAAAAGGTAAACTACCTCGTTATCAGCACCTCAAGAATGCAATACCAACATACAGTATAAATGTTGACGTGCGTTTGTTTGTATAACTTTTATTCTTTAACTAATCAAGCGATCATCATGGATTTTTTGCATGCACATTGTCATTGTTACAGAACAGTTGAAAAATGGTGTTCCAAATAAAAAAACAAAACTTGTAAACGGTCGTCAAGATTAACATAGTTTAATATTGTTAATTCGTAATAAATAATCTCAGTAATATTATAAATTTGAAAGTTTGGATGGATGGATGGATAGAGAGTAACAAACATCCTTGTTACTCTTTCACGCCAAAACTACTGAACCGATTGCGACGAAACTTGGTATGTAGGTAGCTGAGGACCTGGATTAACATATAGGTTACTTTTTATCCCGATATACCCACGGGAGCGGGACTTACGCGGATAAAACCGCGTGGCGCTGCTAGTGGGAAAAAATTTGAAAAGCTATTATATAAATTTTAACACATACTCTATTAACAGCTTCTAACCATCATCAAGAATTGGCTAGTTCCAGAGGTAAACATTAAAATAAACAAACTCATCAACTTTGTTATATTTATAAATTACTTATTTCATAACCGTGTACAACACAAGAGAAAATAAAAATAAATTTAACACTAAATTGGATTAAAAGTTATAAACCTACAAACAGTCATATTTCAACACTAATTTAACACAACTTCGGTTGTAAATAAGTAATAAAAGAACTGTTAAACCTCCAAGGTAAAATCCAAACATAGTAAAATTTGAACAACGTTAATTTAACATTGATATAATCAGACATTTTGTCATGACAACATCCCAAACAAAGATTGATTTATGATATTTTATGCTTTTATTTTTCTGTCATCATGGGCATGTCGGGGGGGAGGGGGCGCAGGAGGGCAGCCAACCGTTTTCCCAACTGTATTTGGGGTCAGCGCAATATGTTTTCTTCTTCGACTCTAGTCTATCATTCATCATTTAACTGCTTACTCCCTTCCTAGCCATATCTTTTGTCACGCAGTCCATCCATCTTTTCTTTGGTCGTCCTCTTCTCTTGTACCCGTCAACTTCTATACATACAACTCTTTGCACCACATTTTGCTTATCCCTCCGCGTCCATACCACGATAACCTATTGCTCCTCTGCTTTTCATCCACTGGTGTTCCTTCCAGACTCCCTCTAATGTATTTATTCGTCACCCTGTCCATCCTAGTCACAGCACACATCCATCTCAAATTTAGCAGCTCAGCTCTCAATAGTCTTATATCGTGTGCTTGTTTGATAATTTATTTACTCATACTATAAATGTGAAAGTAACTTTGCCTGTCGGTGTGTTGTCTAAAACACTGTATCAATTTTGATGATTTTGTTATAGAGATAGGCTATACATATACTTGGTTTCGAGGGACTATTATACAAATAGACAAGTATTAAGTATTTTTCATCAAAGTTTTTTTTTTGTTTATGGTATAGGGGGCAAACGAGCAGACGTGTCACCTGATGGTAAATGACTACGCCGATTGCTCTCCCATACAAACTTTCATCCCCTATGTCACCACCTAAGAGTTTTATTTTTGCTACATGTATGTGGGAGAGCCATGCTTTGGCACGTATGGGCCGGCTCGACTCCGCTCGATACCACGGCCTCACAGAAAACCGGCTGTGAAACAATGCTTGCATTGCTTTTCGCCGCGTGAGTGAGGTTACCGGAGGCCCTAACCCTACCCTCTCCCCTATTCCCGTCCTTACCCTTTCCCCCTCTCCTCCCCCCAATCCCCCTCTCCCGTCTTCCCGCTGTTCCCCTATTCCCACCTTAAAGGGCAGTAACGCACTTGTGACTCTTGAGTTACAGGTGCCCATGGGCGGCGGTAGTCATTTACCATCAGGTGACCCGTCTGCTCGTTTGCCCCCTATACCATAAAAAAAAAACATAGTATATGTCTACCTCCAAGGTCTTGTCTATCTCTGTACAAAGTTTCATCATATTAGTAAGTTAAGATTGTCGCATTTCGGTCAGCGGACGACTCCTAGTTATATTTAAATACACAAAACTGCTTCGGTCGCCATTTTGAATAGATATTTACTGTCTCAACATCTATATATTTCTATTGCTGACAGTACTATCCGCCATTATGAAAGTGTGTTAGCTAATAAATAAGCAAACCTAGATTCCGACACGATTACTCACATCTAGACAATAGTTTCACAATTGTTTTGACTTGTTTTGTCTGAACACGACTTGCTATAAAGCTCTTTTGTGAACGTTAGCAGGTAATCCCTTAACGTGGCATCGTGTGCTTATTTGACACCTTAGTAGAGAGAAAGGAGGACTTCGAATCCCGACTGATGATACCATTCCTATGCAGATGGTACCTTAATTATTAGACAAGCTGGATCTCGTGGCTTCTTACACGTAAATGTAAATTTTGACATAAGCACCATCTTCCTCCCACCTTTATTTGAGATTGGCGCATTGCGTAAGTTACATTGCAGAGGGTTTTGGCTGGTTTCTCTTAAACCCTCCTTGGGAATATAATCGTTTTCATACGGGACACAGGACGAAGATAAATCGGGGTTAAGAAAAACGGATAGGGAGAGGGAATTAGGGTAAGGGATACCGCAAGTCTTGGATGGGGAACGGGACTGAGACTGCAGTAGCTCGAAGATTAGAGCATTTTTTATACTTGCAACTAGCAACCCGCAACGGTTTCGGTAGCAGAGACATCTTCAACAATCATCAACATATTTCAATCAATTTACACAAAATCTTAACAAACTATACACCTAAACCTTCCTCACGAATAGCTCTGTCTACTGGTGAAAACCGCATGAAAATCCGTTCTGTAGTTTTTCAGTTTATCGCGAAGCGACAGACAGACGCGGCGGGGGAATTTGTTTTTTAATATGTAGTGATAAACTAACTTTTAAATTTTTGCGTTCCATGATATAACATTATTTACGTATTTACTGGAATTAACGCGATCACGGTCATGTAATACCTTTTCGTGATCGCGTTAATGCCCGTAAATACGTAAATAATATTATGTAGTGATAGAGTTGTCATAAAAGTATTATACTTATCGAAAGTACGACATTTCATGCCATGTATTTCTAAAGCATAGCATTTTTCAGCTACACCTGAAACGTCCCACCGCTAGCGCGGGCGCAAAGCGTCTGGTAACTCAACTGTGCTTACAACTGCATTTAAGCACAGTTTAGTTCGTGGTTTTTTAGTACATCTATGTATATTTGATCTAAAGAGAGACTGGATGCAGAAGGCGAAGGACTGGGTGCTATGACGCAGCATTGGACTGCAATAGCTGATTGATTTATTGAAGTCGTGTAGTTGTAATTTCAAGTGTGCTAATTCTTGTTTTAAAGTATTATTTTACGTATTACCTATTTGGTGGTTAGATTGAGTTCCAGCAAACGCAATAACAATAAATGGAGAGAGATAAAAGTATAAAATTAAGCACTCCTAATTATGACAACTCTAACCAAGATGACGTGTAGTTTCTTTACAAAGATTCCACATCCAATTTGGCTGGATGTCCCCCAATAATTTAACTCTTACTTAAATCACCAAAAGGGCATAACTCTGGCATGCAGTAACATAAATATAAAAATACTAGCAGCGCCCAGCGGTTTCACGCGCGTAAGTCCCGATCCCGTAAGAATATCGGGATAACAAATAGCCTATATGTTAATCCAGCTATCTACATACCAAGTTTCATCGCAATCAGTTCAGTAGTTTTGGCGTGAAAGAGTAACAAACATCCATACATCAATACTTACAAACTTTCACGTTTATAATATTAGTAGGATATTATATTTAGTGATTTAAGCAATGCGACACTTGCTTGTGAGATATACTCTATTTGTTGTGTTGTATTAAATATAGACACACCCAGACAAATGTAAATAAACGGACATATGTAAAACGTATGTCACAAATATTTGCAGTGCAGTGTCGGAATCGAACCCCCGTTTTAACGTTAGAGTCAAATACCCTATTGCCGCGCCACATAGGCCGAATCTATACAAATAAATAAAATATAATTGTCTGTTTGTAATGTCATAATAACAGCATTTTACTAAACTAACTTTTAAACTTTTGCGTTCCATGATATAATTATGTATTTACACGGGAATTATCACGAAATAGATATTACTTACCTCTGAATTGCCCGACGTTTTGACCAGGTTGCACTGGCCGTAGTCACAGGCGGTGTCAGCCTGTGACCATTAAGACCTAATAACTATTTCGTGATTGCGTTAATTCCCATGTAATACATAATTATAGTATTTTACTAATAGATCCGAATTTTACAAGGTACATATACCAAAGAAATCAATTTTTAAATTTTTCCCTTTTTGTTTGTTCGGGCTAATCTCCGGAACGGGTGGACCGATTTCCACAGGACTTCCAGTGCCAGATAGCTGGTATTCTAATGAATAATTTAGGCTACTTTTATTTTGGAAAGAGAATTAGGGTTACGCGGAAAATATATATAAGAACACGCGAGCGAAGCCGCGTAAAGCACAGCTATAAATAATAAAAACTTTTTTATTTTTATACAAGTCCATATTAGAAGTCCCGTTACACCTTCACGGTGATGTCGAACTTGAGACTTGTCGGTTGTAAACTTATAACTTAACCATTACAGTCGGTGCTTTATCGTGTCGACAGTTTCCTAACGCGATGCTATTCTTTATACGCCACTAACATTGCGCAATAAACCTTTAGATCAAGGATCATTGCTAAGCCGTTAAAGGACTATATAGTTTTTATAAGTTAGTAGTAGTTTTGTAGACTGTCTGTCCGTATTTTATAACCATTGAGGTGGCAAAACAACATCCTTTTTGTAAACGAATGGATTTTTTAGACGCGATTTTCAGTTATTTTTCTTTCAGTCCATTTAAGGTTTTGGTGTTGTTTTTTTTAAGGTTCCATATCCTATGTCCATCTGTCTGTCTGTCACCAGGCTGTATCTCATGAACCTGGATAGTTAGACAGTTAAAATTTTCACAGATGATGTATTTCTGTTGCCGCTATAGCAACAATGACTAAAAACAGAATAAAATAAATATTTAAGCGGGGCTCTCATACAACAAACAAACGTGATTTTGGTTATAATATAGTGTCTAATGTTGTATAGATAATGGTACGGAACCCTTAGTGCGCGAGTCCGACTCGCACTTGGCCGGTTTTTAGGTTCATATGAGTGATTCATATGTGTAAATCAGTGACCATTTGTAATTTTAGGGGTGTCACATTGATGACTCTGTAAAAATCTCTTTTAATACATATTTTTCACCGACCTTAAAAAAAGACTGTGGAAGAGCCATGCTACGGCACGTATAGGCCGTCTCGACCGAGTGATACCACGGCCTCACAGAAAACCGGCAGAGAAGCAATGCTTGTGTTGTATTTCGCTGAGTGAGTTAGGTTACCGGAGGACCTAACGCTTCGACTCTCCCCCTCTTACCACGCTTCCCCCGTCTCCCCACCTTAAAGGCCGTCACTTGTGACTCTCGAGTTGCAGGTGCCCATGGGCAGCGGTAGTCACTTACTATCAGGTGACCCGTCTGCTCGTTTGCCGATTGTAATTGTAAACCGATTTCAATCACTTTTTTTATTTTAATTGGTTGTATTCAATATTGTTCCTATTTAAATTTTAAGAAAATATTCCACCTCTCATGATTGGGCGCATTGAATCGGTGTTTTCTTTTTTAATAGTTCATAATTAAAGTACCGTAATATACTGTAGACACTTGGCAAAGTTAGCAGGTAAGTTCTACACCAGTTTGACCATAGACAAGAGAATTTTATGCTAATTGAAATATGAAGAGACTTATTAGATGTGTAATTTGGGACTAATAAATCACTACATATTATAAAACAAAGTCCCCGCCGCATCTGTCTGTCTGTACGCGATAAACTGAATAGCTACCTTACGGATTTTGGAAGGTTTAGGTGTCTAATTCATTACGGTTTTGTGTAAAATGGTTGAAATATAACGATGATAGTTGAAGATGTTTGTTACTCTTTCACGCCAAAACTACTGAACCGATTACGATGAAACTTGGTATGTAGATAGCTGGAGACCTGGATTAACATATAGGTTACTTTTTATCTCGATATTCAAACGGGATCGGGGCTTACGGGGGCGAAACTGGGGCTTGTGCTAGTAAACGATAATATTTTAAAGGTACAATACTTTTTTGGTTACCTGAGCATCATGGTACAATTCCATCGTAACGTATTGTACATATACACATCTAATATGTTTTACAGTCGTGAAAGTTTAAAAACAATTATGAAGATTATTTCACGGAATCGTTAGATGCAGCTGAAGAATATGTTTTTTGTTTAAACGCGCGAATCTCTGAAACTATCAGTCACTATTTGATAGCCCAATTCCTGAGAAAGGTTACTGGCTTTTACTATCACGCTACAACCTTAAGGAGTATAGCAGTGGTGATAAACGCAGGTGGAACGGTATAAATTTATTAGCACGTATACGAAATTGACTTAATTACATCGAAGTAACTTTTATAAGCTATATTAATGTGTGGGTTTAAGTGGGCTTTATCTTAAAACACACCTTTTCTATAAAAAAAAGTATTAAAATCGGACCACGTGGTAAACAATTATCAAATTTTCCAGAAAGAGCTTAAGCGTTACAAGGAAAAAAAACGAATTGAGAAGAGATGAGAAGGAGAAGATCCTATACATGGCAATGGGTATGACAATTAAACTAATGATTAAGAGAGAGAGTGAAATATATGGATGGACTGTGTGAAAGACAAAATAGCAAGATGGCAGTTTGTCCAGAGATTTCAGCTGACAGGAAGACATATTACATGACAAACAAGCAAACAAACTCACTTTCGCGTTTATAATATTAGTTAAAATGTCGTGTTTGCTTCTGAAAACAAGGTCTTCTTGTGGTTTTGTGATTCTCAACTTTCGAGAGACGCTCCCAGCGTTTCTCAAAACTTGTTAAAAATTTTTGAAAAGACGTGCACTAGTAAAGTGCATTTAGATGTTATATTTGTAGATACATGGAAAGGCTCGTGGCTATGTGGTAACCGAGTAGGGGTATGTGCTAACATTACAAAGTTAAGTAATAATAGCCAGGTCAGTCTAGGATTGATGACCATTCTTAAACACATTGAGACCCCTCCGTGCCTCGGAGAGCACGTTAAACCGTCGGTCCACAATGCCATACAAACATCTGTGGCATTCATTACGGGTGGTTGGAGCCCTAAAAAGTCCGACAACCTGGTCTAACTATAGAACATCGATATCGCCTAGTACTTGGGTTGTGGAGGTCTGATGGCAGTCGCTTCACGCAAAATATCGAAGTTCGGCCGTATCGTAGTTAGACTGAAAGCCGACCCCAAAAAAGGAAAAGGCGTGGAGGATGATATTTGTAGATAAATACATGAATTGTACAATTAACTTAGTTTAACAGATTCGGCGGAAAATGTTACAAAACTTCTATCATGTTTTGGCTTCTAGCTGATAAACCCGTTTAAGATATTTCAATCTTAGTATGTGAGCAATATTTATATGTATTGGTTTGTTTATAATTCAAGACGATGCCGTTGAAGTTACGCCTGTGCCTATACCCGATACGCCATCACCACCGCCAAGACATTGTCGTCACTAAAACCAACTTTTCCCAAAGGAGGTCCTTTTTTTTTTAACGTGTGGAAACCCCCACGGGTCGTCCCCACCTGGACTAAGCGGTAGGGTGGTATGTCGGACTCGAACCGACTAAAACCACACGGTGTTCCGTCACAGTCCATATTACCAGGGTCTCAAGTGTACCCTTACAAGGATATCCCCAAAGAAGGTCCTGGACTCTAGCCAGAAGTTTAAAATGCTTAAAAAATATCCGAAAATAAACAAATTTAATACTAATTATGTATTTACGGAAATTAACGCGATCACAAAAAGGTATTATACCTCTGAATTGCCTGACGTCGTGAGCCAGTCAGCCTGTGACCACGGCCTGTGCAGCCTGGTCGAAACGTCAGGCAATTATGTGCAACAGGATATGTAATACCTTTTCGTGATCGCGTTAATTCCCGTAAATACATAATTATATACATATCATGGAACGCGAAAATTTAAAAGTTAGTTAATTTAACACTACAATTTTCCGCGTGACTCTTCGTGAATTTTCCGAGTATTATTATGAAAGACATTTAAGAAATGGTGAAAAGTATCAGAGAGAGTGGCTGCTCTATTCAGGGTCCAAGAATGCGGTTTATTGCTTATCTTCGGTTGAATATGGATAGAGCAATATATATTACTAGCTGACCCGCGCAACTTCGTCCGCGTTTGTAAATATTAACCGTTTTGCAACATTTTTCATTGATACTCCGCTCCTATTGGTTGTAGCGTGATATTATATATACTGTAGCCTTCCTTGATAAATGGGCTATCCAACACTAAAAGAATTTTTCAATTCGAACCAGCAGTTCTTGAGATTAAAGCGTTCAACCGAGATTAAAAGTTCTGTTCAAAACAGAAATTACTAGTAATACCTAAGCAGTAGTAATTTTAATATTTTAAAATCTTTTTTTAGCAAATTGAAAGGCCTGTTGGTGCTTAGTGGTCCTGACTGCTGAACCAGAGGTCTTGGGTTCGATTTACACCCAGGAAAAATAAAATTGTGTGATGAGCACGATCACTCGTTCTGTGTCTGGGTGTAATTTATCTATAATATGTATGTATTTAGTAATATATAAGTTTGTTTGTCAGCAGTCCCTACTTTGGGATTAGACGACCGTGGGAGGTGTCTCAAGTTATTATATTATATATTATTATTTATAACGGACACCAAATAACAGTAACAAATAATCAATGTATATATTTTTCTTTTTGTATAAATTACAGTAAATAGTTTTTGATAAAGTTGTTCTATTTGAAACAATTTAATAGGTGGTAAATGTGCTATATGTGTATTATTATTTTGTACATTCTTAACACTTGACTTTAAAGTCTATAGATATGATTTATTATTATTAATCGATTAAACAATTACAATTTATATATAAATAATAGTTTTAAAGATTTTCTAATTTGTTATTTTGTGTAAACAAACCTTTTTATTTCATTTTGTTATTCGAATGTTTATCACAAAATAAACAATTTTTAACTTAGGTATTTAATTTATTTTTAGTTAATCATTTAGTCTGTACCGTTATTTATAATAATAATAACGTCAAAGAAAAATGAAAGAGACATTTATTAATTTAAATGTAAAAAGATCTACCAGATACACGTAGTATTACAAATAATAACAAAAATTGTAAAAATAATAGTAACAACAAACCTTTTAAATGGATAAAATAATTCCAAAAGAGATCTTTCCACACCCAATGTCACAACACACACTAACACTGGCTACAAAAACACCAAGTTTTAAATTTAAATTCATTTAAAAATATAATCGTTTATAAAAAAAATTTGAACAACGAACAACACGTCCATATGCCACGGAAACTCATTTGAGACTAACTTCGTCCATATTTAAGACCATGGATAAAGACATCTGGTTATCCCTCTCTCACCTACATGAAAGATCACGGCAGAGCGAGACAGAGATAATGGCATGCATTATGGTAGACTAAGTGGACGTGTTTTTTTATTCCTTTCAAAGATCTATATGATCTATAGATCTTTATAGGAGCCGTGAGTTATGCCCCCGTTGTGAACCCATTGAGTAGAACATTAAAGATTATTGTTTTTTTTTAATATTTTGTTTTAAATTCATAAAAGGAGGGTCGTGTTTTATTAGTTTAAATGTAAGTGTGTTGTGAAGACTTAATTAGTAATACTAATTATGAATTAATTAGGCGTTTACTAATTAATTAAACTGTGGGTTACTTATAATGTATCTATTTATCTAATAATGTCATGCGTTTAGTTCCGATGGTGTATTGATTTAATATTATCATAAAAAAATATTTTATCATCACGACTGATTACGTGCGATGGGATAGGCAGAGATGTGTTATACACCCACCCTGCAGACAGCTATAGTTTATGATTCTATGTAATAGCTGACGAGAACTAAATACCCTAACAAAACAAAGCCAACTAGATGGTAAGCGGGCACCTGTACACATAGACATTTGCAATACCAGTGACTTCACTTGTGTGTAGCCAACGTTACCCCTCCCCCCAAATAACTCTAGTGACTCTACTCGTCTGCAGAAAACATGCTGTTTAACTTTACTTTATAACTACCCGACGGGCGGCTCCAATTGAAGCAGAAACCTGCTGTGCTTTACTTCTTCAAGAATCCTCAAGTTGCTGAGGGATTCCTAATTGAATAAACAGACATGTTGTACCATAAATATCCTACAGGAGGAACCTAGGACCTCACGGCCTGGCAGAAACATAAGTCAACTTATGCCACGCTATGAACGAGGAAATAAATGTATGTTTTTTTAAATTATTATAAGTTAGTAATACCGCAGGTGACAATTTGTTTCACAGATTGGTTGTGCGAGGCAAAAAGTTTTTGGAGAACCACACAGTTATAACAATTCCTAGGTTAGCTGTATTCGCTTAAGTCAGCAATCAAGTCGCTGTTCTATTAACTGTGTATCTAATAATATCCTGTCGTAGAGCTGTCATCCATCCGGGTTTCCCCGGATTTGTCCTAGTTTAGGGCGTCCGAGGGGCGTCCGGGCAGTGTTTTCAACAAGTGTCCGAATGAATCCCGAACACTCTGTGTCAGGGGAAAATTATAATTGTTAGATGAATCGATCGTTTCACAAGCTGTATAAATGAATAAAAAAATATATATAGAAATTACATTTTTTTTTAAATTAGGGTGTCCGGGAAAAAATCGCGATAATTTAAGTGATGGCAGGCTATTCCTGTGACATATAACACAGCGCTATTTAGACTCAAACTAAGCATAGCTTGGACTGTGGGCTCTAGAACATGGATATACATACTTAGTAGTGATGTGCCGGATATCCGTATCCGCGGATATCCAAGGGAGAAAAAGATTTACATCCGTGCCCGTATCAGTTCTTGGACTGATTTTTAATTACGCTTATGAAATTCTACATTTATTTTCCTAAAATTAAATATAAAAATATTTAATATAGTGAGTAACTAATAATATTAACAGTTATAATTTATAATTATATATGTATTAATATTAATACAAAATACTTAACTATCTTTATAACGATATCAAACCCCAAATCTTTGTGATATGTATTTATATAACTATTTTTAAAAAATACGTCTAGTGCAAGTTGTAACATGTTGTGGTATTAGTCCTCAACGTCAACTGCCGTTTTAAGGTCATGCGTATCGGCATCAACTGAGAAAAAAACTTGAGGATCTAGACACTAATTATCCGAATTCATATATCATCGGATATACATTTTTGAAGATTGCCGGATCTTCAAAAATGTATATCCGAGGATTCACTAATACTTACATTTTTAATAAGTATATATGTACGTTTAGAATAAAATAGAATAGAATATTTATTTATTTGCACAGGAAGTAGGTACATAAATGATGGTTAAGACATAATTTTTGATCCTTGTACAATCTGCCATAGGTTAGGCATGCAAACATAAAAAATTTAAATGACAAATTGAGGTCAAATTATCATTGACACCAATCGAAACAAATAGAACTTAGCAAAATAGTTGCTTAAAATTAGTTTGATGCTCAATAATATTAAAAATAATGTCAATATTTTACAATGTTAAAATCTAAAATTTGTCACCCAAAAATTCATCAACCGAATAGTAACATTTTTTGAATTAGTAATAAAGACAGTTTATTTAAAAAAAATTTGGATTGCTTCATTTTTATCGTGTCAGGTATTTTATGAATATTACAGGGCCCATGCCAAAAACACTTTTCTTAAGTAAGGCAGTATTATAACCACCCACATGTAAGTGTATTCTATATTGGTTTCTAATAGGACCTCTTCTTGTTTGAGATAGTAATTTGTAATATTAGTCATATTATACGTATTTGTCTTATATATGTCGCAGTAAGATAGATAAAGCCGTAATATAATTATATCCCTAGGGATATAATTATATACCGTAACATGGTTATACGAAAGCGATTCATTACTATCTCACTAGGAATATAGTTATAAAACGGTCCAAGTTTAGTGATATACTTATATTACTAGATTAAGTTTAGTGAAATAGCTTTCGGAGTGTGCGGCGCAGGCGGCACGCGCTCCGAAAGGTGGTATCCTGAAAGATTCGTTACCCAGAAATGCAATACAGCTTTCAAACATTACTTTGAATGATCCTATGCCAAATGAAAACTTGTCACTGAGAGAAATATGAAAAAATTGTCGCGCTTTGGTGGCCAAGGTTATTTAAAATGTTCCTGTAAAAAATCGAATATACAGTGTTCTACTAAAAGATGTGCCTGTAAGAAGCATTCAGGGCTATGTAATTCTAGATGTCATGATTCTTCTTCTTGTCTGAACAAAAATTAAAAAATACTTTTAAAGAAATCAAGATCTCAACTTAGTTGATGAGAAATAAAGATATCTCAAAACTGTTGATTAGCTTTAAAATATTTTTAATGTTTGATTAGTTTTAATTGTATTGTTAATGTTTAAATTCCAAAAAATTTGATCGTTTTAATTATAATTGAAATTACTTTAATACGTGTTAGTGTCACAAAGTATTGTAACTAACTGCAGGATACATAAAGTTGATTTTTTAATAAAGATAAAACCAATATAATATTGTTTTATTTAATTATATATGGTAGATTTCTATTTCACTAAGCCTAATCAAGTAATATATTTATAACACTGAACTTAATCTAGTAATGTAAGTATATCACTAAACTTGGTCCGTTTTATAACTATATTCCTAGTGAGATAGTAATAAATCGCTTTCGTATAACTATGTTACGGTATATAATTATATCCCTAGGGATATAATTATATTACGGTATATAATTATATCCCTAGGGATATAATTATATTACGGTATATAATTATATCCCTAGGGATATAACTATATTACGGCTTTATCTATCTTACTGCGACATATACATATATAAAAGAGTGTATGTCTTTGCATGAAATTATTATAAAATGTAATGTCTGTGTATAATAAAACTGTCTTCTTACTTAATAGCTCAAATATAAAGAATTAAATGACTTCTTACTAATTATTAATTTATGTTGTAAATTGCCATTAACATTGTAAAAAAATTATATTTAATATTTTATTGAATACATTGCGGAAACATTTACCCATAAATAATATTTATAAGTAAATTTTTGACGCTTGTGGCGCAGCGGTGGAGCATTCGACTGTATCGTTAGAACTTTGGAAATTAAAGATAAGACAATTGGCAGTAATTTGAAAAGGCAAGGTAAAAGGGCAAAGAATGATGCTTATATGGAAGGATTGGGGGGTGTAAGTTCCAGGAGGTCAGTCCAAGGTCCGAACCCTCTAACTTCTGCTAAATACCTCTGCCTACCCCTTAAGGATACAGGCGTCAGTGTGTGCATTATATGTATGTTCGTGAAACTAAGGTTACACAATTTTTTTAACCCCAGACAAAAAAAACGGGGGTGTTATAAGTTTAACATGACATTTGTATTTATGTGTTTGTCAGTGGCATTATAGCTCCTTAACGGATATACCAATTTTTTATTTTCTTTTGTTTTAAAGGTGACTTGATCGATAGTGTTCAGCCGTTCAAAGATCATCAGCTCTTTTCTATTCGTTGGTGGGATTTTTGAGTCGGAGGTATTTTTAACCGACTTCAAACAAAAAATTCTCAATCCGTCGGAATCTTTTTTTTTAATATATGTTCACCCATTACTCGAAGACGCCTGAAGCAATTTAGAAAATTCTTTTTTTGTTTCAAAAAGTTTGGTTCCCAGGTGGTCCCATTTATTTTTTATCGAAATCGGTTGAGCGGTTTCTGAAAAATGAACAAATATCTAAAAATTGTATACATGGATGATATTTTCGTTTGCCCCGAAACATCGCTGTCTCATCGAAGCAGTGCGTTCAGTTGGCCTACCCATATTATATTTAAACAAAATACAATTTATCACGATTTATTCACATTGAAGTCAGTGGTAGTTTTTTCTTAAAGAAAATTATTAATATTTTTTTTCTATAATACCGTAGTAGACTTTAGAGTCAGACCAGGGTCTCTTTATTAAACGTCAAAAGGTTCTGTAGAACACTTGTATGAGATAATATAAGGCTTTATAATGCCATACCCCGCTATTGCTAAATCATTTACTTTTAATATGGTTTTAAAATTGAAATATAATAACAAAATCGATCATCATCCACCGCGGTTTTTCCAAACTCAGTTGGGGTCGACTTTCAGTCTAACTACGATACGGCTGAACTTCGATATTTTACGTGAAGCGACTGTCATCAGACCTCCACAACCCAACTACTAAGCGATATCGAAGTTCTTTTAGACTTTTTAGGGCTCTAACTACCCGTAACGAATGTCACAGATGTTCTTATGGCAACAGGGACCGACGACTTAACGTGCTCTCCGAGGCACGGAGGGGTCTCAATGTTAAGAATGGTCACCCATTCTAGACTCACCTGGCTAATATTACTTAACTTTGTAATGTGCTAACCTACTCGGTTACTACTTAACCACGAGCCCCTTTCACTTTTAATATGGTTTTATTTAACAAACAAATGTAACCGATGAAAGAAAGAATGGAAATCTAACTAAACACCTACAGTAATGTAAATCCCACTAATATTATAAACGTGAAAATTTGGATGGATGGATGGATGTTTGTTATTCTTTCACGTAAAAACTACTGAACGGATTGCGATGACACTTGGTATGTAGATAGCTGGAGATCTGGATTAACATATAGGCTACTTTTTATCCCGATATACCCACCCAAACCGCTGGGCGCTGCTAGTATTATTTTTTTTTTTTTTTTGTCTGTTCAGCCCTCACTCCGTTATTTATGAACCGATTTTGATTATTTTTTGTTAGATAAGGTATACCTCAAGGGTGGTCCCATGTCAAGGAAGTCAGGATCTGATGATGGGATCCTGTTAAAATTGAGAGAAACTCTCGGAAATTGTAGGAACGAATAGTGTTTCTGTTTACTTTTTCATTGCTTTATCAGATATTTGCGTTTAGAAATGATCACATCATTGAGCTGAGCTGATGATGAAAAAAAAACATAAAATAACAATCTTTCTAACAAAAAATTAAACCGAAGAAAAGAACTAAAAACCAAAACATAAATAAACCTTAAGTCTTAAGTATTGAGCTTATTTACATAAACTATTTAATTTTATATAAACTTATTTTGAGTCTGTGCCAAATAATAAAATGATTACACGAGTATGTATCAGAGCGTGGTGGTCACGCGAGTTCAGTGCTTTTCCCCATACCAAAAGTGCCCAACGTACCTAAAGATTTCCCTTAAAAAAATGCAGATTGACTTGAGAACTTCCTCCGATTTTTCGTCGGTTAAAAATAATAAATACTTAATCAAATTTTTAGAAGTCGAATATAAAATTAATTTGTCCTGTGGAGCGTTACATAATTATTCTTTAACCGCAGGCAACTACAGTATTGTTGGTCGTCCAAATCACTAATTACCTTCCATATACTGTACATCATTATGGAGTTCGTTCATTATATTGGAAGGTCCGTCACCCTCGGTTCGGAGCCGTGGTGGAAGGGTATTGTCAAATTAACATAGCTCGGAGTGATGGATCCCGCACCTGAGACGAATAAAGCCGCGTTTATCGTGAAGCTTCAAAATAAAAACCAAAAAAAATCAACTAGTACCAAAGTATAAAATTTTGATAGGTAGGCTTTAATCTATACGTGTATTCCTTCACGCCTGTATAGCCCAAGGGTTAAGCAGAGACGTATGAAACACCCATTGTTTGCCAACTATAATTTAGTTCCACGCACGGGAAACCGAGAAAAACACCTTCAACCGGGCACTTTGATAATTAAAGACGGGAAAATTAGAAGTACAACGTTAGGGATGAATGAAAAAAAAATCCTGGGAGAACCATGCTTCGGCACGTATGGGCTGGCTCGACCGGAGTGATACCACGGCCTTACAGAAAACCGGCAGTGAAGCAATGCTTGCATTGCTTGTCGCCGCTTGTGTGAGGTTACCGGAGGCCCTAACCCTTCCCTCTCCCCCTCTCCCCCTATTCCCCTACTCCCACCTTAAAGGGCGGCAACGCACTTGTGACTTTTGAGTTTCAGGTGCTCATGGGCAGCGGTAGTCAATTACCATCAGTTGACCCGTCTGCTCGTTTGCCCTGTACCATGAAAAAAAAGGAAAGGTCATTTAGACGGGAAGTTAATATAAAGGGATATTGTTTATGCGAATGGATTGGGGTGTGCCGAATTGACCGGGAAATAGGAGCTCTCTTACTAAAAATTACTCAACCTTCTCCTACTTCTTTAGGCACGTTGGGCACTTATGGTACTCGCGTCACACTCAAAATCAAAATCAAATCAAAATTATTTATTTCAATTAAACCCATTGTAGGTATTTTGGAATTGTCAGTAGGAGTCAGTCAGTATAAGTCGGTCGTGAAGCTAGTTGCCTGTTCCAAAAGTAGATCCTATGGAGAAGAACAGGCAAGAAACTTCAAGGACATTCTTTTTCAACATGTTTTTTTTTTACAGTACAACTCAGATACACTTAGCGTTGTGTGTGAAAACTTCTTTAGGCATGTTGCGTACTTTTGATATGGGGAAAAAAAGCACTAAACTCGTGTGACCGTCACGCTGAGATGTCATATACACAGATTTGTGTGTATATGTATATATCTTCTGACGAGCAGTCCTAAGTCTGACAGTTTTCTTTTTGAGGGACTCGTGGCTACGTGGTAACCGAGTAGGTTGGCACATTACAAGTAATACTAGCCAGGTATTAAGGTGGGTGACCATTTTTAATACATTAAAACCCCTCTGTGCCTCGGAGAGCACGTTAAGCTGTCGGTCCCGGTTGCCACACGAATATCTGTGGTATTCGTTACGGGTAGTTGGAGCCCTAAAAGTCCGACAACTTGGTCTAACTACAGAACTTGGATATCGCTATACTTGGGCTGTGGAGGTCTGATGGCAGTCGCTTCACGTAAAATATCGAAGTTCGGCCGTATCGTAGTTAGACTAAAAGCCGACCCCAACTTAGTTGAGAAAAGGCGCGGATGATGATGAAGTTTGTATTTTTTAAACGCGCTAATCTCTAACACTAAAAGTCGGATTTGAAAAAAGCTTTTAGCATTTGATAGCCCAATTTCTGAGGAAGGTTATAGGTTATATAACATCACGCTACGACCCTTACGACCGGAGCAGTGACCGTAAACGCAGATGAAACTGCAAGAAATGGCTAGTATATTGTAAATCGTATCTCTATAACCAGTATGTGTACATAACTCAGCAGTAAAACATTCCACTACATCACGGGTTCGATTCCCGCTTAGTGCAAACATTACCTGTTCTTATAGTGGTAAGTGACACAGACTGCTGAGATTCCCACCAACGAAAAATAATTGTGTGATGAGTACGATCATTTGTTCTGCGTCTGGGTGTAATTTATCTATAATATGTATGTATTTAGTAATATTTAAGTATTTTTATCAGCAGTCTGGGTACCATATATGTAGTACAGGCTCTGCCTAGTTTGGGATCAGACGGCCGTGTGTGAGGTGTCTCAAGTTCATAATAATAATTATATTATTATTTGTATGCATGATTAAGTCTATTTCCATATGTCTGGATGTATACATTACATATACATTTTATAATTTACATTTTTTTTAGTGAAATCTTCTTTAGGGACGTAGGGCACTTTTGGTATGGGGAAAAAGCACTGAATTCGCGTGACCGTCACGATCAGATACATACTCGTATATACAGATGTGTGATCACTTCTGTCGGCAGTCCCATGACAGCCAATTTTTTTTATTTAAGCATGTAAACCCGTATTAGAACATATTAGCCCAGTCAAGGAACTAAAATACCTACCAAAATTTTGGTTTACCACGCATTTTTATTTTTGGATAAAGTAGACTAGTCTACATATGGTAAATTTAACTTATTTTAACTTAACTTAAAGTAAAGCGTCCGTGTGGACGAGCCTTTGTTCATCAATCATTAGGCCGATTCAAGATTCATTGATATAATTAGATTTGGCGAAAATAAATAACAAAAAAATTGCAAAACATTAAAAATTTTCATCTCGATATTGTACTCAAGGCTGTGAGGTATAATAATGATCTGTTTGATGGATTTTAAATAAAATTTTCGGATAATAAATGCTTGATTAATAACATGTTTTTATGTATAATTAGATACACTTTTATAATCTGTAATGAGGTAATTAAAACTGGACCTTTAATACAATAAGTTTGGGAGATAAATGTAATTTTGACGACCTATAGCGCGGCGGTAAGGCATTTGGTTCTAACGGCGGCAGAGGTTAGGGTTTAATTCCCGCTTAGTGCAACATTATGTCCATTTCCATTGGTCTGGGGTGTTTCTATGTATGAATGTATTTACAACAAAAATAAATATCTACACTCGCGAGCAGTGAATGGGTCATATAAAGATACGAATCCGGGATACCTGAAAATCTCGGAGATTACGAATGATAATTTAATGGAATAAATTGTGTTTGATGGACGAATTAATCCTTTTTTTTATGGTACAGGGGGCAATGGGTCGGGTCACCCGATGGTAAGTGACTACCGCCGCCCTTGGGCACCTACCACTCAAGAGTCACAAGTGCGTTGCCGGCCTTTAAGGTGGGAGTAGGGAAAGGGTGGAAAAGGGGAAGAGGGGGGTACGGAAAGGTTAGGGCCTCCGGTAACATCGCTCACTCGGCGGAAGTCAATGCAAGCATTGCTTCATTGCAGGTTTTCTGTGAGGCCGTGGTATCACACCGGTCGAGCCGGCCCATACGTACCAAAGCATGGCTCTCCCACTTCAAAAATTCTCTTTAAATTAAATTAATAAAATTTATTTCTCACTTTGTACTAAGTATATTTACATAAGTTTACATAAAGTAAAAATAACCAATCTTATCTTAAAACAAAAACCCCATATTTTTCTACAACTTTATAATTTTCTCCAATTTTAGTACATGTTACATCCACGTGCTGCTATTACTGCGGTTATGCGGTTTGGCATACTGTACACCGAGTTTCTTATTTACGACTTTGGACAATATTCTCCCATTCCTCTATGAAAACAGGCATAACTTTACAACAACCAACCAGATTTATTACTTTTATTTAAGGAGTGTTTAATTGTCTATAAAACACAGTTTGTTTCGCATGGCTAGCATTGTTAGTTTCCGGGATTTTCACATGTCTTTATGTCACCCCGATTCATTGCTCTCGAATGTATTCTAGAACCTATTATACATTTGTACAAAATATGCTTTTTTTTATGGGATAGGGGCAATCGAGCAGATGGGTCATGTGGTGGTAAGTGGCTACCGCCTATGGACACCTGCAACTCAAGAGTCACAAGTGCGTTGCCAGACTTTAAGATGGGAGTAGGGGAATTTAAAGTGGGAAGAGGGATTTAGGACATCCGGTAACCTCACTTACTTGGCGAAACACAACCCAATTATTGCTTCAAGCCGGTTTTCTGTGAGGCCCTGGTATCACTCCGGTCGAGTCGGCCCATACGCTCTGAAGCATGGCTCTCCCCCATCAAGGAAGCGATGTATCCCAGATAGAATAGACCCCAAGACTTTACTGTCGCACGATAACAAACAACTAATACACAGACAAACATATTGACGAACGTAAAATCTTTTTTTTTACAAAAATACATCTTTAGTTACGTAGACAGGGCGCGATAAACATCTACAAAGATACTGTTTTTTTTGTTAAAATGATTAAGGTCTGAGCTTCGGGTCCCGGCGTGAGACATCCTTAAGGAATGTTCGTATGACATGACCCATAGTATTATATTAAATACGGCTTTACTTCAATAAAGATATATTGATAGGCATTTCTTTATTTGTAGTAATCCCACTAATATTATAAATGTGAGAGTTTGGATGGATGGATGGATAGTTGGATCTCTTTCACACAAAAACCACTTAACCGATTGCGATGAAACTTGGTATGTAGATAGCTGGAGATCTAGATTAACGCATAGGCTACTTTTTACACCGATATTCCCACGGGATCGGGACTTATGCGGGTGAAACCGCGGGGCGCTGGAGAAATAAGTCAATGAAATCATGTCAAATCAAACAATGAAATCAAACAAAACTTTCTTAATTGAACACTTCGACCACGCCGCTATCTCTAGTACAAATAATTGTTTTTTAACTTCCGTAAAAACCAAAACTAGTCCACCAGGATGGATGGCGCAATAGTTAAAATCGTCGCCGCACCACTACGCCCGCCGCTTCGAGTGTTAAAAGTTCAATTCCCACAAATACATAATTCTCATTTATCTTTTCAAAAAAAGGCCTGAAAATATTTATTACAAAATTGAGAGGTACGGTTTGAACGCCGCAAAGGTTTGCGGAACCTGACTTATTGGGTTTTTTATGGTTGATCGTTCACGACACGTATTGTTAATATTATAATATTTGTTGTTAATGCTTTTCAACCTAATGTAATTATAAATAACAGAGTTATACTACGGGAAACGCTACGTTTTACGTTAAGAAAGGAAGCAAACATCGTTTGAATTATTAAAACACGTATTGTTAGTTATAATAACATCCTAATGGTTATACAGTGAAAATCTGACGACTTCAATTACTATCGTAAGTATAGCAGCAGTATTGTAATTTAACCATATTTAATAATTTTTAAATTTATCTGAAACTAGCTTTTGAACGCGTCTTTGTTTGCGTATTCATAGATTTTATAATAATAATAATAACTCCACACATCTCACACACGGCCACCTGATCCCGAAATAGGCAAAGCCTGTACTATGGTAAACATACTTATATATTTCTAAATACATACATACTATAGATAAATTACACCCAGACACAGAACAAATTATCGTGCTCATCACACAATTATTTATTCTGGGTGGGAATCGAACCCACGACCTCTGGCTTAGCAGTCAGGGTCACTAACCACTAGACCAACAAGCCAGTCGATTTTGTCAATCAATTCATTATACCTCGGGAATAGTATTTATTAAAGGTTCTGTTCATCACCGTGACAACGTGTATGGAAAATTTCGTGATGGTCAATAAGGGACCATTCTTAAATTACGTCACACGTGTGTCATTGTGTGACAAGGCGGAGTCATAAGCTTCGTGACGTCACAAAATCTAAAGAATTAAACGGAAGACTACTTTTACTAGGGGGAGTTCCACAAATGTGACAAGGACGGGGGGGGTCAAAAATCATTAAATTCTTCTAGTTGCGTAATTTATGGATGGCTCCTTAAGGCGTAAAAAAACAAACAAACTGCGAAATTTGACAGTCAAATTTCGCAGTTTGTTTATAACATAAGTTAGGATTGTATAAACACCGTTATAGTTGTAAACATAAACCGGTATTTTATTTTTACTGGGTTTTTTTAAGACAAACAGGTATTTTTTATTTTATTGCGATAAAACAATTAGTATTCTCAGTAAAGAAACATACATTTGTATAGAAAATAGTGGTATTCCAGAGAAATATTTTGAAAACATTTTTGCCCGACTGCGCCAGATGGAGGGGTTATGTTTTTTGAGTGTATGTTTGTGCCAAGTGGGTCTATTGCAATGGGTGTACGGATATCGACGATCCCAAACTCACAAGCGGTATTGAACCCTTGAGCCTGAAGAGAGACTTTGCCTCTTTGCCCCTTTTTTATGGAAAAGGGGGAAACGAGCAGACGGGTGACCTGATGGTAAATGACTACCGACGCCCATGAGCACCTGCAACTCAAGAGTCACAAGTGCGTTGCCGGCCTTTAAGGTGGGGGAAGATGGGGGGGGGGAGAATGGGAAGAGGGGAGAAGGGGGAGAGGGGGGAGAAGGAAGGGTTAGGGCCTTCGGTAACCTCACTCACGCAGCGAAAAGTAATGAAATTATTGCTTCACTGCGGGTTTTCTGTGAGGCCGTGGCATCACTCCGGTCAAGCGGTCGGTCGGATACGTGCCGAAACATGGCTCTCCCACGACTGTATAATGGGTTGTGCTCTGAGGAAATGTTTGACATGATGCCCACGGCCGCATTCTACCACCGCACCACTCGCCCCCGCAGGACATTCATCCTCACACATTGGAACCTAAAT
Source organism: Callimorpha dominula (assembly GCA_949752705.1). Lineage (NCBI taxonomy): Eukaryota > Metazoa > Arthropoda > Insecta > Lepidoptera > Erebidae > Callimorpha > Callimorpha dominula. The sequence continues at coordinate 1,293,218 of OX457019.1, read as the reverse complement.
GGTCCTGGAACCTAATGCTACAGTTCCAGAGGAATTTCCTCCCGCGAACGCTCCGGCTGTGGAATGAGCTCCCTGCGGAGGTTTTCCCGAGGGACTACAGTATGGGGTTCTTCAAGAAAGGAGTGTATAGGTTTTTAAAGGTTCGACAACGCGCATGCGAGTCCTCTGGAATTGCAAGCGTTTATAGGCTAAGGTGACCACTTACTACCAGGCGGGCTGTATGCTTGTGTCAAAAATCCTATGCTGGAAGCCTCTGAGAACCCTTTCAGACTTTGAACTACTTACTTACTTTTTAACCTTCTTCCAATAATTGTATCAGATTGGCTTTGGCGCGAGAAGGTAGATGATGGAACTCTTTTTAAACGACTTCAAAAAAGGATCAGGTTTTATTTATGTTGATTACCTCAGAACTTTCGACTGGGTGAACCGATTTTGATGATTCTTTTTTTAATTGAAAGCTGGTGCTTACCGTGTGGTCCCATTTCAATTTGGTCCAGTTCTGATAATGCCATCCATGAGAAAACCATATAAGTCATTTATGGTTTTTGTTTTTTAAGTCGAGTTTTTTTTAAAGAATTATTTACTTCTTTATTCGGTTCACCATTAAAGCTTGTTTTTTTTTTTTATTTTACTAGACTATAGTTATTTGTAATTAATTCATAGATGTTAAGTCTTAAAAAAATTTCGAAAGAATATTGCATTAAAAACCGGAGCTCCAAATTCCATAGACGAAATCGTAGGCGTACATGCCAGTTGACATAAATAATATTGTTTTTTTTTTTTAATATCGTGCACAGTTGAGCCATCACGGTGACACTGGACAGATTATGAGTCTGTGACCGAAAAAGAAATGTGTTCTTGAACAAAAGAAGTATCGTAAACTGACCTACCCTAATCTTTGACTAAAAAAATGGCGGCCACTTACGAAATGAACTAGTTTTTAAAGAGTTCCGTAGATAATTTATTTTGTCCGTGGGAGAACCATGCTTCGGCACGTATGGGCCGGCTCGACCGAAGTAATACCATGGCCTCACAGAAAACCGGCAGTGAAGCAATGGTTGCACTGCTTTTAGCCGAGTGAGTAAGGTTACCGGAGGCCCTAACCCTTCCCTCTCCCCCACTACCCCCTTCCCCTACTCCCACCTTAAAGGCCGGCAACGCAGAGTTGCAGGTGTGCCCATGGGCGGCGGTAGTCATTTTAAATTAGGTGATCCATCTGCTCGTTTGCCCCCTCTACAACAAAAAAATAAGTAAAATATGAGTTTGTTTGTTTGTTAGGCCTTCACGCCTCAACTACTCAACCGAGTGTCATGAAATTTTGCATATACGGTGTCAGGAGTACAAATAAGGACATAGGGTATCATCGAGTAGCATTGGGTTCGAATCCCATATAAAACACGCGAGTAAACCTGCAGGCAAAAGCTATTATATAAATAAACGTAATTACTGAAACAGAAGCCTTCGTAATAATTTGTTTACTTTAACAAATACATTTGTAGACGCCACAAGTCTACATTCCAAGTACCAAAAATTCCAAATCCTTTGGGGACCCCAAAAAAAAAAATGAGTCACTATGGAACCCCGAGGGCCGAAAATAGATAACTACTTATTATGATAAACGATATGAGAAAAAAACATAGAAGGATAGTGGACACTTCAAGTTAGGGTGAGTGGTTAGTGGGTAGCGGAGCGATAAGCGGACGCAACATTGGTGATATAAATTTTGAAACTTATTTCTTCTCGGCCCCTGTGAGCTACTTCAGTCTCAGTCCCATTACCCAAATTTACCTTTTTCCGTTTTTCCCGTCTTAAAATGACTACATTCCCAAGGAGGGTTGGCGTTAGGCAGGCAGCGGGCCATAAAAGAAACCAGCCAAAGTTACACATTGCGCCGACCCCAATTAAAATTGGGAAAAGGTCAAGAAGATGAGATGATATAACTAAAACGTCAATCAATTAGCCTATACCAGTCCATTTGCTGAGCATAGGATTCTCCCAATATGCGCCATAGCACCTGAACCTTCGCCTTCCACATGCTGTCCATCCAAGCTAACTTCCTCAGGTCGTCTGTACATCTGGCTGGGGGGCGTCCTACCTTCCATTTACCGGTTCGCGGTCTCTACTGACCTGTCTGCTCCAACGGCCATCGATCCTGCTGCCATTTCAGCGTACCGCCACCAAAATACGGTTGCTTATTTCAAATATTCAGCATTTATACACACTCACTATAAAGTCTTAATGCAGGCATAGTTTACAATCAGGTGAACTGTAGATCTGCTAAATTATAAATAAAAAAAAACGACATTTTAAAATAACTCGATAACTGTAATATTTATTCAAATTTATTGCCCGCTGTTTGTCACACTGTGATCTCTACTTAACACGGAGGCTCAATAAATCAGCCCAGTTACAAAGCGACTGAGGCGAGCTTGTAGCGTCTTTAGTTAAGGGGAAGTCACCAAGCCATAGCTAAGCGTAGAATTAGAATCAAAGGTCGCGTGTTCGATTTCCGCTCAGTCCAAATACGTGAATGTCTATTTAAAAAAAAAAGTATATGCGAGTATATCCGTGTTCTAGAGCCCACAGTACAAGCTATGCTTAGTTTAGGTCTATATAGCGACACACATAGCCCAACAATAACCTAATTCATAATATTATCTGTAGCTTCAGGCAGGCCAGGTCCACTCCGCACTAAAGCTACAAATACACGGCGGGGTTGACTAATCATGCCAAAATTCAGTGGGCTACCGCGTGCCGGCCGGACCGCACGTTAGTATTCTCACTCACGCACTTCATCGCGTCATCCGTTCGTATCTAGATTATCAAGTTATTAGTACCTAGCCTAGGTTTATTTGTTCACAAAAAATAGGAATAGGCACATAACTTGATGGTGATTAAATATCCAGATTAATTAATTCTTAAAAAGAAAATAATGTCAGGAGGAGGAGTCACAAGAGTTACGCTATAGAATGAGAGGCAACTTCTAGGTGAATATAGGTAATTGCACTGTGCGACCTGAATAGCGACTTTATTGTCTCGGTACAAGAGTCGCTATTTATTTAAATGATTTGGCGGAGTGGGTCTTCTTTACCTGCACTATTATGTATTCTGTGCTTCATGTAAACCTAGACTGGAGGTATTTTCAGGCTTGAATCTTTGTATCGAAGCTGTTCTTTCCAATAAAGATAAAATCTTTTTGAAACCCGTTTAGGATAACTAAAATGTTTGTTACGTGAGGGATTAAAAAGCAAAGAATCTACCTAGAAACATCCTAATCTAAGTAATCTTACTAGTATTATAAAGGCAAAAGTTTGTGAGCATGAATGGATGTTTGATACTCTTTTAGGCAAAAACGGCTGAACGGTTCTGGATGAAATTTGGCACAGAGATAGATGAAAGTGTGGAATAGCGCATAATTTAATAATCGCGTAGGGTATGTCCCATCAAAAACATAAATATGTAAATTGGAGCCAAGTTCAATATTAACAATACACGTGGTTATCGACTACGCCAGCAAAAGAATTGAGATCTAAATGATTGCCAAGTTCTGTAGCTAATCCTTAAGATATTCATTTTTCAGTTTTACCAGACACTTTGGGTGTAAAATAATAATAAAAGCATAGTATTTGATAGCGGACTATTAAAAGTAAAAGAAGAATAGAAGTAAGAATAGAAAGACAATTAGTTGACTGGTAAAGAATAGTAGACTGGCCTGTTGGTCTAGTGGTTAGTGACCCTGACTGCTAAGCCAAAAGTCGTGGGTTCTATTCCCACCAGAGTCTGGGTGTTCTTTGTGTCCGTTGTTTGTATGTTTGTAAAGTCCCCCGCGACACAGGAGTAATTCCTAATGCGGGAGTTGTCTTTAAAAAAAAAAGAAGTTTGTGTAAAATCTTCTAATTTCTTACAATATACCCCTTAACAGTCATGTTAAGACATTCCATTGACGAGCGGGCGAAGTCGGACGTACTTAATGATTCAGTCACATTTGTTCACGAGGATCACTCTTACTAACATGTGTACGACAAGAGAAACAACTCTTACTGAATCTTCTTTGATAAGAGAGTGTGGTATTTAAGTCTAAACACATCCATTAATATTTTAAATGCGATTATGAGTTTGGTTGTAGGCTTTCATGCGTTGAGGGGTGTAATTCATTAAAGGCTCCTGAGATGGTTTTAAAAAATCTGTATGCCACCTTATTTTGGGAGGTAGAGGAAGGTATTTTACCTTCCTCTTATTAATCCGTAATATTTACGGGAATTAACGTGAAAACGAAATAGGAATTCGTGGGAGAGCCATGCTTTTGGCACGTATGGGCCGGCTCGACCGGAGTGATACCACGGCCTCACAGAAAACCGGCAGTGAAGCAATGTTTGCATTGTTTTTCGCCGAGTGAGTGAGGTTACCGGAGGCTTCGACCAGATTGCACTGGCCATCGTCACAGGCAATTTCAATATGATCCCTTCAGCCGTTTTATCGTGAAAATTTAACAAACAGAATTGCCTTCGCATTCTCACTATCTGTCACTCGCAGTCTGTCTGTAGGTCTGTTCGCGATAAACTGAAAAAGTACTGAACGGATTTTCATGTGGTTTTCATTAATTGACAGAGTGATTCATGAGGAAGATTTAGGTGTATAATTTGTTAAGATTTTGTATAAAATAATAATAATATAGAGAATCTCTAACAAGGTTGTTATGAGCACTACACCGCTTCTAAAGGTCGTAGCGTGATGTTACATAGTTTATTAGCTTCCACAATGAATACTCTATCCAATACAAAAAAAAATATTCAAATTCGACTGATAGTTCCTGAGATAAGTGCGTTTAAACAAACAAACAATCAGTCAAATAAAAAGCTCTGCTTATTATATTAGTATAGAATATACACAAAGCTACGCAGGAAGAAATTCATAAAACACCAACTTTTACTGTTTTAATACTAAACACTATAAAACATTTGGTTTGTCTTGTTAACACAATGCTTCATTTCAGTTAAAGAACTTCCGAGTTACATACACGTCATGTTTTTACACAACTCGGGGATCAAACCTGTACCGCTACTGCTGTAAAACTAACGGAAGATTTCGATTCGAAGGCTTTTGTTGGAAGATTTTTAATTACTAGCCTTTTTCCATCGGCGTTGCTCGCGTTGAAGTTATTTTTTTATTCCTCAGAAACCTTTTTTTTGTTCTAGATGAATGGATCCTATGTTATTGTTTCTATACTAATAAAAGTAGCCTAAGTTACTCCTTATAATACCAGCTATCTGCCAATGAAAGTCGCATGGAAATGGGTCCACCATAGACGCACAGACAGACAGACAAAAAAATTAAAAACTGATTTATAGCTTTAAAAAAAACTATTATTTTGACATTAGAAACACACACTTATATTTTATTTATTTGTAGCGTTGTTCCTGTCCTAGTTGCTTCTCCGGTCACAGGAGATACAGGACATTCGGGTACGCGACCCCGGCCTCTGCGAGCTACTGCAGTCTCAGTCCCGTTCCCCATCCGAGACTTGCGGTATCCCTTACCCCAGGTTCCTCTCCATACCCCTTTTTCCTTATAGGAACGTACCTTCGGGACTTCCTTTCTTTCCCGTCTTAAAATTACTACAGTCAGACGGGCGGCCGGCGTTAAAAGAAACCAGCCAAAACCCTTAGCAATGTTACACATTGCGCCAACCCTAATGAAAATTGGGAAATTGACACGAAGATTATGATGGTAAATATACATAGGAACACGGAGACCACCACAAATAGATTCATGCATTCAAATATTTTCATCGAGTGGGAATCAAACCCGCTACAACTGCCTTAATAATAGAGTCTATTATGATGTGGGAGAGCCATGCGGCACGTATGGGCCAGCTCGACTGGAGTGATACCACAGCCTCACAGATAACCGGCAGTTTTGCTATTCGCCGAGTTAGTGAAGTTACCGGAGGCCCTAACCCTTCTATCTCCCCACCTCTCCCCTTCCCCTACTCCCACCTTAAAGGCTGGCAACACACTTGTAACTCTTGAGTTACAGGTGCCCATGGGCGGCGGTAGTCATTTACCATCAGGTGACCCAGGTCTGCTCGTTTGCCCCTAATACCATAAAAAAAAAATCATAGGCATTTAGTACTGTTGTTATTGACATCGAAAAAAATATGTTGCTTACCTCATTTTTAGTATTCACCTTCAGCCCTTTTCGTTCATAAAACCCTGGTACATCCAATCTTTAGTATGAGCGTATAAAGGGCCATAACACGCCTCTATATGTTCGTTTGAGCCTTTTTTCTCAAAAACCACAACCACAAACTGTTATTTCCACCATATATCTTAAACGTCATAGCAGACCCGCATTTGGAAACACTTTACGGTTGAAAAAAAAAACTGAAACACAATTTAATGTATTTTTTCTTAAACACTTTTTGTTATTGGAAAATAATCTCTATGCTTACGACCATAAATATTCTTTTTGAAAGTGTTTACTGTGACAATTTTTACGTATGGAAGTAATAAATACAATATTTGATAAAAGATTAGTATGGATATTTATAAATATATTTTTTATTTACAGTAAATAATATTATTAGTTCGCCATCAAAAGACCTAGACAAGTGGCATAAAGATATAACAACATGAAGAATCAATATAATGTGTATGAAAACCAAGGGTGACGAGTTTTGACTACCTACTGTGACGTCACAAGCACGGTGTATGTGACGTCATAGAAGATACCTCGCGATTCTACGGTATATTTATGCATTCTATAAATATTTCTACTATGATCGTGAAATGGATTCGATTTTGCGTTAAATGAAGGACAATATAATCCTTATGTAATATTATTAAATAGTTGACCCGCACAACTTCGTCCACGTTTGTAAATTTTCCCCTTTTATGCAACGTTTTTCATTGATGCTCCGCTCCTATTGGTTGTAGCGTAATGTTATATAGCCTATAGCTTTCCTCGATAAATGGGCTATCCACCACCAATTCGAACCAGTAGTTCCTGAGATTAGCGTGTTCAAACAAACCAAGTATAGATTCTACATACTCTAATACTGGTGACGCAAGGCATTATTAGTGACGTCATCGTCAAATGATTAACTACTCGATGACGCAGCAAAATGATGTCTTTGATAGAGTTTCGTCGCAATCCCTTCACGGTTCGTTGTTTTGTTAGTAGCGGTTGTCACTAACTACTAACTTAAGTTCTAAGCATTAAAACATACCGATGACAAGTACCAGTTTTTGAAAAAAAAAACCAATGAAGGATTTGGCCCACTAGTTGGTTGGTGCCGATAGTCATGGTTGAGGCCAATATTGGCGTTCTTAGTAAGGGGCAGGGGAGGGCAGTTGCCGTCCCTCTCTCCCGGATTTGGTTTGCTTATACGTAGTGTTAACGCCATTCGATTAAAAAAAAACTGTCAGCCGTAGGACAGCATGTCTGAAGTGAAAACACATACAAACATATATATACATATACACAGACCCATCTATATGTCATCTGAGCGTGACGGTCACGCGAGTTCAGTGCTTTTTCCCCATACCAAAAGTGCCCAACGTGCCTAAAGAAGTTTTCACTTCAAAAAGTGATGCCATTTACTAGTGACATCATCATAAGTACAGATTCCGGTATCCCTGGATATTTTGTTCGTCACTACGTATTTAGTTCACAAGTTCGCCTCCGTTCGCCTGTTCAAAAGCTGGGTATGCTAAACACTAGTAGCTTGGTCCCTGTACCCGATACCGGGGGGATACTATTTTTTTATATTTTTAAAATACAAATATATTTAAAAGGCTGCACAGATGGCGCAATGGTTTAAGTGGTCTACTCACCACTACGCCGCACTGAGTGCTGTGGGTTCAAATCCCACAGTTGACAAAAAGTGTGATCCACAAATAGTTGTCCCGAGTCTGGGTGTTCTTTGTGTCCGTTGTTTGGATGTTTGTTAGTCCAACTGCAACACAGGAATACTGTAATATAATATACTGTAAAGCGTCTACAAATGATGCGAGAGATAGATAGAGAGAGAGAGAGAGAGAGAGAGAGAGAGAGATGGGGGGGGGGAGAGATAGAGAGACTCCAATAAATTGTAAACTCCAGTCGTGCGTCGGAGCTGACATACACCTTTTTTAGGGTACCTTTTGTCCAGAAAAAAGGGCAGTTCCCTAAGAATAAAGGTTTTGATTGACTAAATCTACAGTAACGCGAGGAAAGCCGCGAGCAAAAGCTAGCTTACTAATAAATCTGTTAAACGATAATTAGATTAATGCACGTTTTAAATAATTTTGCCTGTCTTGTTGGTGTAGTAGTAAGTGACCCTGACTGCTGAGCCAGAGGTCGTGGGTTCGATCACACCCGGGACAAATAATTGTGTGATGAGCATGATCATTTGTTGTGTGGCTGGGTTTATCTACAATATGTATGTTTATCAGCAGTCTAGTTACCATAGTACAGGCTCTGCCTAGTTTAGGATCAGACGGCCGTTTGTGAAGTTATTATTATTATTATTTTATTTTTATATTTTGTGTGTGAACGCACTCTTTATAACATTTTTTTTATTTCTAATAAAAGTTCATAGAATATGTGAAGGCTTTTTAAAAATGCGGATCTTGCAGTACTACTGGTACTATGTTCTAGAAGATTGTACAGGGATGTACTTCGAGGTGAATATGTTTATTTTGTTTTTTTTTGTTAAGAGTTATTTTGTAAGTATCATAAATTTAACAGTATAATCACTAATATTAGTATAATTACATTTTACACCTATTTGACTAATTGATTTTTATGTATTTATATGAACAATCTGCCCAAGAACTTTTACAGTTTAAACACGCTATTGTGGTGTCATCATACCTATATTTGCGTACCTCTATCTATCATATTATAATAATAAGAAATAAAATGAGCTTTAACAAAAACCCCTATAACTTGCATTTTTGAAATATTTTGGACATCATCTTTCTAAGGAATGAATACATATTTTCGTTTTGTAGTATAGTAGTAGTTCACTTTGTTCAAATAGTATTATAGTAAAAATATTTTAATTTTGGGAGAGCTTTGCTTCGGCACGTATGGGCAAGCTCGGCACGAGTAATAACACGGCCTCACAGAACACCGGCTGTGAAGTAATGATTGCATTGCTTTTCGCCGAGTGAGTGAGGCCCTAACCCTTCCCTTCTTCTGCCTCCTCTCCCCCTCTTTCACCTTTTCCCTATTCCCACCTTAAAGGCCAGCAACGCCGGTCACTTATCATCAGGTGACCAGTCTGTTATTTGTCCCCTATACCACAAAAAAAATAATTAAACGTGATTTTTTTATTTATTGAATCTCTCTCTAACAACCAAATTTAAACCCATTTTCACACAGATATCTACAATATTTTTTTGTAATAATTGTCTTCAATTCAAAACAATAATCTTACGCAAAACTAGTTTGCAAGTCTAAATACGTACCTGTACAACCCCGTAAAAACAAAACCGTTGGCAACCAAACAAGGATATACCGCAACACAGCTAGCTAAGTGCCACATTCTTTCCCAAGAAAAAACTTCCTATCTTTAATATGCTAATACGATTCCCTGTAAATGAGAAATTTATTCCGGGATTTAGTCGCAAGCGTTCCTGAGTTTTTACAATAATCTTCATACATTTGCTGACAACCGCCCTGGCGAAAACTATGGTGAAACAAACTAATGTAATGGAAGATTCAACAACGCTCATAGTAAACAGAAACCGTTAAAGCCATACTTGAACATGGTACCTTTTGGCCGAGATGGGAAAATTTTCTTCCACGCTTTTTGTGTGACTTGTGTTAGAAAAATTAACTTAAATGTTACTTCGGTACGCATACAACATCCGAGCAGTGGTCTAATGCCATTTTTGTGCATTGGTGTATTAAAATTCGTTGGTTAATTAATTTATATTAATTATTTAACACAGTAAGCTTGTAGGCTACTTTTCTTCAGTTTCACTTCTGCCATGTGTGAATTGCACACGCACACTTTCTTTTTCTCTCCAAAAATAATTTAACTGTTAATCGATTGTGCATAGCAATATTAACATATGATGTTCATTTGCTGCCAAACCGTTCCTGATCTGTCTGTGTCGGACAGAAGCAAAACACTTGTCGAAGTTACACTTTTTGGTTTAGAAAATTTTGCATTCCGTGTATAGAAGTACTCTGGAGATGTGTCAGACTCTTGGAAAGTACACTATTTATTGAGGGAATAAGATTTACTTTAAGGTTAAAAGATGTATAATATGCAAAAACTGGCCTGTTGGTCTAGTGGTTACTGACCCTGACTGCTAAGCCAGAGGTTGTGGGTTCGATTCCCACCCAGGACAAATAATTGTGTGATGAGCACGATCATTTGTTCTGTGTCTGGGTGTAATTTATCTATAATATGTATGTATTTAGATATATATAAGTATATTTATCAGCAGTGTGGTTACCATAGTACAGGCTCTGCCTAGTTTGGGATCAGACGGCCGTGTGTGGGATGTGTGGAGTTATTATTATTATTATAATATTTTGTAATGATCGCTTTAGTAGTTAAGCTGTTAACAGACAAACGAACTCACATTCGCTTTTAGAATATTAATTAGCATTTAGTCAAGAAACTCAACCAAAGCGGATATTTTTAAAGGTAAGACTGTCTGTATAAGATATTTTTATAAAATTTTAATAGTGGGAGAGCCATGCTTCGGCACGTATGGGCCGGCTCAACCGGAGTGATACCACAGCCTCACAGAAAAGCGGCAGTTAAGCAATGACTCGTTGTGTTTCGCCAAATGAGAGAGGTTACCAGAGACCGTAACCCTTCCCTTTCCCCCTCTTCTCCCCTCTCCCCTACTTTAAACTTGTGACTCTCGAGTAGCAAGTGCCCATGCGGGGGTAGTCATTTAACATAGGGTGAGCCGTCTGCTCGTTTGCCCCCTTATAACAAAAAAAAATACATTTACGTCGAGAAGAACGTCCACACTAATCTTTCGTTATCCTCAAAACCTTAAAATAAAAGTTCGCAATGATATAATTGAAATTTGTTACCAAAGTCATATAAATAATATCTGAACATCCAAAGGCATTAAATAAATAAAACAATATTTGAGTGTTTATTAGTATTTGTGCGCGATTCTTGGAAATGAACGAACTCTTTTATATGTGGGTACTTATGTGTGTGGGCGGACAAGACGGAATTATAACTGTCGTATAGCAGATTCGATTCTGTAGTTACAAAACTCTTTAAACGTAAAATTACAAAAAATTATTTTAGTCATGTCAGGTAGTGCTACGCTATTGGTTGGTTGACAATAGTGGAGTGTTAAAAGGACAGGCATGCATTATAAGTTGATAACAATCACTTGAGTGTACGAACAACATAGCAGTTACTGTGATTTAGTGATTTTGATAGTTTATGTTTCTAACAAAAAGTATCAAATATATTTTAGGTAGATTTCAAAGAAAAATCTACCTATTGGTTTTGTACCAGTTGTCGAGTATTCCAAAAATTTGTTCACAGGAGGTCTAGTGATGATCCGTAGACCCCAAAACAACCGCCAGTTAAAAAGTTTATATATATATATGTATGTATGTACCTCAATGTTACCGGCACGATAGAGGTCGCAATTATGCACCGATTGCTTTCAAACTTGGACGACAAATCAACAGGGCAAAAATGAAGGTTAAGTTTGTGAATCGGCGATTGGGAGGCAGATTTTCAAAAAAATTAAAAAAACACGAAATCTACTTCAGCGGGCCTGCTGCCTGAAATTTTTTCAATCTTAAATAATACTCATTTCATGTGGAAGAGGTATAATTTTATTTGAAACCCTGCCTGCGACAAAAACAACGTGTGTATCTATTGTCTTTGGCATCACGGCTCCTAAACGGATGGAATGATTTCGATTAGTTTGTTTATTTGAAAGGAGACTTGATCGAGAGAGCTATAATTCAATAAAAACTGTTCAGTCGTTTGAAGATCATTAGCACTTTTCTAACCGTTAAAGAGATGTTTGGGTCGGAGGTATTTTAAATTATTGTGCTTGTTTAATGATACAAGTAAATTTTGTTGATTTACTCAATCAATCAATAAATGATACTTGAGTTTAGTGACATCTAATCATCAGAAATGATACCAACATACAATTCATAAGGTTAAACCTTTGTGAACACTGACCAATGAAAGAATAACCAGAACTGTTCATTAACCCACTTTAAATTGACTGGCCTGTTGGTCTAGTGGTTAGTGATCCTGACTGCTGAGCCAGAGGGCGTGGGTTCGATTCCCACCCAGGACGAATAATTCTGTGATGAGCATGATCAATTGTTGTGTCTGAGTGTAATTTAAATATAATATGTAATTTATAAGTATGTTTACAAGCAGTCTGATTACCATAGTACAGGCACTGCCTAGTTTGAGATCAGACGGCCGTGTGTGACATGTGTCAAGTTATTATTATTATACGTACATACTCACCCCCGTATCCCTGAAGTGGTAGGCGGAGACGTATTAAACACACACATAATGCCAACTATAAATTTGCTCAAACACCCATGTAATCCTATTGCACTTTGGGAAAATACACCCAGACACAGAACAAATGATCATGCTTATCACACAATTATTTGTCCTGGGTGGGAATCGAACCCACGACCTCTGTCTTAGCAGTCAGGATCACCAACCACTAGACCAACAGGTCATATTTATTTAGTTTCCGCACAAGGTATTACATTCCTGTAATCATAAATACTTATTACTAAGAAATGTAATATTGTATATGTAATATTTTTCCAAATTTTTTTTTTTTCCGAAAAAAATTTTATACTGCGTGGTCGCTTAGTCAAACGTAAAAATAGGCTGTTCAAATTAAAAAAGAATTGTCTAACTGCGTTGTCATTCAATCAAACGTAAAAAAAGAGTGACGAAGTAAGAAGTTCCGATAGAGTGGTTATGGACACTTAGCGCTCACGGAGTGCAAACTTTGGGCTGCAAATTACTCAATATTTTATACTATGTGATATCAGAACAAAGAACATTATCATCATAATTTTCATCAAAGATGCTACTGTGCGAATCTGGATGGTGATGACAAAATCACCCTATATGTAAGTCGGAAGAATGCCTAGCGTCTGAGAGCCATGTTGGCGTACACTGGGTTTTTTTTTTTTTAATAAATTCACGCATCTCACACACGGCCGTCTGATCCCAAACTAGGCAGAGCCTGTACTATGGTAACCAGACTGCTGATAAACATACTTATATATTTCTAAATACATACATATTATAGATAAATTACACCCAGACACAGAACAAATTATCGTGCTCATCACACAATTATTTGTCCTGGGTGGGAATCGAACCCACGACCTCTGGCTTAGCAGTCAGGATCACTAACCACTAGACCAACAGGCCAGTCCAGACCAACAGCATTAACCAATAGAGTTACACGAATAATGTATTGTTGGGTTTGTCTCTTAAACAGCTCTAATCTTTGTATGTTCACGCAGGCGGAGCCGCGGGCGGCAGCTAGTCTGCAATAAAATACTAATATACTTATATATATAAGGCCTATTTGTCTCCCAGTGGCATACCAAGTTATTTTATTTATATTCAAAAGGATAAAAAATAAGTTGAAGGCAAGTCGCATTGTGTAAACCGATGTGGTTCCGTAGGTGTTTTTGTTCGGTTTTTTATATCGTCTACCAGTCACCTTAGAATGATGCACATAAGGTACCATAAATATGTATGTATAATACCTACCTATAGTAGTTTATATAAATCAATACAAATAAATAAAATTGCAGTGTCTGTTTGTAATGTCAAAATAATAGTGTTTTTTTAAGCTCATACAATTATTTACCTAAATCTGTTTTTAAATTTTTTGTTTGTTTGTTCCGGCTGATCTCCGAAACGGATGGACTGATTTAAACGGGACTTTCACTGGCAGATAGCTGGTGTTATAAGGTACTCCTTAGGCTACTTTTATTTTGGAAAAAGAATTAGGATTCCGCCCAAAATATATAAATACGTACACGCGAGCGAAGCCACGCGGGAACTGCTAGTATTTAATAAATTAATAAACGGTGGCTTCGCTGGCGTAAAAATTATTTTTCTCCTCCTCTTGAACAGTACAATCTTCTGGATGAAATGTACAACAAACTCACTCTCGTCGTCTAGTAAAGATAATACATTAACACACACACTAGCCATAATAACATAACAGTTTAAAATACGTTGTAACCGTACCAAAAAATCTTTATTTCATAAAATTGACCATCAATTATTCGAAATCGTCGATTTAATAAATAACTATTATAATTAAAAATTATAGATCAACACACACAGAGTCACCGCAACAATAGTTTGTTTCGTCAAATGTAAAATGATTAAAGAAAACGAAATGGATAACATAATATCACATCTGCCTGTTTCGATCTATAACCGCCCGTTTCCAAATGGTTGAGCCTTGTGAGAAGAAATAACTATATTTCACCTCAAACTCACACAAATTAACCGTTAATACATTCTCCAGCATTTCTACAAATACATCAAAACAAAAGCTTTTACAACGTCGCCATTGAACCCTAACAACAAAAAAAGAAATCGAACCGTTTTGTTTCCTGCGCCCGCGACGATCTCCCATCCCTCTCTATCCTAGAACGCTAGAGCGAGACACATATCTCAGTTTGAAACATACCCTAACCGTAGTGGAAATAAAAATGCAATATCACTTGAATATTTTGAATGTTTACTTTGATACGTTTGATATAATATTTTAGGGTTCCTTGGCAGGATGTAAAAAAATAATAACAATAAAATTTAGTAATAAAAATGTATTTATTGTCTCTTTTGTGCGTGCCTCTATAACTTTTCTTGACCTCATATAATACGTTGTTTGGAACTTCCCAAATGATTTAGTAAATGATTTTTGACCTCTGTGACGCGATGGTTGAGTATTGGACTGCAATGTCAAGGTTTATGGGTCCATTTCAAGCTCGGTGCAAAAAATCGTCAATGTATTATCAAGTATCGACGCAATTGACGATTATTGGAACGAAGTTTCTTATCGCGCGTTGCGAAAGGGGGCTAGACGGAAAAAATTAAGACCAAAAGTTGTAACGATACTTTTTGCTATAGTTGTAAGCCGTGCGGCGTGCGCGTGTTTCTCTGTCTGTCTCTCTCTCTCTCTCATAGAAAGCAAGCGAGTTATTTTCGTTTCGTCTTGGAGCTTCGTTCCATCCGGGTGTCATTTGACACCTCTCAAGTTTTTATTTTAACTTTTTTGGATCGGTATTGATTCTTTTTAGTAAATTTCACTATTTGAAAAAAGAATTTTCTTTACATTTTGATTAAAAATTGGATTTTTTTTTAAATCCTCATTTCTTGCCATTAAATTGCCGACATTATCTTAGGTTAATTGACCACAATTTGCAAAATTTGCATTTTTTCTTAATTTTGACATAATATAGGGATAATTTGTTAACTTACACATTAGGAAAATAATAATTGGATAATTTTTATAGTTAAAAATGTACTTGATCCCTAGACATGTTTGATGTGTGTATTGACAAAAAACATTATCTAAGCATGTATATCCGTGTTCTAGAGTCCACAGTGCAAGCTATGCTTAGTTTGGGTTTAGATAGCGATACGTTATATGTCGGAGTATTTTTTTATACCTCTAAGGTGGCAAGCAAACGAAGTCAATAAAAGTTCGTTACACTATGGACCCCATTTTTAATTCCCAAAGTGCCCGAATGACGGCAATAGACTTGCCCGCTATAACATGATGCAAAATGTGGGTGTTTAATATATCTTTGCCTACCCCTTCGGGGATATAGACGTAAGTTTTTGTTATGTAATGTAATGTTAATCACTAGCCTTCCTATTAATAAATACAAAGAAGTATTCCAACGGAACCCATTCCTTTTATTATATTGACCTATAATAAACAATATTCATAGACAAAGGTTTAACAAAACTTCTTTTGACTTTATGTCTCTTTAAAAAAAAAGGATCTTATCTATAGTTTAGTAACGGACACGGCAAATGGAATAGTTCACATAATTTATTATTCAAAATCGACCCCCGACTTTGCGGTAGTCAAAGACAAAATTAATATATTTTTTTATCTAGAAGTTGACCAACAAAATATAACATAACGCTTATAACGTCTAAAGAAGTGGGCAGAGAATTAGGGTACGACATGAAATTTGAATCACCAAATCCAGAAGGAAATAGGGTAGTTTGTTAAATTAGACTCAAGTATATAAATTAAGAATAATTTTATTTTCAAGTATCTTATTATTTTGTAAATGTTGGAAGTAAATTATTTGACATTATTTTCTTCTAATATATAAAAATCAATGTTTGCTTGTTACATACGTGGCCAGGGAGACCATCCATACAAAGAAGAATATAAATTTGCTCCCGAGGGAGGAAAAAATTACTTTTACACTAGCGAAGCCAATAGCAATGGCTAGATAATAAGGCCTTGGGAAAGCTTAATCCTCCTCCTTTTCAGAGTTGCATAGGTACCTGGTGTTATGAGTGGCATATGTAACGGTAACCGCTTACTATCAGACCATTGGACCATTATGCTTTCTTGTAAAAATATACATAATTTTAAAACGAACGAACAAACGAAGATCAACAATTTAATAAATGACAAATCCTTTGTTACGAAAGTATGTTGTTGAAAAAATATAACTTCAAAGTTTATATCGTAATAAAATGTCAAAAAGAACACGCTCGATACAGAATACAGTGCCATAAACAATATTAATTTTGATTACCTTTTTTTTATTTTACGTTATCTCTGTAACTTAATGGATAATTGCAGGATTACTTTGTTATGGTAGGAGTTTAATCATTTACATATTCTATTTTTGCTGATTCTTTCACTTGTCACTAAAGGATTGTCCATTAATCACGTGAGGCTCAAACTGGGGGGAGGGAAGAGGTTTGGAAAAAATCACGTAATATCACAATAGCTGTAGTTAAATATCACGTGTATTTATTTTTTATTAGAACGCGTGATTATATCTGTATTTAAAAATAATATTTTGAAAATTTTCAATAATTTTGAACTAATAAACACACGTTATTTAGTTAGGGGGGTTAGTCTAAGCCTCACCACATAGGGAGAGGAGGGGTTAAACAATTTTTAAACAAAGCGTTACAAACTTACGTATTTACATGAAAACGGCTTAATGAAATTACACGCGTCCTGTTTATGCGTTGACCTGTCATGGTAAGTAAGTCTTTACAATGACAATTCCAGTTATACTGGCCAATGGAACGCCACGACCACCACGCGATCTCTAGTTAATTTAATACTGTAAACTGCCCTTCATAATGTGTTTGACTTAATTTAATCTTTTCTTGTAATAACGAACGGCTATGCAACCATTCAATAAACTAAATCTATTGTATATGATAATAAAACAGCTAAACGCCTACTGTCACTTCCGAAGATTGATAAAATCGTAATAAAAATAGCACGCTAATTCATTGTAAACACTGTTATTTAATAACGGATAACGCAAAGTCTGATCATCTATCTAATTGACAAGTTTGACAATATTTTTGGGAAATTACTCAATCACTTTCCATTTTTTTATTGTTTAATGGAATAGTCATTTGTCTTCCAATTCAGATGATGGAAAGTGATTATGAAGACGAAGATGGTACACGCCTATCCAAGAGAAACCTATTCACTCTACACTTGAACGTTACAGGATTATAATTGACAGGAAAAATAGACGCAGGCTGCTCATTCCACACCTTGGCGACTCGAACTAAAAAGGAGCTGACAATGCAGTAGGTTCGACTTCTTGGTGTGTCGACAATAAAAGGGTGGAACCTCTGTTTGCGTCTATCAAATCTCAATTATTATTCAAACAGAACTATCGCACACTCACCAACGTGAATCCTTTAACCGATAAGCAGGCGAACTTAGGACGATGCTTAAGAATATGCAATTCCCTATTTGTGAGCACATCGTCTTACGGGCTTTTCGGTCAACAGACACTAGAGCTTCTAGTTGGTCTGTATTGACTGGCCTGTTGGTCTAGTGGTTTGTGACCCACCCACCCCTCTAGCGAATTATACCCAGACACAGAACAAATGATCGTGCTCATCACACAATTATTTGTTTTGGATAGGAATCGACAATGACCTCTGGCTCAGCAGTCAGGATCACTAACCGCTAGACCAACGGGCCAGTCAAGTATATATATTTGAATGTTTAATTAATAAAAATGTACCTAAGTGTAACTTATTTGTGAAAACTAGAGTGAATGACTGATTAGAGATCACACACAAACCTTGTATTACGCTAATATATGGACCACCTAAGATTCCAATCCGCCATTCACCGATCACTAATCACGATAACTAATAAAGTAATATAAAATAATATGTTAAGTATAATAAAATAACGAAAATCAGGCACACCCGCGGGGCAAGTATGTCCTTTTATATATTCTCGACACGTTTGGCGAAGTACGACGCCATTTCGTACGAATCGCACGCGACGCCGCGGGGCGCTAGAATGTCATTTGTTATTGAATTTATTTCTGAATGTTGAGCATGCAAATATTTTGCCATGTGTTCCTTATAACATTTATTTTGATTGAAGGTCGTTTAAACAAGAAAAATAATTGTGTACATTTAAAAGTTTAAAAGTGCTTTGACCTTTTAAAGGGCAATTCAATGGCCTTCATTAACACGCTGTTATTAGCATCATTTGAAACTGACTAACAATATAATGAAGACTTGTAAGTCAATTTTAATCTACACTCCGAGTGTGGCGCCTGACACCGACGCGGAAGGTCGCTTCAACCCTTGTTATAAAGGACACCCTGTCGGGTCCGTCACTAGTCTGCCATCCCCGTAATACACACCTCAGGAAAACCGTATATTCTTTAATAAATACGAACCCCACTCACGAAAGGTTTAGTCTAGTATAACTTTAACCTTCTTAATACGACAGAAAGACTATGTCGTCCACGTTATCCTGGAATGCGAATGAGTAAATATTACATGATTACAAAGAATTAACGGAGCCGATGAGTTTCGATGTCTCTATCCATTTCACCATTACCAGAAACTGACTTTTTGTAAGATGACATCTCTTTAACTTCATCCGGCAGAAGGCCGCTCCAAAGATAATATTGACAATCATAATATAAAAAGTTTGCAATGCTATTTCAGTCAAACAAAATATTAAACACCATGTCCAGACTCAACCAGCCCGAACAGCACGCGCCGTCATATATATATATATATAAACTGAAACGTCTTCAACGATTTTCATGAAATTTAGTATGCAGGGGGTTTCGATGGCAATAAATCGATCTAGCTAGGTTTCATTTTTAGAAAACATAAAAGTAGAGTATTCACACAACGGGCAAATATCACTCACTCCTAGAAACCTGTGAACGCCCCATGAGGCTTCTCTGCTACGGGAAGGAGATAGGCTGGCTCAACTAGCCTGCCTTATCTGAACGCATAATGGACCGTTTTTGAGTCTAACGTAACCTGATGACAGAGCAGGCTGCATGGTTTGTGTAACAACAGATTTGATTTTTTTTATAAAGACAACTTAGGAATATTTCTGTGTCGCGGGGGGCTTCACAACCATTCAACCAACGGACACAAAGGACACCCAGATTCGGGACAACTATTTGTGGATCATATAAATTTTTGTCCCGTGTGGGATTTGACCACATAACACTCGGCGCGGCGTAGTGGCGAAGTGACCATTTAAACCATTGCGCCATCCGTGCAGTCAAATTGCACAACAAACAAACAAGATTGCCTCGGTATTACTAATAATATAATTTGCGTTACGTAGTGCCTAAAACTGTCCATAGACGGAAGGTGCGCGTGGCTCGGCTGTTTCACACAGGTCCCCACCTCTTCGTCACCTCATGGAGACCTATCAGTTATCACACACATTTTATTAAAATCGACATTTTTGCTCTTTTAACCAACAATTTAAAAGATGGATTATCGAACTTTTGTCTGATGTTTAATTAGTGCCTGTAACACACCACCACCTCTCTGTATTCAGAATTATAATCTGACTGTCTTCTGTTACAATAGTGTGGGTTATTTGGTTAACAATTTAAAAAACAATTATGTAACTTTTTCTGGTTCCGAAAAAATAAAATATCATGTCACCTACAACATTTTATTTCTGCATGACCCCAAGGTTGACTGGCAGAATGCTTTAGGCATTAAGTGCGTCTTTGCACAATATATGCATAAACTTTTAATAAATAAATAAAAGCCAAAGAGGCCGGAAGGGCTAGGGGGATCTCTTTACCTGGGTCTCTGAAACTCAGGATCAGATACAAACGATTTTTGATGATTTCTGTAAAAGGACTACACTTTGAAGGTATTTCAAGAAGGGAGTGTTAAGCGAAGGGAGGAAGGATGCGAGTCCTCTAGATTTGCAAGCATTCATAAGCTACAGTTGTCGCTTACTACCAGGCAAACCGTACGCTTGTTGGCCACCGATGTGGTATAGAAAAAACACTCACGCCTGCATCTTGAAAGATTTTGTCAAATATAATTTAGCCCCATTCACGTAATAGAGGCCAGCTTATTGCTGTTTACCGGGCACTTTAGGAATTAGAAGATAGAATAATGAGAGTGAGAAGGGAATGTAAGGAAATTAGTGCTTGTACGGATGATCTCTCCTCGATCTAAGGTCGAATAGCTGTAACTCACTGGCTGTCGCATGTCGCCGGGAAGTACGTGCCGTCATAAATACAAAAAAAGTATCTTTAGAACTGGTTTCCACAATACTTTGTTAGGGGCTCATTCCACAAGTATCCAAGCAGGACTATTTCTGTTATGTATAATGTACAACCGTCCGTTTAGCAATGAAGATATGACATGAATGCGACCGTACTGAGGACCGACTTGTGTAAAAAGTGCCGACTCTCAACAAACTTGAATTTAAACTATGTTGGTTTTTAATAAAAAAAGTTATAAGGCTTTTAGATATGACGATTCGTATAATGGGGCAACCTTACGTCATTCGTGACTTATTTCGTAAAGGAGTTTTTAGTGTTTTTATTGAAATTCAAAAAAAATCTTTATTTCATAAAATTGACCATCAATTATTTGAAATCGTCGATTTAATAAATAATTATTATAATTAAAAATTATAGATCAACACACACAGAGTCACCGCAACAATAGTTTGCTTCGTCAAATGTAAAATGATTAAAGAAAACAAAATGGATAACATAATATCACATCTGCCTGTTTCGATCTATAACTATTTATTTATAATGAACCTATTGACATTATTATTGCCAAAGCCAGATGTAAGAAAGATTTTTAAAATCTGAATAAACGATCAATCCCATTGATTAATTAACCATTAAACGCTAAAGAAAAATGTAAATTTTGTAAGTTTTGTATGTAGGTATTACGTATATATATGTATGTGTAATGTGTATATATAGTGATGTTTTTTTTATAGGATGTGGGGCAAACGAGCAGACGGGTCACCTGATGGTAAGTATTTACAACCGCCCATGGGCACCTACAACTCAAAAGTCACAAGTGCGTTGCCGGGCCTTTAAGATGGGAGTAGGGGAAATGGGGACTCTATCACCCAAAGATTGTCTTTTAGAAAATGCCTACAGCATTAAGTATAACTCATGCAATAAATCTGCAGGTAGCGTGAATAAAAAAACTATATCTATATGGTACGGCTAAAAGCCGAAGTATGGTTACACCTAATTCTGACCGGCTAAACCTAGGTGCGGCCGGTTAGCCGGCTGCATTCGGTTAAAACTAAGTCTAATCTTCTCTCTGTTGGTTATTACTGGATATAACCAATGCCTAGACGTTCAAACTAGGCGTTAGATCAATATTAAAAAGTCGTTACTCTTATTTATTTTAGTAAAGATGTCTTTGGTACAACAATGCCTAGGTAGTAAAACTTGAATCAGTAAAAACTCCTGACGCTGATAGAGATAGAGTAGAAGTTTCCTGTGTTTTGATGTTTGTACTTGAATGTAATGAGAACGGATCGTATAAATCAGGTAATGTTTGGTTTGTACCTGTACCTGTGTCATACAGGCCGGGAGTCAACATCTACGTGCCATCACTACGGTAGGTGCGAGAATAATGTACTCCACACTCAAGTGGAGTGCTCAGTGTGGACGAAAAAGTGCCGTGACCTCGTTCTCGTTCTGGTTCTGTCCAAGCTGAGAGTACATGGTATTCCACTGCTTCATTTTGTGAGGAAGTAATGTCCACTGAAGAGATGGCGGAAAGGGATCGTGAGATGGCTAGTACTCTCTCGCCCTTAAGAAGAGGCACCTGGTGCCGGAGAGCGCAGGATGATCTCCAATATAACGTCAATGAACGCTGGCCTAGGGGTAACGTGTGAGATTGCCCCTTACACTAGCAGAAGCAGGTCTGTGACAGTGGCGCACGTGTTCCGCGCTTGCTTCTTTAAACCGGGAGGGGGATGAGGGATAAGGAGACTAGTCTGCCATCGGCACCAAATTACCAACAATAAATTACCTTAAACCAGAAGTCGTGTCGTACTCGTCTCGTGATGTCTAAAAGTAGTTCATATTATTGATGATCGTAGGCAGCGGAACACAAGAAATAAAAAAACACAAAGCGATGTATATTATCTGTGTATCAGTTTGTGAGCTCGTATCTCAAAAACTGAATCTTTAAGGACACCCCTTTTTGTAGATGTTTATCAAATCCTTGTTAAAAAATTATGTTAAGGTTAAACAGTTGTGTTGTGGGGGCATTAATCATTGTTTTTTTTTTTTTTGCTGAACGTGTACACAAACATTGCTGATTTGACTAATAATATTTATTAAAAACTATACGGTTTTACTCACGTTTGTATTTCGTGTGACGCCTGACACCGTCGCGGCAGGACGCTTCACTCCTTGAGAAAGGGCCCCCGTCGGGTCCGAAACTAGTCGGGCATCCCCGAAATACAAAGGTGAGTAAAACCGTATAGTTTTTAATAAATATGAATACAACTCACGAAAGTTTTTATTGTAATATAACAATATAGAATTTTTTTTTTATAATAATAACTTGAGACACCTCACACACGACCGTCTGATCCCAAACTAGGCAGAGCCTGTACTATGGGAACCAGACTACTGATAAACGTACAAAAGTATTATTAAATACAGCACAAGAGCACAAACCACTAGTGGTTGGTCTAGACCAACAGGACCTTAAAAAAAAACAGGAAGTCATATCTTTGTACCGAATGTAAAGTCTATTTATAAGTAACTAACTACGCCCGGCAGGCGTTCAATGCCATTTTATTCTTTTTTTAAATGAAAACTTCTTTAGGCACATTTGCTATCTGGAAAAAGCACTGAACTCGTGACCGTCACCCAAATAATACATATATGTATAGATCCACTAGAGGGCGCTAATCTAAACATTGAGTTTTGTCAGCTCCTTATTAATTAATGTCCCCAACCTGCTAATGTGACATTTTAAGTTCGTCGTTTCGTTTAAGTTTTCACTTCTGTCGGCAGTCCCATGACTGACTATTTTTTTTTTATATAGATTTTTTAGAAAGGAATCCTCGTGAGCGTCCTAAGAACACCCTACCAAAGCTTCATCACAAACTGATCAATGGTTTCGGAACACAAACATTGATTTTTATTTATTTATATATAAGATAGATGGCGGACGGAGGCGGTTTCCGCTTGGTCAGGCGGATGATGTGGTGTTGCCAGTGAGCAGAAATGATAAACTCCCAATTTTTTTTTATTTTCTACCTTATTAGTCTATATTATTATGTTCTTGTATTTTCGGTATTTTTATTCTTTTCTTGTGAAAATTTAAATGTTTGTGGGCCAAAACTAAATCTATCTTTCTTCTTCTTTCTAGACAGATAAAAGCATATAACTTAGTTCACTCACCTGTGAGTAGGCGAGTCGGAACCTATATTATTAGCAACAATCTCACCACTATTGCTATAAACTATCAAATTCACTAAATAACAGTAACTGCTATGTTGTTTGTACCTCGAGTGATTGTTATAAACTTATAATGCATGCCTAACCTTTTTATCACCCCATCATCGTCAACCGACCAATGGCGTAACGCTACCAGTATAACCAGTCATAATGATGTCTAATAACTTATTTTTATTAAATAATGAACTGTTTTATCATATACCCCTGTTTTTAATAAAATAAACACAATAAATAAGAGTTTTTCATGTGGCGACAACAGTATACTGGCCAGATATTCTGAAGAAGAAAGATTTGATGAGTGTGGAAGAGGTGAAAGCTGTATGTGCCGTGATAGTAGGTACACATGACCCACGTCACTAAAAAAATCCGAGCCCGCAGAGGAAGATTCCGTGTTTTTTTTAATTTTTATCGCATTAAAAACTTAAAATGTCTACATTGCTGCATTGTAGAGTAAAATAAAATATTAGCTTTCATTTAAAAATATTACCGATTGTGAAAAGGTTTACAGTTTCGGAGCTATGAATTTTTGTCCAACTAATTTCTGTTTACAACAAAACCAAAAGGGAGAATTTTCTTCGAAATCTACCTAATAACTTATTTTCTTCTTTACTGATGCTGTGAAACTTTGCTTCTTGCCTACGTTCATGATACTAAGTCAATGGGACCTATCCTGTAGGTTTTTATGATCATTATATTAATAATAATAATAACTTCACACATCTCACACACGGCCGTTTGATCCCAAACTAGGCAGAGCCTGTACTATGGTAACCAGACTACTGAGAAACATACTTATATATTTCTAAATACATACATATTATAGATAAATTACAGTCAGGGTCACTAACCACTAGACCAACAGGCCAGTCATATTAATACGTGAAGAGAGTTCTTTGTACCCTTATTTAGTAGTAGTAACGTGAATTTTGGAATATTTACAGTTTAGATATAGAAGAAGTGCAGAAAGCTAAAATTTTTAATCAATATGTCTTACATTTTTATGTAAAATGTTGCCACGATGAGACCATAGGGAGCACTGTTTAAAAGTTATCAGATCTCATGTAGACCCAAGCTTCTAACTCTACAAGTCCTAACTAACTTTTAAACTTTCGCGTTCCATGATATAATATTATTTATGTATTTACGGGAATTACGCGATCACGAAAAGGTACAAGTCATAACTTCACGAACTCTACACCTTAGTCAAAATATGTGGTCCGGCCGTTTCTGCTGCATTAGAAGAGTCACACGTGCGTTACCGGCCTTTAAGGTGGAAGTAGGGGAAGGGAGATAGGGCCTCTGATAACTTCACTCGCTCGGCGAAACACAACGAGCATTTTTTCATTGAACCTCTTCCGCTTAAAAGTCTCGTTCAAAATATTTCACACAAAACGTCAATCAATATAATTAATGTCTATATTAATATATTCCTTTATGATTTTAATGAAAAATTCGCAGTTGACGGACAGATATAAATGATAAAATTTTGTGTAATTATGTCCGCCATGTTAAAATCGTCTTAATAATATTATAATATGTTTCAGGACGTAATAAACAGCGCCATCCTGTCCCAAACTAAGCATAGCTTGTACTGTAGGCTCTAAAACACGGTTATACATACTTAGATATGTTTTTTATAATAAAATATGATAATAACTTCAGACACCTCACACACGGCCGTCTGATCCCAAACTAGGCAGAGCCTGTAATATGGTAACCAAACTGCTGATAAACATACTTGTATATCACTACATATTATAAAACAAAGTCCACCGCCGCGTCTGTCTGTCTGTTCGCGATAAACTGAAAATCTACTGGACGGATTTTCATACGGTTTTCACTAATATACAGAGTGATTCATAAAGGAAGGTTTAGGTGTATAATTTGTTAAGATTTTGTGTAAATTGATTGAAATATGTTGATGATTGTTGAAGATATCTCTGCAACCCGTGTGAAGCCGGGGCGGGTTGCTAGTTATAGATAAATTACACCCAGACATAGAACAAATGATTCTACTCATCACACAATTATTTGTCCTAGGTGGAAATCGACCAAGCGAACCA
Source organism: Callimorpha dominula (assembly GCA_949752705.1). Classification (NCBI taxonomy): domain Eukaryota; kingdom Metazoa; phylum Arthropoda; class Insecta; order Lepidoptera; family Erebidae; genus Callimorpha; species Callimorpha dominula. Next base: position 1,267,149 of record OX457019.1, on the reverse strand, counting down.
ACGACCTCAGCCTCAGTAGTCAGGATCGCTAACCACTAGACCAACAGGCGGCTAAATAGACATTTACCCATACAAATATTTACACCCAGAGAGATCAAACCCGCGACTCCTGAAGTGGCAGTCGAAGGCACTACCGCCGCGCCAGAGGTCCTTATAATATATACAGTGGTTTTGTATTAAAGGACAAGCCGAAAATGTCTTGTTTAATTGAAAATATGAAGTGAGGAGCGCCAGTGAAGGCCTCTTGATAGCAGGGCTTCGCATAAAGCACATATGTATGTCATTAGCATCACACTGCGAACGTGAAAAAATGGCGTTCTTGCTTTTGGAAGAAATTTTCACGAACAAGTTTCAACGACAGTTAAATGCATTGCTTAATAGGAACGTCAGAACATGGAGTCGGCTTCGACATTTGTTTTATACAATATGTAAGAATAAAAACTTTCGTTGGAGGTATTCATATTTATTAAGGACTAGCTGTGACCGCGACTTGGCTGGCGTCTATGTCGCTTATAATAGGCGTAACACCTTTTCCTGAAAGGGGGATTCCTCTAGGCAGGGTTTTTTAGAAAGTATAGCCGGTGAAAAAACTTGGACTTACAAAACAATATTGTTTTGATTGTTTACACGTGAAATAAAAACATAAGTGGGAAAAACACCCATTTTACTACAGTTCCAGAAGGAACAATTGTGTCTGCAGAAGTTAAGCATGTATAAACCTCACTGCACAGTGTCAGAACTGCTTCACAAAACATCGTTACGTATTTAGAATTACTCCTTGAATCGTCTTACTGCAACTTTGCCCAGGTTCAGGCAAGAGAAACTACAATGTGTTTGGATATCGTCTTTTAATCCTGGAGCGGTGGCCATGGTCTGGCACAAACATCTTGTGGACAACTTATTACCTTGTCTAATAACCGACGCTCTTTGGAAGCACGTAGAAGCAAAGGTCTGTAAAAGTGTAATAAAAACCACATTCAACATAATTTATTTTTTGGTACACTTGGTAAAACAGTTTCCCCCCCTACATCAAATCCACTATTCATCAAAATCCCGCTGATGCCGTCTGACCGGCTGAAGCAGGACATAACCACAACGGAAAGGAACCAATACCCCGTATTGGTTCCTTTGCGTTGTGGTTCGGCACTTTGACGATGGCTAGTGGCTTTTAGAAGGCAGGCAATTTCGATTAAACTTCGGGACGGCCCGCTCGTATCTTGCGCTCGCTGTAAGGCGTCAGAACTTATGGGTGAAGTCTGAAATAAATAGATCAGTAGCCGCGCGGCGCTTAAAACGATTCACCCGGTAATATGTTCGATTAAAAGGGACACCGTGTAGTTTTATGCAATTAGTCTCGAAGAGGTGTTCCACACTAAGATAAGACGAAAATTGATCCCATTAATAGTACAATGCGTTAATATATTTATTCGTGACGACAAAAATATATTAATAAAAAATCCCAAAAGCCTACTCTACTCTATCCTCACCATCCCAAACTTCACAAATATTTGGCGCACGACAAAAACGCTACCGAACGAAATAATTCACCGAAAAACATTTAAACGTTACTCCGAACAAGAACCGTCTTTAATTATAACACAACTGTTGAAACATACACACAAACATAAAATATAACCTACAAATTAACACTACAAGCAATATCCAACCTTATATAAGTTAAAATAAGATGTTTTAAATTCTTTTTGAATTTGAGGTTATAATATTGACAATGTCAAGCCAGTCTAAATATGGTTTTTTGCTTCAAAAAATTGCTTTTGGGAGGAGTTGTTATGGCCACTCCCAAATAATTACATGTTGGTATGGGAGGGACGTTGGTTTCTTTTCTTCAATGCTACCTACCTTATTATGTCAATTAGGGGAATTGCATGTATTTTTATGGTTATGGATAGAGTTTCAAGTTAATTTTGGGTGGCGTAACAGATTGTTGAAGTGGTATGAAGCCGACGATAAAAGAATTACTAATTTACATATTAATTGTTGGAATGTTCGTGTTGCAGTTGAATATAATAGTAAAATATTAAAGACATTTAAGCATAGTTTTGAAGATGTTGCGATTTGATGACAAAAACAAGTTATTATCAATTTTAATGTAGCAAAAAACTTTGTTGTTTATATTCTAAGTACATCAGGACTATGTGTGTGAATAGTAATATTACATAACTACTACTACTTATTATAAAAAAAAACTTTTTTCTCACAATAAAATAATTAAATCAATTTTGTCTGTTTTTTCTCCAATGGCAACAGTTATCCGGAAAACTCTTTTTTTACATCTTCTAGTTAGATTGTCTCTGGAAGAAGAAATAGTATAATTTATAACCATTAGATTGTGGTTTTTACAAATAAATACTTAGGCATATTTTTACACGCTTCATATTAGCCTAACCTAAATCTTTCAACGTATATTTCAGCAACTTTAACGAATATTTTCACTTCGCTGAAGAACGAACTCTTCATATTCAAATATTGTTTTCTACTTTTTAGTTCTATTATCGAACAGAACAAATTATCTAGCTCATCACACAATTATTTGTCCTGGGTGGGAATCGAACCCACGACCTCTGGCTTAGCAGTCAGGGTCACTAACCACTAGACCAACAGGCCTGTCACGTCATTGTTAAGCCACTGCGTCGCAAGTAGTTATTTGATGAAAGTTTTGTTAAATACACAGAAACTGATTGGACTCGACAGTCAAACACACATATACAGTTCTATTATTTAATTTTGTCAAGATTTTTAAGTTTTAAACTAGAATATGATTAAATACAAAGGAAATATATACTTAGCCAATTCAACCAAAAATTAACGCGTTTCACAATAGACACGTCTCGCCTCGTTCTCGGTACCTCCATGGACTAGTGCTATCTAAACCCAACCTGAACACAACCTGCAGAGCATTATCTTTTTCAGTTCAGGCTATTCGTCTGTGGAATGCAGTGCCACTTCCCATCAGGCTGGCAAAAACACTTTCCAATTTTAAAAAAACTAATAAAGAAGCACTACCTTAGTTGTTGAGTGGTTAGGTTCATGATACCCGTGCACTCACATGTGTGCACCACCTATTTTTATTTATATGTATATTGTTACTGTATATATATACATTTACATTTATGTATGTGAAAACATATGTGTATGTGTACGATAATATAATTTTTAATCAACTATACACTGCAACTCCTCTTGCCATACATAAATTCTCTTTCCATCCAATGGTTGCCTGGAAGAGATCACAGAACGCGATAAGGCCGCCAATTGTACAAGGTTTATAGTTTGTAAGGTTATGTATAATTTCTTATGTTTTGTAAAATAAAGAGTTTATCTATCTATAACCTGTACTGTTGGTTTTTGAACAAGGATATAAATACCCATTTTTTTTGGAAATTCATCCGTTTTATACATAGAAACATCCAGACCAATGCAAATACACACATGCGCTGAGCAGGAAACGAAATCGCGTCTCTGACATTGCATTCGAAACTGTTCGAAACTTCTACAGCCACGCCACCTATGGTGAACTTACTGAATTCAAGATGTTAGAAAACCATTTTAACATCTGTAAGTATATCCATCCACATTTAAGTAACCTTCACCGGGCCAATGGTCCCGGATCTTTTACTGTTCAACAAATACAATTGGCGGGAACGCTAACGCCAAACTTAGTGAACCATAACGTCGTAGCCGCAAGATATATTTTTTTTAATCAGTAATTTTCGTAGTCCGGTTCTGGTAGGCCACCTAAAAAAAATCAACACGGGCCTGTTGGTCTAGTGGTTAGTGACTGCTGAGCAGAGGTCGTGGGTTCGATTCCCACTTAGGACAAATAATTGTGTGATGAGCATGATCATTTGTTCTGTGTCTGGGTGTAATCTATGTATAATATGTATGTATTTAGAAATATATAAGTATGTTTATCAGCAGTCTGGTTACTATAGTACAGGCTCTGCCTAGTTTGGGACCAGACGGCCGTGTGTGAGATGTATTAAGTTATTATTATTATTATATTGTTATTCTAACTTATAAGTATTATAAATGCGAATGTGCGTTTGTATATTAGTTACCACGCCTTAAATACTCAACTGATCATCATGTCATTTTTCATACCCTTTGTAAGGGGAAGAGAAAAGGAAATAGGGTACCTACTTTTCATCCAGTAAAAAGTACTGTAACCGAGGGATACCTAGCAAAAGCTCTTTAATAAGTAATAATTTATTCTTTACTACCGTGTGTATTGAAGTGTGTACCTCAGTAGCGCGACGAAATATCATTAATTTTTTATGAGTTTTAATAATATACCTAATAACTTGACACATATCACGCACGGCCGTCTGATCCTAAGCTAGGCAGAGCCTGTACTATGGTAACCAGACTGCTTATCAGTGGCCGTGTGCGAGATGTGTAAAGTTATTATTATTTATTTATTATTTTATTTATACCTATTCGTCGTAAGTACCGGCGACGATAACGTAATGGCTAAAACATCGGGCTTGTGATAGTATATGTTACGGAAGCCTTTTTTTTTTTTTTTTTGTGCGTGTGGAAACCCCATCTGGCCGTCACCCCACCGGGGTTTTCGGTGGGGAGGTGTGTCGGAATCGAACCGACTAAAACCACACGGTGTGCCGTACTGCGCCTTAAGTAGGAGGAATTCGGGAACAGCTTTTATTAAGACATCCGGACCCCCATTAGCGCGGGCACCACCTTCGGGTGAAGAACCTCTCAATTAGGCGACGTCCAGGCACACGCGGACGCCGCCTCCTCGCGGGGGGCCACTATAGCGGGTGGAGGGGAAAAACCCGTCCCGTCCACCCGCGGCCACACTCAGGGCGGCATGAGGCGCTGGGAAGCGCGCCTCCGCCGCCCGGTTCGCCGGCGACGAATTAAGTCCGAGTGGAGGTCGTCCTCCCGGACCTTTTCCGCCGCCTCCTTTTGCGAGATGACTTCCTCACAGAAGGTAGCGACCGCGGTAAAATTCCTGTCGCTACCGGCCATGGAGCGTATGACAGCCGGCAGCGACAGATCCACTCCGATGACTGCAGTGAGGGCCCGACGCTGCGCCACCTAACTGGGGCAAACCGCCAGCGTGTGCTGAGCCGAGTCCTCACTGCAGTCGCAGTGGTGACAGGCGGGACTCAATTCGCTCCTAGCAACCGAGTGCAGGTACTTCCCGAAGCAGCCGTGCTCGGAAAGAACCTGCGTCAGTCGGAAGGAAAGGGTCCCGTGCTGCCGCCCTGCCCACTTGACGATTACCGGCTGGAGCGCCTCCACGGCGGCAAAGCCAGCACGTGGAGCCTCCAGCCGGGACGACCAACGAGCCATCGTGGCTCGGCGAGCGGCCTCACGCCACTCGCGTACCTCTTCGGGCGGGGGCCGACTGCCGCTTCCCGCCCGGAACTCAGTCGTCCGCCGATAAACTTCGGCGAGCACTTCCGCCTCCAAATCCCACGGGGGAGTCCCGGCCAACGCGCACGCCGCCTCCGTCGACACGGTGCGGTAGCCGCGTATGGCTCTAACCGCCATAACCCTCTGAGGGCGCCAGAGGCGTGCCCTATTCTGGGCGGTCAGAGCCCCATATGTTACGGAAGCCTAAATTGACCCCCGCATCTATTGACGAGTAGAATAAGTCACAGATTACCTAAATTGAGACGCACGCCATCTTTTCACGAATAACGGAACTAATGTCTGTCAATAAGAATGCTCTACTGAGTTCTAGAAGTTCCAACAGCGGTCAAATCAGATAGGGCGAGAAGTTGCAGCATAGCTTACGAACTTTATAAGAGATGTTTTTTAAAACTACTTATATAAGGATGTTGAATTGTGATATGGACATTCAGTTCTAGTTGAGCGATACAGCGAGTAACAAGTGTGGAGTATAGCGAATAGTATAATAAATAGTGAATGGATATAGTAAGAATTGAGTTAATTGCTTATTTAAATGTGTCTATCTCGTTATTAATTGGTGTGCCTATCTAATTCCGAACCCCGGCAACATATAGTTGGGTCCAAACCCCATGCAATACACGATGACATGAACCCACTCATAGTCCCAATTGTTATATCAATAGCTTGATCCCGAGGAGCCTCTCAGTCCATCTTGAGAGGCTCGGGATCAGTGGGAAATTGGTGGAAGCCAAGATGCAGAGAGCAGTCTTGTGTTTTTCTTTTAATTTAGATCCTTCCTTCTCATTCTTGGTGAGCTTTGGTAAGGGTTGCCATGGTCCGTAAAGAACAAATTTATTTTCATAAAACTGATAAAGAATAAAACGTTATGGTGTAACAATATTCTTTAAGAGTTAACATGAAGGTTTCAATAACGTTCTAAGTTCTTCAGTTTAAATCATTTTTGATAAGATTTCGAACTCACGTAATTAATGGATGCCCCACTGGACAAGGAAACATTTAACCAGGTTTTCTTAATAAAATATTTTTTGTGTAAAAGCATACTTTATTCTTAATTTTACTCAACGATCTTTACATTATTCACAGCTTTGGTCTATGAAGAGCGCGTATTATATAACTTCTCACATAAATATCCCAAGATGGAGAAAAAAAAATAAAAAAAAACAATAAATTCGCGCTCTCGCTCTCTCCTCTTACAACTACCATCCCATTCCTTACTTATTCTTACATCTATGGTAAATTTTTTTTTTTTCAAATTGTAATCTAAAAAAAATATAAAAAATTCTAGCGATCAACCTACTGTGCGTCTAGAAAAATATTTATTGTACTTTATGTGAACAAAAAAAAATGCAAAAAATATATATCGGAGTTTAAGACAAAGAGCACCAAAAGAAATAGTATTAAATCGATCAAAGTCAAATTTTAACCCCCCCGACCCATGACTTAGTAACTTAACTACAATTTCTTAAAAAATGACTATTGATCACCCACTTTTTTACATTTAACAAAAAAAAAACCGAAAAAAATAAACAAAACTTTGGCAAGACTATATTAAAAATTTATCAACGAAAGATTTTCTTTTTTTTTTCTTCTATTGTGACCAAAAACAAAAATTCTTACGTCTACTTTTTAACTCCCGCTTTTGATTGCCACGTAAATTCGATAAACTATCACTTTCAAAAATAGATCTCCCTTTTTCACGTAACTATTATATTTTTATATGCACAGCTATTGACAAAAAATAGCTAAAGAAGGTATGGAAACAATCAACCCAAGTTCCCTGCAAATGACATTTATTTAACACATTGTTTATACATAAATAACACATAAAGGTCATATAAAACTGGTAACGAATTGCACACATACGTCATTAACTGTATATGCTAACTGATATATATAATAACTCCACACATCTCACACACGGCCGTCTGATCCCAAACTAGGCAGAGCCTGTACTATGGTAACCAGACTGCTGATAAACATACTTATATATTTCTAAATACATACATATTATAGATAAATTACACCTAGACACAGAACAAATTATCTAGCTCATCACGCTCCCACGACCTCTGGCTTAGCAGTTAGGGTCACTAACCACTAGACCAATAGGCCAGTCAGTACAGTACATATACAGGCTGTTTTAGATATGTGTGGTCATATTGTGGGGTCGTATAGCCGACCCCAAAATAACGTAAGGTCTAGGCAGACATTTTATGATGCATATTTTATTTAAACAACTTCAAACTTAAGCAAATATTATATATAAATGTCATTTGCAGGGGTTTTGCAACGAAACTAAACGGATATCATGTTGCTCACAGTCACTCACTGGTCCAAAGCTGTATACTATACGCATTTGAAGCTTTTACTCGACTGACTACACTACACAATATAATGCTCAGTTCACTTCACTTCACTTCACTTCACTAGCAAACTAAAATTCCAAGGGACGAAAACGTCGTTTTATTTCATAACAAATTATTTAATGGGTTATTCTGTTATGTGGGTGACTATTTGTACTGTAAAAATGTTTAGCCGAGTGACGAAATCGTTTATAATAAAAGCTGACTGACTGTTTATGCGCATTATTTACACTAAATAACTAACAGTCAATATTAAAGTGTTAAGTTGTATATCGATCACAAAATAGTCACTTTTTATATTAAGTAAATAGTTTTTTGAAATCAAGTAAATAGAAAAACTGTTATATTTTCAAATGAGCGTGCTATATGCACTGGTGATGTAGTGTCATTTGTTGAAGCTATATATCTCTCTCTTTCCAAAACTTCAATAAAATGAGAGAATAATTTATTGTTAAGTGAATGAAATGAATATTCACTATTCTTTAGTAATTTTTTTTTGTGATGACGTCAACAATCACAAATCAGGATAAAAATCTCCAGCAAGGTGGCTCAATTGTGGTAAAATGAACTAGAGAGGTAAAATGACTGAACTTTGAAGAGTGAAGAAACATCTTGTAATCAATTCCTTTGATACCTATTTATAACCGATAACGAATTATCGGGAGCTCGTTATAACCGTTATAACGGGTATTGGTACAACTGAGTTTATTTACTTTAGTCAATCGAATAAATCGCTCAAATAGTAAAAAATATTTAAAAAAAAACGAGCATTAATGGCAAAAGTAACGTACGATTCTGGTAACTATATGTCATTAGCTAAAACTATTATTTTACAAATTAAATCCGATTGCCGAGCGTAAAATTTCTTAAAATAAAAACAATAATATATAGTGATAAACAAGACTTTAATCACTTTATATATTTTTCTCATTCTCTTCTATCTCCTTCTCAATTTCACACCAAATCCCATTTTTAATTTTCACACTCTCTCTCATACTTTCTCGTAATTTATCTCTGCTTAATGTAATATCAGCAAAACACCCGTGGGTACATTTAAAAAAAAAATGAAATTCTACACACGGCCATTTAAATTCACATACAAAATGCTAAAGATATATATTTTATATAATAACAAAAGTAAATACTAAACACAACGTGGAAAAAATATCAGATTTGACTTTTCGAAATAATTAAAAAATTTACATGAAACATTTTTTTTTTTTTCATTTTTAAACTTACTAGAAATACCTTATATATAAGAGAATGGCAACAACGCTGTTTATTCCACTATACTATGGAGGGTAGAGGCTAGAGGGTAAAGAGTGCCATCTTATGTGGGGGTGAAATCGAAAGTGTCCAGCTGAGAGCAGTAAATAATAGTTCGAGAACCGACCGGAATGGCGCTAGTGTAGGCAAAGGTTTTTTTTTATGAAGTTAGCTGTTTTAGACGGAGTGAAGTGTGCTCAGTTGATTTTTTTTTTTGGCGACTTGGTTATTTTATGCAAAGAGGAATGATGAAAACAAAAACAATTATTTTTTTTTATTACACGAACAAACACCGTGATATTTAATGTTTTTATATAAAGATTTGATCGTTATTAATGTTAAAAGGTACACTTCTTTTACTTACAATAGTGATTTTTTTTATATATTATAGGAGGCAAACAAGCAGACGGGTCACCTGGTGGTAAGTGACTACCGTTGCATGGACACCTGCAGCTCAAGATTCACAATTTCCGAGACTGTTTATATGTTTGAGCATTGTTACATTGTCCTCACATAAGTTCCACTTATAAGCAATTTAACCAAAAATTGTAAAAGAAAACATGTCGAAAAAAACTTGTCCTGTGAGTTTCTTGCCTGTTCTTCTCCACAGGACCAAGTATTGGAACAGGCAACTAACTTCAATAGCTGCTATAATTTTGTTTAATTTCAAAATGCGCCATTACAACCTAGAAGTTCCTGCTTCCAAGTTACTACAGCCTCTAGTTACAGTAGCGCCATTTACATACACTCTTTTTCATACACAGAGACGGCCCTCCTTCCCTCTATCCTCCATACACCATACGATCAACCAATACAATTGTACGTCATAAAAAAGTAACATGCAGACACATATATCTAGAATTTACATACGGGTTAGGCCAAAATTATCACAAACATTGTTTTTTTCGAAAAAGTGGAATATGCGATTGAGAATTTCTTTTAAATATTTTAGATGTGCTTTTTTAAAAATGTACAAAAAAAATGTTTGTTTTACAAAATCACACAAATATTTATTTACAGACTCCCAACTTAAACAAGCCTGTTTTTTAATACATAGTAACTTTTGGATTCGAACCTAAAACTAATCGCGAACCCGTAATCATGACAGTACAACACTCTTTTATACATAATTATATAATGTAGATCTGCATGTCATTTCTTACACAATGACATACAAATGTCAACTAATACAGAACAATCATTAATATGACTTAATATGAACTTTTTAATCAGCCTGTATAATATATGACTAACATGAAAAAACACAGGATAGGGTGACCCCAAGATAATTCTAGCCATGGCCGTCACCCTAGAAAGCTTCTGGCAGTTTTAGAACAGCTGAAAAGTTTCTTAACAAATATGAAATGCTTTTGACCCACACAGATGCTTCTAACCAACTTTATGACCCTGAAGAACTTCTGGTGCACCCTATAGTGCTTCTAGCCGAGTTATCACTACATATTATAAAACGTCCCCCGCCGTATCTGTCTGTCCTTCTGTCTATCTGTTCGCGATAAACTCAATAACTACCGAGCGGAATTTCATACGATTTTCACAAACTACTGAACCGATTGCGATGAAACTTGGTATGTAGATGATACCTGGAGACCTGGATTAACACATAAGACTACTTTTTCCCGCCCATGGGCACCTGCAACTCAAGAGTCACAAGTGCGTTGCCGGCGATTGAGGTGGGAATAGAGGAAGGGGGGATGAAGGGGAGAATGGTGGGTTAGGGCCCTCAGTAACCTCACTTACTCGGCGAAACACAATGCCAGCATTGCTAACTGCCGGTTATCTGTGAGGCCGTGGTATCACTCAGGTCGAGCCGGCCCATACGTGCCGAAGCATGGCTCTCCCACTTGTCCACTCCCAGATCTAGTTTGAATGTAATTAAGAATGTACTTGGTCATGAAAAGTTTTTATCTATCTATTATTTCTATCTCGTTATAGTTCATATCTGACTAGCTGCCAGTAGTTTCACTTACGTTTATGGTCACTTCTCAGCTCCAAAAGGTCATAGCGTGATGTTAATTAGCCTATAATCTTCCTCAAGAATTGGGTTATTTAATGCAAAAAGAATTTCAAATCCGACTGGTAGTTTCAGAGTTTAGCGCGTTAAAACAATAAACAAACTCTTCAGCATTATTATATTATATAAAGAATGTAAGCTCATTTTAAACTGAGCGGCGAAATTCGCGAGCACTTAAGTTTAAGCTCTATTTCAATGGAATACGGTTAAAATTTGATTAAGTGCTCGCACAGTGAGGTGTTCGTGGTCTGAGTTGGTCCTAATACAGTGGAATTAAGATTAACTCAGACCGCGAGCGCCTAGGCCAAGTGTGAGTTGGAAAAATACATTATACAGGCGTAATTTTTTAAAAAGAACATTAAAAAAATCATATCACAATCCCGATTATAATTCATTTGTACATTTTTTTAATATACATATTTTTATACATGATACTAATATTACTATGTTTTTTTGTATTTAGTGAAATTTTAGGCGAACAACTTTTAATCTCGCTTACCCTTTAAAGAAACTTATCAACGATGTTCATGTTTTAATTAACTATTAACCACTGAGATGGAAAACAATCATATAGGCCATCAATGATAACCATTCATATCTCTTTCTATTAAATCCCTCGCGACACAAGAATATTCCTAATGCGGGAGTTCTTTTTTTTAAAAAGAAAAAAAAACCCTGAAGAAATACAACCTTATTGTAGTAGTACCATTTAATAGCAATATTCTGTTTACGGGGGAGGCTTTCTAAGTAGGGCAGCTCCAATTTGAGCGAAAATCTGATGTGACTTCCTATAAATAATTTAATTTCCCAATTTATCAGACGATACATATAATGATAAAAACATTCAACTTCAAATGGTTTGAAATGACAGGATTATTTACGTTTTATTACTAAATCTTTAATATCGCGATACATGGTCAGTATGTTCGAAGTACTTCAGGTTGTTTTCGCTAGATGGCGTTAAAGTAATAAACTTACAGCATGTGACGTGTTTAGGAAATTGCTTCTTAGTCGAACTGCATATGTACATCATTTTAATTTAATTTTTTTCTTTAAAGGGTTTGGCAATAAGAAAAATGTATATTTAAAAAAAATAACACTTCACTAAATATATTTATCACAAATGGCATAGTAATACAACACTCAGTCCCTTGGAAATATATTTTTAAGAAGAAAAAACAAATAAACAACAATAAAAAAATAAATACTAAAATAAAAATATCTCACAAAATCCTATTTCAATTTCGTACAAGAGACCGCGCGTTTGTCATTGATTTATCAATAAAAATATATTATTATCGTTTCATTATTAATAATTATTATAAAAAAAATAAAAAGTAAACGTCGAGAGATTATCGTCGTGTAGAGAATTATCTTTTTTATATTTTTACTTTATTTTTTTTTTGTATAACTTTGGAATGTCTTCGATCACTGAAGAATTCTTGTGATGTCCTAGAAAACAGAAAAACATTTTTAGTTATACATTTTTTTATATACACATATACAAGATGGCGTGACCACATTAAATGATATACATGATTATACGTCGGTATCGTCGATAACGACACTTGCATACATTATCGCTACATTACCTACACATAGGCCTGCCATCACTTAAATTGCCGACGCCACAAAGTTGAAATCAACATTCTTTCCCGGACACCTTAAAAAGAACACCGATTCCATTTAAATAATTAGCTTGTTAAGGATTCATCTAACAAATATAATTTCCCTTGGCATAGAGGATCCGGGTTTTACCCCGACACTTTTTGAAAACCCCGCCCGGACACCCTCTAAACTAGGACAAATCCGGGGAAACCCGGACGGATGGCAGCCCTACCTACACATGATGTTGAAAATCATATAAAAAAAAACAAGCAAATAGTCCCATGGCTAAACCCCAGAATATATTAACGTTTATAATTTGTAACTCGTCCACAGAATACATAATAGTACAAGTACAGAAGACCCACTCCGCCAATTCATTTAAATAATTAGCGACGCTTGTACTGACACAATAAAGTCGCAATTCAATTACCTACACTTATATTCACCTAGAAGTTGCCTCTCTTTCTATCGCGTAAATCTTATCTGTTCTGACGACACCGCGACGTTAGGGTTGTCTTCTTTTAAAGAATTAAATAATCTAAATATTTAATTACGAGTAAGTTACGTACCTAGTACTCTATTTTTGTGAACAAATAAACCTAGGCTAGGTACTAATAACTCGATAGTCTATAGATACGAACGGATGACAAGTGAACTAACGTGCGGCCCGTCCGGCGCGTGGCAGCCCACTGAATTTTGGCTCATGGAGTGGACCTAGATTAGCATTATGCTATATGTGGTAGAAATCAAAGTGATAACATTCGCTTCACTGTTTATATTGACCATATATTATGTATGATAACCGCTTCCTATCAGACCGCACCTACGAATGTTACTGCTGGTGGCTCTATCACCTGCCGAAACCACAACGCCAGTATTGATATGTAACAGGGGTCTACTTTCGTGGGGAATATTTTCCAATAGGTCGACTACAATTTAAGTAGAAATCTGTTGCACCCTACCACCCTGTTTAATAAAATTTTACGCCTATTTTCTTTATTAAAAAAATAAAGTAATAACTTAAGAATAAGTATTTGAAAGGTGTATTCCAAGAAAATACAGCGTGTAGGTTTGAACTAAGCGAAAAACTTACAAAAACCTCTTTCTGTTTATACTTAATACAATACAAAAGTCAGTTCATCATAAACATGCAAGATTAAGGATTTATAGTCATTAGTTTCATTTGGCGCTAAGCAAAGTACGCTGTATTCTTTTTGTGCGGTACGGCGAATGACCTTAAACGTTCGGCACCGTGTAAGCAGCTGATTGCATAAATGTTGTTTTTTTTTTTAATTGTTTAATTGATTACATTGCCGTTTTTGACCGTATGGGGTATTTTTTTTTTCGGTAAAATGTTCTGTTTACTCATTGTGATATCACTTTTAGTCAAAACAAATTTCAATTTATAAAAAAAGATTGATGATTTTGACTCAGAATGATGGTCAGAATACAGTATTTCAATATTTAGTACGGTGTTTCTTACACCCTGTATATTCATAAGTAGCTTTATAGTTAAACATAATATAATCCCCATGACCCAGATAAATATTTGACTTTGAGCGAAAAGTGTGACCGTAAGTAATATCCGGATAGTCGGACGCTAGATAATTATTGATATTGAACATGAAGTAAAACAGCTCTGGATTTGGTTATAAATAGTAGGAATTTCTTACCTCATATCTATGCAATAATGGTGGACCATTATAGTGTGAACTTTCGCTGTAAAAGAATGGCCGCTTCATTGTGTTTTGCCCTGTCAATTAAATAATATTAATTAGCATTCTGGCTTAGTCAATTAAATAATATTTATTAGCATTCTGGCTTAGTCAATTAAATAATATTAATTAGCATTCTGGCTTAGTCAATTAAATAATATTAATTAGCATTCTGGCTTAGTCAATTAAATAATATTAATTAGCATTCTGGCTTAGTCAATTAAATATTATTAATTAGCATTGTGGCTTAGTCAATTAAAAATTTTAATTAGCATTCTGGCTTATGCGGTGTTCTAAAAACACTTTTTTGTCTTTAATTTGTTAACTTGATTTTTTTTTTTATTATAATATTTCTAAATATAGACATATGTATAGCAATATTTGCATTGGGTGGTAACAGAAAAGCGACTCCGATGTGGTAGTGGAATGCACCACTGTCACATCATACCTAGAGGTTTTCTCTAACGGTTGGGGCAGACTGCGGCGGGGCGGGACGGCGACGCCCCGCCCACTGTCTGGCCCAACCTTAATGGCTATGACACTGTGAGCATACGTACAGAGCTGCGTGTGCGCGGCGAGCGCGTTCTGCTTGGCGATGAGCAGCTCCGGGCCCGGCCGCGCCGACACCTCGTAGTACGTACCTGCAACATACGCGCCACTCACACATCTGCACACCTAGTACTAGCTCCCTAGCCCTAACTGGGCCGTGTCCAGCCAGCAGACGCAGCCCTTGCGAGAGACTGCCTTCCCTCCCCACCCCTCCTGCCACCCCCACAGAAAGACGCGGTCGCGATAAAGCTCTCTTCACCACATTTAGCTCATTCCTCCGCAACCCATGTGCCACGAGTGATCTATTGCTTATCAGCATTTTATCTACTGTTGCTACTTTCAGTATTTTTGAACTAGCAACAATAAAAATAACTCACTTCACTTCACTCGGTGAATAACAGCTAACTTCACATCAAACTCTGCACTAGCGCTATTACGGTTGGTTCTTGAACTATTATTTACTACATTCACCTTGAAACTTTTTCGGCCCGCCAGCGCCCTTATATCTACCCTCCATAATACCTAACTATATAATTACCTAACATTAAATTTTGGGGGCTAATCCACCACGCATGGTAAACTGGCCTGATCGAAGAATCCTCCCTCCATGTTAAAAAGACATCTCTATTCCTCCACATCACATGAACAAATCAATGACAAAGGAATTAGAACCTGGGTATTTCGGATCCAGGCAAGACAAGAGTCCTTTACCAAGGGGTGGAGCGACCTGTTACTTAGGTTTCTGTGCCTAGTCAGTGAAAAGCAGTTACCCGACTACTTGTCCGAAATATACACGGGATAAACATGTACTCGTAGGTACCTTCACTACATATAATAAAATTCTTAGCGTTTGTCAGTCTGTCAACTTAATGACTACAGGATTTGCATACGGTTTTCACCAATAGGTGGAATGATTCATGAGGAGAGTTTAGGTGTTTAATTCATTAAGGTTTTGGGTAAAATAGCTGAAATGTGATGATGATTGGAAAATATCAATATATGTTCTTCTACCCGTGCGAAGCCGGGGCGTGGTTGATAATTTAATAAATAAGGGAAAAAAAAATTCTAATAGAATTTGTTATTATTCATACAACATACCTGTGACATTATTGTGTGTGTCCGACTGGTAGTACGGGCTACTTTGGGGCTGCATCACGTTTTCACACCCTGCAATAAAAAAAAATATCAGCACTTATTATATTAGAATCTTCTAGAATGTGTCTGATATAAGAGACATAACATCTGCTAATAAAGGCAGAAATATGTAGTATTTATTTTGTATGTAGTATAATTAACTTTAAAAATAAGTATCAGTGACTTCAATGAGCAAATTAAAAAAAAATTCAGACGAAGAAAATTCCCTAAAAAATTATTTAGTCCCACTAATGTAATACGGGGCAAGCTTATTGCCGTTTGGGAATTAAATGGGAAAATTGGGCATATATTGGGTAAGACGGGATAGCAATGAAACGAAAAGTAAATATCCCTTCCCCTATCCCCAGATTGGGTAGTACGCAAATAGCTCGAGCAGATCAGGGTCGCAAACCATAACAATTAACTACAGAAATATAAAAAAAAATATATATATATACTAGTAGCGCCACGCGTTTTCACCCGCGTAAGTCCCGATCCCGCTGGAATATCGGGATAAAAAGTAGCTAAAGCTAAAGTAGTTAATCCAGGTCTCCAGCTATCTACATATCAAGTTTCATCGCAATCGGTTCAGTAGTTTTGGCGTGAAAGAGTAACAAACATCCATACATCCATACTCACAAACTTTCACGTTTATAATATTAGTAGGATTAGTGGGATAGAATAGAAGGAGACGTACCATTGGCTGTGTCTGGTTCCTGCTTCACTGGATGCTGTAGGGTTTCTAGCAGACGCTGTTGGTCAATCAATCTACGACTATTGTACATATCCGCATCTGAAGATTAAAAAAATAAATCGATATGGTTTAGTACCAGAATTGATAATCTCACATCTATATAATATATACATACTAGTTACCCGACCCATACTAGTTGGACCAAACTGCGCCCATAGTACAAAAATTCATTAAAACCAGTTCGTGAGTTTAGGATTCATCGCAAACAAACAACATAACACAGAATTTTTATATATTCAGATATACTTGCTTACACGTTCCCAGGGACACAGAAAAAGACACGTAGACCTTTCATCCAGGAAAAAGGGGCCGTCCATTAATCACGTGATGTTTTTTAGCAACTTTTTATACCCCCTGGTGAGGTTTTAGACTAACCCCACCCCCACCCCTAGCCAAAGTTACATGTATTTTTTTATTTCCAAATATATAAAAAAAAAATAGAATTATATCGTTAAATACAGATAATTATAAGAGCGCGTTTAACGAAAAAATAAATACAATTGATAACTCACCACACCACCCCTCCCCCTTGTGATATTTCGTGATTTTTCCGAACCCCCTCCCCCTTTCAAGCTTCACGTGATTAATGGACAATTCTATTCGCGAGGGATGGAGAAACTACTTTTTAATTAATTTTAAATTGATAGTTTTACTTTTATTAATAACTATCTGCTCCCCTCCCAAAGGTTATAGCGTGATGTTACATAGTCTATACTATTCCTCATGAAGCTAGCGCACCATATGTATACGGTAGCTAGATTCATGATATGGAACTACCAGTCGGATTTGAAAATAATTTTTCAAATCCGACGGGTAGTTCCAGAGATTACCTCGTTTAAACAAACAAATACTTTTTAACTTTATTATATTAGTATAGATTAAATTAATTATGGTCGAATTAATACCTCTGAGCCACCACTAGGTTCAAATAAGTACCCTAACAACTAAGCAATAAAGTACAATTTCGTTCGGACGTCAATCCAATTAACATTAATATTTCTCAAGTGTTTATTGTGGCTAAAATAAAGACTAATTTACTATAGAAAACACAAATAAGACCAGCACATCAAGGGGTCCAGTTATCATTAGTAATAGCTGTTCACAATCATAACACAAAGGCAAATATTTCTTCCCATTTTAGAGTTAACTTGCTTAAATAGGATACCGTGAAGGCACTTGTGGCGACAAAAGCTTACATCAAAACGTACTTTAGCTCCATCTATACAAGCTGATCCGAACACATAGTAACTACTGATCCTGTATCGCGCAATAAATTTTCCCAATTTGGACCAATGGGCCGCGGTCCCTCAAACATGATCATCCCTGTTTGTTAGAACAACGCGACGGCAACGAGATTCTGACGATATATCGTGATGAAGACGATGAAAATTATAGAAGCGTCCTTAAGGAAAAGCATTTGTCATAATCTATATATATAAAAATGTACCCCTATTTCTCCTGGTCACGCTATAACTTGAGAGCGGCTTTACCGATTTCATTCATTCATGATTTTAAATGTTTTCTAATACTTCGTAGAAGGTTCTTACATTAAAAAAAATAAAAAAAATTGCCCAGAAACTTTAGGAAACTCAACGAATACCTTTATTATAATCTTTTGAATGTAACCTTAGCCCCAGCGTTATATACTCTTTGCTAAGCACGTATGAAATAACTGTCAGTTGTTTGACAGTAAGAGACAGATCGCACACCGCCAATATCGTTTACAAAGATCGCATAATTCTAGCGTAACTCTTTGCATTAATTAGTTGTATGGGTCGGAATCAAGGACTTCATCATGGAAATCCATGGTCTGCATTAAGAACGAATTATACCCCTTACCCAGCTCCCTGGGCGGAATGATATCTTTGATGAGGTAAAATTAAACCAATTTGCTTTGATTTTGCATATTGTTAATGAATTATGGTTTTCATTCCTTAGTGCACACTGCACAGTCGATTGAATCGGAAAATTTATGGAGTTTTAAGTTTGTTCATTTATAATTTTCAGTAGAAATTTTGATATTAAAAATGCCAAGAAGTAGACGTGCAAACATAGGTCGCAGAACGCGCAATGCCGCAAATCAAAGATATTTAAGAGCAAGTCAAACTGACAAGCAACGCGAGCGCGAAATGAAGTTGAACGGAATCTATATCAAGAAAATAAAATGTTGCATTTCATCCGCATCAAGCTGCATTCAATTATAACGTGGCAATCGATTTCAGTTCACAGCAAATCATGTCTTTGTAATGGCACCCGGCTTGCAGTGAAGAAATTAACAACGTCAACGAAGCCACAATTTTAAAAGGGAAGTATAAAGGCGAAGACTGAGATGATGATGAGATTAATTCCACGCATCCCTATGATTCCGAATGACATGCCATTTGACTTTAAACGGTTACAATTTCCAATGCTTGCAGTCGTTAAGTGTTTGTGGCATTAATCTTGAAATCCATGTTTTCACATGGCCAACTGTATGCCGCCTGTTCCCGGGTCGGAAAACCATCAGCATTAGTTATTTATGCGCCAGGAAACCAAACTACCAATGTTGTGTATCAACAAGCATTACAATAAACAATATGTTATAGAGATAATAAAAAATTACAAACATTTACAATATCAAAATATACAACAATAGAAATAATTATTAGATAGATAGATAGTATAGTATTCCAGTTTGAATTAAATGACAGGACAACGTCTATTGGATCAGCTAGTTATTAATAAATATACATACCTAATTGTTCTTTGTTTCTATAAAGAAATTTATCTTCATCTCCATTGATATCAATTTCCTGTTTTATATGATTCTCATTAAAAAAATTCTGGTTCTCCGTTATCCTATCTTGTAAAATTTGTAAATTCTGCTGTTGATTTCTTAAGTGTTCGACATTATCGTGGTAGGGGTAGCCCATATAATCATTTCTCTGGTAACTCTTATCATTGAATGGATATATGTCAGAAATTTTCTGATAATTATCAACTGGTTTTGGGAAATCGACCAGCGATTTTCTTTCTAACGCATATTTGTCAGCTTCGTTGTTGTATTCTTCGTTTGTTCGTAGGAAGTCTTCTGGTTTATTAGTGTAGTCTTTCGCTTCATATTTTTTGTCGAATTCCGGTTCTTTTTGGAAATTCTGAACTGCATACTCTGCCATGTCGGTTGAATATTTGTCTGAAGCTTCGCTGTAACTGTTGTTGGGTTGGGAATCGTCTTCCTCTGATTGGACAGGATCTGTTTGCATGAACGCGTCTTGCTTTTTGGGCTTCATTGGTAGAGTGTTGTGAGCTTGTTGTGAAGATATGGTCATGTTGGTGAGCGGGTAGCGATAGAGCTGTGAATTGAAATATTGATGCTAGCAGATATTACATCGCCTATGTATACGTTACAGTCAAGACTCGTAATCGCTCAAAAGAACTTTGAACTGAACAAGTTGGTAAAAGGTACTTTTAACTAAGGGGCCGTCGATTAATCACGTGATGTTCTTTTAACAACTTTTTAACCCCAACTCCCCATGTGATACGTGCTGAGGTTTTATACTAACCCCACTCCAAATCCCAACAGTTAAAATCACGTGTATTTTTTAATTTAGAAATATATTAAAAATTTTCAGAATATTATCGTTAAATACAGATATAACAGCGCGTTTTACGAAAAAATAAATACACGTGATAACTCCCCCCTCCCCCTCTACCTTGTAATATTTCGTGAATTTTTCGAAATCGCTCCCCCCTCCCCTTCCGAGCATCACGTGATTAATAGACAATCCCTAAAAAGGTTGTACTTTTAACTGAAAATCATTGGTTAACAGTGATTTTGCCTGCAAATTTTTGGTACAAGTGGTTTTTACGGACGCTCTCAATCAAAGTCTTACTTTTAACAACTGTAGCATCAGTCCATATAACTTTTAACTGATTTGAATGTAAATAAAATATCTAACCTAACTTAATGACACTCAAGTAGGTACTAAAACATCACTATACATTTTTTTTAGGTATTTTCGACGCTTGTTTTATTATTATTTTTCAATACTCACTGGGTCCTGTGGGTCGCAGGCCATGTGGCTGTCTGGTGTCGAGGGTACTATGTTGTGGTTGTGACCCGTGACTGACAACTGCCACTTCTCTTGCTTCTCACTGTAACATAACGCAGAAAAAATGAGCTTGATACTATCCTACTAATATTATAAACGTGAAAGTTTGTGAGGATGTATGTAAGTATGGATGTTTGTTACTCTTTCACGCCAAAACTACAGAATCGATTGCGATAAAACTTGGCATGTAGATAGCGGAAGACCTGGATTAACATATAGGCTACTTCTTATCCCGATATTCCCACGGGATCGGGACTTACGCGGGTGAAACCCGCGGGGCGTTGTTAGTTATATATATTGCTACCGCGAAAATTTTAAAGTTTTAAACTTTCGCGTTCCATGATATAATATGTACAATTATTATGAATACGGGAATTAACGCGATCATGTAATAGGTATTACATACCTTTGAATTACCTGACGTTTCGACCAGGTTCAATGGCCGTGGTCACAAAATAGACACAGAAAGTGGGGGAAAATGGGAAGAGGTTTCTCTTAATATGAAATACATCTCTCGTCTGCAGTTTTGAGATTGTAATACAATAAAATCGGAAGAAAATGGAAGAGAAACTAAACATGTGAACGGAATAACAAAAATAGTTTACTACTAGTAGTAAACTATAAGAGAAAAGGTACGGGAACAAAAGCGATGTGACTTCACATACAGCAAAAACATGCTTCAAGCTGAATTACGTAGTAACTACTAATCCTGCATCGCGCAATGAACGTTCTCGCACCGATTAATATATTTGTTACCGTGACTGTCCAAAGCGCAGTATATGTTAACTAGAGATTGTGAACATTCACCAAGCAATTTTTTTTTTGTATGGAATAGGGGGCAAACGAGCAGACGGGTCACCTGATGGTAAATGACTACCGCCGCCTATGAGCACCTGCAACTCGAGAGTCACAAGTGCGTTGGGGGAGGGGGGAACGAAGGGTTAGGGTCTCCGGTAACCTTACTGCCGGTTTTCTGTGAGGCCGTGGTATCACTACGGTCGAGCTGACCCATACGTGCCGAAGCATGGCTCTCCCACACTTTCCATACACAACTTCCCAAGATCAAGCGTTAGGCCGTGATCCACCAGGCATGATCACCTAGGCTAGGTGGAGGATCTTCCCGGAGGGACATAACACCCGTTCCACCACACCGATATTCATATGGAATAACAGAAGAGAAGGAAAGGGAACGAAAAATAACCGCCTGTTGGTAGCTCTCTAAGTTGAACCCCAGTCATAAATATAGAATAATCATTTCTCTCTCGCGGGGACTTTCCAAACATACAATTAAGAACGCACGAATCACACAAATCTTGTTACAATGGAACATATAACACTCAACGACTGGCCTGTTGGTCTAGTGGTTAGTGACCCTGACTGCTAAGCCAGAGGTCGTGGGTCGATTCCCACCCAGGACAAATAAATGTGTGATGAGCACGATAATTTGTTCTGTGTCTGGGTGTAATTTATCTATAATATGTATGTATTTAGAAATATATAAGTATGTTTATCAGCAGTCTGGTTACCATAGGACAGGCTCTGAATAGTTTGGGATCAGACAGCCGTGTGTGAGATGTGTGGAGTTATTATTATTATTAATTGCCTTTGGTAAATTCAGCATCCGTACAATTATAATCATATCTTTTGACATACGTATTACCCATTGCTATCTAGACCCAAAAGCATAGCTTGGACTGTGGGCTCTAGAACACGGATATACATACTCATACTCAAAAGGTTTAAGTACTTAAATAAAGATGAACAACAAAACGTACGTTACTTAAGCGGACCCTAGACGATCATGCGGATGACATACTGAATCATCATGCTGCATGAAGGACCTATTGAGAGTCTATCATGCAGCATGATAATTCACTAAATTCGCTTTTTATGTGTTAGTGGTAATTTTATTTAGTCGATATAGATAGCACAGTGAAGAGCTCTTCTGCGCTGGTATGGAAATGTCTTTGTCAAAGGTAGATTTATAAACCTGTATCACACAAACAAAACATATTCTCGACATAGGGTCACGACCCACCAGGTGCTCACCTAACCTGGTCGGAAAATCCTCCCTTGGGGGGGGGAGGATTATTAAAGGGACTTAAAACTGTATAGTGTAAGTGAAGTTTCTGTATAGTGATTATAAAACAATATTTGAAGTAGGGTATTATATGTTGTTTATTCCAGTTTTTTTTTCATTAATCAACTCACACAGTGATGTCCTCCTTTTTGCTTTCCCTGTACTTGACTGTGCGACTCTTCCTGATGACCATGACTGTACCATCCGGGTTCAGCTTGGGCAGGTTTTGTGAGGGCACCGCGTCTTTGCTCAAGGTTTTCCATTGACCTGAAATTTAAAAAATTAAGGTTATTTAAAAAATACTGCCTAATTATATGAATGTAAATAAGTGTTTACAAAGTTCTCAGCTTAAAAATTCATAATAATAAATAATTAACAAAATTTAATACCTTTAATGTCAACACAGTATACCCATAGATAATGTCAATGTTATGTAAAATTAACAATGTCAGTAATAGTAATAATAATGAAAATATCAATAAAAATATACATGTCAAATAAAAAAATGTACAAAAGTGAAAATTGAGGCAAAGCAGAATACAGTATTATCATTGGAATGATAACTCATAATAAAATCAATGAACTAATAATGCGTATGGTGATGAATATTATAAACAAGTTAGTAATAAAAAATATTAAAAAAAATAACTGCAGTGCCCAAAAGATAATTACGCGCCATACAACCGCCATACCGAATTAAAAAAAAAATATAGTTGTTTTACTTGACATGATGTAAAGATTTTAAAGATACTCTAAATTTGTCCAGGCATTTACAAGTGATGGCGGAATAGAGAAACTCACATACATACATGAACCCTGAATGTATTATACTCCCTCTTTGAGCAGTCGTGTAATAACTAGCTAACTTTTCGCCGCAGTTTCACCCGCGTTTATAGACACTGCTCCGCTCAATAGGGTCAAAGAGCCTAACCTTCCTCAATAATTGGACTAAGGCAAAAATAAATTTTCAAATGAGACTGATTTTTTTCCAGAGATTAGCGCGTTCAAAACAGTAAAACTAAGTCTATAACTTAATTATAGGGTTGTAACCGAAACCAACACCAGCGAAAGCGGAGGCGGATGCGGAGATGAAAGGCTTTGCCAGCGGAAGCGGAAATAAATAAGTAGAAAACCAAGAAGTCTATTATTCAAAATAGGTATACATTACAGTTTCTTATGCAAATTTAATGGTAGTCAAGAAGGAAGAAGAGGCAAATTATATTTCAAAAACTACACGAGCGCGATTTTCATCCCAATAAGGAACCAAAATGCACACTTTGCGTTGGTGGTAAAATCTGACGCAAAGCTTGTCGACTTCCTCAATCACAACTACGTGCGCCCGAACAAGTCGACAGGATGATTCATATCATTTTACGTACGCCTCCACCCTTACCTGTTGCCACGTTCCTACTGTAAAAGCATAATTCTTATCTATTCGTTCGCAAGACTCAGCGTATCTAAATAAACGTCGGTTACAACTCCGCAAATTTCTTTACAGTATTACGATTTCTCGCGGAAGTTCTGTGCTTACGGAGGCGGAGGCGAGGTTCCGTTACAACCCTACTTTATTATTATATTAGTGTAGATAAATAACTTTGTCTGAAGTGTTGATGAATGTGATTCCATATCGTTCCCAAGGTTTTTAGAACGACATGCTATTTCAAAACTGTTATCAGACGATTAGAAATGGTACGGAGGGGCCAGATAGTGGGTTTGGTCCGCATCGTATGAAAACAAATGGTTAGAGGGCTCTGACTTTCCGGCAACAGCCAGTTCGAGTTACCTGCTCAAGCTATTGCTGACTCTCCCCAATCCATCTATATAAGCAATATACTTCAAATTTTCCCATTTAATTTCCAAAGTGCTCGATTCACGGCAATAGATTTGCCCCCTATTACCTAAGAGGGACTAAATTATAGTCTTCCATGTTGACGTTTACTCCTTCTGGGATACAGTCGTGATTATATGTAGCAAAACTGTTCGCCTGATCAGATCCACCGGGTCGAATCGTCGACCGCGTTACATGGTATCTGAGCAACGTGTTGTAAACACCCATACATCCCAGCCTTACCAAAGTTGGTTAGTAGTGATGATTTGAATTCAAGAGCAACATTTTTATACAATACTGATATTATCAACCAATTCGCAGGCCGAGGTCGTGCAACAAAGAACGTGTTATCAGTGACGTATGGGCCTTTCCCGTAACCGCGATTCAACCACAGACACCATATTTAATATTAATATGGTATATTAATAATTATTTTTTCCTGATTTGTTCTTATATGGAGTTATGACTGCACTAAATTCTAGAACTATGTTTACGCGATAAGTATTCCTTTTATGCCCAATAAAAACAAAAACGATTCGTTTTGCTTACGGACGGTAAAATTTTCGTTGAAAATTCGTGTGCGTTCGCGCAGCGGAATGTTGTTGAACTTAAAGATTTTAATTATGCAGATATTTAGTGTATGACGTCGTGTAACTGTGTATGGTAAAAATTTGTGCATGCAGCCATTGTGGAGAAATTCGCTAAAAACTGATTCCGTTGGGCGAACGTTGTTCTGGCAGAACTTTTTTTTAATCCATGGACATGGAAGAAAAAAAATGTGTCAAAAAATTAATGTGTATTTGTGTGTAATTGTGTATGTATGAATAAAATTAGTGCATTTTCATATAAAGCGCTTATATAGACAGCTGTAGATTTTTACATACCTTGTTTTGAATTTGTTTATATTTGTTTAAAAAACAGATTTAGAAAAAATCTTAGGGTTTAAATGATAAAAATATAAACGTAATATACGCTTATTAGGTATGCACTTTGGGGTCTAGATTTTCACGTTTATACAAACCTTGTAAGAGTGTGCAACATGTTGCCATATCAATGATGTTCCGTTAGTAATTAAAGAGGTATAGGACAATTTACCATGAATAGACCACTGTTTACAAAGCAGTCAAACATCACGACGTTCTAAAGGAATTGCATAGTAAAATGTATTCCAATAATTAGTGTATTAATTCAACTACTCACATGCAAAATTTCATCTCATTAATTCAGTAATTAAAGAGAAACAATTAAAATACTGACAAAGCATCGAAAACCTACATAACCCGACCAAGTTCGGATGGCTACAAAAAAGCGGCCGTGCAATATATTTAGGTAACATTCTAAAATTTACAGTATAATACTGGTATTGAATTGGTACAGGTGATAACACAATTGTTGTTTCGATATAATTAATAGGTCATTTATTTTTCTACAAATGCTTTTTTAAATGTATTTGACTATGACAGTAAGTACTATTTACGTAGGTACTTTATTTAAGTATGCGCTTGAGACTTACGTCAGTATATGATATTACCGTTGTACTGGTAGTGACTCTTGTATGTATGCATTTTAAGTGTATTGCTGTCTCTAACCAATGACAGAGTATGTTTAGTTCTAATTTTTGGACACATTTTTTTTCTTATAAGTCCATGGATTAAAAAGTTCCCCCAGGACAACGTTCGCCCAGCGGAATCAGTTTTTAGCAAATTTTTCCAACAATGGCTGCATGCACAATTTTTTTTTTACCATACACAATTACACGACGTCATACACTAAATATCTGCAAAATTAAAATCTTTAAATTCAACAACATTCCGCTGCGAGAACGCACACGAAAATTCAACGATATTTTTACGTCCGTAAGCAAAACGAATCGTTTTTTGTTTATTGGAACGCGGCATTAATGGTTAAAATGTTGACCGACTTATTCACTGAACTCTATCTGTTACCGTGCGATCGTGAGGCCCTAGTAGCGATGACCAGGTTTATCCAAGATTATCGGTGTTACAACACTAATGTAACGCAAGTTGGTGATCTAAAAGAGTGGCCGTGAGTTTGTTTGCCCGATTTTTCTCACAAGGCTCAACTATTTGGAAACAGGCGCTTATAGATCGGCACTGGCAGATAGCGACTTAAATATTTGAAACACGATATTATTTGTTATCAATTCACATTATATTCTCATTATATATCTATTTTTTTATTTTAAATTTAATTTATATTGTTGAACATTATTTTTGACATTGGGCTATATTAAATTATTGAAATGGTTGGTTATAAAATTGTGAATGTTATGTATGTAAGTTTTAAAATGATTTTTATCTGATATTGTATTATTTTTTTGTTAAATGTTCTAGGGATTATTTGTATAGATGTATGTCATCTTTTTTTTTTAATTATATATTTTTTTCACTATTATAAATTGCTACATTCAGACACAATTGTAATAAATTGATAATGAATTAAATAAATAAATATAATGTTACTTTTGACAAAGCAATCTATTGTTGCGGTGACAATATGTAGATCTATAATTTTTACTTTAAAAAAAAAAGTCTATTTCAAGCAATCTTTAAAGGTATTTAATGAAATTAAAGTAAAAAGTAAAAATAACTTCAAATATGTGGTACATTTAGGTATGACTGCCACGTCAGGGATCGCGGGTTCGATTCCTCCTCAGTGCAAATATATGTATGCATGACTAAGTCCATTTGCATTGGTCTGGATGTTGTGTAATTATGTATGTATGTATGTATGTATGTATGTATGGCCTGTTGGTCTAGTGGTTAGTGATCCTGACTGCTGAGCCAGAGGTTCGACTCCCACCCAGGACAAATAATTGTTAGATGAGCACGACCTGTGTGTAAATTATCTAAAAATATATAAGTATGTTTATCAGGAGTCTGGTTACCATATTACAGGCTCTGCCTAGCTGGGATCAGACAGCCGTGTGTGATAGGTGTCAAGTTACTATTATTATTATTTACAAAACATATGTAAGTATATCCGTGTTCTAGAGCCCACAGTACAAGCTTTGCTTAGTTTGGGTCTGCCATACACCAGATATGTCATACACCAGATATGTCATACACCAGATATGTCATACACCAGATATGTCATACACCAGATATGTCATACACCAGATATGTCATACACCAGATATGTCATACACCAGATATGTCATACACCAGATATGTCATACACCAGATATGTCATACACCAGATATGTCATACACCAGATATGTCATACACCAGATATGTCATACACCAGATATGTCATACACCAGATATGTCATACACCAGATATGTCATACACCAGATATGTCATACACCAGATATGTCATACACCAGATATGTCATACACCAGATATGTCATACACCAGATATGTCATACACCAGATATGTCATACACCAGATATGTCATACACCAGATATGTCATACATCAGATATGTCATACACGTTCATTAATTTAGGAGTTCTTAGCGGACAAGCAACGTGATGCGAAATTGTTGTATACGGGGTTAATCTGACAATGGAATACTTATTCAAACCACTGAAAGGGCAAGACAAACAGTGGGAGAGCCATGCTTCGGCACGTATGGGCTGGCTCGACCGGAGTGATACCACGGCCTTACAGAAAACCGGCAGTGAAGCAATGCTTGCATTGCTTTTCGCCGAGTGAGTGAAGTTACCGGAGGCCCTAACCCTTACCTCTGCCTCTCTCCCCTCCTTACCCCCTATTCCCCCCTTCCCCTACTCCCACCTTAAAGGCCGGCAACGCATTTGTGACTCTTGCGTTGCAGGTGCTCATGGGCGGCGGTAGTCATTTACCATCAGGTGACCCGTCTGCTCGTTTGCCCCTTATACCATAAAAAAAAAAGAAATTACGATGCCGATGCAGTTTCAAATAAAAAAAAAACCGGACAAGTGTGAGTCTGACTCGCGCACCAAGGGTTCCGTAAGCAAACAAACTTGTAAGTAGATAGTACGTCCATCTCGGGAATCAATCCTCGAAGATTTATGGCAGTCTTTTCCGAAAGACAAACTTAACTTTGCGGTTCTAAAAGTACTCTTAACGTTAAAATCAAACGAAGTGAACTTCCCAACCGCAATATAAAAGTTTGTAATTACAAAAACCATTTCTTTATGTGATAATAACTTTAGAAGGTGGGGTGATTATTAGATAGATTTCGAAGAAAAGTCTACCTATTCGTTTTGTACCAGTTGTCGAGTTTTTAAAAAATTTCTTCACAGGAGGTCTAGTTATGATTCCTAGACCACAAAAGAACCGCTAGTTAAAAAGTTTATATATATACTAGATGAAAACCCGGCTTCGCTCGGATAATACACAATCTTTTACAAAATGTAGGTTGATATACGTGTGAATCGGCCTTAACGAACTCAAGATATACGTGTGAATCGGCCTTAACGAACTCAAGATGACATCATGGCGTCTGCCATTTGCACCATTAGAATTTAACAAAATACTCGACAATCCGAATTTTGCGGATATAATTATGTTGTCGACTCGAAATAATAATTTTTTTATGTTTTATTATTCAGGTAAGGTTTCAATCGTGTCTACCGTACCCCTTGACCGAATTATTAATATAGATATATGTATGTATGTAGTACCTCAATATTACCGGCACGATAGAGGTCGCAATTATGCACCGATTGCTTTCAAACTTGGACGAAAAATCAACGGAGCAAAAATGGAGGTTAAGTTCGTGAATGGGGGATATTCCTCCTAAGGGGGGACTGAGGAGGCAGATTTTCAAAATTCAGTTTTTTCAGCATAACTTTTTTCCTATGGAATTTTTTTGGACCGTTAACAATAATAGCATGCCCATAGTAAATACGATCATTTTTTAATATCAACCCTAAATGATTCCATCCTTAACTTGGGGAGGGGGGGGAAACCAAAATTGGTTGGAAAAAATTCGTTACTCCAAAACTGTAAACTGAAAGCTATTTTTTTTTTACTCTACAATGTAGACTAAAAAAATCCGGTCCCGCAGCCTCTGCGTAGCATCGGCCTGCTGCGGGCCCGGATTTTTTTTTTTTGAGGAACGGAAGCCTAAGAGAACGCACGATTTAAAATCTTCAACTATACACATTTCACCTGCTTTTATGAGAAACGGAAGTAAAAATACCTGGAAATGCAAATGGTCATAACTTGTAAACGGATAGTTTTTTTTTCAAAAATTCATAGAGTTAGTACATTCATAGAGTCATACCCTTTCTTTGGTTTATTTGTTCCATTGTCCCAGATATTGTACGTGGTTTGGTAAAACACTGACGTCATACAGCTCCCGTCAATAAAGGAAATTTCAAAATCATAAACCTTTTCGAACCAATTTAAAATATTACAAAACTAGGTTCGCCCGCGGCTTCGATTCAATCAATTTAAGTATTTCTCGGGAACAGTACTTGAAAGGTACTTTATAGGTACCTCTTCTGTTCCCCTGCCAAGGTGTATGAAAAATTCCATGATCGGATGACGGGGCGTGACCATCAACGGTAAATTTTTTACAATTTCTTCAATATAAACCCTTAGATCCCTTGCTGCACTTATACCTAGTTCATCAATCATGTAATCGGTGCTTAACAATCGTTTTACGGTAGTGGCATAAGTGAAATAATTGTCAAACAAAGCAAAAATTCTTTGCAAAATAAAAATTTATTTAAAAATACTTGGCCGCGCGGGCACCGCTTTATTTTACAATGATTCTACTTATCTCTGATAATACTTTAAATACTCTGAGATACGATTTTCTCACTCATGCCTATAAGTGAGAAAATCGGTGTTGTACTTCTGTCGCTAGCTGCCGGTCTATTAACAAACAAACTTACATTAGCATTTATAATATTAGTTAGGATTATTATTCCAAAAAGGAAAACCGCAAAAATTAATAATATGTTGTTAATATTTCGCTTTTCCCCAATGTGTGACCAAGAATTTGGCTACAGCTCGCTCTTGTGTAGGTACATTCAATATTCATAATATTAATATGAGCAACCAAACTGGTTTGGTCTCGTTTACTGCAAAACTATACAATTAATTTGAATACAAACTGGCAGAGAAAAAATATTAGATGATAACAAGCGACTTTCGGTTTAAATTTGTGGTGTTCGTGTCCTTTTGGCCTCTCCAGTCACATGAAATACAGGACATTCGGGTACGCGACCCCGGCCTTTGCGAGATACCGCAGTCTCAGTCCCGTTCCCCACCGGAGACTTGCGGTATCCCTTACCCTAGGTTCATCTCCTAGGTAAATTTACCTTCTTCCTTCTTTCCCTTCTTAAAATGAATTCATTCTCAAGGACAGTTGGCGTCAGGCAGGCGACCGGC
The DNA here is from genome assembly GCA_949752705.1 of Callimorpha dominula. Lineage (NCBI taxonomy): Eukaryota > Metazoa > Arthropoda > Insecta > Lepidoptera > Erebidae > Callimorpha > Callimorpha dominula. The sequence continues at coordinate 1,235,955 of OX457019.1, read as the reverse complement.
CATAAAAGAAACCAGCTAAATGCCCTTGGCAACGTTAACGTTACACATTCCGCCGACTCAAATGAAAATTGGGATAAGGGCAAGATGATGGTTTAAATTTGTGGTGCCTGATGCGACATTTGACCACCTACTCCGATTATTCCTTTCATGAAATACAAAAACGCATAAAGCGATGAACAAATTTCAGTCTAAATTCTAAATTTGTTAGTAAAAAAACGATTCTTGTGGTGACTGATGTGACATATGACCGCGCACTCCGCCTACAACATTTTCTTTTCATGATAAAGCAGAAGACCTATCAGAAATTAAAATTAACAACTTTCCAAAGAGAAAACTAACACAAAAGAACATGATTTAAAAAAAAAACTACTACATCATGCCACATTACTTTCATTAATTATTCTGACTTAGGATATATTTATAAATACTAGAGATTAGATGACGTAGCTTAAATGTCAGGCCAGGTTCACTCCGCAGTGTAGGTATAAAGCTACAAGTACACGGCGGGGTCGACTACTCGTGCCAAAATTCAGTGGGCTACCGCGCGCCGGCCGGGCCACATGTTAGTTTGATGCTCACTCAAGCGTTGCGTCGCGTCAACCGTTCGTATCTAGACTATCGAGTTATTAGTACCTAGCCTAGGTTTATCTGTTCATAAAAATAGAGGAATAGGCACATAACTTAATGGCAATTAAATATTTATACTAATTAATTGTTTAAAAAGGCAACCCTTCGTGGCGTTGTCAGATCAAACAAAAGTTAAGCGATATAAAGAGAAGCAACTTGTAGGTGAATATAATTAATGGTAATTAGCGATGTGCTGTATGTTTTTTTATTATTATTATAGGGGGCAAACGAGCAGACGGGTCACCTGATGGTAAGTGACCACCGTCGCCCATGGACACCTGCAACTCAAGAGTCACAAGTGCGTTGCGGGCCGTTTTGATGTGTGACATGTGTAAAAAATTTAGCTTCCTACCCAGAAATTTTGTTAAAAATGCATACAAAGAATTCTCTTCGCGTATTTAATTAACTACCCTGCAAAGTTAAATATTTTAAATCGTACATACTTTATTTTGGAATTTTTCATTCCGTTACAAAGAAAATCCTTTAAAAATTAATGAATCCCTGCGTTATTTATAAACCGATTTTGATGATTATTTTTCTTTGTTAGACAGTTAGGAAGTCAGGATCTGATTGTGGGATCCTGATAAAATTGAGAGAAAATCTCGAAAATTGTGGGCATGACTAGTGTCTCTGTTTAATTTTCACAACTGAATCAGGTTTTTACGTTTAGGAATTATTACATCATGAAGCTGAGCTGATGATGGAAACCATACCCTTCCTTAACAATTAGAAGTTAGATATAAAACTGTGGTTTAAGTGACAGAAACCATTTAATATGCTTTGAAGAAAAGATGTTGAGGTACCAGTTGTTGGTAGCGTTTTAAAGTATTTAGTACTAGCTGTTGTAGCGCAACATCTTAATCTATCCAATCAAAAAAAGATTTCGCAAATTGTTAACATATTGAATGAATAGCATTCAATATGTTAACAATTTGCGAAAATATCGTATAACATACACAGAAGAATACAATTGATCTCCTACTTTTTTTTTAATCAGTTAACTGACTTAACCGGTGTACGTTAATTTCTTAAAAATAAAAATCTTGATGATTGTTGCGTTATTGAGCATTAGTAACGTTTGATCTATTGTGTTTTTTAACCGAGAGTTGAGACCGCGATCAGGCAAACGTAGTGTAGGGCGCCCTGCGGCATGACAGACCGACGACTTGAAGAAGATGGCTGGCAGCGGATGGATGTGGATTTCCCAAACCGGGATGGTTGGCGCTCCTTGATAGGCTGATGATAGTAGGTATTAAATGGGTACATTTTATATTTATTTTACTATAATCTATGGATGCTTTATGAAAAGTTGTACATTGTTTTACACGAATAAAGGTGCAAAAATACAATACACAATATAACGTTACGGTATTTCAGTAGCTGTTTGTTCGTGTGAAACGATATTTTCGGATAAAACTGTTGCATAGTCCAATATTCGTGTGCATATTTCATATTATTATAAATATTTTTTCTGTTACCAACAATATTTACTTAAATAATTACACTACATACATCATTAAATATCAAATATTTAATGATATGTAATGTAATTATGTGTAAGTGTATTTAAGGCTATCGAACCACAATATTGCTAAACCGCCTCATTACCGCCTCTGCCTCAGCAGTCAGGACCACTGACCACTAGACCAATAGGCCAGGATCTAGGAAGGATATCCCTGGCAACTTCGGCCGCCTGTTCAACACCAGGTTTCCAGACCGTAGAGCGCAGAGAATCTTTCCCGAGGGGCTTTGAAAGGACGCGAGCGGAATTCCCCGTCTTGGACCTGTTTTTGCTAGGGTGACAGACAGTCACCTCTCCATTGCAGACTAGAATAGAGTCTATTGCAGTTGCAAACAATGGTATACATAGTGCAATTGAGATAAAACGTAACTTCTAATCATTTTCAAGTAGTACTTGACTTCGTCATCTCGATACAGATGGGTTTTCCACCCACCATCAGCAAGCGATTTGAGGAAAAAATAGTAAGAAACTACATACAATTATTTCAACAAATAGCCATAAAGACTAGCAGCCTTTATGGCTATTTATCACTTGACCTAGTCATATTTCTGTTATGAGGGCTTTATTGCATCATCCATGAATTGGACTAAGTAAGGGTTAATATCCTAACTAATATAAATAATGCAAAAGTGGTATTAAATTTTAACTCAGCTTCTATTAGCTTGGTATGTATGTATGTATGTATGTAACGGAATCTTTGAACGTGATTTTCACCTCCTTCAAAACGTCGGATTAATTTGTTTGCACACTTATCAAGGACCGATGACAATGCAATAATTTAAATAGTTTGTTCCATTATCCTGATCAGGATCTTCAGCATTAGCGATTTTTATACCTTATTTTTCTATCTTATCTTTATTTGTAACAATTGACATCAAGGTCCCCAGACTTTTTTTAGGATATTTTTTTTTGTTAATCACACAATTTTCCAATGTCCTTGCAGAAAAATTGGAACGGTTGCAAACCTTTCCAATTTTCCCTAAAATATTTTTTTCAGGGTAGGTATTATTAGCATATAAAAGAAAGAATAAGTCAAATCGGTCCAGCCGTTTTCAAGTTATGCGCCGCTTACCAACGAACTGCATTTAATTTTATTTATAGTATTGAGTAGCTGACCCGACATACGTTGTTCTGACAAAATTTCAATGAGATTGTTTTCAAACTATGGGAAAAGTACCTAAAGTTTACCTCAAATTTCCCCATTTTTCGTGCAACTTTTCAAATTTTTCTTCGGGTTTTTATTTGTGTAGGTATATTATCCATACTAATATTATAAATGCCAAAGTAAGTCTGTCCGTCTTTTACGCTTTCATACCTAAATATAAACAAGACCTTGGAGAAGAACATCTATAGGCTACTTTTTATCTCGAAAATAAACCTTGAAGGTGACAAAATATGGTCACACTTTGTATTTGAGACCAAGGTTATTCGAATGAATTTTGTTATAAATATAAACAAGACCTTGAAAATAGACACCATTTTTTGCAAAGCGACCTTGTAGGTGTAAGCCACCACGACGCGGGCAGGAAACCGGTGGGGCATCCCCGAAATAGATACGTGAGTAATCCGTATATACTAATTGCACATAAGTTTCCTTGTAAGTTCATAGAAAGAAAGAAAGAAAAATATTTTATTTGAATCTTCTACAAGTTACACAATAAACATAGGTCTTGACACTTGGTCGGTAAGATCAAATAAGGTACCTGCATCAGCTATCGTCACAGATTACACATAGGTACATAGGTTGGTCTTTGACCATTAAAAAAGCCGGGGCGGGTAGCACTAATTGCCAAAAAAGTTATAAAATTTATTTCCATCCGATCGCTATCAAGCTTAACAGGGCTAAATAACTATCACACATTGGGTTAATTTAAAGATTGCCTGAAAGTTTTTCCAAAATTGTTGCAGCCGTTTTGGAGTCCATAGGGAATATACACACGTCGATTTTTATATACATATGTATATAGTTTGTATTCGAATTATATTCAGTTATCAATTAAGCTGTTTATATCTCTAAGTAATACTTATTGCGTTTCTTATATTATATTATTAATTTATTTAAAGTTTCACGCGCATTTTAGCTTAGCTGTTTGTTAATCGTTTTTTTTGTCGCTTTAGAGCCTTTTCATTGTTTTTTTTGTAAGTCGGTTAGTTTTTTTTGATTGATTGATTAATTAAAAAAAACATATGATAATCTATAGTCCGGAATAAACTAAAGTAAAGTCACTTTTAGACAATGAAAAATTTGAAATTTTTGTCCGGAAAATGGAATTCTTTTTCGTTGAACAATGTCTGTCGGATCGCCTATTGACAAATGAAATAAATATAATATCCAAAACGGACTAGTTCTGACAGGTTCTCAGAAAGAAATGTAACTCATCTGTAACATGTTATCAATTGAATTTGAACATTGATGTTTACGTTTATCTTTTTTTACTAACAGGTTTCGGTATCTATAGTTTAGAGTGTGTCTTATCTATGAGGGAACAATATAAATGTTAAGTATGTTTGTAGAAGTATATATCCTACCAATATTATAAACGTGAAAGTTTGTGAGGATATATGGATGTATGAATGTATGGATGTGTGGATGTATGGATGTTTGTTACTCTTTCACGCAAAAACTACTGAACCGATTGCGATAAAACTTGGTATGTAGATAGCTGGAGATCTGGATTAACACATAGGCTACTTTTTATCCCGATATTAACACGGCATGGGGACTTACGCGGGTGAAACCGCGGGGCGCAGCTAGTTAAAAATATTAATACCTCCGACTCCAAAACCGTTTCAACGTTTAGAAAAGAGTTGATGATCTTCGATCGGCTTAACAGATTCTCTTAAATTATATCTAAGAACTAAGAACAATCTAGATGAAATCACCTTTCAAACAAAAAAAAATGCACTTAAATCGGTCCATTCGTTAGGGAGCTAAGATGCCACAGACACACAGACACGTCAAACTTATAACAACCCTCTTTTTGCGTCGGGGGTTAATAATAATATCAGTATTCTATTCATGAGTTTACGAAACTAGTGGGTTGACGACAGGTAAGAAATTCTCGTTCAGGACAATTTCTTAAAAATGTAAATCTTTATATATAAAAAAATCGTGTCGTGTTGTTTGTCAGCGATGAACTCATAAACTAATTGTAAAAATTTTTTTGGTCATCGGTTTTTTTTTATTATTATTATAGTAAATTACCTAGCCACAACAACGCGTGGCCGGGTAGCTAGTCTTTAGATAAAAATTTCGTATCATGTTTGTCCGTGTTGAACTCTTAAGCTAATGAACCGATTTAATTGAAATTTTGCACACTGTGTGCAGTTTGGTCCAACTTGAGAAACAGGACAGTTTTTATCTCAATTTAGTTACAATTTTTTTATTGTAAAATACTTAGGCCCCAGCAACGCGTGGCCGGGTAGCTAGTAAATAAAGGGTGTCTCAATAAGAGTGCACGATTTAAATTTCACGCCATTTTTTTTCTTTGAAGGTTGCAGCTCTGATATTCGGCACCTGGCATCAGCGATTGTTCCGATTATTAAAATATAAGCGCTACACAACAGAAAAACGCGTTATCATTGTGAAAACCCATTACAAAAATGCAGTGACTGTGAATGGCATTCGTCACAGGAACATGCTAACGGAGTTCTTGTGGCCTCAATTGGTTGGTATGGATCTGAACGACAAGTGGTTTCCGCAGGATGGCGCCACCTGCCCCACCGCGCACGGAACAATCGATTTATCGTAGCAACGGTTTCCAGACCGAATCATCTCCCGAAATTCCGATGTCACTTGGCCACCAAAAACGTGCGATTTAACGCCGAGCATTTCTTTCTTTGGGGTTTTTTGAAATCTCAGGTCTACGTGAATAAACCACAAACAATTCCTGAGCTCAAAGCTGAGATCCAACGCGTCATCGGTGAGATAGAGTCACATCTTTGTCAAAATCTCATCTGCCGAGGGGGGCATATAATATATGCCCCCCTCGGCTCTGAACACAGGCTCTTGCTCTTTTCATGAAATTTTAGATTAGATGCCGGGTATTTCATTCCATACATAATAGGAACAAGTCTACTTTACAATCCAATAAAAATATCATCACTCGCTCAAAAAAACATGCGTTTTATTTTTAAATTAAATCGTGCACTCTTATTGGGTCACCCTTTACCTATAATAATTTAAGGCTTGTCTAATACATTTTTTAATAGTTTTGCACTCTTATTGGGTCACCCTTTACATATAATAATTTAAGGCTTGTCTATTACATTTTTTTAATAGTTTTGCACTCTTATTGGGTCACCCTGTACATATAATAATTTAAGGCTTGTCTATTACATTTTTTTCATAGTTTTGCACTCTTATTGGGTCAACCTTTACATATAATAATTTAAGGCTTGTCTAATACATTTTTTTAATAGTTTTGCACTCTTATTGGGTCACCCTTTACATATAATAATTTAAGGCTTGTCTATTACATTTTTTCATAGTTTTGCACTCTTATTGGGTCACCCTGTACATATAATAATTTAAGGCTTGTCTATTACATTTTTTTTCATAGTTTTGCACTCTTATTGGGTCACCCTTTACATATAATAATTTAAGGCTTGTCTATTACATTTTTTTAATAGTTTTGCACTCTTATTGGGTCACCCTGTACATATAATAATTTAAGGCTTGTCTATTACATTTTTTTCATAGTTTTGCACTCTTATTGGGTCACCCTTTACATATAATAATTTAAGGCTTGTCTAATACATTTTTTTAATAGTTTTGCACTCTTATTGGGTCACCCTTTACATATAATAATTTAAGGCTTGTCTATTACATTTTTTCATAGTTTTGCACTCTTATTGGGTCACCCTGTACATATAATAATTTAAGGCTTGTCTATTACATTTTTTTTCATAGTTTTGCACTCTTATTGGGTCACCCTTTACATATAATAATTTAAGGCTTGTCTATTACATTTTTTTAATAGTTTTGCACTCTTATTGGGTCACCCTTTACCTATAATAATTTAAGGCTTGTCTAATACATTTTTTTAATATTTTTGCACTCTTATTGGGTCACCCTTTACATATAATAATTTCTCCAGTATAAGGTCTCCAGCTATCTACATACCAAGTTTTATCGCAATCGGTTCATTGGTTTTTGCGTGAAAGAGAGTAACAAACATCCATCTATCCATGCATCCAAACTTTCACATTTATGATATTTGTGGGATTTAAAGTTCAGTATTCATATAGCTAAAATTTACTTTTTACTTCTTCTCAAATCGATTAAAACTTCCTATTAAATAAAATCGATTGTTATTTAAATCGAATCGCCATGATTTTTGGTCATCACTAATAAAATAATAATTGAATATTTATAGAACTGTCAAAAAGAAAATAAATGAATAATAATAACTTTGCACACCTCACACACGGCCGTCTGATCCTAAACTAGGCAGAACCTGTACTATGGTAACCAAATAGCTGATAAATATACTTATATATTTCTAAATAATAATAATAATAACTCCCACACATCTCACACACGGACCTCTGATCCCAAACTAGGCAGAGACTGTACTATGTTAACCAGACTGCTGATAAACATACTTATATATTTTTAAATAATAATAATAATAACTCTACACATCTCACACACGGCCGTCTGATCCCAAACTAGGCAGAGACTGTACTATGGTAACCAGACTGCTGATAAACATACTTATATATTTCTAAATACATACTTATTATGGACAAATTACACCCAGACACAGAATAAAATGATCATACTCATCACACAATTATTTGTCCTGGAATTGATAATCATATTTGAATGGACAGAGTATAGGTATTTACGGTGTTGAGTAAAAAATAAATACATAAAAATAGCTTTGATTGAAGATGACTGAGCCCTAACAATTTAAATACACAGGTCTTTCACAAACCGTATGCAATGATTACAAGGATGTTACAGATAGAATTGTCCACTTTGGTATACCTATGTTTGAAATGGCAACATTTATAAAAAAAAACCTTCAATCAACGAAGGTTTACTCCTTATAACTCCTCTTCATCGTAATTAATATTATAAATGCGAAAATGAGTTTGTTTGTATTATATAATAGAAAAAAACCTTTTACATTGTCGTCACAAAATTCTACAAGGAGCACCCAACTCGTTGGGTTTATCTTTATCTTCTGTTGTTAAGAAGTTCCTATGGCCGTCTTCCGGCTCCATTATCAGAACATCTCCATGGTACCATATTATTGTATTGTCACCGAAGATATACATGTACAACAAATTTGAGCCCAATCGGACATCGGAAAGTGGTTCTAATTCAGATTACAAGATTCGTACCGAACACATACAAACATTATTCTCATCATCCTCCGCGCCTTTTCCCAACTAAGTTGGGGTCTGCTTTTTAGTCTAACTACGATACGGCCGAACTTCGATATTTTACGTGAAGCGACTGCCATCAGACCTCCACAACCCTACTAGGCGATATCGAAGTTCTGTAGTTAGAACAGGTTGTCGGACTTTTTAGACCTCCAGCTATCCGTAACGAATGCCACAGATGTTCGTATGGCATCCGGGACCGACGGCTTAATGTGCTCTCCGAGGCACGGAGGGGTCTCAATATGTTAAGAATGGTCACCCATCCCCCAAGACTGACCTGGCTAGTTAAATAACACTGCAAGTTAAATAAAAGCTTGTAAAAAATAACAACAGTAAATACTCTTGGTACATAAATGTGAATTGTTATACAGAAACCATATTATTGGGTCACATCACATGTTTTCCCATTTGTATTCCAAGGGTCAATAAATATAATCTTGATTTGATTATCGAACACAGGCGAGTCACTGCTATTTGACCCCTCGCAAGATTACAGACGTACTTTGAATTTTTTTATGATAAATAAATACTACGGATACGCTATTTCGCATGAATATATTCTTTTTCTTTATCCTACTAATATTATAAACGTGAAAGTTTGTGAGGATGTATGTACGGATGTTAGTTACTCTTTCACGCCAAAACTACTGAAACAATTGCGATGAAATTTGGTATGTAGATAGCTGGAGACCTGGATTAACATATTATAGGCTACTTTTTTCCCGATATTCCCACCGGGTCGGGCCTTACGCGGGGGAAACTGCGCGGCGCTGCTAGTTGGAACATAAAGTTAGACGCTATGGTCTTATAATATAAAAGATTAACGTATAACCCCCACCAATGTCTATAGGTTTAGTAAAAGTAGTTGAAATGTGTACAGTTAAAGGTTTTAAATCGAACATATTTTTTATTTTGGGATTTTTCACTCCGTTATAAAGAAAATACAAAAAAACTAACATGCATCATTTTTGAACTTTATGGTTGTTCTTAATAACAGACTAAAGAATTCCAAAAAAAAAAAAAATATATATTTTTGATTTAAAATCTTCAACTTACACATTCCACCTGCTTTTATGAGAAACGCGGTAATTCAGGGCGGGTTGCTAGTATAAAATAATAACTATTAAAAAACAAGCGTGTAACAAACTTCGTTGTTAAAAAAATATATACGAGGTCTGCACTAAAAGTATCGGGAATGGAATATTTCCACTGTTTCTGTCATATTAAAATCTTTTTAATTGAAAACTCCTTGGTTTTAAAAATCGAATACCATTTATTTATTTAAAAAAAGATTCTCGGTCTTGTCACAAGGTTTTGTCAAACTTGTTTAGTCGTTGAGAAAATGGAATTGACTCGAGAAAATTCAAGAGCGATAATTTATTATGACTTTCGAAGTGGTTTAGCGCAAAAACAGTGTGTTGACCGGATGATTTCTGCATTTGGTGATGAAGCCCCATCCAAAACCACAATTTATCGCTGGTTTGCTGAATTTCAACGTGGACGTGTCAAGCTCAGTGATGATCCCCGTCAAGGTCGTCCAAAAACTGCAGTCACCCAAGAAAACGTTGATGCTGTGCGTTAGCTGATTGAGGAAGATCGACATGTGACATACCGCGAAATTCAGGCAACTTTAGACATTGGCATGAGTCAAATACAAATAATCTTGCAAGAACAATTAGGTGTAAAAAAGTTGTTTTCCCGATGGATACCGCATTCGCTCTGTGAAGAGCAAAAAGCGGCTCGCGTTACTTGGTGCGTCAGAACTCTCGAAAGATTCCACGCAGGATTATCAAATGCTGTATACAACATCGTATCAGGTGACGAATCCTAGATATACGCGTACGAACCCGAAACAAAAAACCAGTCACGAGTTTGGGTGTTCGAAAATGAGTTAAAGTCAACAAAAATTGTTCGTTCACGGAGTGTTGCAAAAAAAATGGTGGCCACGTTTGTCTCCAAAACCGGCCATGTTGCGACTATTTCCCTTGAGGGACAAAGAATGCAGAATGGTATGCTAGCATTTGTTTGCCACAGGTCGTTTCTGAACTCCGTAAAGAGAACTGCAACCGCCGCATCATCCTCCATCACGACAATGCGAGTTCTCACACCGAGCACAGAACAAAAGAGTTTTTAAAGCAAGAAAACATAGAATTATTAGACCATCCGCCGTACAGCCCCGACCTAAGCCCTAATGATTTTTATACTTTCCCTAAAATAAAGAATAAATTGCGTGGTCAGAGATTTTCCTCACCTGAAGAAGCTGTGGACGCCTACAAAACGGCCATTTTGGAGACCCTTACTTCCGAATGGAATGGTTGCTTCAATTATTGGTTCCATCGTATGGAAAAATGTGTCAAATTTCGGAGGATACTTCGAAAAGCAATAAATACATTTTTAAATAGTAATGTTGTGTCAGTTTCTAGATTAACAAAATTTTCAGTGCCGCCCTCGTATATTAGATAGATGCAAGGTGACTAGGGCAGTTGGTACCAAAGCCAATACTGATGGGTATACTGGCGAAGTAGAAATACATGCGTTATTGTGGCATGGCATAATAAAAAATATTGAGTGTAGTTTATGGATTTAGGATCCTGAAAAAATACACCTTAACATTTACTTTCCATGGGTGATTATAACAAAAAACTTATCAAAAACATGTTTCTAATTTATTCGGTATGTAGTTAATCTTTGCTTTTAATCTAACTAGCTGACCCGCGCAACTACGCAGACGACTGCGTTTGTAAATTTTCCCAGTTTTTGCAATATTTTTCAATGATGCTCCGCTCCTATTGGTCGTAGCGTGATGTTATATAGCTTATAGCCTTTCTCGATGAATGGGCTATCCAACACTAAATGTTTCGATTCGAACCAGTAGTTCCTGAGATTAGCGCGTTCAACCAACCAAACAAACAAACTCTTAAGTGTTATAATATTAGTATAGATATACAAATAGTTAACTTTGCACCTATGTACAGTGTGTATCTTATGTACTTAATGTGTATATTTAGTTCATGGTTTGATTTATCAATCCAAATTATTATAAGACTTGGAATTTTATCTCTCTCTTTTCTCTCTTAAACATGTCTTTGCACCTACCACTTTTATTTCTGCATCACCATAAGGTTGATTGGCAGAGAATGCCTAATGCATTAAGTCCACCTTTGTACAATCTGTGCATGAAGTATTAATAAATAAATAAATAGGTCAGATATAAAGAGTTGAGTACCTTTTTTTCCTCGTGTTTGAAAACAGGATATTTTTGTAGATAAGCTTTTAACGACTCTTGGTGTTACTAAATAAGGCAGTCGATTTATCCTGTACTCCCACAATAATGTCAATAGAAGTTGCCAGTAATAAAAAAGAAATTATCACTAAAGGAATTAAACAAAAAAATAACAAGTTACTTATAAATGACGGGCCTGTTAGTGTGCTTAGAGATCCCGAGTTTAGAGGTCATGGGTTCGATTCCCACCCAAGACAAATAATTGTGTGATGAGCACAACCATTTGTTCTGTGTTTGGGTGTTATTTATCTATAACTAGAGATCGCGTGGTGGTCGAATTTCGACCATGGTTTTTTCATTGGCCAGTATAACTTGAGCTGTCATTGTATAGACTTACTTACCATGACAGGTAATCACATATACTGGACGCGTGTAATTTCGTTAAGCCGTTTTCACGTAATTTTTAAAGTTCTAAGACATATTCCCGAAATATTCTTAAAAAGGGGTACAAAGAATTCTCTTCACGTATTATTTATCTATAATATGTTTGTTAAAATATATAAGTATATTTATTAGCACTCTGGATACCATAGTACAGGCTCTGCCTGGTTTGGGAAAAAATATCAGAAATAACTGCATTGCCAAAAAACTAATTACACGTCATACAGCGACCATATTGTTTTTCAAAATAAATATCACCAGTGTCACACGTGATAACGATACCTCCCCTCCATACATCCAAATCTGTTCAGGTATTTAGAAGTTATGGAGAAATAAAGAAACTCACATACATTATACATGTTAATGTACTGAAAGCATTACACTCTTTTTCGTGCAGTTATGTAGAAACAAGGGTTTGCCCCTTTTCCGCTAATCGATAGCAAATATATTGTTATCGTTATCTATGCTATTATCCACATATTACTGAATCCTAATATTTTAGATTTTTTTTTATGGAATAGGGGCAAACGAGCAGACGGGTCACCTGATGGTAAATGACTACCGTCGCCCATGGGCATCTGCTACTCAAGAGTCACAAGTGCGTTACCAGCCTTTAAGGTGGGAATAGGGGAATGGGGAGAGGGGAAGGGGAGAGTGAATGGTTAGGGCCTCCGGTAACCTCACTCACGCGGCGAAAAGCAATGCGCCGGTTTTCTGTGAGGCCTGGTATCACTCCGGACGAGTCGGCCCATACATGCCGAAGCATGGCTCTAACACGAACATAATAAGATGCGGTTATCAGCTTGTTTGTTCGTTAATATTTCTAAACTATTTAATCGAACATCATGTAATGTAATGTTGCATACCTTTAAAAGACTCGAAAGCAAAGTGGAGATATAACCTTCCGTCTTCAGGGTATATTTTACAATGATAAACTATAGTGATCGTAATGTTGCCATTGTAAAAAAAATATTATCAAGGTTAACTAAATTACGTCTCGTATGAATTGTTTCAGTTGTCATGCCATAAATAATGCATAGAATCATAATTTAAATAAAAAAATACCAATTTTTTTTTTCTCTCTCAATGTTATCAAAACACAATTGTTTTTCTGTTAAACGGGGACAACTGATAAGAACTAAAAAAAGATATATATTGCATAACGATTTTATTGTCAGTTTGTTCGTGAATAATTCCACTGGATTATATCTTCTACATATTGATACGTGAAGAGATTTATTTTTACGCATATAAGGTAGATTTCGAAGAAAAGTCTACCTATTGGTTTTGTACCAGTTGTGGAGTTTTTCAAAAATTGGCTCTCAATTGGCATTCAATCCTTGGTGTTTCTTGCCAGTTCTTCTCCACTGGATCTACGAATCGGAACAGGCAACTAGCTTCACGACTGACTCAGTCTGACTGACTACTACTCCTGACAATTAAAAAATACCCATAATGGTTTAATTGAAATAAATGATTTTGATTTTTGATTCAATATAGGTATGTCATAAGTTTGAAAAATATGCGGAAGCCACAAGCGACCAATATACGTTGTATGTTGACCTACACTGGTACCAAAAAATTTATACAACGGCAGTTCAAATTACACTGGACAAAAGAAAACAGTGAAAATATAATAAGACTTATTTCAAACTAGCAATTCCTGCGCGGCTTCGTTCGCATGTACATATTTATATATTCTGCGCAGAACCCTAATTATTTTTCCAAAATAAAAGTAGCTTAAGTTACTCCTTAAAACACCAGCTATCTGTCAATGAAAGTCCCGTGGAAATCGGTCCCGCCGTTCCGGAGATTAGCCGGAACAAACAGACAGACAAATATTTTATAGGGCATCGTGGAAATAACTGTATGAGCTTAAAATAGACTATTATTTTGACATTACAAACAGACACTTCAATTTTATTTATTTGTATTGATGATGAATTAATATTTTGTTGGTACGTGTAAATCTTATACACATGTTGGTAATTTATAATTACATATAAGATGCAACTTACTTGATGGACTGCATTGCAATGGCTCATTATTGGACAATAAATTTGTTTTGAAATTATGATTAGGAGGCCGCTAGTGCTATACCGTACTCGACAAATCAGGGAGGAGGCCCCTCTTTTCCTTATTATTGCTGTGAAGCCTCCATACCTTAGTTTAAAAAACTATACCATCACTTCCAGCATAATTAGCTCTCGATTTAAAACTAAAGAAGTACTTAGTATTTCAGTCTAGCAGCTGCAGCGCAGGTATCAATTACATACATATCTATACTATAATAAAGCTGAAGCTTTAAAGCTCATTTCTTGAAGAAGGTTTTATGCTATTTAACAACACGCTACGACCTTTAGGAGCGGAGCAGCGACGTGGATAAACGCGGGTGAATCTGCGGGGATCAGATCAGTTAAAGACTAAAGAGAGATAGATTAATTCGCTATTGCAGCGATGAAAAACATTTTTATTATTTTTCATCAGACACCTTAAAACAGAACTTTATACACAGAAAACACAGAAGAAGTCTCACTGTAAACTGTAAACAAATAGCGACTCTTGTTCCAACACAATAAAGTCGCAAGTCAGGTCGCACAGCGCTTATTACCTACAGTTTTATGCACCTAGAAGTTGTCTCTCTTTCTATCGCGTAACTCTTATCTGTTCTGACGACGCCGAGACGCACGTTAGGGTTGTCTTTTTTTTTTAATTAAATAATCTGAATATTTAATTACGAGTAAGTTACGTGCCTATTACTCTATTTTTGTGAACACATAAACCTCAGCTAGGTACTAATAACTCGATAGTCTAGATAAGAAAGGATGTCGCAACGCAGCGCGTGAGTGAGCATTGAACCGGCGAGACCGGCGAGTCCGGCGCGCGGCAGCCCACTGAATTTTGGCACGTTTTGTCGACCCAGCCGTGTACTTGTAGCTTTATAACTATACTGCAGAGTGGACCTGGCCTGGTTTAGGTTAAAATACACTGTGCTACAACGAAGCATGTCGTGCGTCGTCTCACTATTTAATGTTTGCCGACGCCATTGTCACATATACGAGACATACGACGCTGTTATTCTAGACCCCGCGTTATCCTTACATGTATTAACTCGGTTAAAGCAAACCAAAGCCGCATAAATCCGCTAGTATGTATATACATTTACGAACAATTATATAATTTAATTACTATATTAAATAATTTATTACGCACAAGATTAATGTAACGCCACTGTAATCTATGACATCAGCTGGAAATAGAGTATGACCTCAATTGCCGGGAAAAGATACGTACACTTCAGTAAAACTTGACATTCGTTTTAACATTGGAAAAAAAAAATCATTGTACTGTAAAAATGCTACATGTCAATTATTGTAAATATTTTATTGACAGATATTGGTAAAAGTAAAGTCATTATATAATATTTTAAAAAGCAACCCTCGCTTTTTTACAAAATCATGTTTTTTAGTTTTTTAAACTATTATTTATTTTTGCTTTTTTAGTCTTTAATATTGTATTGTCATTGGTCCTTGGTAAATGTGCTAAGTTCAAATGCAATCCGATGTTTTAAAGTGGGTGAAAATCATGTTCAGATTAGATACAAGATTCCGTTACATAGATACATATAGGGGGAATGATATAGAAGCCTGTTAATATTTTTATTGCTTTTCAAAGTAGTCTCCGTTCCTTTCTAAGCACCGTCGCATACGATAAAACCATTGACTGAAGCAGTGAGCCCACTCTTCTTTAGGGTTCTCTTCCACGGCTTTTTCAAACGCAGCCACGGCATCTTCAGTGTTCTTAAAACGAATTCCTCTAAGTTTATCTTTTATTTTTGGTAATAAATAAAAGTCACAAGGTGCCAGGTCGAGACTGTAAGGAAGATGACTCACTAGCTCCATACTTTCGATAGACAAATATTCGATAGTCTGTCATGCAGAGTGAGCTGACCGCAACGAAAGTCGTAATAAATCATTGAGCGACAGACGCTTTTTGAATTGAACAAATGGAATATGAATTCATTAAACGTCTATAGATTGCCTAAGAGTTCCTATTTCGAAATTTAAATAAATTTTTCATCGGCTGCTTTTCTTACTGGCCTATTCTAAAAACTTTTAGTGTGACCCACGTACATACTAAGCTAATAAAAGCGTGTTAATATTTTGCAATCTACTCTGTTGGTCGCGTGTTAGTCGATTTATATGTGACTACGAGTAGAAGGACTTGGTTCGATTACCTCCTCCACCAATTTGTATTTCATTTTTCTGTTATAAACTTAACAAGTATATAATTTGTATATTCGTTTTTCAGCGCCGACTATATTACCAATAGGTGAATACCGTTTCGTTATTGTTTCTTTAATAACACAATTATAAATTACAAGTAAAACATTTGGCAGTAATAGTGAGGTCACAAATCGTTATTTCGATTACTACAGAACGTACCGTTTTGGCGTTTTTTAAAGAGAAACTGATTTAACTCTACAGTCAACTAAGTCTATGTGATAAATTTAAAATTTTAATCTATTTTAGGGGTTGAATATTGAAGCTGAAATACGTATCTAATCAATTGTGTCAAAGAGCATAATTTCATAGTTTCCGATAAATCGAGCTACAATAAATAATTGATACATTCTTTGTACATTACGTGCAACAGTCACAATACAATATTTTTCCCCTTTCAGGTTTTTTTTATGGAATAGGGGGCAAACGAGCCGATGGGTCATCTGATGGTAAATAACTACCGCCGCCCATGGGCATCTGCAACTCAAGAGTCACAAGTGCGTTGCCGGCATTTAAGGTGGGGGTAGAGGAAGGGGGGAGAGGGGGGGTGAAGGGTTATGGCCTCCAGTAACCTCACTGACTCGGCGAAAAGCAAATTGCTTCACTGCCGGTTTTCTGATAGGCCGTGGTATCACACCGGTCGAGCCAGCCCATACGTGCTGAAGCATGGCTCTCCTACATTTTAATTAAAATTAGTGCTAGGGTTCCCAAATAATTTAGCCATATATATTCATGTTTGGTCTATCAATCAGTCAAAGTCTCTTCTTGTTTAAGTACAGGAGTTAAGATAACAGGACTAGCTGTTTTTGGGTTTCACCGGGTTTCCCTTGTTCAATCCACACTGTAAATCTCCTAATCATTGTCATGATATCCTATCATTTGTGTACTTTAAAAAATTATTTCTTATAAAAACAATGACGCAGCTTTGGACACGGAAAAGTTAAAAACAGTTAAACGAAATTCGCCTTTTTTTTATCGTGTGGACCCCCTCGGGTCATCACTCTACTGGGGCTGCCAGTGAAGTGGTATGTCGGAATCGAACCGACTAAAACCACACGGTGTTCTGTCATAAATAAATCTATTGCCAGGGACTCAGGTATACCCTAGGAAGGAAGTCCCCGAGAACCCCGGCAGACCTTGGCCGCCTCTTAAACAAAAGGCACCCACACCTACAAAAGGCAGCCACGGCGGACGAAATTCGCCTGCTGTTTATAAAGAAATGTTTAATATTCAGCATAATTTTAAGAAACCAATAAGTGCCGACCTTTGCTCCGTATGAAATTGCATACAATAGGTAACAGAAGGTCAAACTGTCTCTATGTACATATTTCCTGACCGTAATTAAGTTATGTATACTTTAACAGACAGACAGACAGACCACATTATGCATATATATTCGAGTTCGAGTCTCATAATGACTCATTATTAACGTTAAAATTACGTCAAAGTCAACCGTGTAGAGGCAGACGCTGCACGGTCGGTTGCTACGGGGTCGGCGTGGCACGTGACGTTAACGGCCGCGGCGTCGCTAGGCGGCGTAGACGCAGTCAGATATCGAATAAATCCTATTACAACAATAATAATAGATTTATTGTAAAAAGTTCTTTTGCAACCCATTAAAATTATATTATACACAATATCGTTGTTTAAACACAACTCAGGTGCAAACAACTCGAATAAGATTAAACGCTGCATGCATTTTTTAAGATGTTTTTTACATAACTCAGATCATTTAAGGGTGATCTGGGGCCTATCTCATCATCATCATAAAGGGTCTGGATGTGTCAACGATTCAAAAACATGACAGAACAAATTCTGGGTCACAGTTGAACGCCAGTTCAGAAACACCATGAAACAGCCTTGCGTCAGAGCGGAACATAGATGGGGTTTCCATACTCACCAAAAACGCATAACTATGCAGTTTATTTTTCTTTAATCAGTATGAATGAAATGAAAAGGCGGAAACTTTTTAAAATGACAGGGTCGAAAAGACGCGAAATGGGTCGAAGTTTAGAATAGCTTGATACAATGTAAAGATTTGAAGTACATTACAATACTTACTAAAAAAATAAGCAGTTGGATGCTTTTGAATAATAATATAATAACTAGAGACACCTCCACACGGCCGTCTTATCCCAAACACTATAAAAAAAAAGTCTATACTATGGTAATAAGAGTACGAATCGCGGTGTTGTGAAATGGAAAACGAGTCGTTAAAAGACTAATCAAATAATAAACATATTTTTTCTTTTTCTAAAAATTTGGCTAAAGTGAATGGGTTGAAAAGAATAAAAATAAAAATAGTATTAATAATTAGTAAACTAGTGTTAGAATACTAGCAACGTGGGTCACACATTTCTAGTATTTGTTTTTCATTTTAGAACATTTTTTTGGATAAAAGCTTTCGGTTACCGGAGGCCCTAACCCTTCCCTCTCCCCTATTCCCGTCCTTCCCCTCTCCTCCCCTATAACTCCCTTCTTCCTGCTCTTCCCCCCTCTTCCCCTAATCACAACTTAAAGGGCGGCAACGCACTTGTGCCAGTTACAGGTGCCCATGGGCGGCGGTAGTCATTTACCATCAGGTGACCCGTCTGCTCTTTTGCCCCCTATACCATAAAAAAAAAATGCTCTCTCTATGTCCCTGAATCCCTGACAACATAACATGCAAAATTTCATGACGATCAGTTCAGTAGTTAAGGCATGAATGAGTAACAAACAAACTCACTTTTGCATTTATAATATTAGTTAGGATACATATTACACACAGACCAAATGCAAATAAACATATTCATGCGTTAAAACATTTGCACTGAGCGGGGAATCCAACCACGAAACCTCTACCAGCGTTACTTAGGTCAAACAATATTTCCCTGTCGAGCAGTCAGTCATGCTTACGTCATGTCGGTTTTTATTGTTTATGGTATACAGAAATAATACTGCATTCACTATAGATAAAAGAATTATCATAACACTTTACATAAATATTATTCGAAAACAACATGTTATAAATAAAGGGAATTATAATAATTATATAAACATTTTATTTTACATTGCCAATTTAATATAACAAAATGGGCGACACAAAAGATTAATACGCAAAACCATAATTGGATAGAGAGCAATGTAACTGTAAACTATTTTAACGTTTTAAACTTGTTTTAAAATCATGACATCAATATTGAACCTAAATGGCTTGACGACAGTAAGGCATGACTTGATTTCATTACACACTAGCAACCCGCCCCGGCTTAGCATGGGTACAAATTATACACCTAAACCTTCCTCATGAATCACTCACTATATATTACAATTTCACAATATATATTAGTGAAAACCGCATGAAAATCCGTTAAGTAGTTTTTCAGTTTATCGCGAACAGACAGACAGACAGATAGACAGACAGACAGACGCGGCGGGAGACTTTGTTTTATAATATGTAGTGATAACTTGTCCACCTCTGTACGTCCTCGGGCAAATTCACAAAAACCATTGCAGTGTACAATTTACTCTCAGGAAAATTGTAACTAGGCGTTTTTTCTTAGTGGAAGTATGGATAAAATTATCCACACTTCAACTGTCATTGAATGCCAGGAATAACAGCATTGACACTTGATGAATCCAGGAAAAAAACTACATAATTTTGGACGTTGCAAATATCAGGTCCAGATATTAGGTTGTAAAATGGAGAAGATAGATTCTCATTATTAATTTCACAATATTTGAGTGATGGTGGGACAAACATTTTTCTGGGCATGTACCCAAGTGTTTGTCCAGAAATTGCCAGCCATTATTGCCAGTCGCTTTGCAATCCGTTAAAAATTACGAGCGAACGAACACCAGCGTAAAACTCATTTTTCAGGATACGGTGTTGAATGTTTAAAACTAGATTTGGCTAAATAGAAGGAATGACTTTTTCTAGTATGTACCCCTGAGAACGTGCATGAAAAATTTGATGATGATCGGTTCAGTAGTTAGGCCTAACAAACACACACCTTCCAATTTATAAGATTACTTTGGATATTATTTCCCAAAAATAGTAGCAGCCCTAAAAAGTTCGACAACCTGGTCTAACTACAGAACTTCCATATCGCGCCTAGTACTTGGGTTATGAAGGTCAGATGGCAGTCGCTTCACGGAAAATATCGAAGTTCGCATCGTAGTTAGACTGAAAGCCGACCCCAACTTAATTAGGAAAAGACACGGAGGATGATGATTATTTATAATCAAATCATATGTAATGTTAAATCTATACTAATATAATAAAACTGAATAGGATTTTTGTTTGTTTGTTTAAACGCGCTAATCTTTTTAACTTCCAGTCGGATTTGAATAATTATTTTCGTATTGGAAAGAGTATTCATTGAGGATGATTATTGGCTACCTAACATCACGCTACGACACTTAGGAGCGAGCAGTGACCATAAACGCAGGTGAAACTGTGCGGAAGGGCTAGTACCTTATATTGAAACTGATTGCTGTTTATAAAACCAAGTTTATAATCTATACGTGAGATAAAAGTTTGTACGCGTTATTTCAGCAAGCGCACACAGACAAGAATATGACATTTGGAATTTTTAAAGTTTATATGTGGAAGAAGTGCAAAAAGCTCAAAAAAAATAAACAATATGTGCTATAAAGTTAAAAATTATGTAAAACATTATACTACTATGCTATAATTACGTCAACGTGTCGTAATTATTAATCTAACAAATAAATGACATACCTGATAATCTATATGTATATTAATACGCGAAACGAAATCTTTTAAGAAAATTTAGCGAACGAATGAACATGAAATTTGGAATTTGTCAGTAGCGTAATGGCTAAGGCGTCGGACTTGCGATCAACTGGTTGCGGGTTCGAACCCCACCCAGTGCACTACCGACGTGAACCCACGACGTTGGAAGGGTTAACAAGAATACTAGTAATGTGAAGACTCTTTGCTAGTATTTCTTTAAAAAAATACCATATCATGTATAGAATTAATGCAGAAAGCTAAACTTTTTAAACAATGTGTTACAAATTTAAAAATGACGTGCAAAAGGTTACATCAAGCTACAGGCGTCCAGTATATAGGTATGTTTACCTGTCATGGTCCGAAGTTTAGTTCAAGTTAAATAATAGTTAATAAAATAAATTATGCTCTAAAATCGACTACCACGTGATGCTTATAACCAAGCCCGGCCAAGTGAGGGACAGGTCACAATTTTACGGGTGATAAAATCAGACAGATTATGAACCCTGCAGGTTTTTTACACAATTTGACATTGGTAGATTATAAACTCGTTAATCGTGGGAGAGCCATGCTTCGGCACGTATGGAGTGATACCACGGCCTCACAGAAAACCGGCAGTGAAGCAATGCTTGCATTGCTTTTCGCCGCGTGAGTGAGAGTACCGAAGGCCCTCACCCTTTCCTCCAACCGTCTTCCCTCCACCCGTCTCCCCTTCCACCCTTCCTCTGCTCCCACCTTAAAGGCTGGCAACGCACTTGTGACTTTTGAGTTGCAGGTGCCCATGGGCGGCGGTAGTCATTTACCATCAGGTGACCAGTGCTCGTTTGCCTCAAAAACCATTGTAAATGGTTGGTTGCAGTTCACAATTTTTCGTTAGTTATTAACATCACGAGAGTATTTATCAACTAACGATGGTCACAGTTATACGGTGACATAATTATATAAGTGACAATAACGCTTTATGATTTTCCATCATCAATGATCATAAATAAGTCCTTTTATAAATGGAAATCATTTATTTATTTTCTCAACATGTATGCCTTCTTAAAGTGAACCAATATTATAATGTACTAGTACTAATAAGAAAGATTAATTTAAGATTTACGACGAAAAGAAAAATTTACGAACAAACCACACGGACTGGCACAAATGGGTATGCGAGTGAACACAAGCCACGATATTAAAAAAAAAACTGTCAGAATTGAAAACACACACATCTGTATATATCTATATGAGCGTGACGGTCACGCAAGTTCAGTGCTTTGTCCCCATACAAAAGTGTCCAATTTTTGAATAGGCACTTATTCAAAAATTCCCTAAAAAACGGTTTTTACTTTTCCTACAGTTCCTACTTGAATAATCGGAATTCCAACTTCAACAGTACGTAATAGATATTTCAAACCCAAAATTAAAACCATTTATTACAATTATCAATCATAGGTATTTTAGGTAGATTTCGAAGAAAATTCTACATATTGGTTTTGTACCAGTTGTCGAGTTTTCAAAAAATTTCTTCACAGGAGGTCTAGTTATAATCCTTACACCCCAAAACAACCGCCAGTTAAAAAGTTTATATATATATATATGTATGTATGTACCTCAATTTTACCGGCACGATAGAGGTCGCAATTATGCACCGATTGCTTTCAAACTTAAATGACAAATGAACACTGAACAGGGCAAAAATGAAGGTTAAGTTCGTGAATGGGGGATATTCCCACAAAGGGGGGGAGACTGGGGGGCAGATTTAAAAAAAAAAACAAACATGAAATCTACTCTAAGTTCAGGTCAGACTAAGTTCGTCATAAAAGTTGCATATTTCTAGTACGTAGATCCTATGGAGAAGAACAGGCAAGAAACTCCAAGGACACTCCTTTTCAACATGTTTTCTACAATTTTCTGGTTACATTGCTTATAGGCATAAATGAAATGTGAGGACAATGTAACATATCGTTTTAAAATGTAAATAGACGTGCATATTGCTTCTATACTTAAGTAATAGGAGTCCGGAGTTGACTCCGACCAAAGGCACGTTCACAAGCATGGCGCGCACGTCAGCCATTGTACAGATCAACCATATTGAAGGGAGCTGAACGACATGACACATGCGCCACCATCGATCGGCACGTAGACTTCTAGGTGAGCATGATATAAGAAATTTAACTTAATAAGCGACTTTCCAGTTCTTACATGAACAATTCATTTCTTTTTAACCGACTTCAAAAAGGAGGAGGTTTTCAATTCGACTGTATATTTTTTTTTTATGTTTTTTACCTCTAACTTTCGACTGGGTGAATTTCGAGAGATTTTGATGATTCTTTTTTTTTTAAAGCTGGTGCTTCCCGTGTGGTCACCCAATAATAAAATATTGTAACTGTAAATTGAGATAGAAACTAATATCTCGTAAGTTAGACGTGTGCAACATTTCATTAAAATCGGTTCATTAGTTTAGGAGTTCATCGCGGACAAACAACGTGACACGATTTTTTTATAAACAAAGATACATTCAATGTCAACCCAGTATGTAGATAATGTCAATGTTGTGTAAAATTAAATAATAATTTTAATTTATTTATTATCCGCACCACTGTAGGCTTCAGAATTTTAATAAAATAGCTAACTAATGTTATGTTAATGATATAAAAAATAACCTACACGATCTTGGAGTTGCAAGCTTGCTTAGTTACTTCTAATTTACATAGAGAATTTTTTATAATATATTTTTTATATTTATGTTTTTATAATAAGTTAGCTAAAAAATGTACATTAAAAACACACACACACACACAAATATTTCGAGTAAGTTGTTCCACAATTGGCAAACCTAAGTTAGTAGATACGTTCGACAGTAGCAACTCTTAATAAGAGTCCGTGCCAAAGCCGTGGCACTGTCCCGAAACTGGCAACACACACTAAATCTTGCAAATGCATTTAAAAAATGTTTTGATAACTGGATTATTCGTTGGCGTAAGTGTATTATTTCTGAAGGCGATAAAATAAATTTGGAAGAAGTTAACATTTTGTGTTTTATTGACCTTTTCCCGGTATTTTCTTGACAGAGTAGTATATCAATAAATACATACATATCACTACATATTATAAAACAAAGTCCCTCGCCACGTCTATCTGTCTGTTCGCGATAAACTGAAAAACTACTGAACGGATTTTCATGCGGTTTAATAGACAGAGTGATTCATGTGAGGAAGGTTTAGGTGTATAATTTGTACCCGTGTACCCCGTACACACAAAACAAACTAACCTTTGCCCGCGACTTCGTTCGCGTGGAAATTTGAGTGAAATATATCCCACGGGAACTGTACATTTTGCCGGGATAAAAAGTAGCCTAAATGCTATTCCAGACTATAATCAAACTGTGTCAAATTTCATCATGTTCATCTTCAATTTCATCCGCTCAGCCGTTCTGGCGTAATTGAGTAACAAACCACCATCCATCTAAACTTTTCCATTTCTGGAAGATGATCATGCTCATCACGCAATTTATTTGTCCAGGTTGGAAGTCGTACCCAACCTCTGGTTCAGCACTCAGGATCAACAAGCACTAGACCAACGCTCAATAACAAAATAAGTATTGTACAAATATTTTGCTTTAATCTTATGGACTGTTACTGTGATAGTGAAGTTGACTGGTCGACCTTGAGTTTATAGACCTATGGTGTATTATTTTTTATTTTCAAAGATTGGATTTTAATGTTTGTTCTCACTTTTTTTTGACACTTAAGTTTAACCACATGTTTTATCTACTCTTAAATGAGTTATTTGTGCACCATTAATTCATTACGTAAGGACGAATTCAGGCAATTTTGGCACCCATCCCCTTCTTTGTTAAAAGTTATTAGAAATGATCAGGTCACTAATAATCATAATTTTAGATTAATAAAAGATTACAAGTAGCTTTTGACATGACATAAGTGTTACCTTGCAACCTAGCTACATGTAGCTTTTGACGTTCATAAGTGTTACCTTGCAACCTAGCTACATGTAGCTTTTGACGTTCATAAGTGTTACCTTGCAACCTAGCTACATGTAGCTTTTGACGTTCATAAGTGTTACCTTGCAACCTAGCTACATGTAGCTTTTGACGTTCATAAGTGTTACCTTGCAACCTAGCTACATGTAGCTTTTGACGTTCATAAGTGTTACCTTGCAACCTAGCTACATGTAGCTTTTGACATGACATAAGTGTTACCTTGCAACCTAGCTACATGTAGCTTTTGCCGTTCATAAGTGTTACCTTGCAACCTAGCTACATGTAGCTTTTGACGTTCATAAGTGTTACCTTGCAACCTAGCTACATGTAGCTTTTGACGTTCATAAGTGTTACCTTGCAACCTAGCTACATGTAGCTTTTGACGTTCATAAGTGTTACCTTGCAACCTAGCTACATGTAGCTTTTGACGTTCATAAGTGTTACCTTGCAACCTAGCTACATGTAGCTTTTGACGTTCATAAGTGTTACCTTGCAACCTAGCTACATGTAGCTTTTGACATGACATAAGTGTTACCTTGCAACCTAGCTACATGTAGCTTTTGACGTTCATAAGTGTTACCTTGCAACCTAGCTACATGTAGCTTTTGACATGACATAAGTGTTACCTTGCAACCTAGCTACATGTAGCTTTTGACATGACATAAGTGTTACCTTGCAACCTAGCTACATGTAGCTTTTGACGTTCATAAGTGTTACCTTGCAACCTAGCTACATGTAGCTTTTGACGTTCATAAGTGTTACCTTGCAACCTAGCTACATGTAGCTTTTGACGTTCATAAGTGTTACCTTGCAACCTAGCTACATGTAGCTTTTGACGTTCATAAGTGTTACTTTGCAACCTAGCTACATGTAGCTTTTGACGTTCATAAGTGTTACCTTGCAACCTAGCTACATGTAGCTTTTGACGTTCATAAGTGTTACCTTGCAACCTAGCTACATGTAGCTTTTGACGTTCATAAGTGTTACTTTGCAACCTAGCTACATGTAGCTTTTGACGTTCATAAGTGTTACTTTGCAACCTAGCTACATGTAGCTTTTGACGTTCATAAGTGTTACTTTGCAACCTAGCTACATGTAGCTTTTGACGTTCATAAGTGTTACTTTGCAACCTAGCTACATGTAGCTTTTGACGTTCATAAGTGTTACTTTGCAACCTAGCTACATGTAGCTTTTGACGTTCATAAGTGTTACTTTGCAACCTAGCTACATGTAGCTTTTGACGTTCATAAGTGTTACCTTGCAACCTAGCTACATGTAGCTTTTGACGTTCATAAGTGTTACCTTGCAACCTAGCTACATGTAGCTTTTGACGTTCATAAGTGTTACTTTGCAACCTAGCTACATGTAGCTTTTGACGTTCATAAGTGTTACTTTGCAACCTAGCTACATGTAGCTTCTGACAGCCATAAGTGTTACTTGGCAACTTAACTACTGACCTACAGAAAGTTTAGTGTAATTTTGGACATTCATAATATCTTCACTAAGAACGGAGTTGCATACTAGAATACACACATATAAAGTGGCTACTAACCTACTGGATTATGTTTACTGTGACAAGAAACCATTTTCAGCCATTAGATTGCCAGATTGACAAGTTTTTGTAACCAACAATTTTTTTTTTCAGGTGATTAACTAACTGCAGGGATAATTAATTTAATAGATTACGTTTTCAACTGCCTTTAGTACTGTTATATAACGTAACATTTATAAATATATATATTATATACTAGCAGCGCCCCACGGTTTCACCTGCGTAAGTCCCGATCCTGTGGGAATATCGGGATCAAAAGTAGCCTATATGTTAATCCAGGTCTCCAGCTATCTACATACAAAGTTTCATCGCAATCAGTTCAGTAGTTTTGGCGTGAAAGAGTAACAAACATCCATATATCCATACATCCACACATCCACACATCTATACATCCATACATCTTCACAAACTTTCACGTTTATAATATTAGTAGGACTAGGCCCCCCGACAGACCCATTCTGTCAAATCAAGTGTGTAGCAGGCCCAATTTAAAAATTGTATTTTTGACTTGTTTCCGGACAATTTTCCCCATTACTCGGACTTCAATGAATATTTGAATTTAGATAAATAGCCAAATTGTTCTATTTCTTCTCGAGTTTTGGGCTTAGCAACACATTTAGTGATTCATTTTTATTAATATAGAAAATATAACAGGAAAAGATCTCACAGCTAAATATTTAATGATCTTTTACAATACACCATTATAAGGTATGCAAATATTATAAGAATTTGTAATAATAGTTATTTAAAATAAATAGAATTTATACAATACTTAATTATTTCATGTTTTTTTTTTATGGTATAGGGGGCAAACGAGCAGGTGGGTTATCTGATGGTAAATTACTACTGCCGCCCATGGGCACCAGATTGGATAAGAGGGGAGGAGAGGGAGAA
Organism: Callimorpha dominula; assembly: GCA_949752705.1. Taxonomy (NCBI): domain Eukaryota; kingdom Metazoa; phylum Arthropoda; class Insecta; order Lepidoptera; family Erebidae; genus Callimorpha; species Callimorpha dominula. The sequence continues at coordinate 1,208,294 of OX457019.1, read as the reverse complement.
AGGGGAAGGACGGGAATGGGGGAACGGGGAAGGACGGGAATAGGGGAGAGGGAAGACCACGCGGCGAAAAGCAATACATTTCATTGTTTCACTGCCGGTTTTCTGTGAGGCCATGGTATCGAGCGGAGTCGAGCCGGCCCATACGTGCCGAAGAATGGCTCTCCCACGTAAAAAATAATAATTTAGAAATTTCAATAATAATTTAGAAATATCTACACATTAAAATGTGAAATTCTAATATATATATAATTCTTATTTGCCCCTAAGACCAACTTTTCAATTTTTCAAAACCCATGAGGATGCGATTCCCATAATACCTAAGAGTTTCTACCATCTACCATGATGCAATGTAACAAGTAACTTGTAAAAAAAAACATGGGGGGAAAAGAGTGTCCCTGGAGTTTCTTTCTTGAGATTTAAAATTTTTAACCTCAAATAACTTTAACTTTATGGAACCCCACATTCATGGGCTAGCTAGCTATATAGTTACTTTTTTTATTTTCTTACGCGAGGGGGGCAGAGCAGTACTGGCAATAAAAAAAAATTACATTACATACTTTCATAAAATTAATAAATCCATAACAGATTGGGGCATCTCCCCTTTAATGTCCGACAGTTGTATGAGCATGTCTGGGATATGAAAGTCATAGTCCAGGAAGTATAATTCTCGCTAACTACATACAAGTAATGGTTCTTCTCGACACAATTATTTAGTGACATTTCAAAAATAATGTGTGTACCTAGCTATGGATGTAATACAGAATTTTGCGGAACCCTGGTTACTTTACTAGAATGCTTAGGATCCCCACCAGGAACCCTTTTTAGATTATTAAAGTGAGTATTTGTGTGTGTGTATTATTAGACGTATGCTTAAATTTATTAGCAAATGTAAAAGATCATTGATAGAGCCATGATATTTGTTATATTTCTTTCATTATTTTCAGCAATAATGTGCTGTCCAAGTGGCCTCTCCGTTCATAGGAAATACAGGATTTTCGGCTGCAGTCTCAGTCCTGTACCCCATCTGAGACTTGCATTATCCTTTTCCCTAGGTTCCTCTCCCTACCCATTGACTAATATAGACTGTTTCTGAATATGTTTATGCATTTGACTGCATTTCTTAAAAATTTTAGCTTAGCCCTATAACTCAATGTGACGACATATTGGGGGAAAAACATAGATACAAATTTAGAAAATATAAATTTATCTGTATAACCAGGCCAGGTTCCCTCCGCAGTGTAAGTATAAAGCTATAAGTGCACGGCGCGGTCCACTAAACGTGCCAAAATTCAGGGGATGCCACGCGCCAGCCGGGCCGCACGTTACTTCGTATCTAGACTATCGAGTTATTAGTACTTAGCCTAGGTTTATTTGTTCACAAAAATATAGTAATGGGCACATAACTTACTGCTAATTAAATATTCAGATTAGCTATTAAAAAAATAAGACAACCCTAACGTCGCGTCGTCATTAGACAATAATATTGTGGTATAACCCACAATATTATTCATATCCTCTGAAAGGAATTAACAAATTTTCTCTATTCTATCATTATAAGATAGCTACTTTATCATTAAATAATGTAGGCTATATATCATTTCAGTAATATGTATACTTAAACTCCGTATGAAGTAAGTAAATTATTTATTTTAAGGAATCTATGTTTAAAAAGGAATCATATGTTAGTTTAATGACAGGAAATACGCTTTAATAGATAATATTCACAGTGGACTCACAGTACTGATACAGCATGACGGTTTAAAAATATGTTTGCTTTGGCATAACAACACTAAAGAATGTCACAGTATTTGCCAATAATAATGCAATTATTGTAAGAGATGCACAGATGGCAATGGGGCAATAGTCATCTCATTACTACCCTGAGAACCTCCTCCTTTTTTGAAGTCGGTTAAAAATTTAACCAACTTCAAAAAAAAAAGGAGGAGGTTTTCAATTCGTCGGAATCTTTTTTTTTATGTATGTTCACCAAATTTGCAAAATTACTTTTTGTTTCAAAGGGTACTTCCCAGGTAGTCCCATTTAAATTTTATTGAAATCAGTTTTTTGAAGAATCAACAAATATCTAAAAACTGTATATGTCAATGATATTTTCGTTTGCTCCGAAACCTTGGTGTCACATTGGAGCAGTATGTTTGGTTGGCCTAACCATATTATTTTTAAACAAAATACATCTACTTTCCACCATTGTTTGAACGTTTGTAAAGTCCTCGAGACACAGGAATAATACCTGATGCAGGTATTGGTTACGGGCTCTGTTCCCGCATTTAGACTCGGAAAGGTCCATTCCTAGTGCAGGAGTTGCTTTTATACAACTTTTAAAGACTACATTATGTTATTATTAAAGATACTCACTTGTACTTATCTATTTAGGTGTAGTATAAATCATTTAGGACTTGTAGGAGACATATTGTCAAAAAGTAAAGCTTCTTGTAAGGTGGACTCAGTTGAGCGGCTACGTTAATTACACTTTATACAAATATTTCTATGAATATGTATAATATGTGGTAAGGACCTGTTGGTCTAGTGGTTACTTATCCTGACTACCAAGCCAAAGGTAGTGGTTTCGATTCCTACCAGAAAACTCATTGTGTGATGAGCATGATAATTTGTTCTGTTTCTAGGTGTAATTTATCAATAAGTAGCTGCTCCCCACGGTTTCACCCACGTAAGTCCCTCGTTAAGTTTTCTTAAATCATCTAATTTTACGTGCAACTTTCTTAATTTTTTCTTTCATAAGAACCTTCTCATGACAATAACAAACACAACAAAAAAAGAATTAGCGAAATTGTTCAGCATTCCGTGACCAAGGGAAATAGGAATCCATTTTTATATATAATAGATATTTATGTATTTAGTAATATAAAAGTATATTTATCAGCAGTCTAGTCAACATAGTACATGCTTAGCCTAGTTTGGGATTAGAGGACGGCCATGTGTGAGGTGTCTCAAGTTATTATTATTCTCTTGATTTATTTAAATTTACATATAAATTACATTATTAAATTCATTTAGATATAAAAATATATATTTTAAAATAAAAAAAAAACATTTTCCCTTTTTATCTGTGGTTACGGTTCCTTCTCACTATTATTATTATTAAAACACATTTCTAATTAGAAAAAGTTTGTATTTAAAAAATAATTATTATAATTCTAGGCTATATTACATACCGCTATCTAGACCAAAACTAAGAATGGCTTGTACTGTGGGTCTACATACTTACATTTTTTTTTTTTAATATATACATATTGACTGGCCTGTTGGCCTAATGGTTAGCGACCCTGTTATGCCATAGGTGGTGGGTTCGATTCCCACTTGAGTCTGAGTGTTCTTTGTGTCCCTTGTTTGTATGTTTGTAATGTTCCCAGCACACTTCCTAATGCGGGAGTTGTTTTAAAAAATATATATATTATATATAGAAACCACCAGCCCAATGCAAATATACATATTCAAGTATATAAATATTTGCATTCAGGGGCAATTGATTGCATTACTGCTGCACCACAGAGGTTAATATCTTAATATGTTTGTTACATTCTAGAATCCATAGTTAAGCTGCATTTGTTTTGGGTCTAGATACTTGTGTGTACTACACACATTGACATTTCTATAATATTAGTAATAGTGCTTTTACAGAAATACAAGATTGGCGACTTTGAGATAAGAGTTTTTCTCCCCATAAAGTCCCGATAACCTATATTTTATTTACTCATGAGCATTTTTAGAACATTGGAATGATGTAACACTCTTAGGCTATGACAATGACTTATGCAATAAAAACCCCAGATAAACTATCTTAATAATACTACAATTAAAAGTATCATCCATATTATAAAACTCTTGATGCAATTCAAGTAACAATCCCTCTATTATAATTTATAAGCTAAAAAGAAAAAAACAAACAAGCTATAAACATGTCTTCATGTAATGTATATTTTAAAAAGATTTATGTAATAATATATAATTGCATCAAGATAAATTTGGGTAACTGTCATTGACAACTTGTATGAGTCATATAATTCCAATAAGATATTAAAACTTGATAATCCCAATAAGAAAAAGATAAAACTATAAATTAGAATTGCAAATGAGTTCACAAAACTGCATTATATTCTTGTAGTGGACAGGAATAACACAAACTTTGTCAAACTTATGTTTTGTAGGTTAATTTTATTACAAACTAAGTTCAGTTGTTGAAGGAATTAAATGTGAAACAATGTTTTTCAGATGTTTGCCTAAAAGGAAACAAACAAAAGTGACCTCGTAGGTACACAATCATTATTTTTCTCATTGTCTCCGAATTACGTGCAAAAAAAAACAAAAATGTCAACGATCATGCTACATTCGGCCTTTCGGCGAAGCTAAAGTATGGTTATTAATTGCAAAATAAATACACATAAGAATCTTATTGGAGTCAAAATAAAGAAGCAACGATAGTAGTAGGAGATAGAGTCATAGGAAATGAAATATTATTTATGTTTAAATCAGACGAGGAAAAACCCGAAATACCTTTATTCTTACCCATAGTCGTGACGTTATAATCGGCCTGGGTGAAGTGCAAGCTACACACTTTGGAATATTTCGTGTAAGGTTTTCCCCGCTTTAAAATCCCGTTCCACTTGTCTGCCATAGTCTCATCGCGGGGAAACCTGTGAAACTTCACGTTTTTCGTCTTGCCGGCTAACGATGTGCACTGCGGGACTGTACAATAATAGCCCATCTTAATTTCGTAGTTTATCTTTAGCGTTAACTGTGTTTACAGTCGGCGAAACGAGCACAACACATCAAATACGAATATAACTTCTTGTCCCGGACACTAATTTGTTATTTATTTTATTTGTTTAAAATGTTATCACGTTGGTTTGGATAAAATTGGAATCATCACACTGTAGCCTTGAAATATTTGACATCTATTTTTCCCTTCCCACTTTTTTTCCGAAAAAAATGGCCACTATAATACACCAGAGACAATTATTTGACGACGTTTGTTTTTCTAAGAAAATACAGCAGCACAATCCTCCTCGGACTTGACTTCAAATTCGACTAAAATATCACTCTCCACTTAGGGATGCACGGTATATTCGATTCATGGTAGATTCACAGTAGATCGATAAATTGGTTCTCGGTCCATCAGATCGGTTTTTTAATTTAACGACTTTTATCAAAAAAATTTGATTTGATTGAAATGGTACTTAAGAAATTAAGAATAAGTTACTACATAAGCTTAAATAATTATTTATTTCTATTATTTCTTTTTTAGAAAACCCGACCGTATATTGTTTATTCGTATTGTAATACTGATGCAACGCCAACTATTATATGAAATGTATGCCGCAGCTAGCAAGAGGCTTTTGTAAAACCTTTTCGAAAGCAACGAATCATGTTAGTCCCAATGTAAAGTGTACTTACACTTTACATTGGGACTAAATCGATAATCCGATAATCGATATCCATCACGAAAATTTGTTTTTCTCAAGAAGATCGACTCGCCTAATTGTGAAGTGTGTGAGACAGGATAAATTATGTTCAGCATATCCTTGTGGAATGTGCTCAATATCAGAAGGCGAAGGAACCATTAATTAGGGAACATTAACAGATATGATAAAGGTATTTTTTAGACACCGACTTTCGAAACTTTGTGGTCAAAAAGGTGATTCTTTTTCAGCCAAGATTTTGCACCTATATAATTGATGATGCATCTGGTACTGACTGACGGCAGCAATAAAATTAAGCAACAGCTAAGTACAAGGAACACATGTTCATGAACGAGTGCCGTTGGTTGGGGCTGGTCATCTCCGAACTACTTTCATATAGTAGTAATATATTTAGTATAATTTATAGTTTAGAACAATATGTTACATCGTCCTCACATTTAATTTGTGCATATAAGTAATGTAACCAACCAGTTGAAAAAAGATATTGAAAAAGAGTGTCCTTGGAGTTTCTTGCCTGTTCTTCTCCACAGGATCTACTTATTGGAACAGGCAACTAGCTTCACGACTGACTTAGCCTCACTGACTACTACTAATACTCCTGACAATTCAAAAATACCTATAATGGGTTTAATTGAAATAAATTATTTTGATTTTGAATATAATATATTGTTTAAACTTTTTTAGTCGATTATAGACAACTACAATATTTTTTGTATTGGTATCCCTTGGACTTTTTTCAATTTTGATAAATGTCGAAGCTTGGTGTTTATGCGCGAAGTTTTGTTTGTTTTTATAAAAAAATACAACTGTACTAATAACAGTATATTTACTTAGATATGTTAATTTGTGTATTTGAGCGAGTTTTGTGTTAACAAGATGCCTTATTATTGCACTGTGCCGCGATGCACGTCCATGGCTGGTAAAGCAAAGAATGTTTCATTTCATCAGTTCCCTAGAGATGAAGAGCTTGCAAAACTGTGGAATGATATTTTAAAACGGGGGAAACCTTATACAAAATATTCTAAAGTGTGCAGTCTACATTTTAAACCCGAGGACTATACTATAACCAGCGCCGGAAAAAATAAGGGTATAGTGTTTGTCACGTAATTTTTTTTGTACTTAATCCTTCTTTAGAGGAATCGTTTGATATCGTGGTATTTTTATTTATTTTTTAGTAGTAACTAGGTAAGTTTGAAAGTTATTAAAACCTCAAAACAGATGTAATTTTTTTTTATTTCTTAAAATGTTACATATATATTCTCTAAAGGCATAGATGCCATCTTTATATAAAAATATCTGTATTTGAGACTAAGACTTACTCATACAATTATGTCTGCAGGGCCTCTTACATGGTTATATTGACAAGAGGGTTAATATCATTAAAGATTACTGGAAGGTACTGGCCTACTAAATATAACCCCCTGGATGAAAGAAAGATATTAATAACCAATTAAGATTGTTACTCTAAAGACCCGTGCCTAAAGAAGTTTTCTTCCTTTCTTCTTTCCTTTTGAAGACTTGCCAAAGAAAGTTAAGAAAAGTCCAAGCATTAGCAGGCCAGTGCACTCCGCACTTCAGATATAAAACTACAAGTATGCGGGTTCGACTAATCGTGCCAAAAATACAGTGGGCTGCCACATACTGGCCGGGCCACACGTTATTTCGATGCTCTCACTCTCATGCCTTGCGTCACATTATCTGTTCGTATATAGACAATGAAGTTAATAGCCTAGGTTTATTTGGTCACAAAAGTACACTAATAGGCATCTAACTTACTGGTTATTAAATATTCAGATTCATTCTTTAAAAAAAGACAACCCTAACGTCGCGACGACGACGCGTCGGATATCTGAACAGATACGAGTTACGCAACTTCTAGGTGAATATAGCTGTAGGTGATTAACGCTGTGCCACCTGAATTGTGACTTTATTGTGTAGGAACAGGAGTAGCTATTTATTTAAATGATTTGGCGTTGGTAAAAAATGGTTGCTTCTTTTACGCGCAAACCAGGACATTACACAACAGTGTCACTGGAACACCAAAGGACAATGACCACAGATTGGTACGTCAACACTTGCTTGCCCAGTCTGACAGAAAAAAGCGTTCGTTCACCACGAAAACGCGTATTTGAAGGCTTCAAATTTAGACCTGATGACACTTCCGCCATACAGCGTAGACCCCTCACCTTGCAAAATCTTATTGTTTCATAAAATAAACCACAAACTAGGGAGGCACCCGTTTTAAGGGATGTGAACCGACAGTGAATGCGTACCTCAAAGCCATTGAAGAGGTCCTCAAGAAACCATCCCAACTACTTTTACAATGGTTCCGGAGAATGCTAAAATTTATAAATTGTGAGGGCATATACTTTGAAAAACAATAAATGTATCATTAGTCTAATATCTGGTCTTATTTATAAGAATCCAGAAACATTCAGAATGACCTAAGTATGTATTATATTATCATGTTGACGGGCCTGTTGGTTGTTATCCATACTGCTGAACCAGAGGTTGTGGGTTTGATTCCCACCCAGGAAAAATCATTGTATGATGAGCATGATAATTTGTTCTGTGTTTGGGTGTAATTTATCTATAACTAGCAATCTGCCCTAGCTTCTCACGGGTAGCAGAGACATCTTCAACAATCATCAACATATTTCAATCAATTTACACAAAACCTTAACAAATTAAATACCTAATCCTTCCTCATGAATCGCTCTATCTAGACGCGGCGGGGGACTTTGTTTTATAATATGTAGTGATATGCATGTATTTAGTAATACATAAGTATCTTTGGGCAGGCTCTGCCTAGTTAGGGATCAGATGGCTGTGTGTGAA